>JAOPSE010000132.1:3425195-4625195 GCA_029449295.1 Zea luxurians
GAAAGTGGCCTACCCTTGTATCGCCTCTTAAGGAAGACCGAGCGCTTCTCTTGGACCCCCGAGGCTGAGGAAGCCCTCAAAAACTTAAAGGCACTCCTTACAAATGCGCCCATCTTGGTGCCCCCCGCTGCAGGAGAATCCCTCTTGATCTACATAGCCACAACCACTTAGGTGGTCAGCGCCGTGATCGTAGTCGAGAGACGAGAAGAAGGGCATGCACTGCCCGTCCAGAGGCCAGTCTACTTCATCAGCGAAGTGCTATCCGAGACCAAGATCCGCTACCCGCAAATTCAGAAGCTACTGTACGCAGTAATTCTGACGCGGCGAAAGTTGCGACACTACTTCGAGTCTCATCCGGTGACTGTGGTGTCATCCTTCCCCTTGGGGGAGATCATCCAGTGCAGAGAGGCCTCGGGTAGGTGTGACGGAACCTCCCAAGTAATTAGGCCCACCTACAATTGTCCTTGTCCAACGGACTTCAGACAACCCTGTAGGTGCCCCTGAACTACTTGACAAGTTCGGTATCTTTCCTTACCTCACCAGGAACGTTTCACCCGTCTTGCAGACCTTACAGAACATCGGAGATAAAGAATTGCGGAAGCGATTACATAACTTACCTTTATTAAAAAGTAAGCTCGAGTTGTTTAATTACAGACCAGAACTAAAAGCGAGTGCTGAGTAGTATTATTACACATACCAAGGGAGGCACAAACTCCTCCCGATAAGTTTTAAGCAAAAGTTTTCTATATGGAGGACCAAGTCCTCCCGCACTTCAGTCTTGTTTCTCCTCCTTAGGAACCACCCTGACACAGAAGCAACAGAAATCTGCTACTTCCTCACCTAAAAACAACGAAGGGATAAACCCTGAGTATGGAATTACTCAGCAAGTCTTACCCGACTAAAGAAAAGACTCTCAAGGGTATGCTGGTTATATGGGAGTCAAGGTAAGGCTTTTCAATAATCAAAGACTCTGTTTTGCAGAAATGCTTACTAAAGTGGATCCTTAAAAATCCAATTTTATTTGTCAAGTTAAGTACAATTACCTGCAACTAGAGTTCTTTCTACCCTAGTTCAATCACTGGTCCTGCACTAGCCAATTTCTTAACAAAAACCCATCATCTTTAGTGGAATGCTACGTGTAAGTCAGTGACCAAGTCTTCATAACCGCGAAGGTACGGCGATCCGAATCGATTATACTCAGCTGAGGATCTCCAATCACATGACATATGTAGCACTTAACCCTTGCATATGTCAACCCACCACCGGGGTTCTTAAGACCAGATCAGGTTCACGCAAACCGAGAGCATAGATACACCACCGTCCAGCCTCTTGCCACGGAGGGTACACGCTACTCTTGCCACCGCTCCACGCCCATTTCGTGTTATCTTATTCTGGCCTTAGTCTGCCTGAGGCAAGGCTTACCCATGACGAGGCATGTGACCAGTTAAAGGGTCCTCAGTCAGCAGGCCTACATCGACAAGGTCCTTAATCGACTCAGACGGAGACACTACACCGAGACTCCTTTCTCGTGCAAGTCACCCGCTCGGTCTCAGCTTAATCATTTCAACCCAAAAACTTGGTACCTGGCAGAGGTACATCTTTTCCGATGTTGAATCCATCACGGCTGTGATGGATCCACCATCAAGTTTTATTTTTGAAAACAACCCTCCCACTTTGCCAAACATCATTTGTAAAACAAATCCTTTTGTTTTTCTAAAGCAATACTAAGCATAGTAAAACCTTTTTGTAAAAACAGGGTTTCAAGGAGGGTAATCAAGATCAAGGAAGGTAATGCAGGAATTGTTTAATCAATCAACTCCTATCACCTAATGCAGCAAGCAAGTGAGAAAAATTTTAAAAACATCAAGGGAGGTGGCAAATGCATCGGGGCTTGCCTTCGTTAACAGGTGAGTCTGGCTCGGATCCACAAATATCGAAGTAGAAGCAGTTGCCTGCCTGAGAATCCGAGGGTGGTGGTGTCCTTTCTTCGGTGACTTCCACTTCTTCTTCGCGTTCTAACATAACCATATATATACATATATAAGAATGAATGACATGTAATGCGCATGAGAGTGCGAAGATAATAAAGATTTATTATCTAAGTCTTGAATACAACTTTCCTTCATGGAACTCCGAGAACTTAGGGTTTCCGGAGTCGGTAAAGGAGTTCAAAGGGCAGGGGGGTGGTGTTTTGGGTTCTAGTTATCAAACATGGTCCAAATCAATTCAAACTCTACCCAAGGCTTCTAAATATTGTTTTAAGTTCATATAAAAAGTTTGGGCATTTTTGGACTTATCATCTATTTTCTAAAAATCCATAACTAACACTTTTAATTACTTTAAATGCCTTAAATTTTCTTATTTAACCTAAAAATCACAAAACTATTTTTATTAAATTCTAAGGAAAATAAGAAACCTAGGAAAATTGGTTTCACAATTTTAGGATTTTTCTGTAATTTTCTACAATTGTTTTGGCTCTGGAGTAAAAAGAAAAAGAAAACAGGTGAATAGTTCTGGGCTGGTTTCGGCCCAAGCGGCCCAGTCAGAGGGGAAAAGCGCGCGCGCCCGCGCCCGCGGGGCAGGTTTGCGCAGAGGTCCCCTAGAGTTTTGAATAACCCGAGAAAGTCCGAACACTATTCAAAACAGTCGCTGACACTTTACACAGGGGTCCCCCAACTTCTGTTTCCTCGCACTGGGAGGTCCCCGACGGCGTTCAAGCACGGCTGAGCTCCGGCGAGCACTTACGCTGGCCGATTGGGGCTATGAATGGCGCTCTCCGTCGACTAACACCTAATTCATACCTTAATTGATGTTTCCCCTAACTTAATTTCACCAATCGCGCACTAAAACTCTCTGGCCACGGTGACCGAGAACATGGCGGCTGGATCGTCGCGTTCCCGATGATTGGTGGCGGTCCAATTCTATTGGGTGGGTCGGTGAGCATCACAGGCGCATGAGAATGCTTAGACAAGGGAGTAGAGGGGAAGATCTGACCTGAGTTGGGCTGACCGCGGCGGTGTTGAGTTCTACGGTGGCGGAAACCGTGATTGGGGAAATGAGCAATTCTCAGTCACTGGTGGATAATCCGGTGCAAGGTTTGGTGCAACTGATGCGTAATTATCCTACGGAGTGGCGAGGACACTCAATTTATAGTGAGGGGAAGCGGTGGCCAGTGAATTTGGGGAGGACGCGCGGCGGCCGGAGGTGGAGAAGACCACGGGCGCGGTGGATTCGTGTCCACAGTCGTGGCAATTACTCTGGCGAGCCACAGAGAGCGAGGGTAAGTCGCGGCGGTGCGGTGGAAAGCGCGAGCCACGCGGCGCATGGCAGGGAGGCGGCGGTCTGCGGCGAGTTAATCCGCTTCGGCTGCCGGGCAAGGGGGAAAGTACGACGGGAGTCCTCGGAGTGGAGTCCAGCTCACCGGCGGTGAGGATTTTTACCGGGCGGAACTTATCCGATGGCCACGGCGCACGAATCACGGCGACCGGCAATCAACGGCGATGGGCCACCGGCGACGAGCAAGGGATGGGATCTTTTTCAGTTTAACACTTACTGTACCATGGCATCTCATTTCAGTTAATCTGACAGAGCAAATTGGAGCAGGATTTACCCTTAATTTCCAATGACAACTCCACCCAAGCTCTGCAGCAAACTTGTAGAGCTATATACCACCTATATTTCGACTATAGTGACTGAGCTCATTTGATCACCAGATCATGGTTGAATTCAACCCCAAAGATGTCTCTGTTACACTAAGAATCTGAATTTCAGAATAAACCAGCCTGACAGCCAAGCTTTGAGCTTAATTATCTCTGGATTTTTCTTAACAACTGAGCTCACATTCTTAAGCAAAGTTGTTCTCCTTAGTTTGGTCTACAAATTTGGTGTGGTGGCCTAGGGCAAAGATCCAATATTTTACAAGTTACAAGGCTCCAAAGTTGAGCCAATATCACTGAAATCAGACTTAGGCATTTGAGAAAGAGTGTGGCTCTTTTGCACATAAGTCCAAATCTCAGGGTTTAACTTGCAAACTCACATATTTGTGGCCCAAATGACTTAAGATACTTATTTAACTTGGTTTTTGCACTTTAGTCCAAAAGTGGACTAATTTTGCACATAGGTCCCTAGGGTTTGGTTTTAGGGTTTTCCAGGGTTCCAATTAGGGTTTTTAGTATCCCAGGGGTATAAATGTGATTCAACTTTATTTTTGGGGATATTTTATAACTATTTCCCTAAAGTCTTTAGGTTTTCTCAACTTGGGTTAAGTTTTACCCCTTTAATCCCTATTTAGGGTTAAGTTTCCTATCCAGGGTTCTATTTACAAAAACACTTAAACAATACAACTTGTTTGAAATTTTTGCCTAGTAAATGCACTCTAGGTGTGTCAAACATATGCAATGCCAATACTTATGATGTCATGCTCAAGTTTTAGTTACAGTAACACCAGGGGTGTTACATCCTTCCCCCCATAAAAGAATCTCGTCCCGAGATTAAAAATCCTAGGGTAAGTAATGGAAAAGGAAACGCGGCATACTTTTATTTCCTTATTTCGGGTACAAGGCAGGGATGATGTGGGGGTCACTTCTGTATTACACAGTTATACAGGCTTTACAGTTTACAAGAGGCTAAAAAGCCTGGGAAATTCTTATCTAAAAAGTCTTGAGTTTCCCATGTAGCCTCATCTTCATAATGTTGGTTCCACTGTATCTTATAGAACTTGAGGGTTTTTCTCCGGGTAACCCTGTCTTTTTGATCCAAGACTCGAATAGGGTGCTCAGAATATGTCAAGTCCGGCTCAAGGACAACATCGGTTACTTCAATGGTTCGATCGGGAATCCGAAGACACTTCTTCAATTGTGACACATGGAACACATTATGCACAGCAGACAATGTTTCGGGTAGTTGGAGTCGGTATGCCACTGGTCCACATTGCTCAAGCACCAGGAATGGACCAATGTACCTGGGTGCAAGCTTCCCTTTAACCCCGAAACGCGATACTCCCTTCATTGGTGAAACTTTCAGGTAGACGTAGTCTCCTTCATGAAAATATAAGGGCATTCGCCGTTTGTTTGCATAACCCTTCTGACGAGCTTGTGCTTTCTTCATATTATGAATAATTTTCTAAACCTTTTCCTCGGCCTCCACCACCATATCAGGCCTAAAGAAGTACCTTTCTCCTGGCTCAGACCAATTTAGCGGAGTACGACACCGCCGTCCATATAAAGCTTCAAAGGGTGCCATCGTGATACTTTCTTGATAGCTATTATTATATGAAAACTCCGCCAAAGGCAAACATTCATCCCATTTCGGTGAGAAGTCCAGAACGCATGCTCGCAACATATCTTCGAGTATCTAATTAACTCTCTCAGTCTGTCCACTGGTTTGAGGATGATAGGCCAAACTGTGGAGCAACTTAGTACCCTAGGATTTGTGAAATGCTTCCCAAAACTTGGCTACAAATTGAGGTCCATGATCCGACACTATGGTCTTCGGAACACCATGCAGACTAAGAATACGAGCAATGTATAATTGGGCATAGACCGTAACCGGGGAATCTGTCTTGACCGGCAGAAAGTGAGCAATCTTTGTAAGTCAATCAACAATCACCCAGATAGAGTCATACCCTTTTGCGGTCCTGGGCAATCCCACAATAAAGTCCATACTTATGTCTTCCCATTTCCATGTCGGTATTGGTAGCGACTGTAATGGACCAGCAGCTTTCAAATGTATGGCCTTGACACGCCTGCAGGTGTCACATCTAGCCACATAGCGTGCAATTTCGATCTTCATCTTTGTCCACCAGTAATGTTGCTTCAAGTCTTGGTACATCTTAGTGCTTCCGGGATGAATAGAATAGCGGCTAAGATGTGCTTCATCAAGAATTTGCTGGCGGAGCTCTTCATTCCTTGGCACTACTATGCGGTTATTAAACCATACAACGCCCTGATTATCTTCTTTGAAACATTTGGCTTTTCCAGCCCTTATTTTCTCACGAATGTGTCTCATGCCCTCATTATCCTTTTGGGCATCAATTATCCTTTTCAAGAGGACTGACTCAAGCTTTAGCTGATTTAGAGTTCCTTGTTGGACCATTCCCAGGTTTAGCTTCTCCATCTCTTGACATAAAGTGTTGTCAGAGGTCTTCATTGTAAGACAATGACAGGAAACCTTACGGCTTAGCGCATCTGCCACAACATTGGCTTTGCCTGGGTGATAATGAATTTCCAGTTCATAGTCCTTAATAAGCTCAAGCCATCGTCTCTGCCTCATATTTAATTCTGACTGGGTGAAGATGTACTTCAAGCTTTTATGATCTGTATAGATATGACAGATATTTCCCAGCAGATAGTGACGCCAAATTTTCAGGGCATGAACCACAGCAGCTAGCTCCAGATCATGAGTTGGGTAATGCTCTTCATGTCGGCGCAACTGCCGTGAAGCATATGCAATTACTCAACCCTCTTGCATTAGCACACAGCCGAGTCCACTGCCAGATGCATCACAATAAACATCAAAAGGCTTGGTGATGTCCGGTTGAGCCAATACCGGGGCAGTGGTCAATAGTGTCTTCAATTGTTCAAAGGCTTCATCACACTTCGAAGACCAATTGAATTTAACATCATTCTTCAATAAACTTGTGATTGGCTTCACAAGCTTAGAAAAGTCTGGTATAAATCTGCGGTAATATCCAGCCAGTCCAAGGAAACTTCGGACCTGATGAACAGTGGTCGGGGGTTTCCACTCCAAAATGTCCTTGACTTTGCTGGGATCTACCGCAATCCCTCTAGCAGATAGAACATGTCCTAGAAATTGAATTTCCTCGAGCCAAAACGCGCACTTGCTGAACTTAGCATACAACTGATGTTCCCTCAGGCGCGTTAATACGATCCGTAAATGTTGGGCGTGCTCCTCTTCATTCTTGGAGTATATCAAAATGTCATCAATGAAGACCACCACAAACTTGTCTAGCTCGGGCATGAATACCGAATTCATCAAATATGTGAAGTGGGCCGGAGCATTTGTTAACCCAAAAGACATTACCAGATATTCAAACAGCCCATACCGCGTAGTGAACGCGGTCTTTGGTATATCTTCAGGCCGAATACGGATCTGGTGATAGCCCGATCGGAGATCAATCTTTGAAAATACCCTTGCTCCAGTCAATTGATCAAATAGAATATCAATTCTTGGAAGAGGGTACTTGTTTTTTATGGTGACCTCATTCAGGGGCCGATAATCCACGCACATTCGTATGGTTTGATCCTTCTTTTTGATGAATATGGCTGGACAACCCCATGGTGATGAGCTTGGCCGGATAAATCCTTTCTCCAGGAGATCTTGCAATTGGATCTTCAATTCTGCCAACTCATTAGGAGGCATACGGTACGATCTTCGAGAAATAGGAGCCGTATCGGGCTTCAACTCTATTACAAACTCTACCTCCCACTCAGGTGGCAATCCCGGCAAATCCTCGGGAAAGACATCAGGAAACTCACATACTACCGGGATATCCTTGATTTCCGGTACCATGGCTTCATAAACTCTGCCAGTAATTTTGTTTGGAATAGGGATGGACAAAAGAATTTCTTCTTGATTATGACTCAACCTGATGGTTCTTTGATCAGTATTGAGTGTTGCTTTATACTTGGCCAACCAATTCATACCCAAAATAACATCTATGTCTTGGCCTTTCAGGACGATCATATTGGTAGGAAAGTCCCGTCCGGCCAATGATACGGGCACTTGATAGGCCACTTCTCTAGTAAAGATTTATCCCCCAGGTGAGTGTATTTTAAATCCCTCTTTTGATTCATGGCATGCAATGTGATGTTGCTCCACAAACTTCTTGCTAATAAACGTATTCGAAGCACCAGAATCAAAAAGAATAATTGCAGGGTGACTGGCCACGAGAAACGTACCCATCATCACCGGTTCTCCTTCCGGTGTAGTGGCCACTTGAGTATAGTATACGCGTCCCGTCTTCTTGAAATTTTTGCCCTTAACATTTCCCTTGCCTTGTGAAGAATTACCCGATCCTTGCTGATTATTTGCTTGATTCTGCTTGGGATATGGGCAGTCCTTGATGAAATGTCCAGACTTGCCACAGTTAAAACATCCAGTTGAAGAGCTGGGCAAGGCAAGGAATCGAGTGCCTGGGGCACCCGGCTGATTTGGGGCAGTGGGGGCTTTATTGGGACGAATAATTATCGGCTGCTTGAAAGGGAAGGTTGGTGCACGTGGAGGAGTCTGGTTAGAAGGCTGGAGAATAAACCGTTGCCTTTTTGCCTGGCCCTGATTAGTCTTCTCACCACCAAATCCCTTGTTCTTTCCGGATCCTGCATATTTTGCTTCAACAGATAGGCTGTGCTGACAGCCTTTCCATAAGTCAAGTCAATACAAACAGCCATTTTTCTCTGTAGCCGATCATTTAGTCCTCTCATGAAGCAATTTCTCTTTTTTAGATCAGTGTTCACCTGATCAATTGCATATTGGGACAGGTGATTAAACTTGTTGAGATACTGATTGACAGTATCTCCTCCTTGTTTTAGCTTCATGAACTCTTCTTGCTTCATATGCAGAACGCCTTCGGGTATATAATGCTCACGGAATGCCACTTTGAATTCCTCCCAGGTTACTTGATGATTGGCCGGCTGAACGGCCACGAAATTACCCCACCAAGTACTGGCAGGGCCGCGTAGTTGTTGCGCTGCGAATAACGACTTCTGTGTCTCTGAACAACGTAGAAGACCAAATTTCTGCTCAATAACCCATATCCATTCATCGGCTTCTAGTGGATCTTCAGCTTTCACAAATAGTGGTGGACGGGTTTCCGAGAAGTCCAGATAAGTAGTTTCGCGGGGGCCTTGTTGATAGCCCCGCCCACCAGGCTGCTGGAACTGTTGGCCCGCCATTTCTCTCAGAAAGCGGGTATTGTCAGCAGTTGCGTTTACTAAGGCGGCAATTGCATCCGCCAATGTTGGAGGAACAGGGGGTGGATTGGGTGTAGATTCACGCCCCCGGGAAGTACTAGCTCCGTCCTGAGCTCGAGTCTTGGAAGGCATCTGTGGCAACAACATTTGAAAACAATATGATATGCCAAAGAAAAAATCCATTCCATCTTACATTACCAAAAGTAATGTTACAGACTCAAGACTCTTACAACAGGGTACAATACCTAGTATACAATAGCAATACCTATTATACACCAGTACAACCTACAATACACTACTCTACTTCTACTTCTATTACACCATTAGTCCTGCTTCCCATTACTCTTGGCGGCCTCATCGTCAGGTGTGGGAGTCCAGACGTCAACCAGCCTCATGGAAGGAGGGGGTTCAAAAAGGTCTAACTCCCCACCCAGCGCGTGTCCCGCAATGTGGGAGGGTCCGGCTTCCGCCTCAGCATGGTGCGCAGATGCACTAGGGTGTAATTGCGAATACAATACATGGACTTCCTCATGTAACGTATTGCAATAGACCTGCAGGTCGTCGATAGTTGAGCTAAGTTCCTTAATTCGGGCCTGAGCCCTTGCTTCCTTAGCACATGCCAGCAGACGGGACTGTACTACCCAGTCGAGTGCTAAGTCCCGATCAGCAAGCTGATCCCGCAGGTGACGGATGTCTCTTCTAAGCTCATTTATTCTATCTCCGTCCGCGACCCAAGCATTGGTCATGTGTTGCAGCTCCGCTTGAAGTCAGCTTACCCGGGCTTCAAGATCTCCTATTGGGTCATTGCTCCCGCTGCTACTGTTCTCATGTCGAGGGGCCAGTTGATGCCGGGGCACACCGATTGGTCCAGTTGACTTGCGCGCCGTTAGCCTTGTGCGTGGCGGCATCTTTCTAAGGGGGAAAACTTTATTAGTATAATTCTTAGCATGATGCATGTGTAAGTACAGAATCAACCTTAGTTGATTAACCCTTCTATACATTGCACTCTTCCTATCTGGTCTTTAAGATAGACTCTTCAGAATACTTAGATAAGAAGAGAAAAGAGTTTTTAGGTAAGACTTTTAGAAAATCCTTTTGAAGATGCCTCATAATATCTGCAAAGAAGGGCTACGCTCCGATACCAGCTGTGACGGAACCTCCCAAGTAATTAGGCCCACCTATAGTTGTCCTTGTCCAACGGACTTCAGACAACCCTGTAGGTGCCCCTGAACTACTTGACAAGTTCGGTATCTTTCCTTACCTCACCAGGAACGTTTCACCCGTCTTGCAGACCTTACAGAACATCGGAGATAAAGAATTGCGGAAGCGATTACATAACTTACCTTTATTAAAAAGTAAGCTCGAGTTGTTTAATTACAGACCAGAACTAAAAGCGAGTGCTGAGTAGTATTATTACACATACCAAGGGAGGCACAAACTCCTCCCGATAAGTTTTAAGCAAAAGTTTTCTATATGGAGGACCAAGTCCTCCCGCACTTCAGTCTTGTTTCTCCTCCTTAGGAACCACCCTGGCACAGAAGCAACAGAAATCTGCTACTTCCTCACCTAAAAACAACGAAGGGATAAACCCTGAGTATGGAATTACTCAGCAAGTCTTACCCGACTAAAGAAAAGACTCTCAAGGGTATGCTGGTTATATGGGAGTCAAGGTAAGGCTTTTCAATAATCAAAGACTCTGTTTTGCAGAAATGCTTACTAAAGTGGATCCTTAAAAATCCAATTTTATTTGTCAAGTTAAGTACAATTACCTGCAACTAGAGTTCTTTCTACCCTAGTTCAATCACTGGTCCTGCACTAGCCAATTTCTTAACAAAAACCCATCATCTTTAGTGGAATGCTACGTGTAAGTCAGTGACCAAGCCTTCATAACCGCGAAGGTACGGCGATCCGAATCGATTATACTCAGCTGAGGATCTCCAATCACATGACATATGTAGCACTTAACCCTTGCATATGTCAACCCGCCACCGGGATTCTTAAGACCAGATCAGGTTCACGCAAACCGAGAGCACAGATACACCACCGTCCAGCCTCTTGCCACGGAGGGTACACGCTACTCTCGCCACCGCTCCACGCCCATTTCGTGTTATCTTATTCTGGCCTTAGTCTGCCCGAGGCAAGGCTTACCCATGACGAGGCATGTGACCAGTTAAAGGGTCCTCGGTCAGCAGGCCTACATCGACAAGGTCCTTAATCGACTCAGACGGAGACACTACACCGAGACTCCTTTCTCGTGCAAGTCACCCGCCCGGTCTCAGCTTAATCATTTCAACCCAAAAACTTCGTACCTAGCAGAGGTACATCTTTTTCCGATGTTGAATCCATCACAGCCGTGATGGATCCACCATCAAGTTTTATTTTTGAAAACAACCCTCCCACTTTGCCAAACATCATTTGTAAAACAAATCCTTTTGTTTTTCTAAAGCAATACTAAGCATAGTAAAACCTTTTTGTAAAAACAGGGTTTCAAGGAGGGTAATCAAGATCAAGGAAGGTAATGCAGGAATTGTTTAATCAATCAACTCCTATCACCTAATGCAGCAAGCAAGTGAGAAAAATTTTAAAAACATCAAGGGAGGTGGCAAATGCACCGGGGCTTACCTTCGTTAACAGGTGAGTCTGGCTCGGATCCACAAATATCGAAGTAGAAGCAGTTGCCTGCTTGAGAATCCGAGGGTGGTGGTGTCCTTTCTTCGGTGACTTCCACTTCTTCTTCGCGTTCTAACATAGCCATATATATACATATATAAAAATGAATGACATGTAATACGCATGAGAGTGCGAAGATAATAAAGATTTATTATCTAAGTCTTGAATACAACTTTCCTTCACGGAACTCCGAGAACTTAGGGTTTCCGGAGTCGGTAAAGGAGTTCAAAGGGCAGGGGGTGGTGTTTTGGGTTCTAGTTATCAAACATGGTCCAAATCAATTCAAACTCTACCCAAGGCTTCTAAATATTGTTTTAAGTTCATATAAAAAGTTTGGGCATTTTTGGACTTATCATCTATTTTCTAAAAATCCATAACTAACACTTTTAATTACTTTAAATGCCTTAAATTTTCTTATTTAACCTAAAAATCACAAAACTATTTTTATTAAATTCTAAGGAAAATAAGAAACCTAGGAAAATTGGTTTCACAATTTTAGGATTTTTCTGTAATTTTCTACAATTATTTTGGCTCTGGAGTAAAAAGAAAAAGAAAACAGGTGAATAGTTCTGGGCTGGTTTCGGCCCAAGCGGCCCAGTTAGAGGGGAAAAGCGCGCGCGCCCGCGCCCGCGGGGCAGGTTTGCGCAGAGGTCCCCCAGAGTTTTGAATAACCCGAGAAAGTCCGAACACTATTCAAAACAGTCGCTGACACTTTACACAGGGGTCCCCCAACTTCTGTTTCCTCGCACTGGGAGGTCCCCGACGGCGTTCAAGCACGGCTGAGCTCCGGCGAGCACTTACGCTGGCCGATTGGGGCTATGACTGGCGCTCTCCGTCGACTAACACCTAATTCATACCTTAATCGATGTTTCCTCTAACTTAATTTCACCAATCGCGCACTAAAACTCTCTGGCCACGGTGACCGAGAACATGGCGGCTGGATCGTCGCGTTCCCGACGATTGGTGGCGGTCCAATTCTATTGGGTGGGTCGGTGAGCATCACAGGCGCATGAGAATGCTTAGACAAGGGAGCAGAGGGGAAGATCTGACCTGAGTTGGGCTGACCGCGGCGGTGTTGAGTTCTACGGTGGCGGAAACCGTGATTGGGGAAATGAGCAATTCTCAGTCACTGGTGGATAATCCGGTGCAAGGTTTGGTGCAACTGATGCGTAATTATCCTACGGAGTGGCGGGGACACTCAATTTATAGCGAGGGGAAGCGGTGGCCAGTGAATTTGGGGAGGACGCGCGGCGGCCGGAGGTGGAGAAGACCACAGGGCGCGGTGGATTCGTGTCCACAGTCGTGGCAATTACTCCGGCGAGCCACGGAGAGCGAGGGTAAGTCGCGGCGGTGCGGTGGAAAGCGCGAGCCACGCAGGCGCACGACAGGGAGGCGGCGGTCTCCGGCAATTTAATCCGCTTCGGCTGCCGGGCAAGGGGGAAAGTACGACGGGAGTCCTCGGAGTGGAGTCCAGCTCACCGGCGGTGAGGATTTTTACCGGGCGGAACTTATCCGATGGCCATGGCGCACGAATCACGGCGACCGGCAATCAACGGCGATGGGCCACCGGCGACGAGCAAGGAATGGGATCTTTTTCAGTTTAACACTTACTGTACCATGGCGTCTCATTTCAGTTAATCTGACAGAGCAAATTGGAGCAGGATTTACCCTTAATTTCCAATGACAACTCCACCCAAGCTCTGCAGCAAACTTGTAGAGCTATATACCACCTATATTTCGACTATAGTGACTGAGCTCATTTGATCACCAGATCATGGTTGAATTCAACCCCAAAGATGTCTTTGTTACACTAAGAATCTGAATTTCAGAATAAACCAGCCTGACAGCCAAGCTTTGAGCTTAATTATCTCTGGATTTTTCTTAACAACTGAGCTCACATTCTTAAGCAAAGTTGTTCTCCTTAGTTTGATCTACAAATTTGGTGTGGTGACCTAGGGCAAAGATCCAATATTTTACAAGTTACAAGGCTCCAAAGTTGAGCCAATATCACTGAAATCAGACTTAGGCATTTGAGAAAGAGTGTGGCTCTTTTGCACATAAGTCCAAATCTCAGGGTTTAACTTGCAAACTCACATATTTGTGGTCCAAATGACTTAAGATACTTATTTAACTTGGTTTTTGCACTTTAGTCCAAAAGTGGACTAATTTTGCACATAGGTCCCTAGGGTTTGGTTTTAGGGTTTTCCAGGGTTCCAATTAGGGTTTTTAGTATCCCAGGGGTATAAATGTGATTCAACTTTATTTTTGGGGATATTTTATAACTATTTCCCTAAAGTCTTTAGGTTTTCTCAACTTGGGTTAGGTTTTACCCCTTTAATCCCTATTTAGGGTTAAGTTTCCTATCCAGGGTTCTATTTACAAAAACACTTAAACAATACAACTTGTTTGAAATTTTTGCCTAGTAAATGCACTCTAGGTGTGTCAAACATATGCAATGCCAATACTTATGATGCCATGCTCAAGTTTTAGTTACAGTAACACCAGGGGTGTTACAGTAGGATAGCAAAGTGGGCGGTGGAGATCATGGGTGAGACAATCTCGTTCGCTCCTCGGAAGGCCATCAAGTCCCAAGTCTTGGCAGACTTCGTGGCTGAATGGGTCGACACCCAGCTACCAACAGCTCCGATCCAACCGGAACTCTGGACCATGTACTTTGATGGGTCGCTGATGAAAACAGGAGTAGGTACAGGGCCTGCTCTTCATCTCACCCCTCGGGAAGCACCTCCGCTACTGTGCTGCTGCCTCCATTTCCCGGTGTCAAACAACATGGCTGAGTACGAGGCTCTGGTTAACGGGTTGCGCATCGCCATCGAGCTAGGGGTTCGGCGCCTCGACGCTCGAGGCGACTCGCTAGCTCGTCATCAACCAAGTCATGAAGAACTCCCACTGTCGTGACCGGAAGATGGAGGCCTACTACGACGAGGTTCAGCGCCTGGAAGACAAGTTCTATGGACTCGAGCTCAACCACATCGCCCGACGGTACAACGAGATTGTGGACGAGCTGGCTAAGATAGCCTCGGGGCGGACAACTGTTCCCCCAGATGTCTTCTCCAGAGACATACATCAACCCTCCTGTCAAGACCGACGACACGCCCGAGCCCGAGGAAGCCTCGACCCAGCCCAAGGAGGCCTCGACCCAGCCCGAGGCACCCTCGGTCGACGAGGGTGAGGCACTGCGTGTTGAGGGAGAGCGGGATGGGGTTACGCCTAATCGAAACTGGCAGACCCCGTATCTGTAATATCTCCATCGAGGAGAGCTCCCCCTCGACAAAGCCGAAGCTCGGCGACTGGCGCGACGCGCCAAGTCGTTCGTCTTACTGGGCGATGAAAAGGAGCTCTACCACCGCAGCCCCTCAGACATTGTCCAACGATGCATATCCATCGCCGAAGGGCAGGAGCTATTGCAAGAGATACACTCGGGGGCTTGTGGTCACCACGCAGCACCTCGAGCCCTCGTTGGGAACGCCTTCCGATAAGGTTTCTACTGGCCCACCGTGGTGGCCGACGCCACTAGGATTGTATGCTTCCTGCCAGGGGTGTCAATTCTACGCGAGACAGACGCACCTGCCCGCTCAGGCCCTGCAGGCAATACCCATCACTTGGCCGTTTGCTATGTGGGGTCTGGACCTCATCGGTCCCTTGCAGAAGGCACCCGAGGGCTTCTCGCACCTGCTGGTCGCCATCGACAAATTCTCCAAGTGGATAGAGGTCCGACCCCTAACCAGCATTAGGTCCGAGCAGGCGGTGGCGTTCTTCACCAACATCATCCATCGCTTCGGGGTCCCGAACTCCATCATCACCGACAATGGCACCCAGTTCACTGGCAAGAAGTTCCTGGACTTCTGCGAGGACCACCACATCCAGGGTGGACTAGGCTACCGTGGCTCACCCCATGACAAATGGGCAGGTGGAGCATGCCAACGGCATGGTACTGCAGGGACTTAAGCCGAGGATCTACAACGACCTCAACAAGTTCGGCAGGTGGTGGATGAAGGAACTATCCTCGGTGGTCTGGAGTATGAGGACGACTCCAAGCCGAGCCACGGGTTTCTCACTGTTCTTTCTAGTCTATGGGGCCGAGGCTGTCTTGCCCACAGACTTAGAATACGGTTCCCCGAAGACAAGGGCGTACGACGACCAAAGCAACCAGACCAGCCGAGAAGACTCGCTGGACCAGCTGGAAGAGGCTCAGGACGTGGCCTTGCTACACTCGGCGCGATATCAGCAGTCTTTGCGATGCTACCACGCCCGAGGGGTTCGGCCCCGAGACCTCCAAGTGGGAGACTTGGTGCTTCGGCTGCGGCAAGACGCCCGAGGGCGCCACAAGCTTACTCCCCCCTGGGAGGGGCCATTCATCATCGCCAAGATTTTGAAGCCCGGAACATACAAGCTGGCCAACAATCAAGGTGAGGTCTACAGCAACGCTTGGAACATACGACAGCTACGTCGCTTTTACCCTTAAGATGTTTTAAAGTCGTTCATATACCTCGTTTTCTATACATACACAAATAAAGTCTAACCATCAAGGAAGGGTCAGCCTTGCCTCGGCAAAGCCCGACCCTCCCTCGGGGGCTAGAAGGAGGGAACCCCCTCTGCGTTAAAATTTTCCTCGGAAAAAGTCTTTCTGCCAGAACATCTTTCGCGCTTTTTGACTGCTTCGATAGTGGGATCCTGAAAATGACGGAGTACAGGTAAGCGGCAAGGCCGACCGAGCCGAGGGACTCCTACGCCTCCGGGATACGGATACCTCACTCATCACCTTCTGCGATAAGTAACTCACGCTCGGATAAGTGATTCTGCTGACCGAACAAGTCTTAACACTCGAAAACTTTTCTGCCAGAACGATTTTCGTGCCTTCTCGACTATATCGATAACAGAATCCTACGAACGAGTAAGAGTGCACGTAAGCGGCGAGGTCGACCGAGCTGAGGGACTCCTACGCCTCCGGGATACGGATACATCACTCATCACCTTCCATGAGAAGTAACTCTCGCTCGGATAAACGATTCTGCTACCGACGAACAAGTCCTGATACTCGAAACAAGAGGAAAGGAAACACAGCTTTACAACACGACAATGATATGTTTGGGCCCCGACGGCCGCGAAAAACATACGCACACTACAGACAAACTCTCCTTACAGGTTCAGACATCAACAGAGGGAGCAGCAGCACCCTCAGCGTCGTATCCACCTTCAGAGGAATCTGGCCCGGCCTCGGACGGCAACGCGAGCGGAAGGATCTCCACCTCGAAGGAGGAGGCCAGCACCAAGCTTGGGCCATCATAGCCGAGGTCTCCGTAAGGGTCCCGGCCCGGGCAAACATCTCGATCGGCTGCTTCGTAGCCTCAGCCAGCTGTCCCCCGAGGACATCAGCTCGGCTCATGGCCTCGGCAGCTTGACTCCGGGGTCGGTCCCGCCAGCGGACGACCTGGCCACGCTCCAGCCGCCGCTGCTGCACCTCCTCGGCCAGGGAGGCCATGTGCTCCCGGGCCAACGAAGCTTCTTCTCGAGCCGACTCCGCCTCTGTCCATGCTGACACCGCTTCTCCGGCTCCGGCTCATCGTAGAGCAGCCGAGGGTTCTTTAACTGAGCAAGAGAAGCCTTGGGTGGCAGGGCCGACTGAGCCGAAGGACTCCTACGCCTCCGGGATACGGATACCTGAAAGGGAATTAGGCTTACACCTATTTTCCTAATTGATTTTGGTGGTTGAATTGCCCAACACAAATAATTGGACTAACTAGTTTGCTCTAGTGTATAAGTTATACAGGTGCCAAAGGTTCACACTTAGCCAATAAAAAGACCAAGAAATGGGTTCAACAAAGAGAGCAAGGGACAACCGAAGTGTGCCCTGGTCTGGCGCACCGGACAGTGTCCGGTGCACCAGGGAACTCCAAGCCAAACTCTTCACCTTCGGGAAAACTTAGAGGCGCTCCGCTATAATTCACCGGACTGTCCGGTGTACACCGGACAGTGTCCGGTGATCCAAGGAAGAGCGACTCTGAACTCGCCAGCTTCGGGAATCCGCTCCGCTATAATTCACCGGACATGTCCGGTGTACACCGGACTGTCCGGTGAGCCAGCGGAGAAACGACTACTTCGCGCCAACGGTCACCTGCAGAAGCAATTAATGCGCGCCAGAGCGCGCAGAAGTCAGGCACGCGCGAAGTGGCGGACTGGACACTCTACAGTACATGTCCGGTGTGCCACCGGACATCCAGGCGGGCCCAGCAGTCAGAGCTCCAACGGTCGGAACCCAACGGCCTGGTGACGTGGCTGGCGCACCGAACACTGTCCGGTGTGCACCGGACTGTCCGGTGCACCATTCGACAGACAGCCTCCACCAAACGGCTAGTTTGGTGGTTGGGGTTATAAATACCCCCAACCACCCCACATTCAAGTCATCCAAGTTTTCAATCTTCCAACCACTTACAAGAGCTAGGCATTCAATACAAGACACACCCAAGTGATCAAATCCTCTCCCAATTCCACAAAAGCTTTAGTGTTAAGTGAGAGTGATTTGTTGTGTTCTTTTGAGCTCTTGCGCTTGGATCGCTTTCTTCTTTCTCATTCTTTCTTGTGATCAATACTCAATTGTAACCAAGGCAAGAGACACCAATTGTGTGGTGGTCCTTGCGGGGAAGTTTTGTTCCCGGTTGATTTGAGAAGAGAAAGCTCACTCGGTCCGAGGGACCGTTTGAGAGAGGGAAGGGGTTGAAAAAGACCTAGCCTTTGTAGCCTCCTCAACGGGGAGTAGGTTTGCGAGAACCAAACCTCGGTAAAACAAATCCGCGTGTCACACTCTTTATTCGCTTGCGATTTGTTTTGCACCCTCTCTCGCGGACTCGATTATATTTCTAACGCTAACTCGGCTTGTAGTTGTGATTAACTTTTTAAATTTCAGTTTCGCCCTATTAACCCCCCTCTAGGCGACTTTCAATTGGTATCCGAACCCGGTGCTTCATTAGAGCCTAACTGCTCGAAGTGATGTCGGGAGATCACGCCAAGAAGGAGATGGAAACCGGCGAAAAGCCCACTACAAGCCACGAGAAGGCTACATCGGAAGAGTCCCGCAACAAAGGGAAGGGGAAGGAGAAGAAAGCCTCTTCCCACAAGTCGCATCGGAGTGGCGACAAGAAAAAGAAGATGAGGAAGGTGGTCTACTACGAGACCGATACTTCATCACCTTCCACCTCCGGCTCTGACGCGCCCTCCATAACTTCTAAGCGCCATGAGCGCAAGAAGTTTAGTAAGATCCCCATACACTATCCTCGCACTTCTAGACATACTCCATTACTTTCCGTTCCATTAGGCAAACCGCCAACCTTTGACGGTGAAGATTATGCTAGGTGGAGTGATTTGATGAAATTTCACCTAACCTCACTCCACAAAAGTATATGGAATGTTGTTGAGTTTGGAGCACAGGTACCATCCGTAGGGGATGAAGATTATGATGAGGATGAGGTGGCCCAAATCGAGCACTTCAACTCCCAAGCCACAACTATACTCCTCGCCTCTCTAAGTCGAGAGGAGTATAACAAGGTGCAAGGATTAAAAAGCGCCAAGGAAGTTTGGGACGTGCTCAAGACCGCGCACGAAGGAGATGAGCTAACCAAGATCACCAAGCGGGAGACGATCGAGGGGGAGCTCGGTCGCTTCCGTCTCCGCCAAGGGGAGGAGCCTCAAGACATGTACAACCGGCTCAAAACCTTGGTGAATCAAGTGCGCAACCTCGGGAGCAAAAAGTGGGATGACCACGAGGTGGTTAAGGTTATTTTAAGATCACTTATTTTCCTTAACCCTACTCAAGTCCAATTAATTTGTGGCAATCCTAGATACACACTAATGACTCCCGAGGAAGTAATCGGGAATTTTGTGAGCTTTGAGTTTATGATCAAAGGCTCAAGGAAGATCAACGAACTTGACGGCCCCTCCATGTCCGAAGCACAACCAATCGCATTTAAGGCGACGGAGGAGAAGGAGGAGGAGTCTACACCGAGTAGAACACCCATCGACGCCTCCAAGCTCGACAATGAGGAAATGACGCTCGTCATCAAGAGCTTCCACCAAATCCTCAAGCAAAGGAGGGGGAAAGATTACAAGCCCCGCTCCAAGAAAGTATGCTACAAATGTGGTAAGCCCGGTCATTTTATTGCAAAATGTCCACTATCTAGTGACAGTGACAGGGGCGACGACAAGAAGGGGAGAAGAAAGGAGAAGAAAAGGTACTACAAGAAGAAGGGCGGTGATGCCCATGTTTGTCGCGAGTGGGACTCCGACGAAAGCTCTAGCGACTCCTCCTCCGACGAGGACGCCGCCAACATTGCCATCACCAAGAGACTTCTCTTCCCCAACGTCGGCCATAAGTGCCTCATGGCAAAGGACGGCAAAAAGAAAAAGGTTAAATCTAAATCCTCCACTGGATATGAATCCTCTAGCGATGATAATGCTAGTGATGAGGAAGATAATTTGCGTACTCTCTTTACCAACTTAAACATGCAACAAAAAGAGAAATTAAATGAATTAATTAGTGCCATCCATGAGAAGGATGATCTCTTGGACTCCCAAGAGGACTTCCTAATCAAGGAAAACAAAAAACATGTTAAAGTTAAAAATGCTTATGCTCTAGAAGTTGAAAAATGTGAAAAATTATCTAGTGAGCTAAGCACTTGTCATGAGACTATAGACAACCTTAGAAATGAGAATGCTAATTTGTTAGCTAAGGTTGATTCTATTGCGTGTAATGTTTCAATTCCAAATGATAATGTTGAGTTGCTTGCTAAAATAGAAGAATTGAACACTTCTCTTGCTAGCCTTAGGATTGAAAATGAGAAATTAATTGCTAAGGCTAAAGATTTTGATGTTTGCAATGCTTCCATTTCCGACCTTAGAAGTAAAAATGATATATTGCATGCTAAGGTTGTAGAATTAAAATCTTGCAAACCCTCTACATCTACCGTTGAGCACACTTCTATTTGTACTAAATGTAGAGATGTTGATATTGATGCTATTCATGATCATATGGTATTAATTAAACAACAAAATGATCATATAGCTAAATTAGATACTAAAATTGCCGAGCATGACTTAGAAAACGAAAAGTTTAAATTTGCTAGAAGCATGCTCTATAGTGAGAGACGCCCTAACATTAAGGATGACATTGGCTTCCAAAAGGGGGACAATGCCAAACTTAATGCCCCTCCTAAGAAATTGTCTAATTTTGTCAAAGGCAAGGCTCCCATGCCTCAGGATAACGAGGGTTACATTTTGTACCCTGCCGGTTATCCTGAGAGCAAAATTAGGAGAATTCATTCTAGGAAGTCTCACTCTGGCCCTAACCATGCATTTATGTATAAGGGTGAGACATCTAGTTCTAGGCAACCAACCCGTGCTAAGTTGCCTAAGAAGAAAACTCCTAGTGCATCAAATGATCATGATATTTCATTTAAACTTTTGATACATCTTATGTGTTAACTAGCAAATCCGACAAGGTAGTTGCCAAATATGTTGGGGGCAAGCACAAGGGGTCAGAGACTTGTGTTTGGGTACCCAAAGTTCTTGTGTCTAATGCCAAAGGACCCAAAACCATTTGGGTACCTAAAGTCAAGAACTAAACTTGTTTTGTAGGTTTATGCATCCGGGGGCTCAAGTTGGATCATCGACAGTGGGTGCACAAACCACATGACAGGGGAGAAGAAAATGTTCTCCTCCTATGAGAAAAACCAAGATCCCCAACGAGCTATCACATTCGGGGATGGAAACCAAGGTTTGGTCAAAGGATTGGGTAAAATTGCTATATCTCCTGACCATTCAATTTCCAATGTTTTTCTTGTAGATTCCTTAGATTACAATTTGCTTTCCGTTTCGCAATTATGTCAAATGGGCTACAACTGTCTTTTTACTGATGTAGGTGTCACTGTCTTTAGAAGAAGTGATGATTCAGTAGCATTTAAGGGAGTGTTAGAGGGTCAGCTATACTTGGTAGATTTTGATAGAGCTGAACTCGACACTTGCTTAATTACTAAGACTAACATGGGTTGGCTCTGGCACCGCCGACTGGCCCATGTTGGGATGAAGAATCTTCACAAGCTTCTAAAGGGAGAGCACGTTTTAGGATTAACAAATGTTCATTTTGAGAAAGACAGGATCTGTAGTGCATGCCAAGCAGGGAAGCAAGTTGGTCCTCACCATCCACACAAGAACATCATGACGACTGACAGGCCACTGGAGCTCCTACACATGGATCTATTTGGCCCAATAGCTTACATAAGCATCGGCGCGAGTAAGTACTGTCTAGTTATTGTGGATGATTATTCTCGCTTCACTTGGGTATTCTTTTTGCAGGAAAAATCTCATACCCAAGAAACTTTAAAGGGATTCTTGAGACGGACTCAAAACAAGTTTGGCTTAAGGATCAAGAAAATTAGAAGCGACAACGGGACAGAGTTCAAGAACTCTCAAATTGAAGGCTTCCTTGAGGAGGAGGGCATCAAGCATGAGTTCTCTTCTCCCTACACGCCACAACAAAATGGTGTAGTGGAGAGGAAGAATAGAACTCTATTGGACATGGCAAGAACCATGCTTGATGAGTACAAGACTTCGGATCGGTTTTGGGCCGAGGCGGTCAACACCGCCTGCTATGCCATCAACCGGTTGTATCTACACCGAATCCTCAAGAAGACATCATATGAACTCCTTATCGGTAAAAAGCCCAACATTTCATATTTTAGAGTCTTTGGTAGCAAATGTTTTATACTTGTTAAAAGAGGTAGAAAATCTAAATTTGCTCCTAAGACTGTAGAAGGCTTTTTACTAGGATATGATTCAAACACAAGGGCATATAGAGTCTTTAACAAGTCCTCTGGACAAGTTGAAGTTTCTTGTGACGTTGTGTTTGATGAGACTAACGGCTCTCAAGTAGAGCAAGTTGATCTTGATGAGATAGGTAATGAAGAGGCTCTGTGCATCGCGCTAAGCAACATGTCCATTGGGGATGTGTGTCCTAAGGAATCCGAAGAGCCTCCAAATGCACAAGATCAACCATCCTCCTCCACGCAAGCATCTCCACCAACTCAAAATGAGGATGAGGCTCAAGTTGATGAAGGAGAAGATCAAGCAAATGAGCCACCTCAAGATGACGGCAATGATCAAGGGGGAGATGCAAATGATCAAGACAAGGAGGATGAAGAACCAAGGCCGCCACACCCAAGAGTCCACCAAGCAATCCAACGAGATCACCCCGTCGACACCATCCTCGGCGATATCCGTAAGGGGGTAACCACTAGATCTCGTGTTGCTCATTTTTGTGAACATTACTCTTTTGTTTCCTCTATTGAGCCACATAGGATAGAGGAAGCACTTCAAGATTCGGATTGGGTGGTGGCGATGCAAGAGGAGCTCAACAACTTCACGAGGAATGAGGTATGGCATTTAGTTCCACGTCCTAATCAAAATGTTGTAGGAACCAAATGGGTGTTTCGCAACAAGCAAGATGAGCATGGTGTGGTGACAAGGAACAAAGCCCGACTTGTGGCCAAGGGATACTCCTAAGTCGAAGGTTTGGATTTCGGTGAAACCTATGCACCCGTAGCTAGGCTTGAGTCAATTCGTATATTATTGGCCTATGCTACTTACCATGGCTTCAAGCTTTACCAAATGGACGTGAAAAGTGCCTTCCTCAATGGACCAATCAAGGAAGAGGTCTATGTTGAGCAACCTCCCGGCTTAGAAGATAGTGAGTACCCTAACCATGTCTATAAACTCTCTAAGGCGCTTTATGGGCTCAAGCAAGCCCCAAGAGCATGGTATGAATGCCTTAGGGATTTCCTTATCACTAATGGATTCAAAGTCGAAAAGGCCGATCCTACACTCTTTACCAAATCACTTGAAAATGATTTGTTTGTATGCCAAATTTATGTTGATGATATTATATTTGGGTCTACTAACGAATCTACATGTGAAGAGTTTAGTAGGATCATGACACAGAAATTCGAGATGTCTATGATGGGGGAGTTGAAGTACTTCTTAGGATTTCAAGTGAAGCAACTCCAAGAAGGCACCTTCCTAAGCCAAACCAAGTATACTCAAGATATTCTAAGCAAGTTTGGGATGAAGGATGCCAAACCCATCAAGACACCCATGGGAACCAATGGGCATCTCGACCTCGACACGGAAGGTAAGTCCGTGGATCAAAAGGTATACCGGTCGATGATAGGATCACTACTCTATTTATGTGTATCTCGACCGGACATTATGCTTTCCGTATGCATGTGTGCAAGATTCCAAGCCGACCCTAAGGAAGCTCACCTTACGGCCGTAAAACGAATCTTGAGATATTTAGTCTATACTCCTAAGTTTGGGCTTTGGTATCCTAGGGGATCCACTTTTGATTTAATTGGTTATTCGGATGCCGATTGGGCGGGTTGTAAAATTAATAGAAAGAGCACATCAAGGACTTGCCAGTTCTTGGGAAGATCCTTGGTGTCTTGGGCTTCAAAGAAGCAAAATTCCGTAGCTCTTTCAACCGCCGAAGCTGAGTACATTGCCGCAGGCCATTGTTGCGCGCAACTACTTTGGATGAGGCAAACCCTTCGGGACTATGGTTACAAATTAACCAAAGTTCCTCTTCTATGTGATAATGAGAGTGCAATCCGCATGGCGGATAATTCCGTTGAGCATAGCCGCACTAAACACATAGCCATTCGGTATCACTTTTTAAGGGATCACCAACAAAAGGGAGATATCGATATTTCATATATTAACACTAAAGATCAATTAGCCGATATCTTTACCAAGCCACTAGATGAACAAACCTTTAACAAACTTAGGCATGAGTTAAATATTCTTGATTCTAGGAATTTCTTTTGATGTCTTACACATATAGCTCCTAAATATACCTTTGATCATGTCTCTTTCCTATATGATATGACTAATGTGTTTTCAAGTCTATTTCAACCCAAGTCATAGGTGTATTGAAAGGGAATTGGAGTCTTCGGCAAAGACAAAGGCTTCCACTCCATAACTCATCCTTCGACGTCACTCCGAGAAACTCTCCGGCTTTGGTATAATCTTCACTCATATGTTTTATTTTCCAAAGAAGAGAAAGTAGTTACAAAGGGCTCTAATGATTCCGTTTTTGGCGATTCATGCCAAAGGGGGAGAGAGTATTAGCCCAAAGCAAAAGGACCGCACCACCACCTAATTTTAAAAAGAGACTTTCAATTGGTAAATTTCAAATTGGTATCTTATTGTGTTCAAAAGGGGAAGAAGTTAGTATTTTCAAAAATGATATCATAAAACCCTCTTGAACACTAAGAGGAGGAATTTATCAAGGGGGAGTTTTGTTTAGTCAAAGGAAAAGCATTTGAAACAGGGGGAGAAAATTTCAAATCTTGAAAATGCTTCGCAAAATCTTATTCATCTACCTTTGACTATTTGCAAAAGAACTTTGAAAAAGATTTACAAAAGAATTTGCAAAAACAAAACATGTGGTGCAAGCGTGGTCCAAAATGTCAAAAATTGAAGAAACAATCCATGCGTATCTTATAAGTATTTATATTGGTTCAATTCCAAGCAACCTTTGCACTTACATTATGCAAACTAGTTCAATTATGCACTTCCATATTTGCTTTGGTTTGTGTTGGCATCAATCACCAAAAAGGGGGAGATTGAAAGGGAATTAGGCTTACACCTATTTTCCTAATTGATTTTGGTGGTTGAATTGCCCAACACAAATAATTGGACTAACTAGTTTGCTCTAGTGTATAAGTTATACAGGTGCCAAAGGTTCACAATTAGCCAATAAAAAGACCAAGAAATGGGTTCAACAAAGAGAGCAAGGGACAACCGAAGTGTGCCCTGGTATGGCGCACCGGACTATCCGGTGTGCCACCGGACAGTGTCCGGTGCACCAGGGAACTCCAAGCCAAACTCTTCACCTTCAGGAAAACTCAGAGGCGCTCCGCTATAATTCATCGGACTGTCCGGTGTACACCGGACAATGTCCGGTGATCCAAGGAAGAGCGACTCTGAACTCGCCAGCTTCGGGAATCCGCTCCGCTATAATTCACCGGACTGTCCGGTGAGCCAGCGGAGCAACGGCTACTTCGCGCCAACGGTCACCTGCAGAAGCAATTAATGCGCGCCAGAGCGCGCAGAAGTCAGGCACACGCGAAGTGGCGCACCGGACACTCTACAGTACATGTCTGGTGTGCCACCGGACATCACTACAGGAAACGCCTAAATTTTCGTGGGCCAAAAACCCACGAAAATAAGCCTAAACCGACGAAAATAGAGAATTTTCGTCGGCAGGTCGACGAAAATTGCCGCCGAAAATAAGTTCGACGAAAATAGGCGGCTATTTTCGTCGACATCGACGAAAATAACCTATTTTCGTCGGCTTTCCCAAAGCCGACGAAAATAGGCAGTCGACCATCAATTTTCGTCGGCCGGTGGTGGCCGACGAAAATACGTGCAGACTATTTTCGTCGGCCTAGGTGGTGGCCGACGAAAATAGCCTGGGAACATATTTTCGTCGGCCACCACCGAGGCCGACGAAAATTGATGGTTTCCCCCCCCCCCCCAAAAACAGATTTTTCTGCACCTATTAATAATTCACAGCAATATACACAATATATCACAATTCACATATACAGATTCACAAGACTAATACATAATTCACAAAACACATTCACATATACATAGATAGTCCATAGTCCATTCAAATAAGTCTAGAGTCTATAAGTCCATTGTCCATTCAAATACACAATTCATAAAACTCTAGTCCATAAGTCTAGAGTCCATAAGTCCATAAGCTACTCACTACTCACTACTCACTCCTCACTGATCACTCCGGCGGGCTGTGGGAGTTTTGGCCACTCCCTCCTCCGCCACCAGGAAGGTGGCCACTCCCTCCAGCACCATGGACGTTGACACCACCCTCCGATCCATGAGCATGTGACGCTGAACCCTGCAATTCATCAATCATTCAAATAAGGTTGTATTTTGCTATCACTATACATATACATTGCTGTGTTTGGTCAATATTTGCATAAAACTAAACATGGAACGTCACCTGTGATCCATGGTGAGTAGGAGGTTGTGCATGCATCCACGGGTACTGTTGTGGTGGCCACCCCAGAGGTGGTGGCACCCACCCCGTCGGTGGCGGTGCCATCCACGCTTGAAATGGCTGAGAGCCCGCCGGTGGCTGGGAGACCGGTGGCACCCATCCCGGGACTGGCTGCGATCCTTGGGGTGGATGCGTCCAAGTGCCTGGAGGTGCCTGCGTCCACCCAACACCGGTCCACTGTGGCTGCGACGCTGGAGCTTGTCCTGGCCACTGTCCCCATTCTTGTGCCTGCGAGCCATTTTTGATAATAAAGAAAGAGTTGCTATGGAATTGAAGTGTTCAGATAGTGTTACCTGGGGAGGGCGAAAAGCGGGCAAGTTCATATCAGGGCCGAGTCGAGTAGTCCTTTCCTGCAAATGGATGCAACGTTAGAATCACAACATTATACTTTGAATTCAATGACGACACGTGATGAGATAGACGGATTACCTGAAAATAAGAAGCCATATATTGCGTCAGCTGTCCAACCTGCTCCTGCGCTGCTCGAGCCTGCTCCTGTGCTGCTCGAGCCTGCTCCTGTGCTGCCCGAGTCTCCTCCTCCAGCATAGCCTCTCGAGCAGACCTGGAGGAGCGAGAACTCCCTCCCGAAGACGATGCCTTCCCTTGACCTATTGTCCTGTTATATTCCACAACGCCGGTGCCAAAGGCAAACCTGCATGATACACATAGTTGAGCCATTAAGTGGACACATTCTTGTTAATGAAATCGTCGAATCAAACACAAACACCTCACCTGCCATGCTTTCTACCCCCACCACTATGGTACAACGCCGAGGCATCTAAGTCTGAATGCATCCAGTCGAAGTCTGAGGCCACTTGTTCTCGCAGCGATTGCAAGGACACTTCACTAGACGACCAGTTGCATCTTTGAAAGCGTGCTCAAGAAAAGCCTTTGTTACACCCATCCATTCATTCGAATGTGCCCCATCCTTTCTCCACCCGTCATACATCATCCTCCGATCACCGTCCATTTCAAAGGCTAAACAAAAGACAAAGAACATCAACCAAAATTCCGCGTCAATTGTAAGGCACATGTCACAAATCACAAGCATCGGCCTACACTCTTAGGCTGTCCAAAATACGTGGACAATTCCGGAACGGCGAACCTCACAAGCCAATGTGACGTTCGCCGTTCCCGAACGGGTGACGCATACGGTTCGCTATGGTTAACTCAGAGACAAATATGAATTAAAAAATAAACATTAAAAAATAATGGTTCGCTACGGTCCAAATACGCGTGTGCCGAAGCGGTCCGACCCCGACCGGCCGGCCAGACTCATCGTCAGTCCCGCGTGTGCGCTGACGGGTCCGCGACGCCGGTCCTCGGCTAGCTGGCGGCAGCCCTCTCCTCCTCGTCGCGTCCCGCTAGCTAGCTAGCGCCAAGTCTCTCACTGCCAACCTCTTCGCCACTCATGTCAAGCTCAATCACGACAACACTATTGTTCTCACCAAACTCCAACGAGTGGCATGAGACAAACATATGTGGTAGCACACTTCGGCAAGCAAGGAAATGATGTAGTTGGGTGTGGATTGGAGTCCAAGAACCATCGGTCCTCGGCTGGCTGGCGGCAGCCCTCTCCTCCCCGTCGCGCCCCGCTAGCTAGCTAGCGCCAAGTCGCAGGCCGCAGCCACGTCCCTCCCCCAGCCACTTGGCACAGGCCGGACGGACGAATACCAAAGCAGCGAGCGCCGAAGACGAATTCGCTGTACATGACAGAGGGGGAAGAAGGGAGACGGGGAGGCTCACCGCGGGGAACGAGGGCGTCGTGGACGGACGACGGGCGCGCGCGACGGAGCTCGGCGTGGACGGACGGCGGGCGCGCGCGACGGAGCTCGGCGTGGACGGACGCGGGCGCACGCGACGGACGGTGTGAACAGTCGAGCTCGGCGTGGACGGACGGGCGCGCGCGACAGACGGCGAGGGCAGGCGGGGCGCGATGGCGAGGGCAGGTGGGCGCACGCGACGGCGAGGGGAGGCGAGGGAAGGAGAGTGCGGCGGCGAGGGCAGGCGAGTGCAGGCGCGGGCGGCGAGCGCGCGCGGGCGCGAACGCGGGCGGGCGGCGAACGCGGGCGGCGAGCGCACGCGGGCGGCGAGCGCGCGAGGGCAGGAGACCTCGGGCAATGCGGCGGCGAGGGCAGGCGAGTGCGGCGGCGAGCGCGCGCGCGACGGACGGCGAGGGCAGGCGACGGCGCGCGCGACGGACGGAGTGCGGCGGCGCTCAAAACAGAGAAAGGAGCGAGAGGGAGAGAGAAGGTGCGGTCGCGCGATTTAGGGCGTCTATTTTCGTCGGCCGCATTGAGGCCGACGAAAATAAATGTCGTATTTTCGTCGGCCCCCCTAAAGCCGACGAAAATAGATGGCGTATTGTCGTCGGCACAGCCCCGGCCCACGTAAATAACAACTATTTTCGTCGGTTACTAGGCCGACGAAAATAGCGTCCTTATTTTCGTGGGCCTGCCGACGAACATATGCCCGGGCCCACGAAAATAGGCTGCATTTTCGTCGGTCCCAAAGGCCGACGAAAATAACCTTCTATTTTCGTGGGCCGGCCGACGAAAATATATCGGCCTACGAAAATTTAGTCGTTTCCTGTAGTGCATCTAGACGAGCCCAGCAGTCAGAGCTCCAACGGTCAGAACCCAACGGCCTGGTGACGTGGCTGGCACACCGGACACTGTCCGGTGTGCACCGGACTGTCCGGTGCACCATGCGATAGACAGCCTCCACCAAACGACTAGTTTGGTGGTTGGGGTTATAAATACCCCCAACCACCCCACATTCAAGTCATCCAAGTTTTCAACCTTCCAACCACTTACAAGAGCTAGGCATTCAATACAAGACACACCCAAGTGATCAAATCCTCTCCCAATTCCATAAAAGCTTTAGTGTTAAGTGAGAGTGATTTGTTGTGTTCTTTTGAGCTCTTGCGCTTGGATCGCTTTCTTCTTTCTCATTCTTTCTTGTGATCAATACTCAATTGTAACCAAGGCAAGAGACACCAATTGTGTGGTGGTCCTTGCGGGGAAGTTTTGTTCCCGGTTGATTTGAGAAGAGAAAGCTCACTCGGTCCGAGGGACCGTTTGAGAGAGGGAAGGGGTTGAAAAAGACCCAGCCTTTGTGGCCTCCTCAACGGGGAGTAGGTTTGCGAGAACCGAACCTCGGTAAAACAAATCCGCGTGTCACACTCTTTATTCGCTTGCGATTTGTTTTGCACCCTCTCTCGCGGACTCGATTATATTTCTAACGCTAATCCGGCTTGTAGTTGTGATTAACTTTGTAAATTTCAGTTTCGCCCTATTCACCCCCCCTCTAGGCGACTTTCAATACCTCACTCGTCACCTTCCGCACAGGGCAACTCACACTTGGTTAAGCGGTTTAGCTAGCCGATAGGCGAGTCCTAGTGCTCGAAATGAGGAAGAAACACGGTATTGCACTCAAATACCTAGATGTTCAGGCCTCGACAGCCACAATGAACAAACACAGGCGCCATTACAAACGGAACTCTGGTCCCACTCCCGCGAGTATGAACAACCTCCACATCGAAGGGCCCGCGGGATGACAAACTCCGGGTGGCTCGCCGCCGACCGCTCCATCAGCAGCGACAACGACCTTCGCTCCGGGTGGCTGAACAGCAGCAGCAATGACCTTAAGGCAGACGCTGCTGCGACAAGGCCCTCGCCCGCGTCCCCACTCGAGGAGCGAGGACAAGCTATCAAAGCCAAAGAGCCGGAGGCCCAGTCCGCAGGTGGCGTCGACGGTCTCGTCGGTGGAGAAACCTTCTCCGGCTGCCACCGCCTCAGCACCGACGACGACAGCCACCTGCCCACCGGCAGATCCCCACTCAAGTCCTCCCGGACGGGCGAGCACCGACCTCCGCGCAGAGGCGTCGTGCCGGAGCGAGGGCAGGACAACCCAAGAACACGAACGCCGCCCTAGCGGCGTGCAACGTCTTGGGCGCCCCCCCGGTGCGCACGGCGCAACAGCCGCCCGTACGGCGGGCAGACAGCCATACTCCGCCCCAGTGGTGGGAGGTGGCACTGGAAGCTGTGCCAGAGCCAGATGAGCCAGCGGGCCAGGCATGCTGGAGCTGACGACGCTTGCGGTCGACCGGCCCCGCGTTGTCGAAGTCCGCCCCCTCTGCTTGACCGGTGAGCGCCCTCTCCCCTGAATTCTGAAGGAAGAGGCGGCCCGCCAGCCATATGAGAGGTAGTGCTCCGGCTCAGCTCGCCCCCCGCCCCAGCAAGGATGATGAAGATCCTTGAAGCTGAGGGCGGGGCAGAGGCCGCAGCCCGGCTTGCTTCACCCCACCATCGAACTGGTGGTCACCATCCTGGGTGACCATCGGTGGGAGAATGCAGCCGGGCTGCCTGATGAAAATCCTTGAAGCCGAGCAATGGCTGAAGGGTGCCCACCTCCGTAAGGTTGCACTCCTCCAACAACAAGACGAAGGCAACGCGGGCGCTCCCCATCCGGGGGCTCGGAAGGTGGAAGGATGCGATGCATGAGGGGAGTGCGAAGACATGGCTACCGCCTGGGGGATCGATCCCTTTTTAAAGGCGGCTCTCCCTCAAGCGTCGTGGACTAAGTATTCACTGACGTGCCCCAGGGTCCTCCCCCTACGACACGGGGGGCTGGGTCCCACGCGTCATGCAAGTTGGCATGGGACAGAAGAAGCCAAACCGCCGCGCGCGGAGCGTGTAACCGCCCCGCGGTTATAAGCACTCCTCCACCCTCGCCGAAACCGACGGTTGAAAGGGCGGACCGCCATGCAGGTGGCATGCAACCGCATCAGGGATACGCACCCACGCTCGGGACGCATCAAGGGCTGGGTAAGGGCGCCGGCGTCCAGCCTCCCTACCGTGCCCGCTACCCGCCTGCGGAGGTCATCGGCGGAGAGGGAGACCGAGGACATCTGGGAACCCTCCAAGTCGACCCCCGGCATCATCTCCGAAAGCGGCAACCGCCGCTCTGCCAAGGGAAGCACCCTCCGGCGATGGATGGCGGCAACCACCCCCGCGGCGGTAAGCCCCCCGTCTCGTAGCTCCTGCAAGGCCTCCAGAAGGGGCTAGAGTTTTTCCTGTTTCTCGCGCGCGGCCCTATAGCGCCAGTTGCTGCCGGCGGCAGTCACCACTCGTTGAGAAAACGACGGGAGCCTCCCATCGTCATTCCGGAGGTAAAACCACTGGCGCTGCCACCCCTTGTTCGAAGACACAAGGATGGCGGGGATGTACTGTTGCGCGTGCGCCTGCCTCAACTGGAGGATGCAGCCACCGGCCCGCACCGCCATGCGGACCTTCCTTTCCACTGTCGTCAAGGCAAAAAGCTCCGCGGAGAAGAGATGGGTCCACAGATCCCAGTGGGGGTCAATCCCCAAAAAGCCTTCGCAAACCGCCGCGAAGATGACCGCTTGCGCAATGGAGTTGGGTTGAGGTTGTGCAGCTCCACCCCGTAGTAATGCAGGAGCGCCCGCATGAAACGGCTTGCTGGCACCCGAACCCCCGCTCATGGAAGGAGACAAAACTCAGCACATACCCCGGCGGCGGGGTCGGGTCAGCCCCGCTTGGAGGGACCATCCACTCCGGCTGTGAGTCACCGGAGAGGGGACGGAGCAAACCATTGGCGACAAGGGCCTCCAGATCATCCGCCGTGACGGTGGAGAAAGGCCACGGGTCGCGCGGCGGAACGATGGTTACCCGGTCGGCCATCGCCAAACGAAGGGGGTGGCGGCAGAGCGGATAAGGTGCACAATTTTCTTTCTTTGGATATTCCCTTAGGTTGCGGAAACCAAAGCAGGAGGCGAGCAGCAGAGTAAAGAACCACCACCGGATCCTCTTCCGGGTATATAAAGCCCGGGCAAGACCCGTTCAACACTTCGCTCGAACCCGCCGTAAAATTCAAACTCGAAGGCGAAACGCCCGTTCCTCGAACGGCTCGCACAACGGTTGCCCCGCGAACCACCCGTCCCGTCGCATTAACTTCGCGGCAGGGCAAGCGACACCTTTGGCAGGCGAAGCGGGCGACGTTTCACCTCCGCCATGATGACCGCGTCAAAAAGGTGTGCCACATCGTTTAAATTCGTCCCCTTTTCTTCTTCCCCTTTCTCTCTCTTGCTACAGGGACCGAGAAAGGGGATATTTCGAAAGGGATCCGTCTCCGCGAAGGAAGCGGGCCCTGAGCCCTCCTACTGATCAGGGGTTCGAAGGCTGGCCCCTCGGAAGGGTTCGACAGCCGCCCCAGAGCACTCGGGCTTCAGGCTCATCACTGATCAGAGGTTCGAAGGCTGGCCCCTTGGAAGGGTTCGACAACTGCCTCAGAGCACTTGGGCTCCACGCCCACTACTGATCAGGGGTTCGAAGGCTGGCCCCTCGAAGGGTTCGACAGCCGCCCCAGAGCACGCAGAGTGAGGGATGACTCTGGGTACGTCCGATACATGGCCGAGGCTCGGGCTACGCTCCCAAGGTACCCTAGGACATTTCCAGACCAACAGGAGCGATTTTGTAACGGAATCCCATCAGAGGGAGGCATCGAGCCCTCGGACCCTATCAAACGGGACCGGGTCCGGCAAATCACCTGCAGGTACTTTTGGAGCGCGCCTCTAGGCCACTAGCCGACCCTTATCGAACGGGGCACGGGCGTCCACTCGGATCACCCGTTAGCAACTCACTAGAGACACCATGTTCGGCGCCCTCCGAGGGCAACATGGCGCTTCCCCCCCCCCTTGCGGAAAGGCGACGAAGGGGCGTATGATAAAAGCTGAGTCAGTCCTTGATCGTCCTCTCGCTCTATGCAGAGGCTCGGGGGCTGCTCTCGCAAATCTGGCTCTGGCCAAACTGTTGACAGCGTCAACAGACCAGCCTGAAAACTCGGAACCTGACCATGCACCTGGACCATGATCAGATCGCATGAGGGAACAACCAGACCGGCCAAGGCATCATGAAAGGCGTTAAGACCTCGGAGGAGTCAAACCACTCCTCCGAGGCCTCGGAGGTTACACCCGGCGGGTGCGCTCGCGCGCACCCACCGAAACAAAATATTACCGAGAAAGGCCGGTCCCCTTGCAAAAAAGTGCGACAAAGCCTCCAAGCGAGTACCAACACTCCCTTTGAGGCTCGGGGGCTACTATCGGGTACCATAATTAGGGGTACCCCCAAGACTCCTAAACTCAGCTGATAATCACCATCAGCGCAAACTACAGAGACTGATGGGCGCAATTCAGGTCAAGGCTTCGTCTACTCAAGGGACGCGATCACGCCTCGCCCGAGGGCCTCCTCAGCAACGGGCGCACCCTCGACTCGCCCAAAGCCCAGCTCAGACAGGCTTCATTGTAAAGCAACCTTGGCCAAGTCGCCTCACCAACCGACCGTATCGCAGGCGCATTCAATGCGAGGATCGTTTGGCGCCTTATCCTGACACGCGTGCCTCAGCCGGCAGGGTCGAAGTGACCGCAGTCACTTCGCCCTCCCACTGACTGACCTGACAGGAAAACAGCGCCGCTCGCCCCTCTCCGACTGTTGTGCCACCCGCCAGGGTGAGGCTGACAGCAGTCAAGTCCAGCCCCAAGCACCACAGGAAGCTTCGCCTCGCCCGACCTTGGGCCTCAGCCTCGGGAGAAGTCTCTGCCTCGCCCGACCCCAGGGCTCGGCCCCCGCCTCGGCCTCAGAAGGTGATCTCCGCCTCGCCCGACCCTAGGGCTCGGCCTCGACCTCGACCTTGGAAGGTGGTCTCCGCCTCGCCCGACCCCAGGGCTCGGCCTCAACCTCGACCTCAGGAGGAATCGCGTCCTCGCCCGACCCCAGCCTCGGCCTCAGGAGGAGTCTCCGCCTCGCCCGACCTTGGGCTCGGACCGACCACGCCGCAGGAGGTACATCATTACCCTACCCCTAGCCAGCTCAGGCTACGGGGGAACAAGACCGGCGTCCCATCCAGGCTCGCCCCGGTAACAAGTAATGATGGCTCCCCGCGTGCGTCCATGACGACGGTGGCTCTCAGCCCCTTATGGAAGCAAGGAGACGTCAGCAAGATCCCGACAACCCCGATAGCTGTGCTTCTACAGGTCTCAAATGCTCCTCCGACGGCCACGACACCATGTACATAGGGCCCTAGCACCTCTCCGACAGCCACGTTGGCATGTACATAGGGCTCCGGCTCCTCTCTACCGGACACGTTAGCATATCGCTACACCCCCATTGTACACCTGGATCCTCTCCTTGCATCTATAAAAGGAAGGACCAAGGCCCTCATACGGGGGTGGTCGCGCGGGACTCTCTCTCTCTCCCCTGCGAACGCTTGTAACCCCTACTGCAAGCGCATCCACTCCAGCGCAGGACAACACGAGGCCGCCGTTTCCCCCCTTTGTGTCCCGTCTCGCGCCAACCCATCTGGGCTGGGGCACGCAGCGACAATTTACTCGTCGGTCCAGGGACCCCCGAGGTCGAAACACCGACACTCATAGAAGGCATCAGGCTCCTCCTTCTATAGTTGCAAGAAGGGGGCCCTCATCCTTGTTGTCGTCTTTGGTCAGGAGCCCTAGCTTGTAGCCTCATCCTTTGACTGGGTAGAGAACCGAGTCTGGGATTGAGAGCATGGGTGTGTGTCTGAGCCCTAGCTTGTACAGGGGTGCGGATGAGATGTTTACAAGTGTGTTGAGTCGCAGTGGTTGAAGTAGTGCTCAACATGGTCTTCATCGAGATTTGCGGGAGAGCAAGTGGCATTTAATGCGCGTGTTGGGGCAGTTGGCTGAGGCCGAGCTCGGATGAGGCAAAGATTTCTTTTGAGGCCGAGACTACATGTTGCATGTAGTCACACTTTGGGTGGTTGAAACAGAGGTTGGAGTGGGGGAATCGTACCCTATATTCACGCCCTGGCCACCGTTGTGGGTGGTAAAGGTAGATTAGACCATGGTCGTGTCGTCCTTTGTTGACTTTGGCACCTTCAACATGGCAGGTGGTCGTACGAACACACATTCTAGGATCGAAGTGGTTGGTCGAGGCAGGCACACTTTGGAGCGTTGCCCGAGACGCCCTCGGTCGAGTCGGAAATGTGTTTCTCGCCCGAGGTTGGCCTCGTGCGAGTCATGAATGCGTTTCCCACCCGAGGTTGGCCTTAGACGAGTCATGACCGTGTTTTCCGCCCAAGGTTGGCCTCTGGCGAGTCGTGACTTAGGTTTCGCGTGCCTTGTTAAGGTTGGGAGCGTGTTTGCTTGTGACCCCTTCTGACCCAAGCGTCTAGGCACTTCAGGGTTATGATCTGGATACCCCTAATTATGGTACTCGACAATATTGGTCTCAAGGCAAAACCTTAGTCAACAAAAACTAGTTGGCTCAAGAAGGTTGGATGACCATATACACCAAATTGATTACCCAGTGGGGCATCCAAGGCTGGCTAAGAGCTCAAGACAGCCTTAAGATTTGCCTTGAGGGTACAAATACCTTCTTAGGTTGATGGTGTGGGCTCCATAAAAGGATCTTGAGTAGCCATGCCAAAATCAACCACATTGATGGATTATAGTCGGCCAAGTTAAGATTTCATAAAAAAATTAAAGACAAGTACATGGCTTAGTTGTCATGACAAGATAATTACATGACCTAATCGACCATTGCCTTGGCTTCACCGTATGTTGACACATATAGAATACTTCAAGAGCACCTCATGGTTTATGATTGATTCTACTCGATAAAGACTTAGAGATTCAAGAATAATTCAAAGTTCAACCATGAAGAGCTCGGGGGCTTATGGTACCTAGCCCTCGAATACCCCTTAAGGAATGAAAGAAGACCTAGTCAAATTAGGATTCCCTATATGTAATTCTACTAAGACTTCTACCTTATAATTCTATTAGGACTCCTAAAGTGTAACTAACTAGAAGATTCGTCTCCTGGATTATATGAAAGAGGGTACACCTTTTGAGATTGACAACCACAACATACTACATCTCATAATCCAACACAAGGCAACTCACCTAATCAGACATAGGGTATTATGCTATTCAATGGCATAAACCAATATGAATTGCTATCTTTGCATCTTCGAGTTCACCATCGAGTTTGGCTTACACCAAAGCCCATAAACCCTACACCATACCCTGATGTCTATCATATATGACACCAACCTCCCTACCAAATTCTACCACATGTATTCGAACGAGACACAAAACCATTCAATTGTGTTATCAGGGCCACACAAAATTACTATCAATATTATGCCCTAGTACTTGCTAAAAAGAAACATAACATCAATGGAAAAACGAAATGGCAATGCTTGAAGACCTTGATGCACTAGGGAAAGCACCAACAAACATGTAAGAATATCTGCCTCTCATCTTGTATTCATACGACTGGTTTTGGGATGTACTCGTAGTGCATGTCTAGATTAACTACTTTCATTACATTGAATAATGTTGGCAGCCACTCGTACCCCTATTTTTAATCCCCATATACCATCTTCTAGGCGTGTTGCTTTGCCCTCTATACTTTTCCATACCTTGTCTTGTAATGAAATGTCTTCTCGGTCATCTCCATTATTGTCCTCACATTCAAATTGGGTTGTTCCATCAATGTAGTATGCAATTATGTGGCGATGTGGGTAGAAGTTAACTGTCGGTGCGTGGACCAATAATTTTTGTGATCTTGAACTTTTTCTTTGTCCTTTTATTTCCTAGCACATACCCTCTACTCATTGTCTTCTCACGCACCACTACGTATCGCTGCTCCACACAAAAATGTCTTAACTTGAATGATACTAGTATAAGGTTCGTGTGTTGCGATGACACACAATCATATTTGATTAGTTACTCTGGCAATCCATTTGGGCGAAGAATTGTATCCTTGTTCACTTACTCACTTTCACTTGCATATAGGAGAGTTCACAAATCTGTACCTAACATCATGGCCGCGATATCATATTGGTGTCGTGATGCGCTCCAGCTCCCACACCATCTTCTCTTTCTCGACACGGTACCGCTCTGAGTGGCTCCATGATAATCCATTTAGTTTTTTCATTGGATATTGAAACAATGGATATTTGACCCCTTACAAAAAATAATAGAGGAAACAATCAATATGAGTAGTAAAAGATAAGTTTAATACAAATTTATTCCAACATATTCCACTAAAAAGGGTCATATGATAGGGCTTTACAAATTTTGAGATCAAAGTACATAGACATTACAACCATTTCTAATTAACGTAATAATGCAATGGACTTTCTATACACTCGATCGAGACTTCCATTCCTAATAAAACACGTCGATAAATCAATACACTACAATTGCTCCCAATTTCACACCCACACTATCATACGAATATAAACAAGGAACTAAAATAAGACCCGACCAACAATGTGCAACAAGGACTACAAGTAGTCTCCACCATCAAATGCACCAGCAGTCAACACACATAGTAGACAACAAATTTCAAGACAATATTAACTTGAACATCAAGCATTAACTCGATCAGAGCTAGCGTGAGAGCAAAGGCGGACAAACCTTTGTTAGGAGGACGACTCAACGGCTTCGGGTCAACGTCAACGTAGTCACAACAATTCCCCGCAAGGCATAAGATGCGGCGCTGTTGAGCAACTAATTATGAGTTTCTCTCTTATTCCTACGACCTTGCACCCTTCTCAGTGAAGCTAAAAGAGCGGATCAGGTGGAAAAAAGAAACAAATCAATACATGGAGCGAAGTGATCAAGCTAGTTGGAATTTATAGAGGTTTTTTTCGTGGGTTAGTGTAGAAGAAATATAAGGACATTTCTGCAAAAGAGATGGCGGTGGCCAGAAAAACTAATACTTTATAAGAGGTAGAGATTTTATTTTGGAGTGTACGACGGAACAGGACAATCTCTCAGATAAGATTGTTTGGTTTATGATTATATGTTGTGACATAACCATTCCATTACCGTCTCTAGCTATCTGTCATAATTGGATGGACGAGGGGGACGTTAGAGGACGTGGTTGTTTTCGACTGTCCTAGCTGTCCCACAACTAAACACATCCATCATATATTACGCCACCCATCTCTAAGGTTCAATTTTTAAACATAGAAATTGGAAATATGTTTTTTAGAAGGTTAATATATACCAATATATAATCTATCAGTTTAAATTTTGCAAAACTCATTGAACTAAATCACTCCACATCCATAACTCTCATTAAATTCACCAAACTATTTGTATCAGATTTAACACATCATTAAAATCAACGATTAAGTTCGCTGGATAACTCTCTCTCACTTAATCAAATCTAATGGACGATATTATCTGAATCGTTTCTCATCCTTTCTCTCTCCTTACGACCTCTCCTCTCTAAAATGGTAGTGTTAACACGGGCAATATGTTTTTTTTAAAAAAATCGGGAATCTAGCTAACGAATTTATTTTTGAGCGGTTAAGAAACTGATAACTCGAGGGGGACGATTGAGAAATTTGTCCGCTCACCATCTCGGTCGGCGACAGCGGGAAACCACTGGGCCTCCTGCACCTGCAGCCAGCAGCCCCGCCGCGACAGGCTCCCCCGAGATCTCCAGCGCCCGACTTGGCAGATCCAGCAAGCTGCACCCACCGCAGCCGTGATCTCCTCTCTTGGATCCCGAAGATGGCGGGGACGGAGGCCTTTGAGGCATACTTCCGCCGCGCGGATTTGGACCAGGACGGCCGCATCAGCGGCCAGGAAGCTGTCGCCTTCTTCCAGGGCGCCAACCTGCCGCAGCCAGTCCTCGCCCAGGTGCCCCTCTATACCCTCCCCTTGGATTCGCGCATTCGCCCACTTGAGAATCCAATTTTAGGCGTGATAGCGGCGAACCATACTAGATCCTTGCCCCGCGGATTCGAACGCGTTAAGAGTTTTTCGGATGGGCGCAGGTATGGATGCACGCCGATCAGAACAAGACTGGTTTCCTCGGCCGCCCGGAATTCTTCAACGCGCTGCGCCTGGTCACCGTAGCGCAGAGCGGGCGTCAGCTCACGCCCGACATAGTGCAGTCGGCACTGTATGGTCCCGCCGCGGCTCGAATTCCAGCTCCCAAGATAGCCGCGGGGGCGGCTCGTTCACAGATGGGTGCTGCGGGGGCGCCTAGGCCTCAGGGGAGCGCTGCGATGACGCCCGCGCCCGGGCAGGTTGGAGCAGCTCAGATGAATCCGGCTGGCACACCAAGGCCCCAGGGAAGCGGTATGATGCCGACATCTACCCAAGTTAGTATGCTGCAGGTGAACCCTGGTGCTGCTCCAAGGCCCCAAGGGATCAGTTCTATGATGCCAGCTGCGAGTCAGGGTGCTGCTCTACAAGCAACTCAATTTGCTGCACCAAGGGCAATGCAGCCACATCCTCCTAACCTGGGAATTACTCAACAGCAACCTTCTAGTACCGGTTTCATGCGGCCACCACAGGTTGGAACTCCAGCAGCTTCATTTCAAGCTCAAGCGCCTGGAATCAATCAAGGTTTGGTCCATGGCGGCAGCATGGAAGGATCTATCAGTTGGCAAGGCGGTAATGCTGCCTCAGTTGGAGGCATCCCACGAGCTATACCAGGAGCTGCTCCTTCTCAGACAACACGTGGATTTGGTCCAGGTTTACCTAGCACAATGGGCATGGTGCCTGGACAACAGGTACAAGCAATGTCTTCATCGCCATTGCCTCCACAGAGCAACAGTGCTGTTTTGCCTCAGAATTCAAAAGCTTTGGTACTGTCTGGAAATGGCCCTGCCAGCAGCTCTGGATCAAGCACAGACATCTTCTCTGCACTTACACAGCCAAAGCCAAGCTTATCTGCACCTGCACCTCAGACAAGCTCGATTCCGAGTTCATCCAGTTTTATGGCCACGCCTACTGGCTCCCAGAACCTGACTAATCTCACTCAGTTTGGTTCTTTGCAAGGTAGCAGCCAACCTCAACAGACTCAGCCTATCGTAAAGCCCATTCCTGCTCCAGCTACACCTGTTGTCTCTGTTGGGATTTCTAATTCAGCTTCTCAATGGCCCAAAATTACTCAACCGGACATCCAGAAGTACATGAAAGTCTTTGGGGATGTTGATAGGGACAGAGATGGCAAAATAACTGGTGCAGAAGCTCGCACTCTGTTCCTCAGTTGGAGGCTTCCAAGAGGTAGGATACTGTCACCAACTTCCCACTACCCTAATCATGTATATTATTTACTTAGGTTTTTGTTCCAAACTTAGATTCAGTCTATGCTATCATACTGTTAAAATTACTGGTTAGCATTATACTCCCTCTGTCCTGTAATATAGTGCATTCTAGATATTTAGAACAGAGACAGATTAAGAGAGAACAAAAAAGACGCATGTGCCCTTACTTTATTTCCTAATCAGATGCTATCATGAACATGATCAATGATGATTGGTTGATAAATGGCAAGTAACAATATAATACCTACCAAATTTATGCAAGTATTTAATGCAAAACTGTTTTCTGTCTCTAGAATCCCTTATATCTGAGTACAATTTTTGAATGCTTGAATGTGCTATATTACAGGACGGAGGGAGTAGCTTTTTTTTTGTCCTTGTGGTTCTTTCTTTATGATCACTAAACATATCTCATAGTCTGAAATACCGTAGCTATTGGTTAATGCATGTGTTGTTCTTTTAACCATTTCAGAGGTCCTGAAGCAAGTGTGGGATTTGTCTGACCAAGACAATGATGGCATGCTTTCTTTGAGAGAATTTTGCATCGCTCTTTATTTAATGGAGAGGCACCGAGCTGGAATTCCTCTTCCCCCAGCCCTTCCTGACTCTCTTAGGCATGATGAGACACTGTTACGAGCTACAGGCTTGCCTTCAACAGCATACAATAGTCCGTCATGGCAACACAATCAAGGTATACTTTGCTTGTCATCTGGTTCTTAATTGTCAGGGCATAGCTAAGGTAACATGACATCCTGTGATTTTTCTGTTCCTCACAAGCTAATTTATCTGGGTCAGGAGGATTACCACAAAGAGGCCCTGGAACACCTGGGGTGCCTGCTGGTGGTGTGCGGCCACCCTTGCCATCACATTTGCATTCACAAACTGACGGAGCTAGCAGACCAGGGCAACCAAGATCTCACATGCCTGGGATGGATAATCATGTGGTAATTCAAGGAAACAAAGATGACAAAAGTGCGCTGAACCAGGCTGCACAGGAGGTGGTGGATGCTCCTAAGAAGGTATGTTGACCCCATCCTTGTTTCCTGAATTGTCTAGCGGTGATCATTTTGTAACTCCTGTTCCATTTTGATCAGGCTGGCTCTGTGGTGGTAATTTCACCCAGTTTATGCACCTTTAAATTAGCTTAGTTTGTACAATGCATTATAAGAGCTTCATGTGTGTCTCTTGGATAGGTGGGATCTGGGTTTGAAGTGTGGATCATTATGTGTGTCATATCTGGACTGGTTTAATGCAACCTGAGCTGTGTCCTCTGTATATTTGATTCCCCCCTTTCTACATATTATGCGGGTAAGGCTTGTCGCTTAAAGATACTCTTCTCTAGACCTCGCACAATGCGGGAAGCCTACGGCACTGGGTACACCCTTTTTTTTCTAATTCTCAATGGGTCATGCTGTCATGGTCATTTCTAACCAGAATTGTTGATCTGTTGAATGCTTCAAACAATTAATACAATATAAACTTCAAACCCAAATATTTTCAGAAGATATGCCTAGCTACCAACATATATTATGAATGAGATTGATGTCGATAGGTACATATTTAGTTCTTATCTCTTTCCACTTGTGTACCCTATCACATTACTGCATGATGCAGCAACCCTCTTAATCAGCGTGTGAGCATAGGGAGGGTACTGCCACATGATTTCTTCTCTACTCTCTCCGTACCCATCTTTTTCTCTCTCTCCACACCCATCTTCCTCCTCTCTCCGCTGCCTCGGCCACTGCCCTGGCCGCCATAACCTTGCCGCTGACCTCATGGCCTGCTGGCTTGCTGTTCACCCTCGCCGATCCTTCCTTGCTCTTCCCTAATCCCAATTGGGCACCTCACCGGCGACTCCTCGCCCCTCAACCCGCCTCCACCACCCGGGTCCCTCCCCCTTCTAAGGTCGCCGAGATTTGAGACCCTTCTTCAAAACCCTAACTGCCACGGGGCATGGACCATGGAGAAGGAGAACTCAACAGCCCTTGCCTCATCCACCGCCCCAACCCAGTTTCCAAGGCGTATATAAATTTAATTACACTCCTGGATATTATAGCATTTTTATTGTTTTTTCTCGAACACGCCGGAGAGCTGCATATCATTATATTAAGAAGGAAAAAAGGTGGAAGAGCCCTTACAACCAACAACACAAAAATCATACTACTAACAATCTGAATAGTATGTTACAAAGAATGAAACGACCCAACCAAAGCAAACATACTACACCGGCACAAGTAGGTAGGAGATGTCTCTAACCCCCCCCCCCCCCCTCCACACACACACACCAAAAAAGGGAAAAAAACTCCTCCCTAACGAGCAATAAGGCTGTAGCCAAGTCTAGAGAAACTCAAACATACACTTATTACGATGAATCCACAAGGTCCAAGCCCTAAGGGTGACAACTGACAAGGGAATTGAGGACTTTTTGTAACTGGTGCCCAATCCCAATGTTTACATTGATTCTTTCCTACCAATCATCAAAGAACTGCTCATCAATCTGCAGGGCAAGGAACTTTTTTTTTTCTCGAAAACGCGCAGGAGAGCTGCGCCCCTTTATATATTAAGAAGATAGGAAAAAAGGTATAAAATAGACCAAACAACAGCAGGCCTCCTCACGGGGGCCAGAAAATAGCATACAAAAAAAAACTCATCTAACAACACACCACTCTAGGGAGCAGCTGCAGAAGCAGCCAGAGAACATAGGGCCTTCGCCCCAGCTGCCTCCCAACGACTTCTCTCCTCGTCTGCCCAAGCAAGGATATAGGTGAGGCAAGGAGACAATCCATCAAAGACACATTTGTTTCGATGAATCCAAATAGTCCAAGCACCCAGTATAATGAGGGAGTTAAGGTCTTTTCTGGTGACACCTGAGACCATCTCTGAAACCTCCTCCCACCAATTCAAGAAGGAGGTGACCGCCGGCTGGGGAGCTAGGGAGTGAAGGCCAAATTTCCGGAAAAGCTGGTACCAAAAGACTCTCGAGAAGGAGCAAGCCACCAGAAGATGATCAAGGGTTTCTTCAGCTTGGTCACAAAGCAGACATTTCTCATGGTGGTTTAGGCCTTTCTTAGCTAAACGATCTGCTGTCCAACATCTATTATGGGCAGCAAGCCAAATGAAAAAACGACACTTTGGCAGGGCCCAGGTTTTCCAAACCCTTGTGAAGTGTCCAAAGGAAACTGAACCCATGAACAGTCCATTATAAGCAGATTTTGCAGAATACATTCCATCTGGGGCAATACTGAAAATATGTCTGTCTTCAACTCCAGGCTGCAGCTCAATGGCTGAGAGCATCTCTCATAGCTGAAGGTAATCAATCAACACACCCACTGAGAGAGCCCCTTTTATATCAGCAATCCATTTTCTGTTAGTCAAAGCTTCAATCACAGTTCTGCTGTTCACAATCCGCTTAGGAATTGTAGCTAGGAGTCTAGGTGCCAGGTCTGCAATTTTCTTTCCATGTAACCACTTGTCTTTCCAGAATTTGGTGCTGGCCCCGTCACCAACTACAGTGAGCACTACCTCATTAAAGAAGGAAGTGGCCTTTTTTGGGATTTTCATTGGGAGACCAATCCAGGGCCTAGAGGGGTCTGTTCTAGACAGCCATAGCCATCTCATTCGAAGGGCCCAACAGAGTTCTTTTAAACTGGAGATACCCAGCCCACCAAGCTGAAGGGGGCGGCAAACCTTTCTCCAAGCCACCAGGCAGTGCCCCCCATTTACCTTTTTTCGACCTCGCCAGAGGAAACCTTTCCTTAATCTGTCAATGGCATCTAAACCCCATTGTGGGATATCCACTGCCATTGCCATATAAACCGTCATGCTGGTAAGAACATGCTGAACTAGGGTTCTTCTCCCTGCCTTCGTTAATAAGTCTGCCTTCCAATTTGATAGCTGGTCAGCAATTTTATCAATAAACGGCTGGAGGTGCTGCCTAGACAGCTTGTGCAAGGATAAAGGAAGACCCAAATAACGGCAGGGGAACGAAGATATTCCACAAGGCAGCAGACCTTGGGTTTCCACCATATCTTCCATTGAGCATCTGATAGGAATGACATTAGATTTCTGGGCATTATTGTGCAGCCCAGAGGCATCCCCAAAAAGCTGAAGAATGCCAAGAGTGATAGATAAATCTGCTGCTGAAGGGTGAACAAAAAGGGCAACATCATTAGCATATAAGGAGATCCGATGGAGCCTTTTCCTGTTGGATAACTGCTGGAGTAAACCCTCCTCTTCTGCCTTGGAAAACATATATACCAGGACGTCCATGGCAAGAATAAACAATAAAGGAGATAGGGGATCCCCTTGCCGAAGACCTCTCCGGTGGTTGATGTGCTGTCCTGGAAACCCATTCAGCATCACTTGAGTAGAGGAAGAGGTCAACAAATCACAAATAATATCCCTCCAAATCTGACCAAAACCAAGCTGCTTCAATACTTCAACCAGGAAAGGCCAAGAAATCGAGTCGAAAGCCTTAGTAATATCTAACTTGTAGAGCAAAGAAGCCTTATGCTGTTGGTGAAGCAGTCTTGAGGTTTGTTGAACCAACATAAAATTGTCCTGGATGAATCTACCTTTAATGAACGCACTCTGGTTAGGTGACACCATCTCATTAAGCCTTTTAGCCAACCTATTGGCTAGGATCTTTGTGATCAACTTAGCGAAGCTATGCACAAGGCTGATAGGCCTGAAATCCTTCACCATTTCAGCTCCATCATTCTTTGGGATCATGGTTATATATGCAGAATTAAGGCGCTCAAAATTATCAAACTTCCTACCCCAAACAGCGGAGATTGCAGCCATCATATCCACTTTTATAATGGGCCAGCATACCTTGTAAAAGCGACCAGTAAAACCATCAGGCCCAGGGGCCTTGTCAGCAGGGATCCTTTTAATGATATCCTCCACTTCTTGCTCAGAAAAGGGGGCATCAAGCTCAGACAGCTCAAAAGAAGGCAATCCCAGGGCTTCAAGATCAATCACCCTATCACGATCAACACATTTTCCAATAAGGTTGGTATAGAAACGATCCACACAAGCAGCCTTTTCAGCATGACTTGTTAGGGTATGATCCCCATCCACCAGCCTAGCCACAAAATTCTTCCTCTTGCGATGACGAGCATGAAGGTGAAACAGTTTTGTATTAGCATCTCCCTCCTTTAACCAAGAGATTCTAGATCTGAGCCTAGCCATGGTGCGCTTGAGAGAGGAAAGCAGTAGAGCTTGCTTCTTCAGCCGGTTTTTGAGCCAAATCTCAGCCTGACTGAGCACTTTAATATCCTGAGCCATTTCAAGTCTGTGGAGAACTTCTTTGGTCAAAGCAAGCTGAGAATGCACGTGACCAACCTTCTTTTCGCTCCAAGCCTGCAACCTTTTGGCGGTTTCTTTGAGCTTCAATTCTACAGTTTTAAAGGGGCAAGGGACCGGTATCACAGCATTCCATCCAGAATGAACAACTTCCTGAAAACCATCCAGCTTGGTCCAAAAGGATTCGAAGTGATACCTTCGTTTTCCAGATTTATTATCCCTAAGCCCCAAAAGCAAGGGGCAATGGTCAGAATCCTGGGAAGCAGCACTTTGAAGTAAAACATTGGGGAAGAGCAGTTCCCAGTCAACTGAACAAAGAACTCGGTCTAGCTTGACTAGAACAGGTGTCTCTTGATGGTTGGACCAAGTAAATTTCCTCCCATGCAAAGGAATTTCTTTAAGAGCAAGATCCTCGATCAGCCCTCTAAACCTTCTCATCATGACTCTATTCAGATTTGCATTATTCTTATCAGAGTCCTTATAAATTAGGTTGAAGTCTCCAGCTATCATCCAAGGTCCAGGGCAAGCAATTCTAATATCTCTAAGCTCTTGTAAAAAACTATCCTTTTCACTATTTCTTGGAGGGCCATACACACAAGTAAGCCACCACGCACTTCTATCTTCACTGCAAAACTGAACTGAAACACTGTGAGTGTCCTGTCTTTTCTGGCCTGAAACCCCAACATTTCTTCTCCAAGCCACAAGGATACCTCCACTAGCCCCAGCAGAAGGTAGACAAATGTACGAACTGAAGTCTGATCCGAGCAGGGAAAGAATGGTGTGAATTGAGAAGGACTGCATTTTAGTTTCCTGAAAACAGACCACATCCACCCTAGAGGAGTCCACCATTTCACGCAACTTGAGGTCAACTCTTTGTAGAAGTTTGAACCATAATTCTCTCGCAAAAACACAAGACAGGACTGAGTGTTTGATAGATTCTTCAGCTTTTTTTTTGACTGTTTTGGGTAGTCTTTTCTTTATTTCCAAGCAACTCCCTTTCAAATGGCATTAAGAGCTTGCTGAGTTGGTTCCATCGTTGCAACCATTGCATACTCCCTCCATAAAAAAAACGTAAAACATATTTTGTTTTCTTTCGACAAGTCTTTGACTGACAAATGCTAAGTATGTCAAGGCCCATATATTCTAGGCTTATATTGCCCACGAGGAATTATCTATATGTTGCTGTTATCCCTAAGGTCATCTTTAGCAGAGGAGGCACGCACATGCGCAAAAAGCCTGTCTACAGTAGGAATGCGAGCGCACGAACGAGATGTCTCTTCCAACAGAGCTCACATGCGGACATGCAAATAGACTCGTGGAGGAGAGAGAAGCCGTGGATTTGGGGTACGGGGAGGCTGAGCGTACATTTCCACGTCCTCATCAACGCTCTGTTGGAAGGGTGAACAATTGCCTGCGAGCGCCGCAAAATGCACACGTGTGTCCGTTTGAGAGGTCTGTGCTATGCCCGATTTCCCATGACCGCCAATGATCAAGCAACGTGGGAGTTAGGGTAAGGATCATTGCTTGAAGGAAGGGAATAAGTCTTATCTCCTTTTCGGTGTTTCTGTTTTCATAAAGTGAATAGTGCCCAGTCTGTTACAACCCAGCCAGATATAGTGGTTCACTTATTACTTACCTGACAAGTGGGTCCATGAAAATAAACAACCACTCTATACTATCTTTCGTCTCTAAAATACAACGCCAACGCTCTGGTCCCTGACAGTTTGCTAGAGATAGCCTAACGGACTAATCATACACTCAAACATCAAAGGTTAATAAAACAAGAAAAAAATATTAATATACAACTTGCTGATATTAAAAAATCATGCTGTTAGTTTCATCTTTCATGTTGAGGAGTACTTCTTATCATTAAGATTTAGTGTCACAAAAATGTTGTATTAATTGAGTAATTGTTAGTAGAAGTCTTGTCCTAATGGAACAAAAACATGCCATGTATTTTTTTGGAGAGGGGGATGGGGTGGTATTATTTTATGCAAAATATGCTTTTGATTCTTTATAATAGAGTAAACGGTTCTGTGCTTAAGGCAAAGCATGTTTCTCTTTTACTAATCCAACCTTCTCTTGTTTAAACTGAAGGTTGAGGTGGAGAAGCAGGTCCTGGATTCCAGAGAGAAATTGGAGTATTACCGCACAAAGATGCAAGATCTTGTAAGCACAATTACAAATTGGGTGTAGTTAAGTCGCTGGACATTGTAATTGAAAGTTGTTTCCATCATTTTTCTAATTCCTTTATTTTCCTTTTCTTGAAGGTCCTGTATAAAAGTCGGTGCGAGAATAGGCTGAATGAGATTACAGAAAGGGCGTCTTCTGATAAACGCGAGGTACAGAATACTGCTTATAACGTTATGTATACTATCATTTTAGGTGGCTAGTTGTTCCTTTTGATCTGTTGTTTGATGATAAATTCTCAGACACACGCAAATAAAAAGTGCAGAATATTGCTTCTTGCATTATGTCGACCAGCACTGTAGTTTCTTATATGAGCCTTTTTAGTGCTAAATTCTTGGAGAGGTGCAAATCATGTTTGAGCTTTTGTTTGTTTTCCTCAGAAAATTTACTGTGGTTAATTTTGTGTCAGGTGGAATCATTGGCTAAGAAATATGAAGAGAAGTACAAGCAAGTAGCTGAGTTAGCTTCCAAACTAGCAGTTGAAGAAGCTGCATACCGTGATGTTCAGGTTTGTCTTTTCTACACCTTAGAAAAAAAAATAGAAATTAGTGTTCATATACTCCCTCCAGTCACAAATAAATGGTCTGGACATCCACACGGTCTCAAAACACAAATTTGAATAGTTTCTTTTGTTAGAAAATCTTTATAAAACTTTGGGGGAAAATGTGTTTTTGGGAAACTATATATTTGAAACACATACTTGTATCATTTTTAATTTTCATACTTGGCACTTAAAAAGTACTCCCTCCATTTTGTTTTGTTTGCCCAAGGTCCTCGGGGGAATATGATTCATGTTTTTATCTTAAAAACATGAAATAAGAGATTTTATTTACTTTTTTTTAATCTTGGATGAAAGTTTAAAATGGTTGGCTTAACACAATCTCAAACACTGCTTATCTGTGGCTGGAGGGAGTATTTTTTTTATTATCTTATCATCAGTCTCACATTCATATTTTTTGTGATCTTGTCATTAGTCTCAGATTCATTTCATCCTTCTTGATTTATGCTCTCTTGATGGATTTGTGTCTTAAACTGGACTTTGTTCTTTATTGATTTTTTAGGAGAGAAAAGTTGAGCTGCATGATGCGCTGATTAAAATGGTACAAGGTGGAAGTGTTGATGGTTTACTTCAGGTACACTGTTACTTTGCTAGGTACTTATTTTTAAATCTCTCAGTAACACCTGTGATTTCCTAGGTTCGAGCTGATCGAATCCAATATCAATTAGAAGAGATGGAAAAAGCTCTTAGTGAACGGTGCAAACACTTTGAACTTAAATTCAAACCATCTGCATCAGTTGAGCTTCCTTCTGGTACCTGGCTTTCCATCTCCATATTATTATTTATTTTATTATTATTGAGAGTCCAACTTCATGCTATGGCATGTTATCCATGGTTCTTAAGGCGGTAAGGCGAGATAAGGCGCTGGACCACCGCCTAGACGCCTAGGCGACGCCTAAGGCGAGCAAGGCGACGCCTTATCAACCTGAGAATCAGCAAAACAGCCCCATGGAGGAGGAAGAAAAGGAAAAAAAGAAAAAGAAAAAAAGGAGAAGGAAGGGGTAGCCCATATAGTCCTTCCTCTGGCAACCCTAGGTTGCCTCTCTCCCCCACCATTCAGCTGCTGCTGCCCCCGATTGAGCCGCCACCGCCTCAGATTCGCCGTCGCCGCCTCAGATTCGCCGCCGCCGCCGCCGCCGACGATTCGGATGCTGCCGCCAACGATTCGGATGTCGCCGCCCTGGATTTGGCCTCTGATTCAGCCTCCGCCGCCCTGGATTTGGCCTCCGCCGCTCCCGATTCGGCGCTGCCACCCCAAAACGGCGCCGCCCCTTCCCCTTCCCCTATGCCTTCTTGCTGATTCTTACCTAGGCGACGGGGACGCCTTGGATCTTTCGGGCGCCTGGACGCCTAGGCGACGCCTTTAAAACAAGGATGTTACCATTTTAGGTCTAGTTTGGGTACTCTAGTATTGAACTCAATCCACTTGTATTGAGATGGATTGGAGTGTAACTTAAACTAATTTACACCCCAATCCACCTCAAAACACGTGGATTGTGGTCAATAGTAGAGTACCCAAACAAAGCCTTAATTTACTTCCTGCAGCCTTCAGACTCGTAACCTGCATATGCTGATAATTTCTGTCTTTACTTGTTATAGGTTGGGAACCTGGGCCACAAGAGGGACTCATTGAGTGGGATGAAGACTGGGATAAATTTGAAGATGAAGGTTAATACTTCCACTGCATTCTCCTCTGCTATCACTCAAGCATCCCTGAAGTCTGATTACTTTTTAAAGCTGGCAATTGTCTGTTTATATATCGGAGTAGTCTGCATGACTGCAAGCTGAGTTTTGCAATCCAGTGTTTGCCATGCTACTGTTTAAAAAAATATTTGTGACTTTACTACTGTGTGTTTTAAGAAATTCAATACTAGTAACTAATCTGTGAAAGAGAAAAGATTTCATACCTCTTACACGTGTTAACGTATACTAGCAAAGCCATATCCTGAAATAAGCAACCTTGACTGTTTCTAAGCTTGATATTTGTGTAGCTGATATTATTTATTAGTGCCATTTATGGAGATAATTTTTTTGCTATGATATCCTTGTTTAGGTTCCTTTCATTGAACATACCAAGCCCCCGCCTCTGTTCTAGTGAACCTTCTGTTGTTAGAACATTGTTTGTGTGATATACTGTACATAGATTTTGATGACATGAGCTATTGTTAATTTTGTGTCTTACACTTGGGGCAATTTTTTCCCTCTCATTTCCAATTTATCACATCGTATTCCTTATCGAATCATATGACATGACAGGGTTTAGTATTGTTAAGGATAATGGTACAATACAGGAAAACCCAGTTTCTGCTGAAAATGGAAAAGTGCCATCTCTTTGGGATGATGGTGATATGTCTCCTGTTGCATCCTCTAATGGTCATATCAAGGAAGAAAGGCGTTATAGTGGAGGTGATGAAGTGGCTGAGAGTGAAATAGCATATGATTTTGGTGATGAATCTGTGAGGAGTCCTGGCAGTGCTGGAAGAAGTGCCTCAGGGAGTCCATTTAAATCTTCCGGCTTTGGCATGCATGACTCATCTCCCAGCAAAAGAGAAAGTTACAGGTACCTGTTTCAACCTTGGGTTTATTATGTGCATCCTAATTGATGACAATTCTACCCATGGGCGGAGCCAGAAACTGAATTTGGGGGGGGGGGGGCAATGTACAAGTGAAGTATAATCAGTAGGCCCGGGAGGGAAAGACCGCTCTCCCGGTATTATATTAAGAAGAGATCGAAACATGGTCCTGGCCGAGAAAAATCCCCGAACCCTGGCCCCCATCATTAGCGGGCCGTCACCGGTCACTCTGCAACGGCCCAGACGAAGGGTGACGCCCAAGATGTAACCCGGGAGCGGGCGGGGCACAACGAGGGTTATATGTTCCATAAATCTCAATCAAAAGAAAAGTACATATCTGTTATTTGAAATTGGAAAGGGTAATTTAGATAGTGATTGTTGATTAGATAAGAGAACACCACTAGATGATTAGGATTACCTGCTCATAAACTGAAGATAAGCGGATTAATCATTAGAAGGCAGGCACATCAGCGATGTTAATTTGGCTGGCAACACAGTGCCTTGCATGATCATGTCCTAATTCCACTCCCGCGGCACCGTGTTTAGTCGAGCTGTCCACAAGAATGCCGAGAAGGTCGAGCCGTCAAGCAAAAGAGAAGACAGAGAGACGATGCGCCCAGCTGTTTGAGCAAGACGAAGACTGGGCAATGCTTCATATTCACCACACCGTGAGGTGAAATGGAGCCACCAGATAGGCCTAATATAAATGGGCTTCAAATATGCTTAGCGTTTTGGATGAATTAGGAGGAGCTAAACAGCTATTAAATACACAAATCAACTATAGAATAGAGGGACCAGCACAATGTGGGGGGTGCCAGCCCTTCCTTCCGCCACTTCTAAAAAAACTCGACCTGTGGTGGTAAGACAGCCCCTCTTTATAGGGTCAAGAAAACTCCCGAACCCCTGCCCTACCCATACACAGCGGCACCGAAGCCCATGTGAGAACACGACCGCGACAAGGATGGGCCTTAGACCTATGCTTTAACATGGGACAGACGAGGAGATTTTTTAAAAACAGCCTGAAATTCGCTCCTACACGGAGTCGAACTCAGGACTTGAAGAGTGTTACTCAGACTACCTAATCAACTCAACTAGAGACCCCTCCGCCACTTCTAATAGCCCTCTCAAAAAAATGTTGGATATTCGTGTCCCATACGAGAATAACTCTTATTATTTTGATGCAGTGACCATGGTGGTTCTGAATCCGTTTTTGGTGACAAGTTTGCTGATGAAACTTCCTGGAACTTTGATGATCAAGATACTGACTCTGTTTGGGGTTCTACTGTACTGAACACTGTGAGCTATGCAGTTTTTTTTTCTTGTTATGATAAGTGAACTGTTTCTGGTTCTGCATATCTCTCCCTACTGTTTCTAATGAACTGTTTGCATACAGGAGGCCGACCAACGCGGTGGCACGCATAACTCTTTCTTTGGGTCGGAGGCAGGCTCACCAAGTGGCGCTAGTGTATTTGGAAAGAAGAGGAATTCATTCTTCGACGATTCTGTTCCAAGTTCTCCTGCATACACATCTGGGTTCTCTCCAAAATTTGGCGAAAGCCGTGACGATAGCTCCTCTTATAACTTCGGGAGGTTTGATTCCTTCAGATCCCAAGACACTGGATCCTTCCCTCAGGAAAGCCGTTTCTCCAGGTTCGACTCCATTAGCAGCTCCAAGGGCGAGAATGTATCAGGATTTGACACAGGGAATAGCTCACGAAATTTTGGCCGGTTTGACTCTTTTGATGACGCCGACCCATTCCGTTCAAGTGGACCTTTTAAAGCATCGGGAAGCCGGTCTCCACCCAAGTTCTGATATGCTCTCTGCTCTGATTAGGGTTTTGTGTCTTGCTTCTTGATTTGTCAATACAAGGTTTAGATTCTTTGAGCGAACTCTGGCGTAACATGGATTTTTTTACTTGACATTTCTTCCATTTTCCTTATGTGCAATTTTCGAGTCCATCTCACGCACAAAGTGGACAGGTCTGGGTTTATATCTTTGTTTTTGTAAACATTTTTTCTGTATCTTGTAAATTACGCCAAGTCTGTCTTTGTTTATATAGTTTACATGTATGAAACAACTTCTCGCCATATAACCTATTATTTCCTTCACTATATTAACGTTGATATGTTATAGCAGGAAATGCTGTACTTACTTGCTATGGTCAAAGATCAATTAAGGGCAGTTGCCCCAGCAAAACTCCACAAGCTAGCCTCCTCTGTACTTACTTGCTATGGTCAAAGATCAATTAAAGGCAGTTGCCCCAGCAAAACTCCACAAGCTAGCCTCCTCTTGAATGTTCTGCATGATTATATTTTTTTATGGGATTCTGCATGATTATGTTTTTTATGGGATCTTGCATGATTATGTTATTTTTATGGGATTCTACATGATTATGTTATAGAGTGTTTGGCTTGAGGAATGAGCTAGTCCATCATCTTCTTACTTATTTTTTTTTTGTTTGATTTATAGAATAAAATGAGTTTATCTATCGTCAACTCATTCCTTAGTTAGTACTAATATATATACGAGGAATGAGGCCATCCCACTAGATTTAAAGAATAGATCAATGATACACCATCTTTCAAACCAAACACCTCATTAGTGTTTAGAGAAACTCATTTGTGTTTTCAAACCTGCCGCCTCATTAGTGTTTAGGGAAACTCATTTCTGTGTTTTCAAATCTGCCACGCTACCAAACCCACAATAGAGTTGAAACATTTTTTTTCTTTGCTCTTTAATTTTGAATAGTAAGAGGATTCCTCCCTCTAATTACTTAGTCACCAAATCAATCCTACAGGATTTTAGCACTAATTGATGAATGACAATATAGCCACATATAAGAGATCCTTATAACCGTGAGGCGAAGCACGGTCATGCACAATAAACGCTGTTGGCAATTGCCAACAGCCCGCTTCAGATCAGAGCACCACCTATGGCGTTGCTGATACTTCCAGTGCTTTATCATGAACACACATATGTGTACTACACATATAGGCATTCATCAGGTCTGTGTTGTTCTGTAGTATCATACTACTTTAGTGTTTTATCATGAACACAAATGTGTACTACAAGTTTGTTATGAATTAAAAAAACACTACAGCTTGTCTTCATGCGCTCCAAACTGTGTCCCAAGCAAGAATGGGCTGCTTAGTGCTTACAGCTATCGTAAGTTACATAGTACCGGCTCATCATCAAAACGCCGGTGGAAACCAACAAATCGCTTTTTGACAAGAAAACCATTACTTCTGCATAACGCACTAAACTATGGAGTAAGTTTTCCTCTTCTCCATTATTCAAAAAAATGTGGTATGGTCTTTTTCCCAGTATGTAGGTCGGTCTCCCAGAGACCTACGCTGCAGCCAACCTCAACTCCTCTTGGTCCTCGAGGTTTAGAACCTGGAGCAGCTTTGGCCAAGATTCAGGGATCCCACCAGGCAAGTCAAATTCCAAGAGCTTCCCCTGCTCTCGGTAGAAACCTTCCACAGGTTGACTCTGCAAAAGGCCAGGAAACCAAATGTTAAGTATCAGAGCCTGAATTCTTCACAGTTTCACTGCGTCAACACGCCAACGAGAACAGTGCTATGCTGAACCAAATCTACACAGTGCAAAATATCTTGGGGGAATCAAATGTAACGGATGCTTAAGACATCAAGGCAACGCTGGAATGCTCCATCTTATATCTCATGCAACCCAACGACTCTACATCTAACTATTATATATTCCTACCGTTCTAAATCATAAGAAGTTTTTGTTTTTCTAGATACACAGCTTTTGTAATGTATATACATTATATCTAGATACAGAATAAAAACAATGTATCTAGAAAAGCCAAAACGTCTTGTAATTTAGAAGAGTGAGTAGGTTTCAACATCTTTAACAGCACAACATTTCTGTCTACACAAATAATGCAAATGACACAGGCGCTTAAGTTGCATGAAAACCTTGCAGAATCAAAATGACCAATCAGCATGGCATACTCAGTATGTCATACAGTTCAAACATTAATGAGAATATGTCATACATTTTATTATCAATGTTAAGTATGAATTGCACATAGAGCCATACCATGTCATTATATATCTGAAGCCGATTTCTGACCACCGCTTCGGTATCATCAGCTCGGGTAATAAGCTTCGACATGCAGTTGTTTGGGGGCAACAGTGGTGCCATGTAGATTGGTGGGAGTCCATTTTCACCTTTAACATCAATGCAGGCCAAATTGAAGTTCTTTCCACATTGGCCACAAATCCTTCTGCCAAGGCACTTCTCTACTATAACATCTTCTCTTAGTTTCAGATTAACCACCATATCAATGTCTGTAACGCCATCAAGAATTTCCTGAGAGGAGGAAGTAGTTAGTTCAAACCACCATGATCAAGTGCATGCTTGAACAGGTTTCTGTCAACTGCTAACGACATGTTACACCAATATCAATGAGTTCAAATAGAAACAATGGCGGCAAAAATGTTCAAATCTGTACCCGCAAATTAAGTTAATATTCCTGCAGGAGGCACAATAATCACAAGCATTATACTTAAAGAAAAGGTAACCACATACTAACAAAAATAGTACATGCTATCACAGTGCCACACTAGTTGGGAATAGGAAAATGTCAACTATTTGCATTGCATTACTCACATCATTACCAAACAGCAATTAAGACATTAAGCTTTCAGGAGACACCAGATCACTGATTTCAATGGTTACTAAAAGGAACAGACTAGGAAGACCTGATTCAATGGCAGCAGAAACTGAGAAACATGTGAACTATTTGAATAATATTTTTATATTACACCAAACGCCATAACTAAGTTAAAGAAAAACATTGAACATTCAAAAGTGATCAGCATATTGAGTCCAATTGCTAGTAAAAGGAACAAAATAGAAGGTAGTGTTCACGATAAGTTAAAGATTCTCACCGCTTGTTTTACTGTACGGGGAAAACCATCAAGAATAAATCCTGATTCTCCCTGATCTTCTCCTTTCTTAAGCCTTTTGGACAAAAGATTGATGATAATTTCATCAGAAACTAATTTCCCCTGATTAACAATTTCAGCAAGCTGCAAGAAAAAAAATTTATCACATCAGTTTCAAAGTGAAAAATACGAAGGCCTATTGACCCAAATCCACATGTATTGATGTGGATCCCCAATCCACCTCAATACATGTGGATTGAGGTCAATACTAGAGTACCCAAACAAAGCCGAAAGGACAATCAGATACCAACCCTTACAGTCATGGAATCAATGAAATATGAATCTACTCATTTACAGTAAGTTTTTAAATAGAGCTGTAGGGCGAGCTTTGCAATCTAATTGTTAGCATGAAATGAACATGGCAAAATTACAATAAAAGTAACCACACACTTGCAACCAAACCATAATCAAGGCAAGTTTATTAGTGAATTGCTATTACCCTTCTAGCAAAAACAATATTATGTGAAGAGCCATGTGTAATGTTAGTACAAGTCGTCCAGCAAAACACTATTGCACAGGAGAAGCAACTAGAGTCCATTAACAGCTCTAACCAGTAACCAGACGTGGTTTTCTGAATAGACTGTGATGCCCAAACAAAACTTGGGGTCAAATTCAGTCACAAGATTGAGCTGAAGCCTGCAACCAAAGCGTATTACGTAAGGTCAAATTCAGGCAGCAATGTTCAGATCTATCAACAATTTCGCGTACTGATCCACACTCGACACGAGGCGACCTCAATTCTCTAGCTAAATAAGCTCAACCATGTCGCTGATCCACACAACTAAATATGTAATCCAGATCAGCGCAGAGCAGAACGGGGCCGATCTGGACCGTAGAGGTTCGGAGAGGAGGCTCACTCTCACCTGCGTAGCAAGTGGCCCAGTGGAGGCGAGCTCGTCGCGAACAAGATCCCCCGTCGCGATGTGCGGCACGCCGAGGAGGCGCGACAGGCGGCTCGCGTAGGTGCCCTTGCCCACGCCGGGGCAGCCCAGGAACACCCACTGCACGTTCCTCTCCGCCGCCACCGGCCGCCTTGCTCTCTGCGCCGCGAATGGGAACCCGGCGGCCGCAGAAGGCGCCTGCTCCGGCGCAAGCGACGTCATGCGCCTCCTGACCGCCGCCGCTGCCGAGCCACCGGGGGCGACTGCCCGGAGAAGACGCTGCACGGCCGCCATGGGATGCAGCGGAGGCGGAGGCGGAGGCGGGGGCAGGGCGATGGTTTTAGGGTTCGGCCCTGGCCGTTCCCGTCGCGTATTTGTATGTGCGGCGGCGACTGGGAGTGAGATACTGAGATGCGACGGGGAGGGAGAGTGGCTTGTAGAAGAAGGTGGGTCGATTGGGGGCGTGCAACCGGTCTACCGTGGGCCGGTGGATGGGTCGGCCCCACTGGACAGTAGCGAAGCGACGACTGCGGCGGCGGATGCGAGGCGATGGAGCGGCGTGTGGGACGACGGGTTCATGGCGCGTGGTGGCCGCATGCCAGCCGTTAGCGCTGCACGTCGTGTCCCACGCGCCAGAGGGGGCTCGGTTCGCATCTTGCTCTTGTGCGAGGCGAGTCCGGAGAATATTCGTCTCGCGGGTTCACCCCATGGCTTAACTGAGGTCACGGGGGACTGGGCTGCTGTCAATTTATTTTACCACGAACCTTCGCGTGCGCTAACGATTAGTGCTGGAACATAGGTCGTGATAACTTTAAGGCAAATCGAAATATATTGAATATACATTAACGATAACGAGTTTATGAAAATGTTAAGTATCATTGCAAACAACATCACATCTATTATATATTTGGAAATCGACTAAACCTTGATGTACTTATAATTTCTCATATTTCTTCTAAATTGTTATCTTTAGTTTCATTGCCCTTGCACTTAGCAATTCTATCAAGAATTTAGCCCTCAATATACAATACATTCTCAGTCTATACATTCAGTATTATATATCATTGAACTCGGTTAATAATTAATTTTAAAATAATGATATTTACCAAGTATTAAAAACAATGAGGTTACTCACGGTGCAAGTGAAAGATAACCTTATACCATTCCATTCGCGCTTAAAGTTGATAATAAGAGAGCTTATCAAATTCCTACAAATTAAAGTAATGTGTTGTTACATATATATATGTAGCCAAAACTAATTAGTTGTCTCTATGATATAAAAAATTCATGTTCTAATTTTATTGGAAACCATGTTGGTAATATGCGACGTCACAATAAATATTATCATTCCATGTAGGATTGTTTAATTCTATGGTAGCTTTCATATTATTGGCAATATTATGTATTTTGTGAATATAGTACATGATTGGATGATTACCCCTTAAATCATGGTCGTATAGGCCTTGGGTCCATTATATAGTTGCTTCTAGTGTCTATGTTAATGTAACACCATGAATTTTGGGTATAAATTTTTTTTCTCTAAACTCAAAATTTAGGTGTTACTCACTTATTTTTCTTATCTTTTATTTTTTCTAAATAATGGAGAGTTATTTTGTTTTATATATAAGTGTTAAGCTTGGTAAAATAAAACACTAGAGGAGTTTGATCGTTGCATCTCATGTTGAAGCACATTTTTGTTTGCTAAAATGGTCTTGGTCATTTAGAAGAAGGAAAATACTAAAAATTCAAGGTATTTGTGTAGTGCATGATCTAATATAAATATATACTAGGATATACATATGCTTGTTTTGCTTAATTCCATCTGCGCACTTGTTTAGCTTTGCGCATGTACACTCGTGGAAAGAATAAAATAATTTCGTAGATGTATTATGAAAAAGAATAAAAAAAGATGACAGTTGAACAAAACCCACTTCTGCGGGCTGTCCAGTTTTCAGCGACCGAGCGAAAGCCAGCCGGTCTCGAACCCAACCCAGGTCGCGTCCATAAATCCAGGGCCCCGCCCCCGCCCGCCCCGCCTTCTTCTTTTCTTCCGCGCACCAAAGTCGCTGGAATCCAAGCCCCCTTGCCCGTCCGTACTCGACCCAAAGCTCTCTCGCCAAAATATAACCCGCGCTCATTCAAAACGAGAACAGGTTGCTTGCCGCCGTTAGCGGGGAGAGCTAGCGTCGGAGGAGAAGGACGATCAACGGCGTCGTCGGCGATGAACGGCGCGCATGAGTCCGGGGTCCCGTCCGGCATCGTCCCCATCCTCGAGTGAGTCCCGAGCCCCGATCGCAGATTGGTGTTCATTGTTTACAATGCATAAAAAAATATCTTTGGCCCTTTGGATGATATAATTTCATTTTTAAATCATTTTCTCAATGCCACAGCTTATTACATCGAAGTCACACGGCTCGACACGTGACAGGTGAGGCATCAGTGCTGCGTTGGTGCCTATCTCGATACCACAAGACACCAAAAATTAATTTAAACGACCTACGTTCAACATTACATTAATAAATTAATTACATATAATATCGCAAATTTAGCACGGGTCCGTTTTTAAGATTTTTGGCGATGTTATATACAATTAATTTATTAATGTAATGTTGCATGTGAATCGTTCAAATTAATTCTTGGCATCGAGCTCGGCGCCACGACCTGTGGCACCGAACGCAGCACTCGGTGTCCCACCTCGGCGCTAAGTTACGACGCCGAGCCGTATTACCTCGGCGCCATAGTTTGTGGCGTCGAAAAAAGAGTTCAAAAATCAGATCACGTCGTCAAAGGACCCAAATGAATAATTTTTTTTATGAAAAAGATCAAAATGCAAAAAAAAAACGGTCTGGTCAACTAGTAGGAAACAGCAGCCGGTACGTGGGGTAGGGGAATTACGCATGGTCTGTTTGATCCTTATCATGACATGGGGGAGATTAAAGTGTGTTGAACTTGCATATATACAAATGAACTAGCATGCCATCATTGCTGATATGATCTGGCTGTAAAAGAGTTGCTGTTTTTTTTCTTTTCTTTTTGATCTAAAGAGTTGCTGTTGCTTTTTTCTTGATTGGAATTTCAGAAGGGTTGATAGGTGTTGCCTCTTTAGTTTGCTGCCCAGATTGAAATAATGCAGAGCCATAACCTGCCTCTTGTCTGACATGTCAGGAACATTGTATCAACAGTGAACTTGGAGTGCAAGGTCGATCTGCAACATGTCGCCAACAGTGCTCGTAACGCAGAGTACAACCCAAGGGTATGTATCATCATCAGCGCCGCTGCTGCCTTTTTTTTTATTTTTGCATGGAACTATATATTACATTCGATATCTGCAGTCTCACCGTGACCCTGATACTTACTTGACAGCGTTTTGCTGCGGCTATCATGAGGATAAGGGAGCCCAAGACAACGGCACTGATATTTGCTTCAGGGAAGATGGTCTGCACCGGAGCAAAGAGCGAAGCCGATTCAAGGCTCGCTGCGCGTAAGGCATGGAAACTTGTCATATTGTTTCGCCATGCCAATTTTGGATGCTTTTGCTGAATTTTGACGTGTGACTAGTACGTATCTATCCTCCATTGCAGTTTGCGCGTATCGTCCAGAAGCTCGGTTTCCTAGCTCGGTTCAAGGTAATGCTTTTGTCACTCTGATCGATCGGATTCCTGCTGCTGCTGGTCTCTCACATTGACTCAATGGGTTCTTCTGACATGCAGGATTTCAAGGTCCAAAATATAGTTGGGTCATGTGACCTCAAGTTTCCTATTCGTCTGGAGGGCCTCGCTTTGGCCAGTGGTTTGTCTGCCACTGTAAGTTTATAGAAGCTCTTTCTTTAGTTGTAAACGTGTGTGCTGATCCCCATTGACCTGAAGACTCATTAGCCTCGTGTTTGACAGTATGAACCAGAGATCTTCCCTGGGCTGGTCTACCGTATGGTGGACCCTAAGGTCGTGATCCTCGTCTTCGTCTCCGGGAAGATTGTCCTCACAGGAGCAAAGGTGCGGGAAGAGATATGCGCGGCCTTCGAGAAGATACACCCGATGCTTGTGCAGTTCAAGAAACGGTCGTAGTCAGGGACGGTTAGCGGTGGGGCGAGTCCCCGAGGACATAGTTTCATTCTAAAATATAAAATGTACTTAGTATATATTATTATTATGTATTGTATGGTTTTATCGACGTTTTAGTATAATACTACTTTAAACTATTATATATATATCTATTGTGAGTGATTTAGTAAGATTGTATCACTGTATCTCAGATACGTTGTGCCACATATGTTCTGAATTTATGGCACCGAGACTTTAGAACCATTTATCAACAGTTTCACCTCTTGCAGTTGAACTTTGCTCAATTGATCAGAGGTGTGGTTTTATGAAACCATGTCCTAGAGACGCGGTTAGCTCTAATGGTTGGTTTTCAGAGAGGTTACACACACCTCTTGAAGCATGGATTGCCGAAAAGAATTCATGCTTGGTACACGTTCTTCAAGAACCTTATGCTAGAGATTTAGTTTTCAAAATCCTTTCTCTAAAAATCCATTTTCAGGTTGTTCGGAGGCGTTTTACCAATTAGAGGATTGCTAACAACAGACAATACGTACCAAAGATACGTTTTTTTTTGCTAGAAAGGTGCTATACCTCGTGCAGAACCGAGCAAAGATCGTTCTTCAAAAGGAATCATTTTTCCTCAATGCTGTCTGTCTGTACAGACTGTAGAGATGTAGGCCGTTCAGTCATTGATCAATGATGAAAGTTCCAAGTTCAGGTCTGTCAGAATAATCCTTGAGGACACTTGTTCAGTCTTCAATCAGTCAGCCTGTCCAGTTTCAGTCAGTCAGTCTGTCCAGTTTCAGTCAGTGTGTTTGTCCAATTTCAGTCTGTTGTAGGCGTTTGGCCGCTCATTTTAGCCTGTGTGTCGCTGTTGTCAGTTTCGTGGTCAAAACATGTTGACTGATAGTGTAAGCAAGATCTGATCGTGTTTAATGATAAGTTTTCTTTACTCGAACTTGATATGAAAGATATGGGAGAAGGCTCTTATGTTCTAGAAATAGAATTTCGCAAAAATAGACATAAGGGAGTATTAGAACTCTCACAGAAGTCATATATAGAAAAATACTAAAGAAGTACAGTATGAGTCAGTGCAAGGCCACGCCTACGCCAATAGTTAAGGGTGATAAGTTTGGGATTCATCAGTGTCCCCAGAATCAGTGCAGAAAGATCAGATAAAGTCAGTATCGTATGCTTCTACTATGAGAAGCATTATGTATGCTCAAATATATATTCGCCCTGACTTAGAATTTACTATCGGGATGCTTGGAAGATATCAGATCAACCCAGGCATCGAACACTGTTAAGCAGTTAAGAAAGCTCTAATATATCTTCAAGGTAATAAAATGGTCTCATGTTAACAAACAAAAGATCTAGTTCCCTACGAATAGTTGGCTATGTAGATGCTGACTTAGGAGGTTGTAGAGATACATCGAAGTGTGCTTCGGGTATGTATTTACACTCTCTAGGGAGTTATTTCTTATAAGAGTTGCAAACAGACAGCGAGAACATCGTCGACAATGCACATTAAGTTTGTAGCCTTGCATGAGGCAAATGGACAGACAATATAGATAAAGAAATCTGTACCCGAATTAAGAGTGGTTGATAGCATAGAGCGAGCACTGTGAATTTACTGCGATAATGAGCCAGCGGTATTTTACTCCTATAACAAGTCATGTGGCGCTGCCATTTTCATTGACATTTAGTGTTATGTTGTTAAGAAGTAGATTCAGGATCAAACCATAAAAGATGAGCATAACGAAAGATAGCAGATGTTAGCGGATCCACTCACAAAAAGGTCTTCTACCCAACGTGTTAAGACAGCATGTAGCCGACATGGGTTTAAGGGAGTGCCTATGATCTTAAATCACCGGGGATACATATTGCAACCAAATAAAGTATCTTTTCATTCTGAAGCGTACGAGCATGTTGTAGTCAATGAGTGCGGTGATACTTAATCGGTCATTGTCACACATTGGTCTCTATGTGTAAACTTGTCGAGGGATGGAATCCAGAAAAGTTGAGTATAAGGAATGTAGAGAACAAAGGAGAGATTGTTGGGTGTGTCCTCTACAGCCGGTCAATAGAGACCAAATTGGGCTTAGCCCAACTAATCGTTTCTTTAATCGGACCCTTGATTGGGAGGGCCCACTAAACTCGGTTGGAGCCCCGAGACACACGATGATATATATAAAGGATTAAGGGGCCGCAGGAAAGCCAACGCTAGTACCTCGCCCTAAAATCCTAATCCTCGAGAGGTCCCATCGCCTAAGCGTCGGAGTGTCTAGAAGAGCGATAACTCACAGCGGCTCGGATCCCGGTGCCTGTTGTTCCTCTGTAGGGCAATGGAGGTAATGCCGACGGCAACGACAACTCTCCATCACCACTGCGCAGGACGCGTCAACAACAACGAAGATGTGTTTCCCTATTCCTCTCAGTAGAACAGATCTACTCGTCATCAAGGATTTGCCCAGTTTACGGATTGGTATTGTAGAGGTTTAGGAATCGATCCTAGGCACCATAGAATCTAACAACACATACATAGCCAGCTAATAGTATTTATTCTTCGTCCCAATGATGATGATGCAGGACAGTAGGGTAATGAACTCCACACCCAAATCTCCAAGTCCAAGCAAAGCAAACAATAAGCCAAAATGCTACACACTTAAATTCGGACTGAAGCTATCCAGGGGAAGGGACACAATGCTACTAAAATTGTACAGAAAGGCGAATACACAGAGGACTAAACCAAGACTCCCAAACCTGTAGACTCATCTATGCTTTTCTATGGAACATGTCCTACAACAACCGACCGACCAACACCATGTTTCTGCTGCCCGCTAGCGCTTTCTGTACAGAACTGTTGCTACATCTAGCTCAGGGGCTAAAATCTCTTCAGTTGTGAGTTTTGAATCACCATTCACCACTGTCTGCCTGATTAGCTGACGATGCACTGTTGGGAGACCGTGGGGTTGACAGTTGGCCACTCTTGTGGGGCGCAACTCAGTTCTGTTTCTCTTTGTGACTTCCTTGTCATCTGACTTTGAATTGAGAAACCGACCTCCAGCTCCCCTGGCCCTTCTTAAGGCATGCTGATGGCGTGGCTCATGGAGATAGGGACAGTGGCGGACGCAGAACGTGAATTCATGGGGGGCCAAAAAAACCGCATGACAAAATCAAGTAATACCGTAAAAAACTAGTGTCACATAGAATTCAAGTTTCACACCAATACACAATACAAGTTCAAAGAAGAAAGCTATATAAACAGAAGCAAACATACTACTAAATTCTTGTTGGACACGGCAATTGCATCTTTCTAGTTCTAAGACGTTGAAATCGTCGAAGAATGATCTCATCATCTAAGGATTTTTTAAGATCTCGTCATCAATTTACCTAATCTCCAATTCACAATCCAAATTAAGCTCGCTGGCCACCAAGGACAGTTCATGTCGTCACGACGAACGAGATCGAAACTGTCGGGTGGGCTGGCATAACAACGATGATGAGCGGGACGGCGGCGCCAGAAAGGGGTTGGGGTCAGGTGGCATCACTCGTCGAGGGGACGGCGTAGCGAACGTGGTGTTAGGCGTAGGGGTGGTAATGGGCTCTAAATTTTACACTATAAAATTAAAGGATCGGATCAAATTAAGATCAAGTCCTATTTCTATTTATTTTTGAACTAAACTTAATTAAGGGCTCAAACAAACTGTGAAGAAACATTTGGACCGTGATCCATTACCACCCCTAGTTAGGCCGGACTAGTTCGAGTGGCGTTGGAAATAACGGGGCCAAACAGATAAATGCGAGGACTAGATCGAGGAGGAAGACTCTCAGAGAGAACTATATGTATCCGACGAGGAGGCCCTGGACAGGACTATTTTGGAATACCAAAACTTCATTTTTTTTCTATACTCAAAAGTAGGTATAAGGTATTTTACAAAATTGAGGGGGGGCCATGGCCTACTTTGCCCCCCCTGTGCGTCCGCCCCTGGATAGGGATGCACATCATAGATGTGAACAGAGCCAGTTCTTTTTTTATTTTAGATGACTTAACATTTCAACAACAGAAAGATGAATGAAATGAGCAATCAAGTTATTTTTATTTCAGAGGGACCTGAAGGAGTGGAATATTGATAAAGAGCTCGCCGTGAATAGAAAGGGGTGGAAGTGTGCAATTCACGTGCCAGAACCTTGATTCATAGTTTCGCTTTTCCTCCTTAATCGTTTGACCTTTTCTTGTGTCCATTTAGATCTTGCTGGTTCTTGTGGGTTTTATCTCTTTTTATGTGTTTCCCCGTTTCGTCGTTTTTCGGTTCTCCTTTGCTTTTGTTTCCCTTTTCTTTTCTTTGGGGTTGAGCTCTGAGGTTTTCATACGGGGTTTCATCTCTAGCCTACCCCAACGTGCTTGGGATAAAAAGGCTTTGTTGTTGTTGTTGTATGATATCAAAGAGTAAGAAACATGTGTGATCAACTTACAGTGCTTGACAGAAGTTGATAGGATTTTCTAAGTCGGTAGCTGCATCTTTGTATCAGTCTTCCAATTTTGAGAAATTACCATGATACTAACATGTTCAACTCTCTCTAGCTAAAAGCAGCATACAGATAAAAACAGAATTGATGCAGCCTCAGTAGTCTCCTTGTCTGTCAGTTTTTTTTTGTGTGTGTGTCTGTGCACCCACAGAAACAAGATAATCTTGCAAAGAAATCAGGTTGGCTGCTAGTGGAGCAAACTTGGTCATGAAGGGATTCAGAGACAGAGGAACAGAACTTGCTGCATTTAACTTTGCAGTTGCCTGAATACCATTTCCAAGACCTGGCATCACTTCCCAAACAACTACAGTGGATGGATTAACAAGGGGTACCCCACAACATGTAAAGCTCCAGATTCTGTTACAATAGTATCAGCAGCCATTATGCCACTGGGTCCTGCTCCTAGAAGCCCTTTGCTAGTAGAAAACCATACAGGATGTGCTGAGTTTTGAGAAGGCCACTGTGACCAATGAAGTTGAACAGAACCTGATGAAAAAAACTGAACAGACGCATATAATACTTGTCATCCCACTGCACTCCCGGCGAGAGCAGTTTGTGTGTGAAGTGTGAACCCCTGCCTCCCCTCTTTTGGGGACCGGATTTTGGTGAACCCCGTTTTGTTTTCATGTACTGCCTCCCTATTTTATAGGCAGAGCTCCTGCCACTTTGTAAAAAAAAACAGAAAGCGTTTCAGCTTACTCAATGTTGCAACTTTGTCAATGTGTAGCACCCAATTTACGTTCATAAATCCATTACTGCTTTTGTGATAAGCAACATCCGTGAAGTCATTAAAAAATGCGGTAGGTTGAAATTTCAGATATCTGGAAACATTGAAATTAAAATAATATTCACCAACAGATTTACAGTACAACATGAGGTAGATCGATCTTGAAGTGGAAGTAGGGACTATGGAAGGTAGATTGGCGAAATTTGCTTGATTATTTTCTATAGCATCATGGACAGAAAAAGTTAATTAAAATTTCCAATTCATATGGCAATGCAGAACATGGTTACAAAGATTTACCTTACATCCCTTGACAAGCTTCCGTTCTGAATTCTGATTCACCTTTAGCCCGAGATTGATGCCGTCTTGAGCCCCGTTTGGTTTGAGGGACTAAAGATTAGTCCCTCTATTTTAGTCTCATTTAGTTCCTAAATTGCCGAACAGTAGGACTAAAACAGGGACTAAACTGCTTTAGTCCCTAGTCCCTCAAGATGTGGCTAAAACGGACTAAACCATATTAATTCCACATTTGCCTCTCATTTAGTTCAATTGTACTAATAACAGTAAAATGGTAAAAGTCATTTTAGTCTTCTTATGAGTCATTTAGTATATTTTTACTAATTTTAGTCCCTAGAACCAAACATGTAAGGGACTAAACTTTATGTTGTAAATTTAGAGAAATAAGTGACATGCTATCAACATATTTAAATATATTAAATATTTTAATTCCAAATAAAACAATCATATAACTCAGATAAATGCCATATGTAATTATAACAGCAATGAACAGTAGCAATTCCAGTATACGAAAACATGAAACATAGCTACTCTGCGAACACAAGGTTGACTTGTCCCTTGTAGTTCGGGTTGATGATGAGTGATTGTCAACGGGTAGCACTCTGGGTAGTCAGTGGACTGACCAGAGTGTGAGATTATGCTTGTGCAACCATGTTGGTCGACTTGTGGTGTGCAGGTGTGGAGCACAGGAACGGTGGTCGATGGCTGAGGTGAAGGTCATGCGGGCTCGTGCTGATGGACCAGGAGCGGTGAAGGGCGAGTGCTGGGTCTTGACTGATGAATCAGAGCAGTCAGGTGACCAACCGTGATGGCTGACACCTGGGACACGCACTTGTGCGAGGACGTGGTGGAGTGGACCGTGTTACCGGCGTGGTCGAGGACTAGCGGGACACACGTCTGATCGTGGAGGACGTGCACGAGGTGCGGTGCTCATGACAAGTTTGGTGATTTGGGTCTCAAAACCACTCAGCGCTACGGATGCCTGGTTTTGCTGAGTTTGGGCCTCAAAACTCGGCGGTGGCGGTTCCGGAGGGAACTGGTGGTGGCACGTGGCGTGATCGCGGAGGGTGCGTCAAGGCGAAGCAACTCCGTGTGAAGGACGTGGCCGTCGGATCAAAAACCTAGGAGTTGGTCCATTTCGCCCCCGGTGGAGTGGATAAGCTCTATGTAAATAGGGGTACTTTAGGAAATGAGAATAACCCTCTATAAATAGAAGAGGAGGGCTGGTTGGTTCAGCATCCCTTGGCTGCCATTTATTTTGAGAATTCATTCTAGAGCTCCTAGTTTTCTCTCTAGGTAGACACCAGTTGAGCCGAGGGTTTCGCAGTGATTTTGTACTTCGACTGTGTTCTTGATTTTAAAGCTTAATCAGAGGAAGGGTCGCCGGTCCGGCCCACAGTGTTCATTGGCTTCAAATCTCAGTTTTGTACCCTTGCTGAAATTTCTGAAGTTTTATAGTTTTGGTTTCTCCTTTTCCCCATTCTTGTGTTGTTGGTGAAAACCCATTGATTCCCTTGAGAGGATTTGGTTTGGGGATTGATTGGTGGTGAGTTGCACTCCTTGGACCACTGCATACACCTAGTTGTTGCAGATTTTGGTCGAGATTTGAGAAAAACTCAGTTTGAACTTGTTCTAGAAAACCCCAATTTCTGCTGTATTTTTAAATCTGCGGGTGAGTCACAAGTCGGATTAAGCTCAAATTTTGGGGAGATCTTGGAAACATATTAGCTCAGGTGTGTGTAAAATTTCATATCAATCGGAGTTCGTTTAGTTCAGTTTTGAACTCAAAAACAGAATTTCGTACTGCTGAAAACAACACCTGTTGACAATACTGTATTGGACCGTTTTTGAGTTTTTGGTGTCCGATTTGCGATCCGTTTGCTTTGCTGATCTCATGTGAGTATTAAGAACATTTTGTAATCATGAGATAACTCATGTGTTTATGGTTTGAGCACTTGCTTCATCTCAATTGAAGCAAAGTGCTAATTTTCAGTGTTTGGAGACATAAATCCGATTGGCTCCCATTCACCCCCTCTCTGGTCGCCTTACCGGTCCTACAATTGGTATCGGAGCCGGTTAAGGATTTCCCTTTCCTAATCAGTTCGAAATCCACGTAGGCGACATGGAACGAGGTGTTGGAAAACCTCCGTTCTTCGATGGGACCAATTACCCGTACTGGAAGATTCGCATGTCTGCGTATCTTCAGAGCATCAGTTACCGGGTTTGGGAAATTTGCCTCGATGCGATTCTCGATGCTACAAGTGACTAGATCACTCCAATTCAAATGGAGTTCCATGATTCGAACAACAAAGCTCAAAACACTTTGTTCTCGTGTCTCTCGCTTGGTGAGTTTGAGCGAGTTGGACATCTGACTACGGCTCATCAGATCTGGTCTACCCTCGAGAGATTCCATGAGGGAAACGATCATGTGAAGACCAGACTGTTTGAGACATTCAGGCGAGAGTACGAGAACTTCACACAGTTGGCTGGAGAGACCATTGATTCCATGTTCTCTAGGTTCCAGTCAATTGTGAACAAGATGCGTGCCAACAAGGCACAGCTACCCTATAGTGATCATGAGAGAGCGCTGAAATTACTACATGCTCTAGATCAGAGGGTTTGGGAGGTGAAGGTCTCGGCGATCATCGAGTCGCCCAACTACGAGACTCTCACCGTGGACGAGCTCTTCAGCAAGCTCAAGTCCACAGAGATTGACCACCAGACTCGGGCCAAGATTGAGAACCCTAGTGCACCCACCATGGCCCTGGTCTCTGGAGGTGGTTCTGCTTCTAACTCCTCACCTGCTATGTTTGCTCTATCCTCTTTGTTGTCTATTACAGAGGAGCAGGTGGAGAGCCTTGGGGACGAGGAGCTGGCACTTGTGGCCAGCCGATTCACGCGGTTCCACAACAACCGTATGAGCCGACGGCGTGGCGGGTCCAAGGAAGGATGCTACAACTGTGGCGATCCCGACCACTTCGTGGCCAGCTGCCCCAAGAAGGGCAAATCGGAGTCTGGCCCGCGCGACCATCACTCTGGTCGGCGCAAGGGCAAGTACTCCTCCGGCAAGTACAAGTCCAAGGGAGGATTCAACAAGGAGGCGCTCAAGAAGAAGTACCTTCAGAAGGCAAAGATCAAGGAGCGTGCCTTCCTTGCCTCTCTCAGCGACCTCGACCACGACTCCGACGATGTTATATCTTCCTCGAGCGACGAAGAGACTGAGAGGCGGATCGAGGACAAGCTGAACTGGCTGTGCTTCATCGCCGACACCGCAGGAGGCTTCTGCACCATGGCACTTGGTGAGGACGCGGTCGGCACCAGCGACGACAAAGACATCGGCGACGACACTACTTCTGAGGTACTACCTTCCGCCGATGATCTCGCCGCTGAGATAGAAGAGCTAAACGCTGCTTTGGCTAGTCAGGATAAGTTGCTTAGGCAGGCTGCTCGTGAGAGGAGAGAGTTTAGATCCAAGTATGAGAGCACACTTAGGGAACTTGAGTCTGCTAGAGCTTCAGTTGAAGTGTCTGACGAGACTGAATGTGATGAGTGCGCTCTACACATGTCGAACATCACCACTTTGCAGAACAAGTACTCCACCTTGCTAGATGAGCGCGACGAGTTGAGATCTAGGTCTATCCTATTGGGTGCGTGTACCGTTTGTCCTGGCTTACAGTCTAAGCTAGCAGAGAGAGACGCTAGGATAGCTTTGCTTGAGAAGGCTAGCTCAGTGAGTGCCCCTGCACCTGCGCAGTGTGCACTTTGTGAGGGTTTGCAATCTGCCCTTGAGTCCTGCAGACACGACAAGACAAGAATCAAGGAAGAAAACACATACCTTCGATCTATCTTGAGTTGGGTGTCGTGCAGTGAGCCCCAGTTGGGCATGATGGTCAGTCAGTTCAAGAGGGGAACTGGCGGACCGGGGTTAGGCTTTGCTACTAAGAATGGGAGTGTCGCTTGCTTTGGAAAGGTCGGTGAGTGCAGTGGTTTGACACCTTCAGAGAAACCTTCACCCACTCCCAAGCTTATCAAAACCACCTCTGCTAAGCCTGTCACCCCTGTGAGAGATGGTGTGATTGATGAACCTATGAGAGATCCTCCTCAGAAACAAGTGTGGCTTCCAAAACCTAACCATCTTAGGAACACACTTGACACCTTTCCCGACATCTCTAGTGATCCCCTTCCTAGAGCCCCTCAGTCATCCGAAAAGAAAGCCCCCTTCCACAAACAAAATCCACCTAGGAGAGAGGTGAGGTACCATTGTGAATATTGTGAGAGGGATGGACATCTAGCTTCTTTTTGCTTTAGGAGGAAGAGAGATGAGCGGCGGGTTTCTGAGTCGAGCAGGAAGGACATGAACCATCCTTCTCATGGTGTTCATGTTCAGCCTGTTCAGAGACGTCCTGAGAGGCCTAGAGGTGTTTTGCCTCTTGCCTCTAGGTCTCAGGCAGTTAGACCACGTGGTGGTCGTGCCCGACGGGATGCTGGTCATGTATCATATGGCCAAGGACCATATGACAGAGGTTTTGGCTCATACTTCCCCAGCGGACCACAATTTTCTTCTTGTGGTGATCGCTTCCCTTTGGGACCGGGGATGTTTGGTGTTTTCCCTAACACTTTTCAGGGGCAAATGCCGCAACACTGGTATTCTTCACAGTTTACTTACCCTAGTGTTGTGCCATTTGCTCACCCCGTGTCTTACTATTGATGCAGGACAGAGGCCTGGAGAACACGTGGCTCATGGATTCCGGTTGTTCGCGCCACATGACCGGAAACTCAAAATGGTTCTCCAGCCTCGACCCCGTGATTGGTAAGGAATACATCACATTCGGGGATAAGTCAAGAGGTAAGGTTGTTTCTCGTGGCACCATTCGGGTGAACGAGAGCTTTATTCTCAAGGATGTTGCTTTGGTCTCGAATGCATTTCAATCTGCTTTCAGTTTCGCAACTCCTTGAGGATGACTATGAAGTGCGCTTTAAAAAGGGCTTGTCTCGGGTTTTGGATGCCCGTGGGGATCTTATTTGCCAGATTTCCCCTTTTGGTCGAGTTTTTAGTGCTGATTTTTCACATTCTTCTGGCCCTTCTCGATGTTTGTTGGTAGGATCTTCTTCTTCTCTTTGGAAGTGGCATAGGAGGCTAGGTCACTTGAGCTTTGATCTTTTGTGTCGTTTGAGCTCACTTGACCTCATCCAAGGATAGCCTAAATTAAAATTTGAGAAAGATCTTGTCTGTCACCCTTGTCGTCATGGCAAAATGATTGCCGCTTCCCATTCCCCGGTCACCAAGGTGATGACCTCACATCCTGGTGAGTTGCTTCATATGGACACTGTTGGTCCAGCCAGGGTTTGCTCTTTTGGAGGGAAGTGGTATGTGCTTGTGGTTGTCGACGACTTCTCTCGCTACTCTTGGGTGTTCTTTATGACGGCGAAGGATGAGGCTTTTACTCATGCTCGAGATTTGATTCTTCGTTTGCAAAATGAGTTTCCTAAAAATGCCATGAGAGCTATACGCAGTGACAATGGCACAGAATTCAAAAATACTCAATTTGCAACCTTTTGTGCTTCTTTGGGACTCGAGCATCAGTTTTCCTCTCTGTATGTGCCCCAGCAGAATGGTATTGTTGAACGCAAAAATCGAACCCTTGTTGAGATGGCTAGGACGATGCTTGATGAGCATAGGACTCCTAGGCGTTTTTGGGCCAAAGCCATCAACACTGCTTGCCATGTGTCCAATCGCATCTTTCTTCGGGCTTTTCTGAACAAAACTTCTTATGAGCTATGATTTGGACGGCCACCCAAGGTCAGTCATTTCAGGGTATTTGGCTGCAGATGCTTTGTGCTAAAACAGGGTAATCTGGACAAGTTTGAGTCCCGGTCTTCTGATGGGGTTTTTCTGGGTTATGCATTACATTCTCGTGCTTATCGTGTTCTTAACCTAGAGACTAACCGCATTATGGAGACTTGTGAGGTTACATTCGATGAGACTGCACCTTGTCCATCCCCTGTCTTTGAGCCTGCAGGTCCAGATCAGATGGGACAGACCATCTTTATGGAGGAGGAGCACGACGATGCCGATTGGGTTGCTCTCGAGCCAACTCCACCGGCTGCCCCAGTCGAGCCTGCTTCCACTACTACGGCTGACGGACCCGACCCCACTCCTTCCACCACTTGGGGTCCGCTCGAGCCAGCTCCTGCTGAGACTGGAGGAGTTGAAGCTGCTGTTGAGGGGGAGGCCACTTCCTCAAGGGAGGCTCCACAACATATTCAACGCCGTCACCCACCTCAGCAGATGATCGGGGAGCTTCATGAGCGAGTCACTCGCTCTAGGTCACATCACATTTCTCATTTTGCCCACTCAGCTTTTGTTGCTACTTTTGAGCCCCGAGATGTTGGACATGCTTTATCTGATCATAACTGGGTCAATGCTATGCATGAGGAGCTTGAAAATTTTGAAAGAAATTAGGTTTGGGTTTTGGTGCCACCTCCTTCTAACTGCCATCCCATCGGTACAAAATGGGTTTTCAAAAACAAACAAAGTGAGGATGGTTTGGTAGTTAGAAACAAGGCGAGGTTGGTTGCCCAAGGGTATTGCCAAAAAGAGGGAATTGATTATGAGGAGACCTTTGCCCCTGTTGCCCGTTTAGAGGCCATTAGGATCCTTTTAGCCTTTGCTGCTTCAAAAGGTTTTAAGCTTTTTCAAATGGATGTCAAAAGTGCCTTTTTAAATGGGTATATAGAGGAAGAGGTATATGTTAGGTAGCCCCCTGGTTTTGAGAGTTCCAAGTTTCCAAACCACGTTTTTAAACTCCAAAAAGCTTTGTATGGTTTGAAACAAGCCCCTAGAGCCTGGTATGAGCGTTTGAAATCTTTTCTACTTTCTAAGGGTTTTAAAATGGGCTCTGTGGACAAAACTCATTTTCTCCTCAAGCATAATAATGACACCCTTTTAGTCCAGATTTACGTGGATGATATCATCTTTGGTGGTTCTTCTAATGCTCTTGTGTCTAGATTTTCAGATCTTATGAGCAGGGAATTTGAGATGAGCATGATGGGCGAGCTGAATTTCTTTCTTGGGTTGCAAATCAAGCAGACTCAAGACGGGACCTTTGTACATCAAGGCAAGTATACAAAGGATGTCCTGAAGAAGTTTGACATGGGCGAGGGCAAGCCTCTTTCGACGCCCATGTCCACCTCGACGACACTTGACACTGATGAGGATTGCGAACCCGTGGACCAGAAGGAGTACAGGAGCATGATTGGCTCTCTCCTGTACTTGACTGCGACGAGGCCGGACATACACTTCGCAATATGTTTGTGCGCTCGTTTCCAGGCTTCCCCACGCACATCTCACAGAACGGTTGTGAAACAGATTATGAGGTACCTACGTTTCACTCCCGAGTTTGGTTTATGGTACTCCTCATCGTCCGTTCTGTCCTTGTGCGGTTATTCTGATGCTGATTTTGCGGGTTGCCTTTTGGAGCGCAAGTCTACTTCTGGGACTTGTCGGTTTTTGGGTACTTCGTTGGTTTCATGGTCTTCTCGAAAACAGTCTAGTGTTGCCCTGTCTACCACAGAGGCCGAGTATATTGCTGCTGCTAGCTGTTGTTCGCAGTTACTTTGGATGATGGCTACCTTACGGGACTTTGACTTGGATTTTCATCATGTGCCTCTGCTTTGTGATAGCACGAGTGCCATAAGTGTTGCCAAGAATCCTGTGCTACATTCGAGGACCAAACACATTGATGTTCGCTTTCACTTTCTTCGTGATCATTATGAGAAAGGCGACATCGAATTGCGCTATATTGATACCACTCGCCAGCTTGCAGACATTTTGACCAAACCCCTTGATCAAAAAACTTTTGTTCATTTGTGAGGGGAATTGGGTGTTTGTTTCCCTTTTTGATTAGAGGGCTCCCTTTTGTCTTTTCTTCTTATTTTCTGCTTTCATTTTTTGTTATATCTGCATGTCATATTGAGCTTCACTTGTATAACTGCTAGAATGTGATTCTGTTCCTAGTAGTATGTTCTTTGTGTACGTGATAATGCTATGGCATGCTTAGGCTCTTTTTGCTCATATTGATACAATATTGTTGAGCTAAGTTGTTTTCATAATTGTAAACTTGACTATTACTTGCTCAATCTAAAATTGTTCACCATTAAGAGTGGCACCTAGCATATGTAGGATGTGTTGAAATCCTTTTTGCTATTACTAGTATGCTAGGTGGCTATGTCTCATGCCTTGAGTCATTCACTTGTCTTGATTTATTCATATCATGCTAAAGATTCAAAATCAAGATAAATGGTAATTTGAAAGATCGAGATGGGTTTGTATTTGTCACCACATCACTGTATCGAGACTGCTTCCATTTGCACTTTTGGATGAACTTGAGCAGCGTAGTGGATGATCGAAACCGGTGTTTTTAGCTTCTGATTGCTTGTTTGCATAGGCTACACCCGGTTGAAAAGTCAGACAAAGACAATGCTTACAACCTCTCGCACTCACATGCTTTTCAATGAAATTTGGAATCCGCTGCAAAATCCGATAAATCTTGAAAATTTCAAATGGTATCTATTTTAGATATGTTTCTAGCATGATAAGTGATCACTGTTTGGGGTAGTTCACCTTGTTCACTTGTGACTGGCACTTAGTTGATTTCCTGCTTACTATATGCTTAGTGTTGTCTTTGTGGTGAACATCTCTTTGACATGCTTAAAACTGAATCAAAATACTTACACTTCACATATCTTGTGCATATGCCCAGTTTGAGCATCTGCTAGCACGTGCATTTATTGCTGCACACTTAGCACAACACCACTTAGAGCATTTTTTACACTCTAGCTGGTATACTCTTGACGCTCATGCATTCATACTCTTTGTTGCATTTCTGTATTTTTTTCTCAAGGGAGGTTCTCTTGTCAAGGGGGAGTTTTTCTTTGTACCCATGTCCGTGCTTGATGAGTTCACTTGTCAACAAGGGGGAGAAATTTTGAGAATTTTGTTTTCCAGGCTTCCTCTCATTCAAGAGGGCTAGACATGTTATTTGGAGCTATTGCTAGTTGTGTTGAGCTGTTTGCCTCTTTCTGGAGGAACTAGCTTTGATTTTAGCTTTTGTGCTGATCTTATGCTCTGAATTGGTTTTTTATGCTCTGATAAAGCCTTGTGTGCTCCGATGAGATTTTGGCTTCTGGCTAGTGGTGTTGAACCCTGCTTTTGCCTCTTATTGAGGGCTAGCCTTTTCTTGCTTGGGTGTTGAGCCGCTGCCCATTTCTTTGGGGACAAAGTTTTGCTTACTCTAAATGACTTGTCTGGCTTTTATCTGGCTTATGGTCATTTGAGTGAGTTTCTCTTTTTCTTCCGCTTTCTGTTTAAATATGCTCAAATGGTGGTGTTGATAATGCACTCATCAAGGGGGAGATTGCGAACACAAGGTTGACTTGTCCCTTGTAGTTCGGGTTGATGATGAGTGATTGTCAATGGGTAGCACTCTGGGGTAGTCAGTGGACTGACTAGAGTGTGAGATTATGCTTGTGCAACCATGTTGGTCGACTTGTGGTGTGTAGGTGTGGAGCACAGGAACGGTGGTCGATGGCTGAGGTGAAGGTCATGCGGGCTCGTGCTGATGGACCGGGAGCGGTGAAGGGCGAGTGCTGGGTCTTGACTGACGAATCAGAGCAGTCAGGTGACCAACCGTGGTGGCTGACACCTGGGACACGCACTTGTGCGAGGACGTGGTGGAGTGGACCGTGTTACCGGCGTGGTCGAGGACTAGCAGGACACGCGTCTGATCGTGGAGGACGTGCACGAGGTGCGGTGCTCATGACAGGTTTGGTGGTTTGGGCCTCAAAACCACTCAGCGCTACGGATGCCTGGTTTTGCTGAGTTTGGGCCTCAAAACTCGGCGGTGGCGGTTCCAGAGGGAACTGGTGGTGGCACGTGGCGTGATCGCGGAGGGTGCGTCAAGGCGAAGCAACTCCGTGTGAAGGACGTGGCCGTCGGATCAAAAACCTAGGAGTTGGTCCATTTCGCCCCCGGTGGAGTGGATAGGCTCTATGTAAATAGGGGTACTTTAGGAAATGAGAATAACCCTCTATAAATAGAAGGGGAGGGCTGGTTGGTTCAGCATCCCTTGGCTGCCATTTATTTTGAGAATTCATTCTAGAGCTCCTAGTTTTCTCTCTAGGTAGACACCAGTTGAGCCGAGGGTTTCGCAGTGATTTTGTACTTCGACTGTGTTCTTGATTTTAAAGCTTAATCAGAGGAAGGGTCGCCGGTCCGGCCCACAGTGTTCATTGGCTTCAAATCTCAGTTTTGTACCCTTGCTGAAATTTTTGAAGTTTTATAGTTTTGGTTTCTCCTTTTCCCCATTCTTGTGTTGTTGGTGAAAACCCATTGATTCCCTTGAGAGGATTTGGTTTGGGGATTGATTGGTGGTGAGTTGCACTCCTTGGACCACTGCATACACCTAGTTGTTGCAGATTTTTGTCGAGATTTGAGAAAAACTCAGTTTGAACTTGTTCTAGAAAACCCCAATTTCTGCTGTATTTTTAAATCTGCGGGTGAGTCACAAGTTGGATTAAGCTCAAATTTTGGGGAGATCTTGGAAACATATTTGCTCAGGTGTGTGTAAAATTTCATATCAATCGGAGTTCGTTTAGTTCAGTTTTGAACTCAAGAACAGAATTTCGTACTGCTGAAAACAACACGTGTTGACAATACTGTATTGGACCGTTTTTGAGTTTTTGGTGTCCGATTTGCGATCCGTTTGCTTTGCTGATCTCATGTGAGTATTAAGAACATTTTGTAATCATGAGATAACTCATGTGTTTATGGTTTGAGCACTTGCTTCATCTCAATTGAAGCAAAGTGCTAATTTTCAGTGTTTGGAGACATAAATCCGATTGGCTCCCATTCACCCCCTCTCTGGTCGCCTTACCGGTCCTACAATTGGTATCGGAGCTGGTTAAGGATTTCCCTTTCCTAATCGGTTCGAAATCCACGTAGGCGACATGGAACGAGGTGTTGGAAAACCTCCGTTCTTCGATGGGACCAATTACCCGTACTGGAAGATTCGCATGTCTGCGTATCTTCAGAGCATCAGTTACCGGGTTTGGGAAATTTGCCTCGATGCAATTTTCGATGCTACAAGTGACCGGATCACTCCAATTCAAATGGAGTTCCATGATTCGAACAACAAAGCTCGAAACGCTTTGTTCTCGTGTCTCTCGCTTGGTGAGTTTGAGCGAGTTGGACATATGACTACGGCTCATCAGATCTGGTCTACCCTCGAGAGATTCCATGACGGAAACGATCATGTGAAGACCAGACTGTTTGAGACATACAGGCGAGAGTACGAGAACTTCACACAGTTGGCTGGAGAGACCATTGATGTAACACCTCAAAATCTCATTTTGAGAATTAGGTAAAAATTTTCCAAAGATCTTGAATTAGAATTGTTTTTTTTTAATTCCCATAACTTTTGAAGTCACATCTCCTAAAATAAAAGTTTTATAATAAAGATTCAATAAAAGATTCTTTTATAAATTATCTTTTGTTGAAATGTATAAGAACATCTTCTAATAAGTAATCATACAATAGAAACTATTTGTCTTAAAATAATTATATGTGTGCTACATATCCAAAAACATTTTTCTTATGTAGGATAAAAGAATAGTTTTACCACATGTCATGCTGGGTTTTTGTTTGTGCACTTGATTTTGCAACCTTAACTGGGGTTCAAATTTTCCATTTGAATGAAAATAAGCTAGAAAAATCAAAACAGAAAATAAAAAGGGGAGATCACACGTGCGGGTCAATTTCTCTTCCTCGGCCCAACTACCCTACCTTCCCCTACCTCCACCGGCCCATTACTGCATCCCACTGTGCTGACGGGTGGACCCCTAAATGTCAGCCTCGCATCCCGCGGACACAGCTCGGCTAGGCACCACAGTGTGGCGCCGACTTGTGGGCCCCGCCCGTCAATGGGACTCCGCAAGCTTGTGCGTCAGGCCGTGTACGCCTGCGTCTCGGCGCGCGGTAGGCCCCACTCGCCAGGTTATTTCCTCACAACCACACAGCTGGTGACACTTACTTGTGGGCCCACCCCTATCAGTGCTTTCTTCCTCATTCAGACAGGATGAACTCCATGGCTGCGCGATTCCCGGCAACAGAACACCGTACCCACCGCGCGAGATTTCGGGTTTGAATTCCTCCATGCCAACTGCTGGATTTCCCCATCTAGGCTATTTAATGAGATCTCAAGCATTGCCTCAACCATATCGTGGCGCCAGAAGCCACCATGCATGGAGACCTGCGTGCGCACCGCCATTGGGGGGGGGGGTGAACTCATACCCAGCGCTGGTGACCATCGTACTTGGGACGTTGCGCTCTCGGTCCATCTCGCCACACAAGAAAGGAGTTGGGCCACCATTGATGAACCAAGAGGGAGATCAGGGAGCGCAGAGAGAAGCAGGAGATGGCCGCCACCGACGCCTCACAGCTGGGGGTCGCCCGGGGTCCTCGGATGTGTCTTGATCGATTCGTCAGCATGTGGGGATGGTAATCGAAGTCGAATCAGAGCTCAGGACGCCAGGGGCGAATCGGGATTTTCTCACCGGTGCTGCTCTGTAGCCGCGGTGTCGCTAAACCTCGAGGTCCGGATCCCTGGGCGCATAATCATCGGTAGGTATCCGCGTAACTTATTCGAATTGATCTCCATACCGTGTATCGGGTCTTGGACCGGGGATTTTCGCTCCCTGGCGTCGCTTGGTGTGATTCCGGCAGTGGATCACCGCTGCACCTGGGCGACGCCGCCTCGTGCGACTGGGGATTGGGACGACATGTCGACGACCATTGATCCAGAGATGAAGGGGTGGGAATAGATGTAGGAGTACCCTTTCGGTGATTGGATCCGAACCGTCGGGCAGATCGGATGGCCCATATTGGATCACGTCCCATTAAATACTGACCGTAGATCCATGATCTAGCGGCTAGTGGTGCGTACCGAATCGGATTGATCAGTGTCTAATCTGGGCCGTCCGGCTTCTATCGTGTGGCCTAGGATCGACTATACCCCTTCGCCCTGGCTTTCTTTCTAAAGAGCCCCTGGCTTTCTTAAAAATCAACCCGCCGTCCTCGCGGGAGTAGTCTAAGTCTGGTAGAGTTTTGCAAATTTAACCCTGAGCTCTCTGATATTAGTGTCCTCGGTCCAGAACACTTAGGATATTCAGAAATTAACAAAGAAATAGGTTTTTAGTATAAAAATAAATCCATAAACTTGTTTAATCTGTATTTAATTCCTTCTAACTCCAAATTGACCCATTCCAGAGATATTAATTTTGTTTTAATATTGTCTACCACTGAGTACCTCTATTTAGCAATGAAACATGAATTAAAATTATGCATCTGAATTAATCTATACCATGTACTCAATAACTCCAGAAATTCATAACTCAATAACCGTAACTCTGTTTTGATCCATTATAGTTGCATTAGTCTCATAATAATATTTATTATCATCTGGTAACTTTGTTCTGTCATGAAATATAGGTTAAAATGTTGCACTTAGCATATTCTATATTTAACCACGTGGATCTTCGAAAAACCATAACTTCATAACCGTAGCTCCGAATTTAGTGGTTCTTATTTCTACGATCTCGTTACGCCGCGTAGATTATTATTACGCAGTTTATTCTTATGTTTGGTGTGATGTTAATTTTGTCTGTATACGGTTTGTTTGTATTGCTACGACTAGCAAGAGGTTACGAGTCATCTGAAGATCATCCTGGTACCTGGAATCTCGAGTCCCAGGCAAGTTGTGCCCTTGATCACTTCTTTTTACCCAGTCATGTTCTGATTAATCATAATGATCTGCATAGGTTAATTTTGATGGGACCCAATAGGTTACCCTAGTTTGACTATCTTTATACCTTGTTAACCACTGAATCTTTGGGTAGTACCTGCTATTGCTTTATGTGGTTTTGGGTATAGAGGTACACATTAATTCATGATTATACTTTTATTATCAGTTGTTATTTACTGTTCATGATAAGATCATTACGTTAATTGGAACATGGAGAACCACCCGGGAAAACAGTGCTACCACAAGGGTTTAATGGGACGCCCTTGGCTGACTAATTAGGAAAGCTAGTGGAGGACTACCTTACCCGAAAGGGGCAAGGGCAGTAGGGGAGTGGTCAGTGTAGGGAGGTCCTCGGGTTGATTTTGCTGCGATGGCGGTCAGACGAGGGATTCCTGCATTGGAGCTTCCTATAAACTGTAGCGGGTTTTCTGAAGCTAGTGGAACTTTGTAAAGGCCTCGTAATGTTACCCTGCCTCGCCTCCTCGGTAGAGGTGTATGGGATTGGCCGTCTCTTGGCAGATGGGTAACATGACTTGTGGGTAAAGATGCACAACCTCTGCAGAGTGTAAAACTGGTATACTAGCCGTGCTCACGGTCATGAGCAGCTCGGACACTCACATGATTAAATTACGGAACTAAATTCAATTTGTCATATGCATTGCATCGCAGGTGAGGTTGTTACTTTTGTTCTACTATTTAATTGGGTTAGTATTTACTTATACTTAGTAATTGCTAATAAAATTTTGACCAACTTTAAAAGCAATGCTCAGCTCTAACCATCCTCTTTGGTAAGCCTTACACTTCACGTGAGCTCCCACCTTTGGCGAGTTCATGCACATTATTCCCACAACTTGTTGAGCTATGAACGTATGTGAGCTCACTCTTGCTGTCTTACACCCCCCACAGGTCAAGAACAGGTACCACACGATGAGGCGCATGGAGGATGTTGTGACGAGTTCGTGAGAGGTCTAGGCCGTCGTCTCCCAGTCAGCTTTGGGTTGCTGGACCGTTGTCTCCTTATAATGTAAATATTTATTTATTTTGTATAGAACTCTTGTTATGTAGTAAAGATGTGACATTCGATCCTGTGCCATGATTCATCATATGTGTGAGACTTGGTGAAAGTCGCCTAGAGGGGGGGTGAATAGGGCGAAACTGAAATTCTCAGAAATAATCACAACTACAAGCCGGGTTAGCGTTAGAAATATAATAAAGTCCGCGAGAGAGGGTGCAAAACAAATCGCAAGCAAATAATGAAGTGAGACACGCGGATTTGTTTTACCGAGGTTCGGTTCTCTCAAACCTACTCCCCGTTGAGGAGGCCACAAAGGCCGGGTCTCTTTCAACCCTTACCCTCTCTCAAACGGTCCCTCGGACCGAGTGAGCTTTCTCTTCTCAATCACTTGGAACACAAAGTTCCCGCAAGGACCACCACACGATTGGTGTCTCTTGCCTCAATTACAAGTGAGTGTTTGATCACAAGAAAGAATCAAGAAAGAAGAAAGCAATCCAAGAGCAAGAGCTCGAAAGAACACAAGCAAATCACTCTCTCTAATCACTAGGGTGTTGTGTGGAATTTAGAGAGGATTTGATCTCTTTGGTGTGTCTAGAATTGAATGCTAGAGCTCTTGTAAGTAGTTGGGAAGTGGAAAACTTGGATGCCATGAATGGTGGGTGGTTGGGGGTATTTATAGCCCCAACCACCAAACTAACTGTTTGGTGAGGCTGTCTGTTCGATGGCGCACCGGACAGTCCGGTGCACACCGGACATGTCCGGTGCGATAGCCACGTCACCAAAGCCGTTGCAATTTGACCGTTGAAGTTCTGACTTCCGGGCCCGCCTGGATGTCCGGTGCACACTGGACATGAACTGTAGATTGTCCGGTGCACCTGCTCCCGCGTGCCTGACGACTGCTCGCTTCTGGCGCGCATTAAATGCGTCGCAGGTAGCCGTTGGCGCCGAAATAGCCGTTGCCCCGCTGTTACACCGGACAGTCCGGTGTACACCGGACAGTCCGGTGAATTTTAGCGGAGTAGCCGAAGTGAAAACCCGAGGCTGGCGAGTTCCTGAGGCCGCTCTTTCTTGGAGCACCGGACATGTCCGGTGTACACCGGACAGTCCGGTGAATTATAGCGGAGTGACCTTTGGAAATTCCCGAGAGTGAAGAGTTTGAAGTCGGAGTCCCCTGGTGCACCGGACATGTCCGGTGGCACACCGGACAGTCCGGTGCGCCAAACCAGAGGTGCCTTCGGTTGACCCTTGCTCCTTTATTTGAACCCAATACTTGGTCTTTTTATTGGCTATGTGTGAACCTTTTGCACCTGTATAACTTACACACTAGAGCAAACTAGTTAGTCCAATATTTGTGTTGGGCAATTCAACCACCAAAATTATTTAGGAACTAGGTGTAAGCCTAATTCACTTTCAATCTCCCCCTTTTTGGTGATTGATGCCAACACAACCAAAGCAAATGTAAAAGTGCATAATTTGAACTAGTTTGTAAGTGCAAAGGTTGCTTGGAATTGAGCCAATATAAATACTTACATGATGTGCATGGATTGTTTCTTTATTTTTAACATATTGGACCACATTTGCACCACATGTTTTGTTTTTGCAAATCCTTTTGTAAATTCTTTTCAAAGTCCTTTTGCAAGATAGTCAAAGGTAAATGAATAAGAATTTTGAGAAGCATTTTCAAGATTTGAAATTTTCTCCTTTTATTTGAAATGCTTTTCCTTTGACTAAACAAAACTCCCCCTAAATGAGATCCTCCTCTTAGTGTTCAAGAGGGTTTTGATATACCATTTTTGAAATACTACTTCCTCCCCCTTTTGAACATAGTAAGATATTAATTTGAAATTGACCAATTGAAAATCTCCAAATTTTTAAAGTTAGGTGGTGGTGTGGTCCTTTTGCTTTGGGCTCATATTTTCATATTTTCTCCCCCTTTGGCATGAATCGCCAAAAACGGAATTATTAGAGCCCAACGTAGTACTTTCTCCTCCTTTGGTCATAAAATAAATGAGTGAAGATTATACCAAAGTTGGAGAGATGCTCGAAGTGACGGCGAAGGATGAGTAGTAGAGTGGAGTGGAAGCCTTTGTCTTCGCCGAAGACTCCAATTCCCTTTCAATATACCTATGACTTGATTTGAAATACACTTGAAAACACATTAGTCATAGAATATATAAAAGAGATATGATCAAAGGTATACTTGTGTGCTATGTGTGCAAATTAGCAAAAGAAATTCCTAGAATCAAGAATATTTAGCTCATGCCTAAGTTTGGTAAAAGTTTGTTCATCAAGAGGCTTGGTAAATATATCGGCTAATTGATCTTTAGTGTTAATGTAAGAAATCTCGATATCCCCCTTTTGTTGGTGATCCCGAAGAAAATGATACCGAATGGCTATGTGTTTAGTGCGGCTATGCTCAACGGGATTATCCGCCATGCGGATTGCACTCTCATTATCACATAGAAGGGGAACTTTGGTTAGTTTGTAACCATAGTCCCGCAGGGTTTGCCTCATCCAAAGCAATTGCGCGCAACAATGGCCTGCGACAATGTACTCGGCTTCGGCGGTAGAAAGAGCGACCGAATTTTGCTTCTTTGAAGCCCAAGACACCAAGGATCTTCCCAAGAACTGGCAAGTCCCCGATGTGCTCTTCCTATTAATCTTACACCCCGCCCAATCGGCATCCGAATAACCAATCAAATCAAATGTGGATCCCCGAGGGTACCAAAGCCCAAACTTAGGAGTATAAGCCAAATATCTCAAGATTCGTTTTACGGCCGTAAGGTGGGATTCCTTAGGGTCGGATTGGAATCTTGCACACATGCAAACGGAAAGCATAATGTCCGGTCGAGATGCACATAGATAAAGCAATGAACCAATCATCGACCGGTATACCTTTTGATCCACGGACTTACCTCCCGTGTCGAGGTCGAGATGCCCATTGGTTCCCATGGGTGTCTTGATAGGCTTGGCATCCTTCATTCCAAACTTGCTTAGAATGTCTTGAGTATACTTTGTTTGGCTAATGAAGGTGCCCTCTTGGAGTTGCTTGACTTGGAATCCTAGAAAATACTTCAACTCCCCCATCATCGACATCTCGAATTTCTTTGTCATGATCCTACTAAATTCTTCACATGTAGATTCGTTAGTAGACCCAAATATAATATCATCAACATAAATTTGGCATACAAACAAATCATTGTCAAGAGTTTTAGTGAATAGAGTAGGATCGGCTTTGCCGACTTTGAAGCCATTAGCAATAAGGAAATCTCTAAGGCATTCATACCATGCTCTTGGGGCTTGCTTGAGCCCATAAAGCGCCTTAGAGAGCCTATAAACATGGTTAGGGTACTCACTGTCTTCAAAGCCGGGAGGTTGCTCAACATAGACCTCCTCCTTGATCAGTCCATTGAGGAAGGCACTCTTCACGTCCATTTGATAAAGCTTGAAGCCATGGTAAGTAGCATAGGCTAATAATATGCGAATTGACTCAAGCCTAGCTACGGGTGCATAGGTTTCACCAAAATCCAAACCTTCGACTTGTGAATACCCCTTGGCCACGAGTCGAGCTTTGTTCCTAGTCACCACACCATGCTCATCTTGCTTGTTGCGGAAGACCCACTTGTTTCCTACAACATTTTGGTTAGGACGTGGAACTAAGTGCCATACCTCGTTCCTTGTGAAATTGTTGAGCTCCTCTTGCATCGCCATCACCCAATCCGAATCTTGTAGTGCTTCCTCTACCCTGTGTGGCTCAATAGAGGAAACAAAAGAGTAATGCTCACAAAAATGTGCAACACGAGATCGAGTGGTTACCCCCTTATGAATGTCGCCGAGGATGGTGTCGACGGGGTGATCTCGTTGTATTGCTTGGTGGACTCTTGGGTGTGGCGGCCTTGGTTCTTGCTCATCCTCCTTTTCTTGATCATTTGCATCTCCCCCTTGATTGTTGCCGTCATTTTGAGGTGGCTCATCTTCTTGATCTTCTTGTTCAACATCTTGAGCCTCATCCTCAATTTGAGTTGGTGGAGATGCTTGCATGGAGGAGGATGGTTGATCTTGTGCATTTGGAGGCTCTTCGGATTCCTTAGGATACACATCTCCAATGGACACGTTCCTTAGCGCGATGCACGGAGCCTCTTCATTACCTATCTCATCAAGATCAACTTGCTCTACTTGAGAGCCGTTAGTCTCATCAAACACAACGTCACAAGAAACTTCAACAAGTCCTGAGGACTTGTTAAAGACTCTATATGCCCTTGTGTTTGAGTCATATCCTAGTAAAAAGCCTTCTACAGTTTTAGGAGCAAATTTAGATTTTCTCCCTCTCTTAACAAGAATAAAGCATTTGCTACCAAAAACTCTAAAATATGAAATATTGGGCTTTTTACCGATTAGGAGTTCATAGGATGTCTTCTTGAGGATTCGGTGTAGATATAACCGGTTGATGGCGTAGCAAGCGGTGTTGACCGCCTCAGCCCAAAACCGATCCGGTGTCTTGTACTCATCAAACATGGTTCTTGCCATGTCCAATAGAGTTCGATTCTTCCTCTCCACTACACCATTTTGTTGTGGGGTGTAGGGAGAAGAGAACTCATGCTTGATGCCCTCCTCCTCAAGGAAGCCTTCAATTTGAGAGTTCTTGAACTCCGTCCCGTTGTCGCTTCTAATTTTCTTGATCCTTAAGCCGAACTCATTTTGAGCTCGTCTCAAGAATCCCTTTAAGGTCTCTTGGGTATGAGATTTTTCCTGCAAAAAGAACACCCAAGTGAAGCGAGAATAATCATCCACAATAACTAAACAGTACTTACTCCCGCTGATGCTTATGTAAGCAATCGGGCCGAATAAATCCATGTGTAGGAGCTCCAGTGGCCTGTCACTAGTCATGATGTTCTTGTGTGGATGATGAGTGCCAACTTGCTTCCCGGCTTGGCATGCGCTACAAATCCTGTCTTTCTCTGAACATTGGTTAGTCCTAAAATGTGTTCCCCCTTTAGAAGCTTATGAAGATTCTTCATTCCAACATGGGCTAGTCGGCGGTGCCAGAGCCAACCCAAGTTAGTCTTAGCAACCAAGCAAGTGTCGAGTTCAGCTCTATCAAAATCTACCAAGTATAGCTGACCCTCTAACACTCCCTTAAATGCTATTGAATCATCACTTCTTCTAAAGACAGTAACACCTATATCAGTAAATAGACAGTTGTAGCCCATTTGACATAATTGGGATACGGAAAGCAAATTGTAATCTAAAGAATCTACAAGAAAAACATTGGAAATAGTATGGTCAGGTGATATAGCAATTTTACCCAATCCTTTGACCAAACCTTGATTTCCATCCCCGAATGTGATAGCTCGTTGGGGATCTTGGTTTTTCTCATATGAGGAGAACATCTTTTTCTCCCCTGTCATATGGTTTGTGCACCCGCTGTCGAGTATCCAACTTGAGCCCCCGGATGCATAAACCTACAAAACAATTTTAGTTCTTGACTTTGGGTACCCAAACGGTTTTGGGTCCTTTGGCATTAGAAATAAGAACTTTGGGTACCCAAACACAAGTCTTGGAGCCCTTGTGTTTGCCCCCAACAAACTTGGCAACTACCTTGCCAGATTTGTTAGTCAAAACATAAGATGCATCAAAAGTTTTAAATGAAATAGCATGATCATTTGATGCATTAGGAGTTTTCTTCTTAGGCAACTTAGCACGGGTTGGTTGCCTAGAGCTAGATGTCTCACCCTTATACATAAAAGCATGATTAGGGCCAGAGTGAGACTTCCTAGAGTGAATTCTCCTAATTTTGCTCTCGGGATAACCGGCAGGGTACAAAATGTAACCCTCGTTATCCTGAGGCATGGGAGCCTTGCCCTTAACAAAGTTAGACAAATTTTTAGGAGGGGCATTAAGTTTGACATTGTCTCCCCTTTGGAAGCCAATGCCATCCTTGATGCCCGGGCGTCTCCCATTATAGAGCATACTTCTAGCAAATTTAAACTTTTCATTTTCTAAGTTATGCTCGGCAATTTTAGCATCTAGTTTTGCTATATGATCATTTTGTTGTTTAATTAAAGACATGTGATCATGAATAGCATTAACATCAATATCTCTACATCTAGTGCAAATAGAAGTGTGCTCAACAATAGATGTAGAGGGTTTGCAAGATTTCAATTCTACAACCTTAACATGTAACAAATCATTTTTAGTTCTAAGGTCGGAAACAGTAGCTTTGCAAACATCAAAATCCTTAGCCTTAGCAAGCAATTTTTCATTTTCAATCTTAAGGCTAGCAACAGAAACGTTTAACTCTTCAATCCTAGCAAGCAAATCATCATCATTATTTCTAGGATTGGGAATTGAAACATCACAAACATGAGAATCAACCTTAGCAATTAAATTAGCATTTTCATTTCTAAGGTTGGCAATAGTGTCATGGCAAGTGCTTAGCTCACTAGATAGTTTTTGACTTTTTTCTACTTCTAGAGCATAAGCATTTTTAACCTTAACATGTTTCTTGTTTTCTTTAATTAGAAAATCCTCTTGGGAATCCAAAAGGTCATCCTTTTCATGAATAGCACTAATCAATTCATTTAATTTTTCCTTTTGTTCCATGTTAAGATTGGCAAAAGGGTAAGCAAGTTATCCTCCTCATCACTAGCATTATCATCACTAGAGGATTCATATTTTGTGGAGGATTTAGATTTAACCTTCTTCCTTTTGCCGTCTTTTGCCATGAGGCACTTGTGGCCGACGTTGGGGAAGAGAAGCCCCTTGGTGACGGCGATGTTGGCGGCGTCCTCGTCGGAGGAGGACTCGGTGGAGCTCTCGTCGGAGTCCCACTCGCGGCACACGTGGGCATCGCCGTCTCTCTTCTTGTGGTACCTCTTCTTTTCTCTTCTCTTGCCCTTCTTGTCGTTGTCCCTGTCACTGTCACTTGATAATGGACATTTAGCGATAAAGTGACCGGGCTTACCACACTTGTAGCAAACCTTCTTGGAACGGGATTTGTAATCTTTCCCCTTCCGTTGCTTGAGGATTTGACGAAAGCTTTTGATGATTAAAGCCATCTCCTCATTGTCGAGCTTGGAGGCGTCAATTGGTTGTCTACTTGGTGTAGACTCCTCCTTCTTCTCCTCCGTCGCCTTAAATGCCACCGGTTGTGCTTCAGACGTGGAGGGATCATCAAGCTCGTTGATCTTCCTTGAGCCCTTGATCATACATTCAAAGCTCACAAAATTCCCGATAACTTCCTCGGGGGTCATTTGAGTATATCTTGGGTTGCCACGAATTAATTGAACTTGAGTGGGGTTAAGGAAAATGAGAGATCTTAGAATAACCTTAACCACCTCATGGTCGTCCCACTTCTTGCTCTCAAGGTTGCGCACTTGGTTCACCAAGGTCTTGAGCCGGTTGTACATATCTTGAGGCTCCTCCCCTTGGCGAAGACGGAAGGGACCGAGCTCCCCCTCGATCGTTTCCCGCTTGGTGATCTTGGTGAGTTCATCACCCTCGTGCGCGGTCTTGAGTAGGTCCCAAATCTCCTTCGCGCTCTTCAACCCTTGCACCTTGTTATATTCCTCCTTACTTAGAGAAGCAAGGAGTATGGTTGTAGCTTGAGAGTTGAAGTGCTCGATTTGGTCCACCTCGTCCTCATCATAGTCTTCATCCCCTACGGATGGTACCTGTACACCATACTCAACAACATCCCATATACTTTTGTGGAGTGAGGTTAGATGAAATCGCATTAAATCACTCCACATAGCATAGTCTTCACCATCAAACGTTGGTGGTTTGCCTAATGGGACGGAAAGTAAAGGTGTATGTTTAGGAATGCGAGGGTAGCGTAGGGGGATCTTACTATACTTCTTACGCTCTTGGCGCTTAGAAGTGACGGACGCCGCGTCGGAGCCGGAGGTGGATGTCGATGAAGAATCGGTCTCGTAGTAGACCACCTTCCTCATCCTTTTCTTCTTGTCCCCACTTCGATGCGGCTTGTGGGAAGAGGATTTTTCCTTCTTCTCTTTGTGATGTGAAGAAGACATTTTCTCCTTCCCTTTGGAGGAGTCCTTCTTCTTCTCTTCGTGGTGTGAGGAAGATCTTTTCTCGTTCCGTTTGGAGGAGTCCTTCTTCTTCTCCTTCCTCTTGGTGCGGGACTCTTCTGATGAAGTGCTCCCTTGGCTCGTAGTGGGCTTGTCGCCGGTCTCCATCTCCCTCTTGGTGTGATCTCCCGACATCACTTCGAGCGGTTAGGCTCTAATGAAGCACCGGGCTCTGATACCAATTGAAAGTCGCCTAGAGGGGGGGTGAATAGGGCGAAACTAAAATTCTCAGAAATAATCACAACTACAAGCCGGGTTAGCGTTAGAAATATAATAAAGTCCGCGAGAGAGGGTGCAAAACAAATTGCAAGCAAATAATGAAGTGAGACACGCGGATTTGTTTTACCGAGGTTCGGTTCTCTCAAACCTACTCCCCGTTGAGGAGGCCACAAAGGCCGGGTCTCTTTCAACCCTTACCCTCTCTCAAACGGTCCCTCGGACCGAGTGAGCTTTCTCTTCTCAATCACTTGGAACACAAAGTTCCCGCAAGGACCACCACACGATTGGTGTCTCTTGCCTCAATTACAAGTGAGTGTTTGATCACAAGAAAGAATCAAGAAAGAAGAAAGCAATCCAAGCGCAAGAGCTCGAAAGAACACAAGCAAATCACTCTCTCTAATCACTAGGGTGTTGTGTGGAATTTAGAGAGGATTTGATCTCTTTGGTGTGTCTAGAATTGAATGCTAGAGCTCTTGTAAGTAGTTGGGAAGTGGAAAACTTGGATGCCATGAATGGTGGGTGGTTGGGGGTATTTATAGCCCCAACCACCAAACTAGCCGTTTGGTGAGGCTGTCTGTTCGATGGCGCACCGGACAGTCCGGTGCACACCGGACATGTCCGGTGTGATAGCCACGTCACCAAAGCCGTTGCAATTTGACCGTTGGAGTTCTGACTTCCGGGCCCGCCTGGATGTCCAGTGCACACCGGACATGAACTGTAGATTGTCCGGTGCACCTGCTCCCGCGTGCCTGACGACTGCGCGCTTCTGGTGCGCATTAAATGCGTCGCAGGTAGCCGTTGGTGCCGAAATAGCCGTTGCCCCGCTGTTACACCGGACAGTCCGGTGTACACCGGACAGTCCGGTGAATTTTAGCGGAGTAGCCGAAGTGAAAACCCGAGGCTGGCGAGTTCCTGAGGCCGCTCTTTCTTGGAGCACCGGACATGTCCGGTGTACACCGGACAGTCCGGTGAATTATAGCGGAGTGACCTTTGGAAATTCCCGAGAGTGAAGAGTTTGAAGTCGGAGTCCCCTGGTGCACCGGACATGTCCGGTGGCACACCGGACAGTCCGGTGCGCCAGACCAGAGGTGCCTTCGGTTGACCCTTGCTCCTTTATTTGAACCCAATACTTGGTCTTTTTATTGGCTATGTGTGAACCTTTTGCACCTGTATAACTTACACACTAGAGCAAACTAGTTAGTCCAATATTTGTGTTGGGCAATTCAACCACCAAAATTATTTAGGAACTAGGTGTAAGCCTAATTCACTTTCACTTGGTCCCAGCACACCTGGTGATTATGTTCGCGCCCGGGTCTTGGTGCCCCGAAATCCGGGTGTGACAATTGATTCCATGTTCTCCAGGTTCCAGTCAATTGTGAACAAGATGCGTGCCAACAAGGCACAACTACCCTATAGTGATCATGAGAGAGCGCTGAAATTACTACATGCTCTAGATCAGAGGGTTTGGGAGGTGAAGGTCTCGGCGATCATCGAGTCGCCCAACTACGAGACTCTCACCGTGGACGAGCTCTTCAGCAAGCTCAAGACCACAGAGATTGACCACCAGACTCGGGCCAAGATTGAGAACCCTAGTGCACCCACCATGGCCCTGGTCTCTGGAGGTGGTTCTGCTTCTAACTCCTCACATGCTATGTTTGCTCTATCCTCTTTGTTGTCTATTACAGAGGAGCAGGTGGAGAGCCTTAGGGACGAGGAGCTGGCACTTGTGGCCAGCCGATTCACGTGGTTCCACAACAACCATATGAGTTTTTGGTGTCCGATTTGCGATCCGTTTGCTTTGCTGATCTCATGTGAGTATTAAGAACATTTTGTAATCATGAGATCACTCATGTGTTTATGGTTTGAGCACTTGCTTCATCTCAATTGAAGCAAAGTGCTAATTTTCAGTGTTTGGAGACATAAATCTGATTGGCTCCCATTCACACCCCTCTGGTCTCCTTACCGGTCCTACATACTCAGGTCCATTAGATGATTAAACATGGCTTGTAGATGAAGAAGGCAGATTAAACACATAAACATAATTGTTTATATTAAGATATTGCTCTTAAAATAGTGGTTTGCTGCACTAGACAACCTTCCAACGCTAAATGGTGATCAGAGATCCTCGACTAACGTGACAGTCCTACCTTACCAAATTAGGGTTTTAGAACAAATATTATAAGCCTAGAAATCCAGCATCAATATCAAAATTAAAGCAGTGTGCACAAGAATTAAAGAACAATAATGAACTTAAATAATCAGCTTGCACAATAGTGAAAGAAATTACTAGACATAAATAATATTACTACTGAAAATAACAACACACTAAAACCTAGACTGTCACGTTGTCTCACTTCACCACTATTATCATTGAGCAAACAAATCCACCCACAATAGTGCAATCACACCCAATTATTTAATACTAGCAGATTGCACAAAATTAAACAGTAAATAATGTGAGGCAACGAACAACTCACAGCACGTAGATTGTCTACGTGGGAAGACCAGCTCAGCGAACACAAGGTTCTGTCCCAGAAAACCAATTCCGTCGCCCACGTCCGGGCCTGCACGGCGGGAGGTTGACGGAGATACTAGAGCCGCTACCGGAGCCGAAGGAGACGTCCACAGCACGAGCCCGAGAAGAGGAACACCGCGCAACAGAGAGCCCAAGCACCAGGCCACGGTGGACAGAGATCAGAACAGACAGAGCACCAGACAGGCGCACTGATAAATCAACGGATCACAGGAGAACCTCACTGCGCACGAGTAGTGCCACCTCCACCTTCTTCCACCACCAAGATGAACACCAGAACACCAAGAATCGACGGAATCGATCCAAACCGTGACTTGAACCGAGAGGGGAAGAAGAACAGGGAGCTGGCGATTTTTGGCTAGATACCCAGCAGGGAGTAAATCTCCATACTTAAGAAGCCGGGTTCGAGGAGATTGCGCAGGGGGCGCCATGGATCTCGGGAGAGCCCTCAACCACCTGCAGAGCGCCGCCGCCAGGAAGCCAACTCCTGCGCTCGTTCGCTCGGTCTCTCCCTCCCCGTGCTTAGCAGCGCGTAGGGTTAAGATGCTGCTTCCTGGGCTGCTCGGCCAGCCGGCCTAGTAGTGGCCCAGCTGGCCGACCTTTTACCTTTTTTAATAAAGTGAAAAACTTCAATATGGACAGCAATCCCCACCATTTTCACTCTTATTTTCATATCAATGTCATTGAGCTCCCATACTGTTTATATACTACTTTTCGGCAGAGGTACTTGTTAGGTTTGAACCAAAGCCTATCCCAGTGTACTCCAACCCTGCACGAGTAAGCGGAGGACTACACCTTGATCCACAAACCCTAGTGTGAGAATCTTTGCACAAAAGGCACATAGTACTAGGCAGATTATCTGCTTCTCTTACGGGGCAGGGCGTTACGGTCATGCTCTTTAATATCTATTCATGAGCTCACTAGAGAGAAAACCCCATTCTCTCCCAGACTGCGACCCCACAGTCAACTCATATAGGTGAAATCATTAAGGAAATTCTATAGGACAATTTCCCTGCTTATAGCATTGACTTCATTAAGAGCATATCGCTCAACCTACCATACAGATAGAGCACAACAGCTCATGAGACTCTTTGTCTTTTGTGCTCTTGGTTCCACAGTGCTTCGTTTCCTGGAGCCTGGATCTCGGGACCTCCGGTCACACAGGACAGTTATCTACAGTTGAAACCGCTAACAGGGTACGAGTCCCATTCCCATGCACGCTGCTTAGATTGGCTTTTGAGCCAGTCCTTTGGTGAAAGGATCAGCAAGGTTCCTTTTAGACTTGATGTAATCTACGGTTATTACACCCGTCTCTCTAGCATGCCGACATGAATCAAGTCGTCTTCTGATATGCCTCGAGGATTTTTGGTTGTCCTTTTTACTGTTCACTTTCAGCAACACAGAAGTGTTGTCACAGTATACTAGGATAGCCGACATTGGCTTTGCTAGCATTGGAAGGTCTGACAACAGGTCTCTCAACCATTCAGCCTCCAATGCTGCTGAATCAAGTGCAACTAATTCAGCCTCCTTGGTGGAATGTGTCGACACTGATTGTTTAGACGATCTCCATGACACGGCCCCACCAGCTAAAGTGAACACATAGCCACTTGTAGACTTCATTTGATCCGAGTCAGAGATCCAGTTTGCATCACTGAATCCTTCAAGTACTGACGGAAATCCGGTATATTTAATACCAAGATTCATCGCTCCCTTCAAATATCGAAGCACTCTGTACAAGGCTACCCAGTGTCTATCTCCTGGACTGGCCGAATAACGAGCCAGTCTGCATACTGCATATGAGATACCTGGTCTAGTTACACTGCTCAAGTACATGAGAGATCCGATGATCTGCGAATATAGTAGCTGGTTCACAGGCTCGCCTTCATGTTTACTGAGCGTATAGGATGGATCATAGGGCGTGGTGACTGGTTTACAGTCCATATGTCCAAAGCGAGTCAGGACCTTTTCCACATAATGGGATTGTGACAAAGTAATCCCATCCTCACCCTTTATTAGCTTGATGTTCAATTGTAACACCCGGTTTTAAAGAACAAAGCCGGGTGCATCTCATACATGCGCCAAGAAGACCACACATACAATAACAGAGTGTATAGAGATAAATGTCATAAAACATCAGAGTATTTATTACATAGCGGAAGACTTATTACAAAATAATGATAAATGTAAAACAAACTAAGGATCGACGGCGCCAATGTCGACTGGGAAACGCCACCTAGATCAGATCGAACTCCTCAGTGTTAGGCGGCTCCTCCTGAACCACCTGCTCTTCTCCTGTGGGGGGGGGTGTGAGACAGCAAGAGTGAGCTCACATACGATCATAGCTCAACAAGTCGTGGGGAATAATGTGGCATGAACTCACCAAAGGTGGGAGTTCATGAAGTGTAAGGCTGATCAATGAAATAAAGGCTGAAGCTGAGCATTGCTTTTATAAGTTGGTCAAAATTTTATTAGCAGTTACTAAGTGTAAGTAAATACCAAACCATAGTAATAATAAGTAAAATTAATAATAAAATAATCCCAAATGCAATGAAATGACAGGTTAAGTTTAAATTCCATAATTTAATCATGTGAGTGTCCGAGCCGCTCATGACCGTGAGCACGGCTAGTATACCAGTTTTACACTCTGCAGAGGTTGCGCATCTTTACCCACAAGTCGTGTTACCCATCTGCCACAGAGTTGATCAGACTCCATACACCTCTACCTAGGAAGCGAGGCAGGGTACCACTACGAGGCCTTTACAAAGTTCCACTAGCTTCAGACTACCCGCTACAGTTTATGGGAAGATCCAGTAAAGGGTTCCTGGCTGATAGCCATCGCAGCAAAATCAACCAGGGACCTCCCCGCACTGACCTCTCCCCTACTGCCCTTGCCCCTTTCGGGTAAGGTAGCCCTCCCCTAGCTTTCCTAGTTAATCAGCCAAGGGCGTCCCATTCCACCCTTGTGGTAGCACTGTTTTCCCGGGTGGTTCTCCATGTTCCCATTAACATAATGATCTTAACATGAACAAGGAATCATAAAACAGATAACAATAGACAATATAACAATGAGTGATGAATATCTCTATACCCAAATCCACATAAAGCAATAGCATGCTCTACCCAAAACTTTAGTAGTAAAACCAGTGGTGTAACAAGGTATAAAGATAGTCAAAATCTAGGGTATCCTATTGGGTCCCAGCAAAATTATCCTATGCAGATCATTATGAATAATAAGAACATGAATGGGTAAAAGAAGTGATCAAGGGCACAACTTGCCTTCAACGAGCTCCTGCTCAGCTACTTCAACTTGTTGAAGCTCAGATTCCACAGTAGGTTGCTCGTCTACTCGCATCAATACAATACATACATGGCATAGCATAAATTAACATCACATCAAACATGCAAATAGAATATACAGTAATAAACTAGACATTAAAATAAGATTACAGGAACTGGAATCATTAAATTTGGAGTTATATATTTTAAGTTATGAATTTTCTAATGTTTTATGTGCTTAATACAAGATTAAGTGAAAGAATAATTTTAATGTGTTTGTCATGTCAGAACAGAGGCACTAATGGGTAGACAATAATTTTATGAAAATTTAGGAACTGGAATGGTCTAATTTGGAGTTCATGTGCATTTACTATGAATTAAACAAGTTTTGACATTTATTTTTGCACTAAAAATTAATTTCTGATATTAATTTCTGATTTTTAAAGTTCTCTGGATCGGGCCTCAATTACAGGAAACTGCAGGGGCGCCTAGGTAAAAATCCCGAGACACAGGGAATAGTATAGGGTGGATGGCGGGTTGTTTTCAAGTAAACCGAGGGACTCTTTTGAGAAATGGCTCGGCCGAAGAGGTATCCAACGATCCTGGCCGCAGGATCACTATCTGACGGTCACGATTAGATCGAATCACCTAACGAACCGGTACGCAACGCCACCCCTCGGATCAGAGATCTACGGCTACGATCTAAAACTGAGTCATAAACCTTCCTGGCCGCCGATCTGCCCATCGACGGACAGGATCAACCGGACGAACCGGTATGCAGGCTTCTAATCTCCGCCGTTGAACCAGGATCTAACGACCCCGAGGCCCCCACCAACCCCCGACTGCGGATTGCGGCGGCGCTACCAACCCCCGCGGCCGGACCTCGCCGTCGCGACAAGAACCAAGCACCCCGGTGCTCCAACTTCCAAATTGACCCCGGCTACGCAATCTAGGGACGAAGGCGGAACTTCGGAGATGCTTTTTACCGAAGGATGGCAGCGCAGAGGTCCCGCTCCACGTGATGACGCCTCTCCGCCACGAAGCTTGAGCAACGGCGAGCAATTCCGCCGTGCTGGTCCCGGGTTCCCGAGCGTTGACGCCACGGACACCTTCCTTCCGACGAGACGGATCTCAGGGTCACTCCACCGTGGACCGGGTCGACGGTATGCCGCTGGTCACACGCGGCGGCACTCGGCTCTCAGTTTCCCCCCCCCGGAGGTGTGGACGATGGCTGGGCGCGGAAGTGCCAATGGTGGAATGAGGTTCGAATAGTGGTGCACGAGGAGAGGGTCGCCGGAGGGGATCCGTTTTTATCTTCAGAGAAGCGGTCACGCGGAACGCCAGCTCGCTCCGAGGGGAGCGATTCACGCCGCGTATTTCGCCTGGGTCGTTACCGTCGGGTTGGACGGGGTGACAAGTGGGGCCCACCTGTCTGCGAAAGAGGAATCCGCGCGCGAGGAAGCTGAGTGAATGGCCAGTGGGTCCCCCCCGCCAGGTGACCGCACGCGCGGGGAGAGAGTGGCTGTGGGCCGCGCGGGTTGTGTCCCATGTTGGGCTGAATAGGGTAGATGTAGGCCCATATGAGGCTTTGTCTTTTTCCTTTTATTTATTCATTTTTTTTTCTATTTCCTTTCCTCCCTTTCCAATTCAAATTTAATCCTGGTTTAAATTTAAACTTGTGACAAACTTCTCCTCAAATTATATTGTGAGATTAGAAGTACTAATTTTAGAAATATAACTATACATATATTATTTATATTTTCATATCCCTTCTCTTTTCCTTTATTTTCAAACCCTAATTTCAATTTAGGGTTTAATCCAACTTAGCCATTATTGTATTTTTATTATTATCCTTATTATTTTTATTCAATGCACAAACATAAAAACTCCAACATGATGCAAATTTTTCTATCATTTGTTGGAATTAAGCTCTTAAATTTTGTGTAGGCTCTTTTCATGATGCAAATGAGACATACCAAATTGAGAATAACTCTCTATTATTCCTGGTATACAATTTGGAGTATTACAAATCCTACCCCCCTTAAAAATAATCTCGTCCTCGAGATTTAAGAAGGACTAGGGAAGAGATGGGGAAAATCTATGCGAAGCTCTTCTTCTCTTTCCCAAGTCGCTTCATCTTCACCGTGGTGACTCCATTGAACTTTGCACATCTTTATCACCTTATTCCTCGTAACTCGAGTCAAAGTGTCCAGAATCTTGATGGGGTACTCAGCATAAGTCAAATCCTCTTGAACACTAAGGTCTTCCATTGGTAGTTGCTCCTCAGGTACCCTGAGGCACTTCTTTAGCTGAGACACATGGAACACATCATGTACATCTGACAGATGATCGGGTAACCCCAGTTGATATGCAACCTCACCCACTCGCTTTAAGATCAAGAAAGGTCCAATAAAGCGAGGGGACAACTTTCCCTTAACTTTAAATCTCCTCATACCACGAAGCGGTGACACCTTCAAGTAGACATGATCACCCTCCTTAAACTCCAGGAGTCTTCTCCTATTATCAGCATAGCTCTTTTGCCTTGATTGTGCAATTCTCAAATTTTCTCTTATCATTCGAACTCGTTCTTCTGCCTCTTGTATAAGTTCAGGTCCAAAGAACTGTCTTTCTCCAGTTTGATCCCAATACAGAGGAGTCCTGCACTTTCTGCCATATAGAGCCTCAAATGGTGACATCTTCAAACTAGCCTGATAGCTATTATTATAAGAAAACTCAGCATATGGTAAACTCTTCTCCCAACTGCCACCATGTTTAAGAGCACAAGCTCTTAACATATCCTCCAACACTTGATTGGTTCTCTCTGTTTGTCCATCAGTCTGGGGATGGTAGGCTGAACTAAAATTCAACTTTGTATCCAAACTCTCATGCAACTTCTTCCAAAATCGAGAAGTAAACTGTGATCCTCGATCAGACACGATCTTCTTAGGCACACCATGTAGACAAACTATCCGAGTCATATACAACTCTGCTAACTTGGCTCCCGTGTAATTAGTCCTCACAGGTATAAAATGAGCCACCTTTGTCAATCTGTCCACAATTACCCAAATAGAGTCATATCCTGCTGGAGTGCGGGGTAGTCCAACAATAAAATCCATACCAATTTCTTCCCATTTCCACTCAGGTATCTTCAATGGGTGCAATAATCCAGCGGGTCTTTGATGTTCAGCCTTAACTCTTTGACATACATCACACTTAGCCACATGAGCAGCCACATCTCTTTTCAGTCCATACCACCAATACTTTCGCTTCAAGTCTTGATACATCTTAGTGCTTCCAGGGTGGATGGAGTAATCAGAATCATGAGCTTCTTTCAATATAGTCTCCCGAAGGCTATCGATCTCCGGAACACATATCCGATCTTTGAACCATATGGTACCTTGCTCATCCTCCGTGAATTCCGGAACTCTTCCTTCAGTAATAAGTTCCTTGATCTCTTGAATCTTAGCATCACCAACCTGACCTTTACGAATCTCTTGCTCCAAGGTAGGTTCCAACTCAATGGTGACTCCTTCAGTATGAGTAACAATTCCCAAATTGAGTCTCTCAAAGTCTTTTGCTAATTCATCAGGTAGTTGGACAACGAAAGCGGAGTGAACATGCTCCTTCCGACTCAAGGCATCTGCAACCAAATTTGCCTTGCCTGGGTGATAATGAATCTCCAAATCATAATCTTTAATAAGCTCCAACCAACGGCGTTGCCTAAGGTTGAGATCCTTCTGAGTAAATATGTACTTCAAACTCTTGTGATCCGTATATACTTGGCACTTAGTCCCCATAATGTAGTGTCTCCAAATCTTCAGTGCATGCACAACTGCTGCCAGTTCCAAGTCATGAGTGGGATAGTTCAATTCATGCTTCCTCAACTGACGAGATGCATAGGCAATCACGTGACCATCTTGCATAAGCACACATCCAAGTCCTTGGCCACATGCATCACAATAAATGTCAAATCCCTTCTGCAGATCTGGCATAATCAATACTGGTGGAGACATCAATCTTTCCTTCAATTGATCAAAGCTCTCTTGACATTTCTCATCCCACTTAAATTCTTTTCCTTTTTCCAGAAGCGATGTCATAGGCTTAGCAATCTTGGAGAAACCTTCAATAAATCTCCGATAGTATCCTGCGAGTCCCAAGAAACTCCGAATCTCCGTGACTGTAGTGGGCACTCTCCATTCCATAATCTCCTTCACTTTAGCAGGATCCACTGCTATTCCTCCATTAGAAATAATATGACCAAGGAATGGCACCTTGTCAATCCAAAACTCACACTTGCTAAACTTAGCGTAGAGCTCATTATCTCGTAACTTCTGCAGCACCAATCTCAGATGTTGTTCATGATCACTTTCATTCTTAGAATAGATAAGGATATCGTCGATGAATACCACGACGAATCTGTCCAAATACTCCATAAACACTTTATTCATCAAATTCATGAAATAAGCTGGTGCATTGGTTAGTCCAAATGACATAACAGTGAACTCATATAATCCATATCGGGTTGAGAAAGCCGTCTTTGGAATATCCGATGGTCTAATCTTCATCTGATGGTATCCCGATCGGAGATCAATCTTCGAGAATACCCTGGCTCCTCTCATCTGATCAAATAAATCCTCAATACGGGGCAACGGATACTTGTTCTTCACTGTAACATCATTGAGAGATCTATAATCCACACACATCCGTTGCGATCCATCCTTCTTCTGCACAAATAACACCGGTGCTCCCCAAGGTGAGGAACTTGGACGAATGTAACCAGCCTCTTGTAACTCCGTCAACTGCTTCTTTAGTTCCTTCAACTCTTCTACGGACATTCTATATGGCCGTTTAGAAATAGGGGCGGTTCCAGGTAAGAGATCAATAACAAACTCGACTTCTCTATCAGGTGGCATCCCTGGTAACTCCTCTGGAAAGACGTCCGGAAAATCTCTAACCACCCGGATGTTGTCACCAACAAACTCCTCAGGCATAAAGAACATTGCACGCATGGATGAGGAGGTTACTGCAATATTAACTTGAAATCTTTCTCCTTTAGTAGTAGTGAGTTCTACGGTACCTCTACCACATGCTATAACGGCCTTTGCCTTTCTTAGCCATGACATACCCAGGATCAAATCTATACTGCTTGACTCCAATATTATAGCAGTAGCTCCAAAGTCTCTACCCATAATGGTTATTGTCAATCTACGTGTCATTTGATTCGCCTCAACAGGCCCTTTAGGTGTAATTACTATCAGGGGTTTTCTCATATTTAGCAGTGGTATTTCATTTGTGTTGGCATAACGAGCAGACATGAATGAATGTGTAGCACCAGAATCAAATAATATTGTTGCAGGAATTGCATTAACATAGAACATACCAATTACGAGGTCACCACCATCAGGAGTATCATCAACGCTGACTTGATTCACCCTGGCTATAGAATATCCCTTGCCAGGGGTCTGTTGCTTGTTCTGAGCTGGAGTAGTCGCAATCCTCTGTGGGCAGACATTTGCATAATGACCAATCTTCCCACACTTGAAACATTGAGTGCCCTGACTCTGTCCTGCAAACTTCGTCGGGGTGCCAGTGGGAGTAGCCTGTCGAGGAGGTGGAGTCCTCAGTGGTGATTGCTGAACTGGGCGTGGTCCTCCGGGTCGAGTCGGTGTACCCTGTGGTGAACTGTAGCGAGGACGAACACTGCTGCTACCCTGTCCTTGCGAGATAGCCTTCCTCTTCAAATCACCCAATTGAACACGCTTGTGTTCAATAGCAAGAGCCTTATCCAACAGTCTCTGAAATGATGGAAAGGTATGTGCCACCAAAGCATACTGCAGCGGTCCATTAAGTCCTTCAATAAAATGCTCCTGCTTCCTCTCATCTTCAGCAACTTCCTCTGGAGCATATCTCGACAGCTGAATAAATTTGTCTCTGTACTCGCTGACCGACATGTTGCCTTGCTTCAATGCCAGAAACTCCTTCTTCTTGATCTTTATCATCCCAGCTGGAATATGGTAGTTTCTGAACTGCGTACTGAACTCTGCCCAAGTAATAGTATCCGCAGCATCATGGGCAGCAGTATAAGAATCCCACCAGTCAGCAGCAGGACCAGTCAGACGTCCCGAAGCATATAAGACCTTCTCCCGATCAGTGCATTGTGCAATATTCAGCATCTTCTCAATTGACTTCAACCAATCATCCGCGTCCAGTGGATCAGGTGAGCTGGCGAATGTAGGTGGTTTATGGCTCATAAACTCCCGGTGCTTATCCCGAGGTGGAACTGGTGGTGGTGGTGGAGGCAATGGCACTTGCTGCTGTTGCTGCTGTTGTTGAAGTTGTTGCTGCAGCTGCTGTTGTTGCGCCCTCCTTTCTTGTCGTATCTCATCTCTCTCCTGGCGCAACTCCTGGCGTATATCTTCTCTTTCTTGACGCATCTCCTGGCGTTCTTGCTGCATCTGGGCACGCATATCCGCCATGGTGTCTGCCATTTGCTGCATCATTGCCATCTGAGCAGCAACCAGTGGGTCAACTCCGCCTGGTGGAGGATTGGGAGGAGGATTCATCCCTGCAGGCTGTGGCTGAGGTTGTCTTCGAGTGTGTTGGTTAGGAGGCAAGTCAATTCCACCACCCCTCCTGGTATTGACCATCTGAGTTAGATACATATGGTAAGAAAGAGCAGTAGACAAGGCAGTAATTACAATCATGTTACTTTGGGGGATTTATTAGCTAAGTAGATTAGTGTGTCACCTACTAAAGCTAATACAATACCTTATAGTGGTACATGCTAAGATGTCCATCTATAATAATTCAATCAATCAAAGAAGCAAATCATACATTGATCATCAGAACAATCAACCAATATTTTTAATAGAGAAAATAGTTTTAATTTTGTCTTAGGCTTCCTATCTCTTAGAAATGTCATAGGGGTAGGGATTCCAAGGTGTGAAATCCATCTTGTCTTAGAATAGAAAAGTTAAGAATGATCAGAGTAGAACAGTAGAAGGTGAGACAGGATCAAGATAAGTGTGGAAAGAATCAGAGTAAGGTGAGTGTAGAATGAATCAGAATGAGATAAGTAGGTAAGGGTTTGTCCAGTTCTATCTAGGTTTCGTCCTACAGTCAACATTTGCCTCTGATACCACTTCTGTAACACCCGGTTTTAAAGAACAAAGCCGGGTGCATCTCATACATGCGCCAAGAAGACCACACATACAATAACAGAGTGTATAGAGATAAATGTCATAAAACATCAGAGTATTTATTACATAGCGGAAGACTTATTACAAAATAATGATAAATGTAAAACAAACTAAGGATCGACGGCGCCAATGTCGACTGGGAAACGCCACCTAGATCAGATCGAACTCCTCAGTGTTAGGCGGCTCCTCCTGAACCACCTGCTCTTCTCCTGTGGGGGGGGGTGTGAGACAGCAAGAGTGAGCTCACATACGATCATAGCTCAACAAGTCGTGGGGAATAATGTGGCATGAACTCACCAAAGGTGGGAGTTCATGAAGTGTAAGGCTGATCAATGAAATAAAGGCTGAAGCTGAGCATTGCTTTTATAAGTTGGTCAAAATTTTATTAGCAGTTACTAAGTGTAAGTAAATACCAAACCATAGTAATAATAAGTAAAATTAATAATAAAATAATCCCAAATGCAATGAAATGACAGGTTAAGTTTAAATTCCATAATTTAATCATGTGAGTGTCCGAGCCGCTCATGACCGTGAGCACGGCTAGTATACCAGTTTTACACTCTGCAGAGGTTGCGCATCTTTACCCACAAGTCGTGTTACCCATCTGCCACAGAGTTGATCAGACTCCATACACCTCTACCTAGGAAGCGAGGCAGGGTACCACTACGAGGCCTTTACAAAGTTCCACTAGCTTCAGACTACCCGCTACAGTTTATGGGAAGATCCAGTAAAGGGTTCCTGGCTGATAGCCATCGCAGCAAAATCAACCAGGGACCTCCCCGCACTGACCTCTCCCCTACTGCCCTTGCCCCTTTCGGGTAAGGTAGCCCTCCCCTAGCTTTCCTAGTTAATCAGCCAAGGGCGTCCCATTCCACCCTTGTGGTAGCACTGTTTTCCCGGGTGGTTCTCCATGTTCCCATTAACATAATGATCTTAACATGAACAAGGAATCATAAAACAGATAACAATAGACAATATAACAATGAGTGATGAATATCTCTATACCCAAATCCACATAAAGCAATAGCATGCTCTACCCAAAACTTTAGTAGTAAAACCAGTGGTGTAACAAGGTATAAAGATAGTCAAAATCTAGGGTATCCTATTGGGTCCCAGCAAAATTATCCTATGCAGATCATTATGAATAATAAGAACATGAATGGGTAAAAGAAGTGATCAAGGGCACAACTTGCCTTCAACGAGCTCCTGCTCAGCTACTTCAACTTGTTGAAGCTCAGATTCCACAGTAGGTTGCTCGTCTACTCGCATCAATACAATACATACATGGCATAGCATAAATTAACATCACATCAAACATGCAAATAGAATATACAGTAATAAACTAGACATTAAAATAAGATTACAGGAACTGGAATCATTAAATTTGGAGTTATATATTTTAAGTTATGAATTTTCTAATGTTTTATGTGCTTAATACAAGATTAAGTGAAAGAATAATTTTAATGTGTTTGTCATGTCAGAACAGAGGCACTAATGGGTAGACAATAATTTTATGAAAATTTAGGAACTGGAATGGTCTAATTTGGAGTTCATGTGCATTTACTATGAATTAAACAAGTTTTGACATTTATTTTTGCACTAAAAATTAATTTCTGATATTAATTTCTGATTTTTAAAGTTCTCTGGATCGGGCCTCAATTACAGGAAACTGCAGGGGCGCCTAGGTAAAAATCCCGAGACACAGGGAATAGTATAGGGTGGATGGCGGGTTGTTTTCAAGTAAACCGAGGGACTCTTTTGAGAAATGGCTCGGCCGAAGAGGTATCCAACGATCCTGGCCGCAGGATCACTATCTGACGGTCACGATTAGATCGAATCACCTAACGAACCGGTACGCAACGCCACCCCTCGGATCAGAGATCTACGGCTACGATCTAAAACTGAGTCATAAACCTTCCTGGCCGCCGATCTGCCCATCGACGGACAGGATCAACCGGACGAACCGGTATGCAGGCTTCTAATCTCCGCCGTTGAACCAGGATCTAACGACCCCGAGGCCCCCACCAACCCCCGACTGCGGATTGCGGCGGCGCTACCAACCCCCGCGGCCGGACCTCGCCGTCGCGACAAGAACCAAGCACCCCGGTGCTCCAACTTCCAAATTGACCCCGGCTACACAATCTAGGGACGAAGGCGGAACTTCGGAGATGCTTTTTACCGAAGGATGGCAGCGCAGAGGTCCCGCTCCACGTGATGACGCCTCTCCGCCACGAAGCTTGAGCAACGGCGAGCAATTCCGCCGTGCTGGTCCCGGGTTCCCGAGCGTTGACGCCACGGACACCTTCCTTCCGACGAGACGGATCTCAGGGTCACTCCACCGTGGACCGGGTCGACGGTATGCCGCTGGTCACACGCGGCGGCACTCGGCTCTCAGTTTCCCCCCCCGGAGGTGTGGACGATGGCTGGGCGCGGAAGTGCCAATGGTGGAATGAGGTTCGAATAGTGGTGCACGAGGAGAGGGTCGCCGGAGGGGATCCGTTTTTATCTTCAGAGAAGCGGTCACGCGGAACGCCAGCTCGCTCCGAGGGGAGCGATTCACGCCGCGTATTTCGCCTGGGTCGTTACCGTCGGGTTGGACGGGGTGACAAGTGGGGCCCACCTGTCTGCGAAAGAGGAATCCGCGCGCGAGGAAGCTGAGTGAATGGCCAGTGGGTCCCCCCCCGCCAGGTGACCGCACGCGCGGGGAGAGAGTGGCTGTGGGCCGCGCGGGTTGTGTCCCATGTTGGGCTGAATAGGGTAGATGTAGGCCCATATGAGGCTTTGTCTTTTTCCTTTTATTTATTCATTTTTTTTTCTATTTCCTTTCCTCCCTTTCCAATTCAAATTTAATCCTGGTTTAAATTTAAACTTGTGACAAACTTCTCCTCAAATTATATTGTGAGATTAGAAGTACTAATTTTAGAAATATAACTATACATATATTATTTATATTTTCATATCCCTTCTCTTTTCCTTTATTTTCAAACCCTAATTTCAATTTAGGGTTTAATCCAACTTAGCCATTATTGTATTTTTATTATTATCCTTATTATTTTTATTCAATGCACAAACATAAAAACTCCAACATGATGCAAATTTTTCTATCATTTGTTGGAATTAAGCTCTTAAATTTTGTGTAGGCTCTTTTCATGATGCAAATGAGACATACCAAATTGAGAATAACTCTCTATTATTCCTGGTATACAATTTGGAGTATTACATCAATATTACATCAGCTTCACCCAAGTCCTTCATATCAAAGTCCTTGGAGAGGAATACTTTTGTCTCCATGATAGCCTCCAAATCGGTCCCAAATATCAATATGTCATCAACGTATAAACACATGATGACACCTTTGCCCTCAGAGAAGCGATAATACACACACTTGTCGGCTTCGTTTACATAAAACCCGGCAGTGGTCAGAGTATTATTAAACTTCTCATGCCATTGTCTGGGAGCTTGCTTAAGACCGTATAAGGATTTAATCAAGCGACACACTTTGCTCTCTTGTCCTTTAACCACAAATCCTTCTGGTTACTGCATATAAATTTCCTCTTCTAGCTCTCCATTTAGGAATGCTGTCCTTACATCCATTTGATGGACAAGAAGTTTATAAGCAGCTGCTAGCGCTAAAAGCACATGGATTGTGGGCAATCGAGCCACTGGAGAATAAGTATTAAAATAATCCTCCTCTTTCTTTTGAGTAAAACCCTTAGCCACAAGACGGGCCTTGTACTTTTCAATAGTACCATCGAGTCTCCTCTTCCTCCTAAAGATCCATTTGCAGCCCACAGGCTTGCAACCAGCTAGGAGATCAGTTATCTCCCAAGTTCCGTTCGAGACGATTGAATCCATCTCGCTACGGATAGCCTCCCTCCAGTACTCTGCATCCAGAGAGTATATGCCTCTGTGAGGGAGCGTGGTTCTTCATCCACTAGATAAATAATATAATCATCACCCAGAGACTTTTTAGTCCTTTGTCTCTTACTCCTCCTTAACTCCAAATCTGGAGTCTGGTCATTGACACTCGAGGGCAGAGAATATGTCCGAGATGGACCATCTGGGGCTACTACTTCCTTATCCCGCATAGGGAAGATGCTCTCAAAGAATGTCACATCCCGAGACTCCATTATTACATTTACAGCGACTTCGCTTGTCTCAGAATGGACCACTAGAAATCTATAAGCTGCACTGTTATGTGCATAACCTAGGAAGACACAGTCTACGGTCTTAGGGCCTAGCTTTCTCTTCTTCGGCAACGGGACATTCACCTTTGCAAGGCAGCCCCAAGTCCGAAGATGCAAAAGATCTGGCTTCCTTCCTTTAAATCCTTCATAGGGCGTGGCCTCACGATTGCGAGGCGGCACCCTGTTCAGGACATAGCATACCGTGAGTACTGCCTCGCCCCACTAGATGTCAGGCATCCCTGAACTTTGCAATAAAGCATTAGCTAAGTCACACATTGTTCGGTTCTTCCTTTCAGCTACCCCATTTGACTGAGGTGAATATGGAGCAGTGGTTTCATGAATGATTCCACACTCTTTGCAGTACTCATAAAAAAGGTTGGAAAGGTATTCACCTCCTCTATCAGACCGTAGCCTTTTAATTTTCTTGTCTAGCTGGTTTTCAACTTCAGTCTTATAGATCTTAAAGTGTTCTAGTGCCTCATCTTTGGTTCTGAGTAAGTAAATATAACAGAACCTGGTAGCATCATCTATCAAGGTAAGAAAGTATCTTTTACCGCCTTTTGTGATTATACCATTCATCTCATAGATATCTGAGTGAATTAGTTCTAAAGGAGTGGTACTTCTGACTTCAACCGTATGAAACGGTTTTCTAGGCTGCTTAGCTTGCACACAAATACCACATTTTACACCTTTAACATGTTTATATTCAGGAATTAAAGACATGTCACTTAATCTCTTAATGGCCTCAAAATTCACATGACACAAACGGGAATGCCATATATTATTAATGGAATCGTTATTACAGACCACATTAACATGGTAAGAAGAATGATTGTTCAAAACAGAAAGATGGAACAAACCGCCTGACTCATATGACTTTCCAACAAAAGTACCAAACTTAGACAGGACCACTTTATTAGACTCAAACACTAATTTGAGACCCTATCGACATAGCAGCGACATTGATATGAGGTTCCGGCTCATCGAGGGCACCTAGAGTATGTCCTTCAGCACGAGCGTCTTTCCTGAAGTCAACTTCAGGTAGACCTGTACAGTACCTCGAACTGCTGTCGGAACATTATTTCCCATCAAGACTGGTGCGCTGCTGTATCCCTAGAATGAAGAGAACATGGATCGATCAGCACAAATATGAACAGTAGCACCAGAATCCATCCACCAGTCATCTGATGGACTTGCCATAAAGGCCTGAGGTGCATACCCTGGGGTGGAGTTAACCACCACGTTCCCTTCTTTGCGCTGAGGTGGAGGACCTTTTCCCTTCCTAAGTTTGCACCTCCGAGCTGTATGCCCAGAGACACCACAAACGTAGCAGATAAAGTCCTCCTTTTTCTTCTTCATCTTTTTGGACTTAGGTTGGTTCAGATTCTTCTGTGGAGAGTTCTTCTTCTTCTTCTGGAATTTCCTATCTCCACCCTTCTCAACAACATGAGCCTGGAGTTGCTGGGATGGCTTGTTACTGGACCTTGCACGCTCTTCCACATTTATCGCAGCTGACAACTCAGTGAGAGTCATTTGCTTCTTCATGTGGCGGTGTGAAGTCACAAAGTCTCGCCAAGAAGGCGGGAGCTTTGCCAGTATTGCATTCACTTAAAAACTGTCTGGTAGGACGCAGCCATATTGGACCAAGTCCCTAACAAGGAGTTGAATCTCCTGTAGCTGCTCCATAACAGACCTTCCCTCAGCCATTTTATAGTTGAGGTAGTTTTCCGTTGTGAATGACTCATTGCCATTGTCAACTTCAGAGAACTCGTTCTCAAGTTCAGTCCATAGACCCTTAACGGAGGTAAAACCAGAGTATACGTCAAATAAGCGGTTCGACAAGACATTCAGCAGACAAGACAAGCATGCCTCATTGGCTTCGTCCCACTTGGCCTTCTCTGCTAGTGCGGCGGCCTTTGCTGCATCATCAGAATCATCTGATGCAACCTGGGGAACAACCGACGTCACTACCCAAAATAATTTTAGGTCAGTGAGCCACATGCGAGTCTTAATCTGTCAGCGCTTAAAGCTAGCGTCGTCGAACGCTTCTGGTTTAATGACATCAGAACTGGAGGCCATTATACGAATTGGTTTTCTGGATTGTTGTAAATATAGAGAAATAAGTGACATGCTATCAACAGATTTAAATATATTAAATATTTTAATTCTAAATAAAACAATCATATAACTCAGATAATTGCCATATGTAATTATAACAGAAATGAACAGTAGCAATTCCAGTATACGAAAACATGAAACATAGCTACTCAGGTCCATTAGATGATTAAACATGGCTTGTAGATGAAGAAGGCAGATTAAACACATAAACATAATTGTTTATATTAAGATATTGCTCTCAAAATAGCGGGTTGCTGCACTAGACAGCCTTCCAACGCTAAATAGTGTTCAGAGATCCTCGACTAACGTGACAGTCCTACCTTACCAAATTAGGGTTATAGAACAAATATTATAAGCCTAGAAATCCAGCATCAATATCAAAATTAAAGCAGGATGCACAAGAATTAAAGAACAATAATGAACTTAAATAATCAGCTTGCACAATAGTGAAAGAAATTAAGGACATAAATAATATTACTGCTGAAAATAACAACACACTAAAACCCAGACTGTCACGTTGTCTCACTTCACCGCATTATCATTGAGCAAACAAATCTACCCACAATAGTGCAATCACACCCAAGTATTTAATACTAGCAAATTGCACAAAATTAAACAGTAAATAAAGTGAGGCAACGAACAACTCACAACACGTAGATTGTCTACGTGGGAAGACCAGCTCAGCGAACACAAGGTTCTGTCCCAGAAAACCAATTCCGCCGCCCACGTCTGGGCCTACACGGCGGGAGGTTGACGGAGATACTAGAGCCGCTGCCGGAGCCGAAGGAGACGTCCACAGCACCAGCCCGAGAAGAGGAACACTGCGCAGCAGAGAGACCAAGCACCAGGCCACGGTGGACAGAGATCAGAACAGACAGAGCACCAGACAGGCGCACTGATAAATCAACGGATCATAGGAGAACCTCACTGCGCACGAGCAGTGCCACCTCCACCTTCTTCCACCACCAAGATGAACACCAAAACACCAAGAATCGACGGAATCGATCCAAACTGTGACTGAAACCGAGAGGGGAAGAAGAACAGGGAGCTGGCGATTTTTGGCTAGATACCCAGTAGGGAGTAAATCTCCATACTTAAGAAGCCGGGCTCGAGGAGATTGCGCAGGAGGCGCCATGGATCTCGGGAGAGCCCTCAACCACCTGCAGAGCGCCGCCGCCAGGAAGCCAACTCCTGCGCTCGTTCGCTCGGTCTCTCCCTCCCCATGCTTAGCAGCACGTAGGGTTAAGACGCTGCTTCCTAGGCTGCTCGGCCAGCCGGCCTAGTAGTGGCCCAGCTGGCCGGCCTTTTACCTTTTTTAATAAAGTGAAAAACTTCAATATGGACAGCACTTTTGTCGGGGACCATAATTAGGGGTACCCTCAAGACCCCTAAATCTCAGCTGGTAACCCCCATCAGCACAAAGCTGCAAAGGCCTGATGGGTGCGATTAAGTCAAGGATCGGTCCATTCAAGGGACATGATCGTGCCTCGCCCGAGCCTAGCCTCGGGCAAGGGAAGTCGACCCCGGAGAACCTACGTCTCGCCCGAGGACCCCCCTCCAGCAACGGGCACACTATCGGCTCGCCCAAGGCCTAGTCTTCACTGAGAAGCAACCTTGGCCACATCGCCACGCCGACCGACCAAATCGCAGGGGCATTTAATGCAAAGGTGGCCTGACACCTTTATCCTGACGCACGCCCTCCAGTCGACAGAGCCGAAGTGACCGCAGTCACTTCGCCGCTCTACTGACCGGTCTGACAAGAGGACAGCGCCACCTGCGCCGCTCCGACTGCTGAGCCACCCGACAGAGTGAGGCTGACAGCAGCCAAGGCCGGCCTCGGGCGTCATAGGAAACTCTGCCTCGCTCGACCCCAGGGCTCGGACTCGGACTCAGCCCCGGAAGACGGCGAACTTCGCTCCGCCCGACCCAGGGCTCGGACTCGGGCTCAGCCCCGGAAGACGGCGAACTCCGCTCCACCCGACCCAGGGCTCAGACTCGGGCTCAGCCCCGGAAGACGGCGAACTCCGCTCCGCCCGACCTAGGGCTCGGACTCGGGCTCAGCCCCGGAAGACGGCGAACTCCGCTTCGCCCGACCCCAGGGCTCGGACATGGGCTCAGCCCCGGAAGACGGCGAACTCCGCTCCGCCCGACCTAGGGCTCGGACATGGGCTCAACCCCGGAAGACGGCGAACTCCGCCTCGCCCGACCCCAGGGCTCGGACTTGGGCTCGGCCCCAGGAGACGACGGACTCCGCTTTGCCCGACCCCAGGGATCGGACTCAGCCCTGGCCTCAGCCGACGGTCTTCGCCTCGCCCGACCTAGGGGCTCGGACTCGACCACGACCATGGAAGACAGACTCGACCTCGACCTCGGAGGAGCCTCCACATCGCCCAACCTAGGGCGCGGACCGACCACGTCAATAGGAAGCGCCATCATTACCCTACCCCGAGCTGACTCGGGCTACGGAGAACCAGATCGGCGTCCCATCTGGCTCACTCCACCATGCGAGTAATGATGGCGCCCCACATGCCCTGTGACGACGGCGGCTCTCAGCCCCCTTACGGAAGCAAGAGGACGTCAGCAAGGACTCGACAGCCCCAACAGCTGTCCTCTCGCCAGGCTCCAGCACTCCTCCGACGGCCACGACACCACACGAATCGGGTGCCAAAACCTCTCCGGCTGCCACGACGGCATGTACTTAGGGCGCTAGCTCTCCTCTGCTAGACACGTAGCACTCTGCTACACCCCCCATTGTACACCTGGATCCTCTCCTTACGCCTATAAAAGGAAGGACCAGGGCCCTCTTACAGAGGGTTGGCCCGCGCGGGGAAGGACGGGACGGCGCTCGCGCAAGGCCGCTCGCTCCCACTCCCGCGTGGACGCTTGTATCCCCCTACTGCAAGCGCACCCGACTTAGGCGCGGGGCTAACACGAAGGCCGCGGGATCCGCTCTCTCACGCCTGCCTCCCTCCGGCTGCTTCCTTTCCCCCCTTCGCGTTCCGCCTCGCGTCGACCCATCTGGGCTGGGGCACGCGGCGACAATTCACTCGTCGGTCCAGGGACCCCCGGGTTTCGAAACACCGACAGTTGGCGCGCCAGGTAGGGGCCTGCTGCGTGTTGACGAACAGCTTCCCGTCAAGCTCCAGATGGGCAGTCTCCAGCAACCTTTCCAGCCCAAGACGGTGCTCCGTTTCGGGAATCTTGAGTTCATGTCCCTCGACGGCAGCTACGACATGATACTCCTTCCCCCGCCGTGCGACAGCGACAATGGCGGTCGACGACCCGCTCGCCGGCAGGGAAATCGACGACGCCTTCCCCACGTGGTGGAAGGACGACATTCGGGCTTGTCCCGTCCCCTCCCCCGCCGACGGAGGAGGAGGCGGGGCAACCAAGGCCAAGCGGGAAGCGGTACCTCGTTGGCTGTCGAGCGAGTCGACGGCGCCGGCGCCCCAACGGAGGGCGCGTCGGGCATCGATCTCGCGTCTGAGACGAAGACGAGTGCCGCCTCCCCGCAACACGCCAATCTCAAGCAAACGCACGACGCCAGCACGCTCGCGAAGGACTTGCTGGGCATCACCCTCGTACCTGAGACAACAGTGCAGTCAGTCCCAGACGCGACCTCGTCACCGACCGACGACCGAAAGGTACCGACCGATTCCCATCTCGTGTCTTTTGGATTCGGCCTCGACCCACCAAGCGACTCCGCTTCGGTGAGCACTCTCTTAGAGGCGAGTCCAAACCCTCTGGGGTATCGTGTGCGGTCACCCTGGGACCGACTAACGGCCGACTCGACCCACGAGCCCTCGGGGTTCGAGGAAGATGGCGAGCCCGACCTCTGTTGGGATTTCTCCGGACTTGGTAACCCCAGTGCCGTGCGGGACTTCATGACCACATGTGACTACTGCCTTTCCGACTGTTCCGACAGCAGCCGCGGCCTCGACAATGAGGACCGCGGCCCAAGTCGTGAATGTTTCCACGTCGATCTAGGGGGTCCCGGCGAAGGCAACCATCTTGGTATGCCGAAAAATGGTGATCCCCCTAGGCCCGCGCCTCGCGTTGACATCCTTCGGGAGCTAGCTGTGGTCCCTGTCCCGGCGGGGGGTCCTGACCCACAGCTCGAGCAAATCCGCGAGAGGCAGGCCAGGTTCGACGAGGGAGCAGGAACGCTTGTGCCGATTCGCCGGGACATCGGGCAGGAATGGGCGGTCCAACCCCCGGCCGGAGAAGCACGTCATCTCCCCTAGGACATCCAGCACTGCATCGCCGACGACGTCAGGGTGAGGCCGCCGCCGGATTCCAGCGGAGTCGGCCAGAACCTGGCTGCAGCGGCAATACTCCTCCGCGCGATGCCGGAGCCATCAACCACCAAGGGGCGGCGTATCCAGGGAGAGCTCAAGAATCTCCTGGAGGACGCTGTGGTCCGACGGGCCGAAAGCTCTGCCTCCCGAAGGCAAGGGTTCCCCTTGGAACATCGCGCCGCGACTTCCCGATTTATGCGGGAAGCCTCGGTCCACTCCGGGCGCACGCGCAACACAGCGCCTGCGGTCCCGGGTCGCCTCGGCAACGAGCGTCATCATCACAGCCATCGGGCCCACCTCGACGACAGGGCACGCCGAGGCTACCACCCCAGGCGTGGGGGACGCTACGACAGCGGGGAGGATCGGAGTCCTTCGCCCGAACCACCCGGTCCGCAGGCTTTCAGCCGCGCCATACGATGGGCACCGTTCCCGACCCGGTTCCGGACCCCGACTACTATCATAAAGTACTCGGGGGAGACGAGACCGGAACTGTGGCTCGCGGACTATCGGCTGGCCTGCCAACTGGGCGGAACGGACGATGACAACCTCATCATCCGCAACCTCCCCCTGTTCCTCTCCGACACCGCTCGAGCCTGGCTGGAGCACCTGCCCCCGGGGCAGATCTCCAACTGGGACGACCTGGTCCAAGCCTTCGCCGGCAATTTCCAGGGCACGTACGTGCGCCCTGGGAACTCCTAGGATCTCCGAAGCTGCTGCCAGCAGCCGGGAGAGCCTCTCCGGGATTACATCCGGCGATTCTCGAAGCAGCGCACAGAGCTGCCCAACGTCACCGATTCAGATGCCATCGGCGCGTTCCTCGCCGGCACCACCTGCCGCGACCTAGTGAGCAAGCTGGGTCGCAAGACCCCCACCAGGGCGAGCGAGCTGATGGACATCGCCACCAAGTTCGCCTCTGGCCAGGAGGCGGTTGAGGCCATTTTCCGGAAGGACAAGCAGCCCCAGGGCCGCCCACCAGAAGATGCTCCCGAGGCGTCAACTCAGCGCGGCGCCAAGAAGAAGGGCAAGAAGAAGTCACAAGCGAAACGCGCCGCCGCCGACGCGGACCTTGTCGCCGCCGCCGAGTACAAGAACCCTCGGAAGCCTCCCGGAGGTGCCAACCTCTTCGACAAGATGCTCAAGAAGCCGTGCCCCTATCATCAGGGGCCCATCAAGCACACCCTTGAGGAGTGTGCCATGCTTCGACGACACCTCCACAAGGCCGGGCCACCTGCGGAGGGTGGCAAGGCCCTCGACGATGCGAAGGAGGAAGATCACAAGGCAGGAGGGTTCCCCAAGGTCCGTGACTGCTTCATGATCTACGGCGGGCAAGTGGCGAATGCCTCGGCTCGGCACCGCAAGCAAGAGCGTCGGGAGGTCTGCTCGGTAAAGGTGGCGGCGCCAGTCTACCTAGACTGGTCCGACAAGCCCATCACCTTCGACCAAGCCGACCATCCAGACTACGTGCCGAGCCCGGGGAGATACCCACTCGTTGTCGACCCCATCATCGGCAACGTCAGGCTCACCAAGGTCCTCATGGACGGAGGCAGCAGCCTCAACATCATCTACGCCGAGACCCTCGGGCTTCTGCGGATCGATCTGTCCTCGGTCCAGACGGGCGCTGCGCCTTTCCGCGGGATCGTCCCCGGGAAGCGCGTTCAACCCCTCGGAAGGCCATCAAGTCCCAGGTCTTGGCGGACTTCGTGGCCGAATGGGTCGACACCCAGCTCCCGACGGCTCCGATCCAACCGGAGCTCTGGACCATGTTTTTCGATGGGTCGCTGATGAAGACAGGGGCCGGCGCAGGCCTCCTCTTTGTCTCGCCCCTCGGGAAGCACCTACGCTACGTGCTACGCCTCCACTTCCCGGCGTCCAACAATGTGGCAGAGTACGAGGCTCTGGTAAACGGGTTGCGAATCGCCATCGAGCTAGGGGTCCGACGTCTCGACGCTCGCGGTGACTCGCAGCTCGTCATCGACCAAGTCATGAAGAACTCCCACTGCCGCGACCCGAAGATGGAAGCCTACTGCGATGAGGTTCGGCGCCTGGAAGACAAGTTCTACGGGATCGAGCTCAACCACATCGCCCGATGCTACAACGAGACTGCGGACGAGCTGGCTAAAATAGCCTCGGGACGAACAACAGTTCCCCCGGACGTATTCTCCCGAGACCTGCATCAACCCTCCGTCAAGACCGAGGACACGCCCGAGCCCGAGGCACCTTCGGCTCCGCCCGAGGCACCCTCGGCTCAGTCCGAGGTACCCTCGGCCCAGTCCAAGGTACCCTCAACACGGTCCGAGGTACCCTCGGCTCAGCCCGAGGTACCCTCGGGCCCCGAGGGTGAGGCACTGCGCGTCGAGGGGGAACCAAGCGAGGTCATGCCTAATCAAAGCTGGCAGACCCCGTACCTGCAATATCTCCACCGAGGAGAGCTGCCCCTCGACCAAGCCGAAGCTCGGCGGTTGGCGCGGCGCGCCAAGTCTTTCGTCTTGTTGGGAGACGGGAAGGAGCTCTACCACCGTAGCCCCTCAGGCATCCTCCAGCGATGCATTTCCATCGCCGAAGGCCAGTAGCTCTTGCAAGAGATACACTCGGGGGCTTGCGGCCATCACGCAGCACCTCGAACCCTCGTTGGAAACGCCTTCCGACAAGGATTCTACTGGCCGACGGCGGTGGCCGACGCTACTAGAATTGTCCGCACCTGCGAAGGGTGTCAGTTCTACGCGAGGCAGACCCACCTGCCCGCTCAGGCTCTGCAGACCATACCCATCACCTGGCCGTTTGCTGTGTGGGGTCTGGACCTTGTTGGCCCCTTGCAGAAGGCACCCGGGGGCTACACGCACCTGTTGGTCGCTATCGACAAATTCTCCAAGTGGATCGAGGTCCGACCCCTAAACAGCATCAGGTCCGAACAGGCGGTGGCGTTCTTCACCAACATCATCCATCGCTTTGAGGTCCCGAACTCCATCATCACCGACAACGGCACCCAGTTCATCGGCAGAAAGTTCCTGGACTTCTGCGAGGATCACCACATCCGAGTGGACTGGGCTGCCGTGGCTCACCCCATGACGAATGGGCAAGTGGAGCGAGCTAACGGCATGATCCTGCAAGGACTCAAGCCTCGGATCTACAACGACCTCAACAAGTTCGGCAAGCGGTGGATGAAGGAACTCCCCTCGGTGGTCTGGAGTCTGAGGACGACGCCGAGCCGAGCCACGGGCTTCACACCGTTCTTTCTAGTCTATGGGTACGAGGCCATCTTGCCCACAGACCTAGAATACGGTTCCCCGAGGGCGAGGGCCTACACCGACCAAAGCAACCGAGCCAACCGAGAAGACTCACTGGACCAGCTGGAGGAGGCTCGGGACGTGGCCTTACTACACTCGGCGCGGTACCAGCAGTCCCTGCGACGCTACCACGCCCGAGGGGTTAGGTCCCGAGACCTCCAGGTGGGTGACCTGGTGCTTCAGCTGCGACAAGACGCCCGAGGGCGGCACAAACTCATGCCTCCCTGGGAAGGGCCGTTCGTCATCGCCAAGGTCCTGAAGCCCGGAACGTACAAGCTGGCCAACAGCCAAGGCGAGGTCTACAGCAACGCTTGGAACATCCAACAGCTACGTCGCTTCTACCCTTAAGATGCTTTCAAGTTGCTCGTATACCTCGTTCACACACCAAGTCTGGTCGTCAAGGAAGGGTCAGCCTTGCCTCGGCAAAGCCCGACCCTCCCTCGGGGGCTAGAAGGGGGCAACCCCCTCTACGTCGAAATTTTCCTCGAAAAAAGAAAAAAAATCTTTTCTGCCAGAATGCCTTTTGTGCTCTTCGACTACTTCAAAAGTGGATCCTGAAAACGACGGAGTACACGTAAGCAGCCAAGGCTGACCGAGCCGAGGGACTCCTACGCCTCCACGATACGGATACCTCACTCATCACCTTCTGCGATAAGTAACTCGCGCTCGGATAAGTGACTCCACGGACCGAACAAGACTTCATGCTCGAGAGCTCCTCTGCCGAAATGATTTTTCGGGCCTTCTCGACTGCGTCGGTAACAGAACCCTATGGACGAGTAAGAGCACGCGTAAGCGGCAAGGCCGACCGAGCCGAGGGATTCCTACGCCTCCAGGATACGGATACCTCACTCATCGCCTTCCATGAAAAGCAACTCTCGCCCGCACAAACAATTCTATTACCGACACACGAGTCCGGATACTCGAAACAAGAGGAAAAGAAACACAGCTTTACAACACGACGACGGTGTGTTCAGGCCTCGGCGGCCGCAGAAAACATAAACACACTACAAGACAACCTGATCCTGCAGGCTCGGACGTCGACAGCCAAAGGGGGCAGCAGCACCCTCGGCATCAACTACACCTTCGGTGGGGTCTGACCTAGCCTCGGACGGTGACGCGGTCAGAGGGCCCCCACTCTGAAGGACGACATCAGCACCACACCCAGGCCATCGCCGCCAGGGTCTTCTTCGAGAATTTGGCCCAAGCAGGCGGCTCGGCCGGCCACCCCGAGGCCTCGGCCAGCTGACCCCCAAAGACATCAGCTCGGCTTGTGGCCTCGACAGCCCAACTCCAGCGTCGGCTCCGCCAGTGGACGACCCGGCCAGGCTCTGGCCAACTACACCTCCTTTTCGAAGCCAACTCTGCCTCCGTCCGTGCTGACACCGCTACCTCCGGCTTTGGCTCATCGAAGGGCGGTCGAGGGGTTCCTTTAACTAAGCAAGAGGGGCCTCGGACAGTAAGGCCGACCGAGCCGAGGGACTCCTACTCCTCCGGGATACGGATACCTCACTCGTCACCTTTGCACGAGGCAACTCACGCTCGGTGAAGCGGTTCAGATAATCGACAAGGCGAGTCTCAGTGCTCGAAATGAAGAAAAAAACACGGCTCCGTGCCGAAAATACGTACACGTTCAGGCCTCGACAGCCGCATTGAACAAGACACCGGCATTCAAGGTGCCAATGCAAACAGAACTCCGGTTCCGTCCCCATGGCAGCAGCGATGGCCCCAGGGCGGAAGCCGCTGCAACCTTGCCCTCGCCCGCGCCGACGCTCGAGGGGCGAGGACAAGTACAAAGAGCCGGAGGCCCGGAGCACGGATGGTGGCAGTGATCCCGTCGGCGACGGGGACTTCTCGGACCGCATCCACCTCGGTGCCTTCAAGTGGAGCATCAGCCCATCGGCAGATCCCCACTCGGATCCTCCCGGACGAGCGGAGCATCGACCTCCGCGCGGAGGCCCCGTACCGTTGCAAAGGCAGGACAGCCCTAGAACACGAACGCCGCTCTAGCGGCACGCGATGTCTTGGGCGGTCCACCCGTGCGCACGGCGCGACAACCGCCCTCGCGGCAGGAGGGGGCACCGGGAGCCAAGCCGGCGAGCCCAACGTGCTGGAGCTGGCGACACCCGCCGTCGACCGGCCCCGCGTTGTCGAAGTCTGCCCCACTCGCAAGGCTAGTGAGCGCCCTCTCCCTTGGATGCCGAAGGGGAGGCTGACCCACGAACCCGCGCGGGAGGTAGAGCTCCGGCTCAGCCCGGCCTCCGCCCCAGCAAGGAAGATGAACATCCTTGAAGCTGAGAGTGGAACCAAGATCGCAGCCCGGCTCGCTTCTCCCCGTCCAGAAGCTGGGGGTCACCGTCTTGGGTGACCACCGGCGAGGGGATGCAGCCGGGCTGCCTGATGAAAATCCTTGAAGCCGAACGATGGCCGAAAGGTACCAACTTCCACGAAGTTGCGTTCCTCCGACGACAAGGCGGAAGGATTGCAGGCGTCCCCCGCCCGGGGGCTCGGAAGGTGGAAAGACACGATGCATGAGGGGAGCGCGAAGACATGGTTGCCCTCCAAGGGGGTCGCCCCCTTTTAAAGGCGACTCTCTCCACTTGCGTCCTCAACCGTTGCGGGTTGAGTCTTCTCCAACATGCTCCAAGATTCTCCCCCCACGGCGCGGGGGCTGGGTCCCACACGTCATGCAAGCCGGTCCAGGGGAGAAGAAGCCAAACCGCCACGCGCGCGCGGTGCATGCAACCACCCGGCGGTTACAAGCGCTCCTCCACTTTCGCCCAGACCAGCGGGTGAAAGGGCAGACAGCCATGCAGGCGGCATGCAACCGTGCCAAGTGGGCGCCCCCCTTCGACTCCAACGAGCCCAGCATGGAGGTCCAGGCCCACGCGTCATGCAACCGACACGCCGGTTGCCACGTGTGAGCAACTGCACCGCCACTCACGCCACTACCGCGCCTCCTCAACTGCGGAGTCAATACCGCAACTCGAGGCAACCCTGCAGTGCCAGCCAAGCGCGACGGTCAAATGCGGTCAAAATTGGGCCGGCAGTAATGGCGGTGACAGGCGGGCAGAAGCAGCGGTCGCGTCGTCAGCCAAGCTCACGTCCCATCCAGGGGCAGCGAGGGAGCCCTCTCCCACGGCGTGAAGACGGTGCGCCCGTGATCCGTTCCTCGAACGGCACGCACACGCGTAACGACCGCCCCGCGAACCGCTCGCCCCGTCGCATTAACTCCGCGGCAGGACAGGCGGTGCCTCAGGCGGGAGAAGCAAGCAACGCTTCGCCTTCGCCATAATGACCGCGTCGAAAAAGGTACACCACGTCATTCGACTTCGCATCCTTTTCCTTTTCCTCTTTCTCTCTCTCACAACAGGGACCGGGAAAGGGGGATACCCCGAAAAGGACCCTTCTCCGTGAAGGGAACAGGCTCCGAGCCTCCCTACTGATCAGAGGTTCGAAGGCCGGCCCCTCGGAGGGGTTCAACGACCGCCTCAGATCGATTGGGTTCTGCGCCCACTACTGGTCAGAGGTTCGATGGCCGGCCCCTCGAAGGGTTCAACGGCCGCCTCAGGCCTCTCGGGCTCCGCGCCCACTACTGATCAGGGGTTCGTAGGCTGGCCCTCGAAGGGTTCACAGTCGCCTCAGACACAGAGCGAGGGATGACCATGGGTACGTTCGATACATAACCAAGGCTCGGGCTACGCTCCCGAGGTACCCTAGGACATTTCCGAGACCAGCGGGAACGATCTTGTAACGGAATCCCATTAGAGGGAGGCATCGAGCCCTCGGACCCTGTCGATAGGGGACCGAGTCCAGCAGATCACCCGCAGGTACTTTTGGGCGCGCCTCTGGGCCTCTAGCCGACCCCTAACAAATGGGGCACGGACGTCCGCTCGGATTACCCGCCAGCAGCTCACCAGAAACACCATGTTCGGCGCCCTCCGAGGACAACATGGCGCTTCCCCCCTCCTCCTTGCGGAAAGGCGACGCAGGGGCGTATGTAAAAAAGACGAGTCTGTCCTTGACCGTCCTCTCGCCCTGTGCAGAGGCTCGGGGGCTGCTCTCGCAAACCCGGCTCCGGCCAAACCGTTGACAGCGTCAACATACCAGCCCGAGAACTTGGGACCCGACCGTGCACTCGGGCTACAGCCAACTCGCATGAGGGAACAACTAGACCAGCCGAATTGTTGCGAAACACACTAAGACCTCGAAGGAGTAAAACTACTCCTCTGAGGCCTCGGGGGCTACACCCGGCGGGTGCGCTCGCACGCACCCACCGGAACAGAATGCAACCGAAAAAGGCTGGTCCCCTTGCAAAAAAGTGCGGCAAAAGCCTCCAAGCGAGTATTAGTACTCCCTTGGAGGCTCGGGGGCTACTGTCGGGGACCATAATTAGGGGTACCCTCAAGACCCCTAAATCTCAGCTGGTAACCCCCATCAGCACAAAGCTGCAAAGGCCTGATGGGTGCGATTAAGTCAAGGATCGGTCCATTCAAGGGACATGATCGTGCCTCGCCCGAGCCTAGCCTCGGGCAAGGGAAGCCGACCCCGGAGAACCTACGTCTCGCCCGAGGACCCCCCTCCAGCAACGGGCACACTATCGGCTCGCCCAAGGCCCAGTCTTCACCGAGAAGCAACCTTGGCCACATCGCCACGCCGACCGACCAAATCACAGGGGCATTTAATGCAAAGGTGGCCTGACACCTTTATCCTGACGCACGCCCTCCAGTCGACAGAGCCAAAGTGACCGCAGTCACTTCGCCGCTCTACTGACCGGTCTGACAAGAGGACAGCGCCGCCTGCGCCGCTCCGACTGCTGAGCCACCCGACAGAGTGAGGCTGACAGCAGCCAAGGCCGGCCTCGGGCGTCATAGGAAACTCCACCTCGCCCGACCCCAGGGCTCGGACTCGGGCTCAGCCCCGGAAGACGGCGAACTCCGCTCCGCCCGACCCAGGGCTCGGACTCGGGCTCAGCCCTGGAAGACGGCGAACTCCGCTCCGCCCGACCCAGGGCTCGGACTCGGGCTCAGCCCCGGAAGATGGCGAACTCCGCTCCGCCTGACCCAGGGCTCGGACTCGGGCTCAGCCTTGGAAGACGGCGAACTCCGCTTCGCCCGACCCCAGGGCTCGGACATGGGCTCAGCCCCAGAAGACGGTGAACTCCGCTCCGCTCGACCTAGGGCTCGGACATGGGCTCAACCCCGGAAGACGGCGAACTCCGCCTCGCCCGACCCCAGGGCTCGGCCCCAGGAGACGACGGACTCCGCTTCGCCCGACCCCAGGGCTCGGACTCAGCCCTGGCCTCAGCCGACGGTCTTCGCCTCGCCCGACCTAGGGGCTCGGATTCGACCACGACCACGGAAGACAGACTCGACCTCGACCTCGGAGGAGCCTCCACATCGCCCAACCTAGGGCGCGGACCGACCACGTCAATAGGAAGCGCCATCATTACCCTACCCCGAGCTGACTCGGGCTACAGAGAACCAGATCGGCGTCCCATCTGGCTCGCTCCACCATGCGAGTAATGATGGCGCCCCGCATGCCCTGTGACGACGACGGCTCTCAGCCCCCTTACGGAAGCAAGAGGACGTCAGCAAGGACTCGACAGCCCCAACAGCTGTCCTCTCGCCAGGCTCCAGCACTCCTCCGACGGCCACGACACCACACGAATCGGGTGCCAAAACCTCTCCGGCTGCCACGACGGCATGTACTTAGGGCACTAGCTCTCCTCCGCTAGACACGTAGCACTCTGCTACACCCCCCATTGACACCTGGATCCTCTCCTTACGCCTATAAAAGGAAGGACCAGGGCCCTCTTACAGAGGGTTGGCCCGCGCGGGGAAGGACGGGACGGCGCTCGCGCAAGGCCGCTCGCTCCCACTCCCGCGTGGACGCTTGTATCCCCCTACTGCAAGCGCACCCGACTCAGGCGCAGGGCTAACACGAAGGCCGCGGGATCTGCTCTCTCACGCCTGCCCCCCTCCGGCTACTTCCTTTCCCCCCTTCGCGTTCCGCCTCGCGTCGACCCATCTGGGCTGGGGCACGCGGCGACAATTCACTCGTCGGTCCAGGGACCCCCCGGGTTTCGAAACACCGACAACTTTAGTCCCCTAACTAAACTTTAGTCTCTAGAATAAAGAAACCAAACATGGCCTTAATATTGGCATTGTATTGCTTTGCATTTACATACACAGGCTCTTCAATTGCATCGGTAGGCAAAGGTAAGCCAGCCATATGCATTTTGACTAGGGAACGTATCTGGTGCTCAAAGGGGTACGGTGCTCATGTGCACATTTTAAATCTGTTGCATCCATCTTGCATTCAACGACACCAGCAATTTTACGAAGAACCCCTCCCACCAGGGGAGGAAGGTGGAAAGGGTTCTTCACAAAATTGGTGCTGCTGTTAGATGCGAAATGGATGCACTAGATTTAAAATATGCATATGAGCACCGTACCCCTTTGAGCACCAGATACGTTCCCTTCTGACTAACGGTGGATGCATATGAAAGATTATCAATTTTATTAAATCCCAGGACATCAGTTTAACAAGGAATAATAATAGGCGCAGGAAGGTCCATGGTCATTGCAAATTATCCTTTTCTTGCTGCCTACATATTCAAATAAACAATACTAACTAAATTGGCCTACCATCTCAAGAGTCAAGACATACTAGCAGGCTATACTTTGTACTGCATCTGACTGAAACCATGGTTGGTTTGAGGTCTGGGCATACGAAAGGAGTCAAACTAAATGAGCTCGGTGCTCTTCAATCATTCTAAAATTAGGTAAATCATAAATGCTCCACAAAGTGGAAACAACCTACTATTTGGACACAATTTCTAATTTGTTACAACACTTGTATTTGCTAGTGGAGTGCGTAAAAGTTTACTAGTGGCTGTCCACCGTAAGCCGCTGCATAAAAGCTTTCCATAGTATGGGTCAATATTTGGATAAGCGTATTGACCATGGTAGACACAAAATGTGAAATTAGAAAACATAGGTTGCACCATACTCATTTTTAGCAAGAAGGGTCATTGGTGGTAGACCTCGTTAAAAAAAATCAAAGAAGAAGCGAGCGAGATTTGGCTGGTGCAAAGTTTTCCAGCTCCTTGATTGATTGTGGTTTTCGTACACCTAGTTTCGTTTCCTATGTATATAGATTGTTTTGCGTTTTGGTTTTGTCTCTGGTCTCCTGAGGCCGTCTGCATACTTTTCCCCCCTATGTTGACAAAAATCGTGCACAATGTTGTACCCGTGTGTTGAAAAAAGAAGAACGGGATTAATATAACAGGGAAACTGATCTGAGAAAGAGCTTGTAACAATTTGAGTTTGTTGGGCCATGTGACTAGTGTCTGGCCCATTAACATGTACATATACGTGTGTGTGGCACTGTAGTCTGGACACTTCTATTGTACTCTTCCAGAAACCTCTACACATGGTACCGGAGCTGGGATCAACGGCGACGACGTAGTGGTAGGAGGCGGAGGAGCCAGGCTGAGCACCGGTGAGACAGCCGCGGCCGAGAAGGCGAAGGAGGCGATGGTGGCAACGAGGAAGACGACGACCGGGTACACGCATCAGGCGACTGTGAAGGCCAAGGACGCAACGGTCTCCACGGGTGCGCAGGTGGCGCAGAAGGCCACAGAGGTGACGGCCGACACCGCGTGCAAGGAGAAGGCAGAGCAAGGCAAGGAGCGCGTGGCCCACACCGCCGACGACGAGGAGGAGCCTACACTCGTCGGAGGGAGAAGAAATCTATAGCACGGTGTGGTGCTGCAGTACGTGCGCGAGTAGATTATGCTGCCGAAGGATGTGGACGCGGACAAACTTGCAGATCTCGTCGGCGACAAGGATCTGCAGATAGGGGTGCTTGGCGAGGCACTCCAGCTGCCGCAGCTCGTCCAACCCTTGAGGAAACCGCTGGCACACAGGCCATTGCAGCTCTCACTACTGGTGCCCCCACGCAGGAAGAGGAAATCATTTGTTGGGAGGAGAAATTACTCAGATTGTGCATTGAGTGGAAGTGACTAATTTGAGAGAAAATTTAGTTTTCTAGTTATTATTACAGATATATTATGGGGGAAAATCAAGGAATTGAGCAGGTTCTTGGCAAATTGGTCGAATTACTGTCAGCAAAAAGGGATGAGGCTCCATCTTCAAGTAAAGACAATGTTGCTCATATAGAACCAGTTTAGAAGTTAGAGCTAATGCCAAATGAGATTAAGTTAGAAGGGTTGAAAAATTATTTGGCATGGTCTAGAAGAGCATTGCGATTATTAAAGGCAAAGAGACTCGAGGGCTATGTTAAAGGAGATGTCGTTGAGCCCAAGGATAAGTTAAGTGCTGAATGGAAAGACTGGGATGCTATAAACTCTTTAGTGGCAGCATGGATGTTGAGTTCTATGATTCCATCAATTGCTAGCACTGTTGATACAATCATAAGTGCTGCAGAAATGTGGAAAGCACTTGAAGAAATGTACTCGGGAGCTAGAAATGTTATGTTGATGGTGGAGACTGAAGATCGCCTCCATAATATCAAACAGGGGGAGCGGTTTGTGGCGGAGTATGTTCAGGAGTTACAATGTTTATGGGCTGATGTTGATCATTATGATCCTATTGAGCTACCACACTCAGAGTGCGTTGTTTGGGCGAAGAAATGGGTGGAAAAAAAGATGTGTACTTCAATTCCTAAGGGGGCTAAACTTAGAGTTCGAGGGAAGACGTGCCTCCATGTTTCATCAATCCACTCTTCCTAGCCTACAAGAAGCCATAGTTGCTATATCCCAGGAGGAGTCAAGACTCAAAGTGATGAGAGAAAGTTTTCAAACGTCATCTCATCCCATGTTTTCAGCTATGAGAACCAAAGATACTAGAGAATGTTACAATTGTGGTGATGTTGGACATATTGCACGTAATTGTTCTAAGCCTTCCAAAGTTAATCGTGGGAGAGGAAGAGGGGCTCCTAGAGGCGGCAGAGGTCGTGGAGGCAGGAGTTGGGCAAGGGCAAATGCAGCAACTACACAAGAAGAACTTGAAACATTTATGGAACATGAAGATGAAACAAAGTTGAGGAAGAAAAACCAAATCTCTGGAGACAAAGATCAGGAGTCTCACATCGGGGATTTTGTCCACTTTGCCTACACTGATGAAGGTAATTATGCTCATGCTTTTGTACCCACACAGGTCACACAGTTAAAATGGATTTTAGACTCAGGAGCATCAAAGCATGTCACATGCACGTCTAGTGAGTTTACATCATATATAAGATATCCCCCCACACGTAAAGAAATTATACACACTGCTGATGGTACACCTCAACCCATCAAGGGTGTTGGCACAGTGCAATGCACTCCATCTATTAAGTTGTCATCAGTTTTGTATGTGCCAACCTTTCCTGTCAACTTGATATCACTAAGTGCCTTGGTTGATCAATTGGATTGTCGTATTATTCTTAATCGAGATAATTGTTTAATTCAGGAGAGGGAAACAGGGAAGAGACTTGGGACAGCTACCAGGCGTAATGGATTGTGGTATATGGATCATGAGGGGACAAATGGTACAATATGCACTATGCTAGCAACAAGAATGGAAGAGAAGGAGGTTGCAGTGATGCTTTTGCATTGTAGATTAGGGCATCTTTCTTTTAATAAGATATGTAAAGCTTTTCGTGATGTAATGTGTGGGGTGGATAAAAGCAAGCTATTGTGTGATGCCTGTGAGTTTGCAAAACACACAAGGACATCTTATATTAGTCGAGGTATCAGGAGTATATCTCCTTTTGTGCTAGTTCATTCTGATGTTTGGACATGTCATGTGACTTCTATTAATGGGATGAAGTACTTTGTTACTTTTATCGATTGTTTTTCTCGGATGACTTGGGTCTATGTGATGAAGCATAAAGATGAAGTATTGAAATGTTTTCAAAATTTTTGTGCACTGGTTGAGAATCAATTCAATACTCAAGTCAAAATCCTAAGAACAAACAATGGAACCGAGTATGTAAACAAGGAATTTAATGCCTTTCTGTCAAGAAATGGTATATTACATCAGACATCCTGTCTTGATACACCTCCACAAAATGGTGTGGCTGAAAGGAAGAATCGTCACATTTTGGAAGTTGCTCGTTCTCTGATGTTTACAATGAATGTTTCGAAGTTCCTATGGAGTGAAGCTGTATTGACTGCCACATATCTTATTAATCGTACTCCTCCAAAAATACTTGCAATGAAGACTCCATGTGAGATTCTTCTCGGTGAGAATAAGTTTGTGGTTCCACCTAAAATTTTTGGATGTACATGCTTTGTCAGATATCATAGACCTCAGGTGGGGAAGTTGGATCCTCGTGCTGTGAAGTGCATTTTTGTTGGATATCCTGCAGGGCAAAAGGGATACAAGTGTTGGAGTCCTAGTGAACGACGTTTGTTTGTAAGCATGGATGTTTCATTTAGAGAGACTGTGCCTTTCTATGGTGAGAAGACAGATCTAAATTTTTTTCTTGATTATGTCTCTACTAGCACATATGAAGCTAGTCGAGAGGGGGAGAACAGAATGGTTGATTCAATGGAACAACAACCAAATAAAATGGAAGTGGTGATTGGTGCTTCTCAAAAAATGCAAGTAATGTCAAGTGAATTGGAGCCACATCCTAGTCACGAGAATAATAAACCTTGTGGAGACGACTTACGATATAAGGGCGAAGTATATACAAGAAGGAAGTCCCATGTGCAATCTCAGGCTCCTGAAACCAATTCAGCATCAAGTACTGAGCAATTTTCTCCAAACACATTAGAGGCTATAAATGTACCTTTGACGTCTCATGGAGAAACTGAAGAGTATGTCACTTATGATTTGCCCATTGCAATACGAAAAGGTGCGCGTGCTAAAGCTGGAGTCCCCCCAACAAGGTATGGATATGAACATGATATTAGCAATTATGTCTCATATGTGTCTTTGTCACCATCATATAGAGCATTTGTTGCATCATTGCATTCTGTAGCAATTCCAAGAGATTGGAAAGAAGCACAATGTAATTCTAACTGGCGTGAGGCAATGTTGGAGGAGCTTAAAGCTCTAGAAAAAAAAATCAAACATGGCAATTTGAGAAACTACCTGAAGGAAAGAAGGCGGTTAGTTGTAAATGGGTATTCACTGGGAAGCAAAACCCAGAAGGAAGGGTAGAACGATATAAAGCAAGATTGGTTGCAAGAGGGTATAGTCAAACGTATGGAATTGATTATGATGAGACATATGCACCAGTGGCAAAAATGAGTACTGTAAGGACATTGATCTCTTGTGCTACAAATTTTGGATGGCCCTTGTATCAACTAGATGTTAAGAATGCTTTCTTACATGGTGATTTGCAAGAGGAGGTCTATATGGAGATTCCTCCTGGATTGTCAAAGCCTGAGACAATTGGGAAAGTTTGTCGATTGAAAAAATCATTGTATGGTCTCAAGCAGTCTCTAAGAGCATGGTTTGACAGATTTAGACGTGCAATATGTAGCATGGGATATAAACAATGCAACAGAGATCACACTGTTTTTTATCAACACTTTGGACGACGAATCGCAATTCTAGCTGTGTATGTGGATGATATTATTATTACAGGTGACACCGAGCTTGAGATTGCATGTCTAAAGAAGAATCTAAGTAAGGAATTTGAGGTTAAAGATCTTGGTCATCTCAAATACTTTCTTGGTATTGAGATTGCTCGATCTCCAAAAGGAATAGTTCTCTCCCAAAGGAAATATGTTCTAGATTTACTTGATGAAACAGGTATGTTGGGGTGTCGACCTGTAGCAACACCCATCGACTTGAATCATAAATTATGTGCTGAATATGGTGATCTTGTGAATAAAGAAAGGTATCAAAGACTTGTTGGATGGCTCATCTACTTGTGCCATACAAGACCTGATATCACATATGCAGTCAGTGTGGTGAGTCGATATATGCATGACCCTAGAAGTGGACATTTTGATGCAGTGTATCGTATACTGCGATATTTGAAGACTTGTCCTAGAAAGGGAATAATCTTTAAAGGTCATGGTCATCTAAAGGTGGAAGGTTACTCTGATGCAGACTGGGGTAGCTGCCTTGATGATAGAAGGTCAACTTCAGGATACTGTGTGTTTGTTGGAGGAAATTTAGTATCATGGAGAAGCAAGAAACAATCTGTGGTATCCCGTTCCACCGCTGAAGCAGAATACCGAGGTATGGCCCTTGTGATATGTGAGATGCTATGGATAAAAGGTCTTTTATCAGAGTTGAATGTATTAAGAAAAGACTCCCTGAAGCTATGGTGTGATAATAAGTCAGCCATGAATATAGCTAACAATCCAGTTCAACATGACAGAACAAAACATGTGGAAATTGATCGATTCTTCATCAAAGAGAAGTTAGATGATGGTACTTTAGAGTTGAATCATGTAAACTCAAAAGCTCAAATAGCAGATTGCTTGACTAAGGGTGTAGGAGTAAAAGAGTATGATGTGTTGTGTACCAAGATGGAGATGATTGATATCTATCGCCCATCTTGAGGGGGAGTGTTGGGCCATGTGACTAGTGTCTGGCCCATTAACATGTACATATACGTGTGTGTGGCAGTGTAGTCTGGACACTTCTATTGTACTCTTCCAGAAACCTCTATAGAGTTTCACTCTTCTAAACAGAGATCGTGTAGAAGGTGTGATATATTATACCATATTAATATGGTCCTTAGATAACGCCATAATGATTGCTTGCGAAGAATATGTTGTGTTTTGGCCCATCCGTTCGAGCTCAGATGAGCTCTATAAATTAGTAGTAACTACTTTATATATATATACCTGTATGTTGCCACGAGAGTTAAAAATCCGTATAAAATATAGATATAGAACGACAACTGCAATTATGATATGCAAAATCCGTGTAGCAAAATATCATCTTAACACTAAAATTATACTATACTAGTCGGTTACCCGTGCGTTGCGACGGCTCACAACAATACCACATAAATTGTCCACAAAAAGAACTCAAGATTTTTTATTGATTGTCTCCACTTTTCACATAATATTTTTATGAATGTACGAGTACCATAGACAGCAAATCAGAGACCCCCATCCCTCGCCTCCCCCACTTCCAAGGTTTCGTAGAGCAGGAGGGGAAGGGAAGAGGTGGACATACCTGTTTGTTGCCGGAGAAGGACATGACGAAGACCTGGGCATCTGGAGACGACATAGGTAGTATACCGATAGATATAAAGGGAGATAGCACGCAAGCGTAGAAAGAAGCCCAGCCAGAGCAGCTCCAAACCGTGAGGCACCCGCACCAGGCGTCAGTCCGAGAAGGGCGAGAGAATGCGAGTGTCTTCCCAGCCCTAGACCCACCGAAGTGACACAACACCACCACTAACTCCATAGCATATGCCGACTGCTGCCACGCTACAGGCCTTGGTTGTCCAATATCTCAGACCTGGACTCCTCATCGCCAAGATAACCTAAGCGTGGCAGGCGCCACCATGTCCTCCTCGATGGCACGCACGGAGAAAGGCCAAGAGCATGACCCACTCGCCCCGTACCCACATCGATGAGCGTCGGTCGGCTCACGGCTGTGACCGTGGGCGGGACAACAGGTTGGGGAGGAAGAACAGCGCGAAGGCCGGGAAGACGAACGAGACGTCCGACAATGGCGAAAACGATGATGCGCGCATGATGTGAAACGTCCTCGTGAACATGCAATAGCCACTACGCGAGTCAGTGTCAGGGCTGGTGTCGGACGAATACGGGGAGGAGGCGCCCGCTCCTACGCCCTCTGCCTAGAATGGGGTGGCGCGAAGGTGGAGGCATGAGGGGAGAGAGAAAAGAATTAGAATGGTGAACGAGGTTGTGGCAACTGAGACGAGGACCATCATTATCGTGCGAGGTATAGATGGCCAAAAAGGTCGTGTCTAGCAAGCCGGCCTGAGGCACGACCCATTTAATAGTGCCTGGGCCAACCCGGCACGAGCGCCGTGCGGTGCTTGAGCCGTAGCCTCGGCCCGTAGTGCTGGCCCGACCCAACACAATTATTTTTTTATTTTACAAAAAATCATATTTACATATGTACAATTTATATTCAATATTATAAACACTTGAGCATGATGTTCTACTGGTTAGACAGCCTCAACTAGTGTCTCCCACCCTTCTTCCATCATGGTGTGGGTTCAAACCCCACCTCCTGCACCGCTTTTTAACAATTTACACTGAGTTGATTTGGAAGAAATGTAGGGACTTTTTTTGTAAAAAGATGACTGCAGGACGACCATTGAAACTGGTGCTTTAAGTATAGTTGAAAGGGAAATGTGCCCTTGGGCAATTTCTACAAGTATTTTGGTGATTAGATGCCCAACACATATTAATTGGGTCCTCATGTGCTAGATGTGTGAAAAGTTAAGATCAAAGCACAAGGTATGTTTCTAGACTTAGTATAGTATTTTGTATACTAATGTGTTTATCTAAGTGCTAGAAACAGGGCCAAGAGAAGAAGAAATGCAACAAAAAGACTTGGTTGTGTGCAGTCAAACTCTAGCTCGGCCTGGCACACCGAACTGTCCGGTGGCGCACCAGACAGTGTCCGGTGGGCACCGGACAGTGTCCGGTGCGCCAGGCTAGTCAACGGTGAAGTGGCCGCTCTCGGGAATCGTCGGAGTTGTACGACTACAATTCACCGGACTGTCCGGTGGTGCACCGGACTGTCCAGTGAGTCATCTGCGGCGAACTCGTCACTCTCGGGAAAAGGAACGGGGCGACGTGGCTATAATTCACCGGACTATCCGGTGGTGCACCAGACTGTCCGGTGAGCCAACGGCGCCTGCGCCAACGGTCGTCCGCGCGATCAACGCGCGACACGTGGCTACTCCAACGGTCGGCTGGGTGCACCGGACTGTCCGGTGTGCACCAGACAGTGTCCGGTGCGCCATCTGACCCGCTGGAGCAACGGTCGACTATGCCCGATTTGGAAGGAAATCACGCACCGGACAAGCTACAGTGGCTGTCCGGTGACGCACCGGACTGTCCGGTGCGCCACTCGACAGAAGGCAAGGATAGCCTTCCATGTTGATCTCCAACGGCTCCTAGCTGCCTTGGAGCTATAAAAGGGACCCCTAGGCGCATGTAGGAGTACACCAAGCATTCTCTAAGCATACTAAGACATCCAGACTCCGCCTCCACACATTTGATTCATAGTGTTAATGATTTGAGCTCCTTTCGAGTTGTGAACTCCCTGTGCTGTGATTTGAGCTCAAGTCTTGGCTTGTGTGCGTGTGTGTGTGCTACGGATTGAATCTTGTGTGTGTTGCTTTTCCCTCCCTTACTTTTGTGTTTCTTTTGTGGTCATCACTATAAGGGTGAGAGGCTCCAACTTGTGGAGATTCCTCGCAAACGGGAGAAAATCTACAAGGAAGAAAGCCATGGTATTCAAGTTGATCATTGGATCACTTGAAAGGGGTTGAGTGCAACCCTCGTCCATTGGGACGCCACAACGTGGAAGTAGGCAAGTGTTACTTGGCCGAACCACGGGATAAAAATCGCGTGTCTCATGTGTTGCTTCTTGTGATTGCTTTGTTCGCACAAGCGTGTTCCATAGCCACTTGATTTCACTAACTCCTTAACAATCAAGTTTGTGGCTATTTAGTGTTTAATTTTACAGGATCACCTATTCACCCCCTCTAGGTGCCCTCAATTGGTATCAGAGCCATACTCTTCACTTAAGGGACTAACCGCCCAAAGAGATGGATCCTAAGGGTAAGGGGATGGTGATTAACGACAAGGAGAAGGAATCTCTCTTCAACGAGCCAAGAGACGACAAGCCTACCGACTCAGGCTCGAGTCACAAGAAGAGAGATGGGAAGAAGAAGAGATGCATCAAGAAGATCATCTACTACGACAGCGATGCATCTTCTTCTTCACCAAGGGACAACGACGACGACTCTTCGTCAAAGAAGAAAATAGTTAATCAAAACTATTCATTTGATTATTCCCATATTCCGTACAATTCGAATGCTCATTTGCTATGAATTCCACTTGGGAAACCCCCACACTTTGATGGAGAAGACTATTCTTTCTAGAGTCATAAAATGTGTAGTCATTTATTTTCTCTCCATCCTAGTATCTGAGAGATTGTTGAAAACGGAATGCATTTTGATAGTATTGACAATTCCGTTTTCATAAATGAGCAAATTCATAAAAATGCCCAAGCTACTACTGTCTTGCTAGCTTCACTTTGCAGGGATGAATATAATAAGGTGAGTGGCTTGGACAACGCTAAGCAAATCTGGGACACCCTCAAGATATCTCATGAGGGAAACAACGCCACTATGATCACAAAGATGGAACTAGTGGAAGTCGAGCTAGGAAGGTTTGTGATGATCAGGGGAGAGGATCCAACTCAGACCTACAATAGGCTCAAGACCCTAGTCAACAAGATTCGAAGCTATGGAAGCACAAGATGAACGGATCATGATGTCGTCCGACTAATGCTAAGGTCATTTACTGTAATTGACCCCCATCTTGTGAATCTTATTCGTGAAAACCCTAGGTACACCAAAATGACGCCCGAGGAGATCCTCGGAAAGTTCGTAAGCGGGCGTATGATGGTGAAGGAGGCGCGTTACATAGACGACGCGCTAAACGGACCACTACCCATCTACGAGCCATAGCCCGTTGCTCTCAAAGCAACAAGCAGTAAGGAGGCGCTACCAAGCAAGGTAGCACAAGTGGAGGCTGCTAGGCTCAATGAGGAAGAAATGGCGCTCATTATCAAGCGTTTCAAGACCATGCTCAAAGGACGCAAAGAGTACCCCAACAAGAATAAAACAAGGGGAAATCGTTCATGCTTCAAATGTGGTAAGACTGGTCATTTTATTGCTCAATGTCCCGATAATGAAAATGATCAGGCACAAGAAAGACATGGGAAGAAGGAGAAAAAGAAGAATTACAGGAAGGCGAAGGGCGAGGCACATCTAGAAAAGGAATGGGACTCTAACTGCTCTTCATCAGACTCCGACAACGAAGGACTTGCTGCCTCAGCCTTCGATAAGTCTTCACACTTCCTCAACGAACGTCATACATGTCTTATGGCTAAGGAGAAGAAGGTACATATTCGAGATACTCCTAAGTACTCTTCTTCTAGTGATGAAGAATCCTCTGATGATGAAGTAGATTACTCTGATTTGTTTAAGGGTTTAGATAGAGCTAAGGTAAACAAAATTAATGAATTAATTGATGCTCTAAATGAAAAGGATAGATTGCTAGAGAAACAAGAGGATATATTGTATGAGTAACATGACAAGTTTGTTAATGTTCAAAAATCTCTTGCTTTAGAAGCTAAAATGAATGAAATGCTATCCTCTGAGTTGTCTGCTTGCCATGAATCTGTTTCTAGCTTAAGGAGTTTAAATGATGAATTAAATACTAAGCTAGAGGAAGTTAACAAAACTAGTTCATGTGTAGAGCATGTTGTTATTTGTAATAGATGCAAGGATTTTGATGTTGATGCCTGTGATGAACATCTTGCTTCTATTACTAAATTGAACAATGAGGTGGCAAGTCTTAATGCTCAACTTAAGACTTGCAAAGTTGAATTTGATAAACTAAAATTTGCTAGGGATGCCTACACTGTTGGTAGACACCCCTCAATTATGGATGGGCTTGGTTTTCGAAAGGAAACCAAGAACTTAACAAGTCAAAGGACTCCCGTTCTCAACAAGGAGAAAGGGAAGGCCCCTATGGCAAGTAGTCCTCAAAGGAACCATGCCTTTATTTATGATAGAAAAACTGCTAGTCGTTCTCATAAGAATTATGATCATGCTGCTTATGATTCACATGCTATGTTCGCCTCTAGTTCAACTTTTGTTCATGGTAGAGGTAGGCCTAGGAGAAATCATGTTGTGTCTCATGCTCCTAAGAAAATGTGCAATGGACCATCTACTATTTATCATGCTTGCAACACTTTGTTTGTACTTTCATGTAAGAATGCTAAAGTAGTTGCTAGGAAGTTGCGATCCAAATGCAAGGGAGACAAGACTTGTATTTGGGTTCCAAAAGTTATTGTGACTAACCTTGCAGGACCCAACAAGAGTTGGGTACCTAAAACCCAAGCTTAAATTGCCTTGCAGGTTTATGCATCTAGGGGCTCAAGCTAGATTATCGACAGCGGATGCACAAACCACATGACGGGGGAGAAGAAGATGTTTACCTCCTACATCAAGAACAAGGATTCCCAGGATACAATCATATTTGGAGATGGGAATCAAGGCAAGGTCAAAGGTTTGGGAAAGATAGCCATCACAAGCGAGCACTCCATTTCAAATGTATTTTTAGTAGAGTCACTAGGATACAACTTTTTGTCTGTAAGTCAATTGTGCCACATGGGTTACAATTGTTTATTTACAAATATTGATGTATCTGTCTTTAGAAGGAGTGATGGTTCATTAGCTTTTAAGGGTGTATTAGACGGCAAGCTCTATTTAGTTGATTTTTCGAAAGAGAATGCCAATCTAGATGCATGCTTAATGGCTAAGACTAGTATGGAATGGCTTTGGCATCACCGTCTAGCGCATGTTGGGATGAAGAACCTTCATAAACTTCTAAAGGGAGAATATGTGTTAGGACTAACTGATGTCTGTTTTGAGAAAGACAGATCTTGTGCAGCATGTCAGGCAGGGAAATAGGTGGAAAGCACTCATCACAGCAAGAACGTGATGACAACATCAAGACCACTAGAGCTTCTTCACATGGACCTCTTTGGACCCATTGCCTACCCCAACATCGGGGGAAGTAAGTATGGTCTTGTAATTGTTGATGACTTTTCCCGCTTCACTTGGGTGTTCTTTTTGCAGGACAAATCAGAAACCCAAGAGACCCTAAAGCGCTTCCTAAGGAGAGCTCAAAATGAGTTTGAGCTCAAGGTGAAGAAGATAAGAAGCGACAATGGGTCCGAGTTCAAGAACCTACAAGTAGAAGAGTATCTTGAGGAGGAAGGCATCAAGCACGAGTTCTCCGCTCCCTATACACCACGGCAAAATGGTGTAGTGGAGAGGAAGAACAGGACGCTAATCGACATGGCGAGAACGATGCTTGGAGAGTTCAAGACACCCGAGCGGTTTTGGTCGGAAGCTGTGAACACAGTCTGCCATGCTATAAACCGGCTCTATCTTCATCGCCTCCTCAAGAAGACCTCCTATGAACTCCTTACCGGTAACAAACTAATGTCTCTTACTTTCATGTATTTGGGAGCAAATGCTACATTGTGGTGAAGAAACATAGATAGTCTAAATTTGCTCCCAAGGCAGTAGAAGGGTTTTTACTAGGGTATGACTCAAATACAAAGGTGTATAGAGTCTTCAACAAATCATCAGGATTGGTTGAAGTATCTAGCAATGTTGTATTTGATGAGACTAATGGCTCTCCAAGAGATCAAGTTGATCTTGATGACATAGATGAAGAAGAAGTTCCGACGGCTGCAATGCGAACAATGGTGATAGGCGATGTGTGACCACAGGAACCACATGAAGAAGATCAACCATCTTCCTCTACGATGGTGCATCCCCCAACACAAGACGATGAACAGGTACCTCAAGAAGAAGGGCATGATCAAGGGGGAGCACATGAAGATCAAGTGATGTGTCACACTCAGTTTGAGAAGGTAAACCAAATGCGAACCATGTATGTGCCAGGATCAGAAACTCACGTACACAACGATTACATAATTGGACATCATCACACAATGCTCAAAATAATAGTGGAAAGGTACTTTATTACATCAAGATGTCTAAGACATCCACAGAGTCTAATACATAACCATTGTTCAACATAAATATCAAAGTGCGGAAATATGGAACGTAGAAGCTAAGCCTACACAAGCAGCTGACTGGGGGTTTGCCACTAAGAAAGAACTAGAACTCATCGTAGTCCTGAAACTCCTCGAAATCTTCCATGATGCCAGCATCACCTCCTGAGCATTGAGTACAGTGGGGACAACCTAGGGTGGGGTGGTTTGTAAAGCAAGGGTGAGTACACATCAACGTACTCAGCAAATGTCCCATTTGGCTAAAGTGCACTAGTTGTATGTGGAGTTGAGGTTAAGCAGTTGCTTTTAAGTTAGTCAAGTAGTTATTATTATTAGTAGAGCCAACTTTTAGTAATAAACCCAGTTATTACCCAAAAGTACTTCCTCAAACGAGGAAATACCAAAGATCATATTTGATAGCATCATTGTTAATCATCATCATAAAAGTATCCAAAGTTCTTCTAATCAAAGAGGATCCCAAGGCTGCTCTTAACCGTGAGCTCGACTGATATACTAGTTTTTAACACTCCACAGAGGTTGTACACTTTACCCACAAGTCGTGATCCCTTTATGCCTCGGGTCGATCAAACCCTCAAACACTACCAAGGTGAGTCGGCAAGGTTTCACTACGTAGCCTTTACAAAGACTCCCTTGGTGCATAGCTGCTCGTTAGGTTTTGCCAGTCGTACAAACGCAGTACACCTCCCCAAGGTGGGTGACTAACAAAACCCAAATTGAAAGAACCTCTGCACCCCAACCTTGGCAGAGCGCGCACTACGCCCCGGCCCCCATTGACGGCCCTCCGACAAAGCCAACTACACCCCTAGGTTCATCTAATTAATCAGCTAAGGGCGTCCCATTCCACCCTCATGGTTGTACTGTTATCCTGGGTGATCACTCCACGAATAGGTCCTTACGGAGAGGTACTCAGGAATGTTCACATCATGTTCATTGATTAAGTTAAGGCAATAGCAACATGCTAACCATAGTAACCCAAAGGTTAAACAAGGATAAGTGAATATAGACTAGTCAATCCTTAGGTTTCATAAAGTAATGCGGGACAGTGAATTATAAAGAATGTAGGACAAAATAGGTCAGAGGACACTTGCCTTCACCAGGTGGTTGTTGCTCAGGGAGGTCACCAACTACACACTCAGGAACTTCAGACTACTCATTGTCTAAATAAAGCGAGCATGCATTCAATACATTTGGAAAGTACAAATGAACATCACACCAAACATGTACAAACAAAGAAATGCATCTTAAAACACAATTAGGAATTACTGAGATCAAAGTATAACATGAACTATAACATAAACTACTTTCATTTGGACATAGATTACTATTTCCCTAAGTGTTACTTACAAGTACATAGTCATAGTTCAACTCATTTTATTGTGAACTAAAAATTAGAATAGGGATGAATTCATGTAATACACATTATTAATCTTACAAGACTAAACATGATTAAATCTCTAAGGTTCTCCTTTTATTTATTTTATTAAATGAACAAAACTACATCTACATTAGTTCATACTTAATCATAAAAATTAGAATGTGCAGACAGTAAATGAAACCATTTTATTTAGACAGAGAATAATTCTATGAACATTTTGCAATTTGAACCACTAAATTTGGAGTTCATATGCAAAAGTTATGAAATAAACAAGTTCGGGAATTCAAAATATGAAATTAGGTCAAATTCTATGAATATCTAAAATTCCAGGGCTAAATCTGTAAGATTACAGGGGCTTGCGCGCGAAAACCAGGGACGACGGGTTGATTTCCAATAAACTAAGGGTCTCTTTAATAAAACTACCACGCGAAAGGGTATCGAGTGAAGCTAACCGTCAGATCTAAAACCAACAGCTGAGATTAGATCTGCGACCGAGGGCGCGCGCGCGGGCGAGCGAGCACTGACAAGCGGGCCAGGGAGTGTCAGCGACGGAGGGGGAGTGCGCGCTGACCGAGTGGGCCCAACGCCAGAGGGAAACAGATGGCTACAGGGGTCCGAGGGGGTCCGAAGGGGTCCGAGCGGGTCCAAGCGGTTCAATCAAAATCGGACGGGGAAATCAGACTGGGAAGGATGAGCGGCTGCGGGCGGCGCTGACAGGCGGGCCAGGGCGTCAGGCGCGCGTGCGCGAAGCGGTATCCCACGGTCCGGGCTGTGCGATCAAGATCGGACGGGGGAAAAATCAGACCGGGGAACTGAAAGGAAAATAGGGTCAAACCTTTTCTTATATGATTTTGGTGGTTGAATTGCCCAACACAAACAAGTGGACTAACTAGTTTGCTCTAGATTATATGTTCTACAGGTGCCATAGGTTCAACACAAACCAATAAAAAGATCAAGTTAGAGTTCAACAGAAAGGAGCAAAAAGAAACCGAAAGCTGCCCTGGTCTGGCGCACCGGACTGTCTGGTGTGTGACCGGACAGTGTCCGGTGCACCACGGGACAGTGTCTGGTGCACCAGGGAAATCAACTCTGAACTCCTCAGCTTCAAGTTTCAGGAGAGCCACTCTGCTATAATTCACCGAACTGTCCGGTGTGCCAAGTGGAGCAACGGCTACTGCGCCAACGGTCGTCTGCAAAAATGAACAGTGGCATGGTCAGTGCGCGGACAGCGCGCGCAGAGTCAGAACAGAGCCAGAAGGTGCACCAGATAGTGGATAGTAATTGTCCGGTGCGGCACCGGACTGTCCGGTGCCCCATGAAGACAGAGCTCCAATGGTCAAAACCGTCAGAACCCTAACGGTTGGGTAACATGGCTGGCGCACCGGACTGTCCGGTGCGCCCATCGACAGCAGCCCTCCCCAATAGCTGTTTTGGTGGTTGGAGCTATAAATACCCCCAACCACCACCATTCAAGGTATCCAAGTTTCTAGCAATTTACATTCAATACAAGAGCTCTAGACTTCACTCCAAGACACAAAACAAAAGATCAAATCCTCTCCAAGTCCCAAACTCATTCCAAAGACTTAGTGGCTTGTGAGAGAGAGACATTTGTGTTCATTTGAGTTCTTGTCGCTTGGATCACTTTTATTCTTCCTCTATTCTTGTTCTCAAGCAACTTGTAATCAAAGCAAGAGACACCAAATTGTGGTGGTCCTTGTAGGGGTCTAAGTGACCCTTTGATTAAGGAGAAAAGCTCACTCGGTCTAGGTGACCGTTTGAGAGAGGGAAAGGGTTGAAAGAGACCCGGTCTTTGTCACCACCTCAACGGGGAGTAGGTTTGCAAGAACCGAACCTCGGTAAAACAAATCACCGTGTCATCCAATTCATTTGCTCTTGATTTGTTTTTGCCGTCTCTCTTGGACTCGATTTTATTTCTAACGCTAACCCCAGCTTGTAGTTGTGCTTAAAGTTTATAAATTTCAGATTCTGCCTATTCACCCCCCTCTAGGCGACTTTCAAGAACAGACATGCGCGAAGCGGCGCCGCTCCTCTCTGCGGCGGTGAGGTCGTCGAAGCTGAGGCAGGCGCGAGCTAGGGTGGCTCCGGGGTTGTCGGAGTTGGGCATAGGGGAAGAGGGTGCCACGGTGAACTCAATGGCGGGGAAGAGGCCATGAATCCATGGGCAGAGAGGGTAGAACAGCTGTGAGAAGGCCTCGGGCGGACCCGAGAAACTCTGGTGAGCCATTCCTACCACGGGGAGGGGACTTAAGGTGCGCTAAGGTCTTGGCTAACTTCAGCAGAGGCAGGGGTGACACAGGGGCCTACTCCGATGAACTAGACCAGGCTAAATCGGCAGGCCACCGTGCAAGCACGGCGGATCGCCGCGTCCGAGCACCGACGAAGGTGAAATTGGCCGAGCACAGGGCGCAATAAGGGAAATTAGGCACAGGGACGGGTATCTCACCTCAGGGCGGAGCTCGGGGAGGCTTAGAGCGGTCTCCGACGAGCTGGATGGCCGGGAACACGGGCGCGGGTCTCCGACGGTGACTGGCGGCGAGGGCAGAGCGCGAGAGAGGGTGAAGCTGCACGAAATGAGGTGAGGGGTGTACGCGGGGCACTGGCAGGACCCTATAAAGGGAGCTAGGCACGTGGGTGGGCGTCGTGGCCGAGAAACCCGGCGACGTGCGCGAGTGCGCACGCGCCGGTCCACAGCGAGTGCGGAGAAGGCAGAACTGACAGGGCTGGCCCACGACGTAGGGAGAGAAGAAAGGGTTGCGTGGGGCAACGGTTCGACGATTGGCGATCCGGGTCCGCATGACAGAGAGAGAGCACGCGGGCGAAGGAAAACTAGCACCGACAGATCGGCCCCAGCGGGCAGAGAGTGAGAGAGAGAGAGCGCACGCGGGAGAGGGGAACTGCCGCTGACAGGCGGGGTCCGCCTGTTAGGGGCGGCAGGTGCGCGCGCGGGACTGGACCTGGTGGGCTGGTTTGGGCCGAAATGGGTTTTCTTTTTCCCTAGATTTTCTAATTCCTTTTCTATTTCTTTTTCCATAGGGTTTTCAAATCCAAAATCAAACTAGGTTTCAAATTCAAATAAATTCAAACATGTGCAACACTTCAAAGAGTATTTTAAGCTCGGCATGATGCAACATGTCATGACTCATAAGGTTCTGGCAAAAGTAAATAATTAACCTCCACTAGTCTAGGCTATCTCTAATCAAAAAGGAAGAATGAGTCTAGAGAGAGAAAACTTAGAGTGAGAAAAAGAAGAGTAACACATGATTTTGGGTGATAATTTAGGATGAAATTTTATACCCCCAAAATCAGGGTGTTACATGATGGAGGAAGAAGCACCATAGGTCCCTCCAACTCAATTCCGAGCAACGATCCAAAGACATCACCCCGTGGATCAGATTCTGGGTGACATCAGCAAGGGAGTAACTACTCACTCACGATTAGCTAATTTTTATGAGCATTACTCGTTTGTCTCATCTATTGAGCCTTTCAGGGTAGAAGAGGCCTTGCAGGATCTGGACTGGGTGTTGGCCATGCAGGAAGAGCTCAACAACTTCAAGAGAAATAAAGTCTGGAGCCTGGTGCCACGTCCAAAGCAAAACGTTGTGGGAACCAAGTGGGCGTTCCGCAACAAGCAAGACGAGCACGGGGTGGTGATAAGAAACAAGGCTCGACTTGTGGCAAAAAGTTATGCCCAAGTCACAGGTTTGGATTTCGAGGAGACTTTTGCTCCTGTGGCTAGGTTAGAGTCTATTCGAATATTATTAGCCTATGCCGCTCACCACTCTTTTAGATTGTTTCAAATGGACGTAAAGAGCGCTTTCCTCAATGGGCCAATCAAGGAGGAGGTATACGTGGAACAACCCCCTAGCTTTGAGGATGACAGGTATCCCGACCAAGTGTATAAGCTCTCTAAGGCGCTCTATAGACTTAAGCAAGCCCCAAGAGCATGGTATGAATGCCTTAGAGATTTCTTAATTACTAATGCTTTCAAGGTTGGGAAAGCTGATCCCACTCTTTGTACCAAGACTTGTGATGGTGATCTCTTTGTGTGCCAAATTTATGTCGATGACATAATATTTGGTTCTACTAACCAAAAATCTTGTGAGGAGTTTAGCAGGGTGATGATGCAAAAGTTCGAGATGTCAATGATGGGTGAGTTGACCTACTTCCTTGGGTTTCAAGTGAAGCAACTCAAAGACGGCACCTTCATTTCCCAAACGAAGTACACTCAGGATCTTCTTAAGAGGTCTGGGATGAAGGACGCCAAGCCTGTGAAGACACCGATGAGAACTGACGGGCATGTTGACCTCAACAAAGGAGGTAAGTCCATTGATCAAAAGGCATACCGGTCCATGATAGGTTCATTACTTTATTTATGTGCTAGTAGACCAGACATTATGCTAAGTGTATGCATGTGTGCTAGATATCAATCCGACCCCAAGGAATGTCACCTTGTGGCCGTTAAGTGAATTCTTAGATATTTAGTTTCTACGCCTTGCTTTGGGATCTAGTATCCAATGGGGTCTACCTTTGACTTGATTGGATACTCAGGCTCTGATTATGCCGGGTGCAAGGTTGATAGGAAGAGTACATCAGGGACGTGCTAATTTCTAGGAAGGTCCCTGGTGTCCTAGAGTTCCAAGAAACAGACATCCGTTGCCCTGTCCACCGCTAAGGCCGAGTACGTTACCGTAGAACAGTGTTGCGCGCAACTACTTTAGATGAGGCAAACCCTCCGGGACATTGGCTACAATCTGACCAAAGTCCCACTCCTATGTGACAATGAGAGTGCAATCCGCTTGGCAGATAATCCTGTTGAACACAGCCACACTAAGCACATAGACATCCGACATCACTTCCTAAGAGACCACAAGCAAAAGGGAGATATCGAGGTGTACCATATTAGCACCGAGAAACAGCCAACCGATATCTTCACTAAGCCTTTAGATGAGAAAAGGTTTTGCAGGTTGCGTAGTGAGCTAAATGTCTTAGATTCGTGTAACTTGGATTGATCTATAGCATACATGTGTTCTATGCCTTTGATCATGTTAATTTGAGCATTTATATCAATTGTTGTTTATTTATGGTGCTCAAGTTGTACAAGTCACCCCCAGACCTCACAAGTCCGTATGCAAATGATGCACGTGTTTAGGGGGAGTGTGCTACAACTTGACCCCTTTGAGACTAACTTGGTTGTTGAGTACACTTGATGTAGTCTCGAAGGTACATTGAAAAGGAAAGTGAACTTGGATGATGCAAAGACTTCCACTGCACTTCGGTATTAGTGTATTTAATTCCAAGTTCATATTTGTGCTCTCATTGCCTTCTTTGCTCTTCATTGACAATTTTTGGTGAGGCAATGGGGTTATAGGGCCAAAGATGATTCCATTTTGGTGCTTAATGCCAAAGGGGGAGAAATTAAGGCCAAAGCAAATGGATTAGCCAACCACTTGTGAATTTTGAAAACAATAGAGTTAGAATTTGTGTTTTGTCCAAAATACTCTAATTGCAAAATTTGGTCTCTTATGAGGGAGAATTTTGATTACAGGAAAAAGGGGGAGTTTTGGCACTTGATCAATTTTACTCTTGGAATATCTCTCTATTTGCCCAAACAAGTGTGTTTGACTTAGAGATAGGAAAAAGAATTTGATTTGCAAAAACAAACCAAGTGGTGGCAAAGAGTGATCCAAATATGCTAAATCATAAGCAAAAATAACTTAGTCTTCATTTGCATTGATGTTGCACTTCCTTTTGTTGCTTTTTGATGTGTTGGCATAAATCACCACAAAGGGGGAGATTGAAAGGGAAATGTGCCCTTGGGCAATTTCTATAAATATTTTGGTGATTAGATGCCCAACACATATTAATTGGGTCCTCATGTGCTTGATGTGTGAAAAGTTAAGATCGAAGCACAAGGTATGTTTCTAGACTTAGTATAGTATTTTGTATACTAATGTGTTTATCTAAGTGCTAGAAACAGGGCCAAGAGAAGAAGAAATGCAACAAAATGACTTTCCTGTGTGCAGTCAAACTCTAGCTTGTCCTGGCACATCGGACTGTCCGGTGGTGCATCGGACAGTGTCCGGTGCGCCAGGCTGGTCAACGGTGAAGTGGTCGCTCTCGAGAATCGTCGGAGTTGTACGGCTATAATTCACCGGACTGTCCGGTGGTGCACTGGACTGTCCGGTGAGTCATCCGCGGCGAACTCGTCACTCTCGAGAAAAGGAACGGGGCGACATGGCTATAATTCACCGGACTATCCGGTGAGCCAACGGCGCCCGCACCAACGGTCGTCCGCACGATCAACGTGCGACACGTGGCTACTCCAACGGTCGGCTGGGTGCACCGGACAGTGTCCGGTGCGCCATCTGACCCGCTGGAGCAACGGTCGACTGTGCCCGATTTGGAAGGAAATTGCGCACCGGACAAGCTACAATGGTTGTCCAGTGGCGCACCGGACTGTCCGGTGCGCCACTCGACAGAAGGCAAGGATAGCCTTCCATGATCTCTAACGGCTCCTAGCTGCCTTGGGGCTATAAAAGGGACCCCTAGGCGCATGGAGGAGTACACCAAGCATTCTCTAAGCATACTAAGACATCCAAACTCCGCCTCCACGCATTTGATTCATAGTGTTAGTGATTTGAGCTCCTTTCGAGCTGTGAACTCCCTGTGCTGTGATTTGAGCTCAAGTCTTGGCTTGTGTGCGTGTGTGTGCTATGGATTGAATCTTGTGTGTGTTGCTTTTCCCTCCCTTGCTTCTGTGTTTCTTTTGTGGTCATCACTGTAAGGGCAAGAGGCTCCAACTTGTGGAGATTCCTCGCAAACAGGAAAAAATCTACAAGGAAGAAAGTCGTGGTATTCAAGTTGGTCATTGGATCACTTGAAAGGGGTTGAGTGCAACCCTCGTCCATTGGGACGTCACAACGTGGAAGTAGGCAAGTGTTACTTGGTCGAACCACGGGATAAAAATCGCGTGTCTCGTGTGTTGCTTCTTGTGATTGCTTTGTTCGCACGAGCGTGTTCCATAGCCACTTGATTTCACTAACTCCTTAACAATCAAATTTGTGGCTATTTAGTGTTTAATTTTACAAGATCACCTATTCACCCCCCCTCTAGGTGCCCTCAATAGTAGAGATTTTTTTGATTTGACTAACCGAGTCAACATCGTGGTAAAGGAAAGGCCATGTAGACAGGTGATGCCGAGCCATCGAATGGGTACCATAGGCAGCAAATCAGGGACTCCCATTCCTCACCTCCACTTCCAAGGTTTCGTAGAGCAGGAAAGGAAGAGAAGAGGCAGTCATACATGTTCATTGCCGGAGAAGGACACGACGAAGACATGGACATCTGGAGGTGACATAGGTAGTATACCGATGGATACATACAGCGAGAGAGCATGCAAGCGGAGAAAGAAGCCCAGCCAGAGCAGCTCCAAACCGAGAGGCACCCGCACCAGGCATTAGTCTAAAAAGGGCGAGAGAATGCGGGTGCCTTCCAGCCCTGGACCCGCCGAGGCAACACAACACCACCACTAACTCCGTAGCATATGCCGACTGATGTCGCGCTATAGGCCTTGGTTGTCTAATATTTCAGATCTGGACTCGTCATCGCTGAAAGGGAAATAGGGTTAACCTTTTCCTACAACTAATTTTGGTGGTTGAATGTCCAACGCAAACATATGAACTAACTAGTTTGCTCTAGAACTCATGTATTACAGGTGCATAAGGTTCAACACAAACCAATAAAAGACTCAAGTTAGGGACTCAATTCGAACCAGAGCAAAGAACTGAGTGTGCTGTGGTCTGGCACACCAGACTGTCTGGTGCACCATGCCCGTACAAATCCGAAGCAGCCACTCTCAGGAATTTGAAGGCGCCCTCTGCTATAATTCACCGGACTGTCCGGTGTGCCAGCGGAGCAACGGCTAAATCGCGCAACGGTCGACTCTGACAGGAGCTACAGTGAGCAACAGTGTCGTACATAAGTCAGAGCAGCAAAGTCAGAGGGGCACCGGACTGTCCGGTGCCACAAGAGGACAAAACCCCAACGGTCAACTCGGCTCCGAACCCTAACGGTTGGGTGACATGGCGGCGCACCGGACTGTTCGGTGCACCCATTGCCAGCAGCCACCCCAACAGCTACCTTGGTGGTTAAGGGCTATAAATACCCCCCCCCCCCCAACCACCACAAATTCAAGCATCCAAGTGTTCTAAACATCACATTCAATACAAGAGCTCTAGCATTCACTCCAAGACACAATACAAAAGATCAAAATCCTCTCCGAGTCCCAAATTCACTCCAAACACTTAGTGGCTTGTGAGAGAGAGATTTTTGTGTTCATTTGAGTTCTTGTCGCTTGGATTGCCTTTCTGAAAGGGAATTAGGCTTACACCTAGTTCCTAAATAATTTTGGTGGTTGAATTGCCCAACACAAATATTGGACTAACTAGTTTGCTCTAGTGCATAAGTTATACAGGTGCAAAAGGTTCACATTCAGTCAATAAAAAGACCAAGTGTTGGATTCAACAAAGGAGCAGCAAGGCAACCGAGGGCACCTCTGGCTGGAGGCACCGGACTGTCCGGTGTGCACCGGACTGTCCGGTGTGGCCAGAGGACTCCGACTTCAAACTCTTCGCCCTCGGGAATTCTCGGAAGACGACGCGCTATAATTCACCGGACTGTCCGGTGTGCACCGGACATGTCCGGTGCTCCAAGGAATCGCCGTCTCCGGAACTCGCCAGCCTCGGGTTCGCGTGGCAGCCGCTCCGCTAAAATTCACCGGACTGTCCGGTGTGCACCGGACTGTCCGGTGTGCCAGCGGAGCAACGGCTCCCTGCGGCGCCAACGGCTCCCTGCGGTGCATTAAATGCGCGCGCAGCGCGCGCAGACGTCAGGCACGCCCATCCCGGTGCACCGGACATCAAACAGTACATGTCCGGTGTGCACCGGACACCCAGGAGGGCCCAGAAGACAGAAGCTCCAACGGTCTGAATCCAACGGCAATGGTGACGTGGCAGGGGCACCGGACTGTCCGGTGTGCACCGGACTGTCCGGTGCGCCATCGAACAGAGGCCTCCAGCCAACGGTCACTTTTGGTGGTTGGGGCTATAAATACCCCAACCACCCCACATTCATTGCCATCCAAGTTTTCCACTTCTCAACTACTACAAGAGCTCTAGCATTCAATTCTAGACACACCAAATAGATCAAGTCCTCTCCAAATTCCACACAACTCCATAGTGACTAGAGAGAGTGATTTGCTTGTGTTCTTTCGAGCTCTTGCGCTTGGATCGCATTCTTTTCTTTCTCACTTGTTCTTGAGATCACCACTCAATTGTAACCAAGGCAAGAGGCACCAATTGTGTGGTGGCCCTTGCGGGAAGTTTTGTTCCCGGTTGATTGAGAAGAAGAGAAAGCTCACTCGATCCGTGGGATCGTTTGAGAGAGGGAAGGGTTGAAAGAGACCCGGCCTTTGTGGCCTCCTCAACGGGGAGTAGGTTTGAGAGAACCGAACCTCGGTAAAACAAATCCTCGTGTCACCCTCTTATTCGCTTGCGATTTGTTTTGCGCCCTCTCTTGCGGACTCATTTATATTTCTAACGCTAACCCCCGCTTGTAGTTGTGATTATTTTTATAAATTTCAGTTTCGCCCTATTCACCCCCCCCCCCTCTAGGCGACTATCAATTGGTATCAGAGCCCGGTGCTTCATTAGAGCCTAACCGCTCGAAGTGATGTCGGGAGATCACGCCAAGAAGGAGATGGAGACCGGCGACAAGCCCACTACAAGCCAAGGGAGCACTTCATCGGAAGAGTCCCGCACCAAGAGAAGGGAGAAGAAGAAGAGCTCCTCCAAGCGGAAGGAGAAACGATCTTCTTCTTCTCACCACAAGGAGAAGAAGGAAAAATCTTCTTCTCACAAGCCGCATCGGAGCGGGGACAAGCACAAGAGGATGAGGAAGGTGGTCTTCTACGAGACCGACACTTCATCGACATCTACCTCCGGCTCCGACGCGGCATCCGTTACTTCTAAACGCCAAGAGCGTAAGAAGTATAGTAAGATTCCCCTACGCTACCCTCGCATTCCTAAACATACACCTTTACTTTCCGTCCCATTAGGCAAACCACCAACTTTTAATGGTGAAGATTATGCTATGTGGAGTAATTTGATGCGGTTTCATCTAACCTCTCTCCACAAAAGATTATGGGATGTTGTTGAGTGTGGTGTACAGGTACCATCCGTAGGGGATGAGGACTATGACACGGATGAGGTGGCCCAAATCGAGCACTTCAACTCCCAAGCCACAACCATCCTCCTTGCCTCTCTAAGCAAGGAGGAATACAACAAAGTACAAGGGTTGAAGAACGCAAAGGAGATTTGGGATCTACTCAAGACGGCGCACGAGGGTGATGAGCTCACAAAGATCACCAAGCGGGAAACGATCGAGGGGGAGCTCGGTCGCTTCCGTCTTCGCCAAGGGGAGGAGCCACAAGACATGTACAACCGGCTCAAGACCTTGGTGAACCAAGTGCGCAACCTCGGGAGCGCAAAATGGGATGACCACGAGGTGGTTAAGGTTATTTTAAGAGCACTTATTTTCCTTAACCCTACTCAAGTACAATTAATTTGTGGTAATCCTAGATATCCTCTAATGACCCCCGAGGAAGTTATCGGGAATTTTGTGAGTTTTGAATGCATGATTAAGGGCTCCAAGAAGATCAACGAGCTTGATGAGCCTTCCACATCCGAGGCGCAACCGGTGGCCTTCAAGGCAACGGAGGAGAAGAAGGAGGAGTCTACACCAAGTAGACAACCAATTGACGCCTCCAAGCTCGACAACGAGGAGATGGCCCTAATCATCAAAAGCTTTAGGCAAATCCTCAAGCAACGGAAGGGGAAGGACTACAAATCCCGTTCCAAGAAGGTTTGCTACAAGTGTGGTAAGCCCGGTCACTTTATTGCTAAATGTCCATTGTCAAGTGATAGTGACAGGGGCGACGACAAGAAGGGCAAGAGGAAGGAGAAGAAGAGATACTACAAGAAGAAGGGCGGCGATGCCCATGTTTGTCGGGAGTGGGACTCCGACGAAAGCTCAAGCGACTCCTCCGACGACGAGGACGCCGCCAACATCGCCGTCACCAAGGGCCTTCTCTTCCCCAACGTCGGCCACAAGTGTCTCATGGCCAAGGACGGCAAAAAGAAGGTAAAATCAAGGTCCTCCACTAAATATGAAACATCTAGTGATGAGGATGATAAAAATGAGGAGGAAAACTTGCGTACTCTTTTTGCTAACCTCAACATGCAACAAAAGGAAAAATTAAATGAATTAATTAGTGCCATACATGAGAAGGATGAACTCTTGGATTCTCAAGAGGACTTCCTTATTAAAGAAAATAAGAAGCATGTTAAGGTTAAAAATGCTTATGCTCTAGAAAGAGAAAAATGTGAAAAATTGTCTAGTGAGCTAAGCACTTGCCATGAGACTTTAGACAACCTTAGAAATGAAAATGCAAATTTGTTAGCTAAGGTTGATTCTCATGTTTGCATTGATCCTAGAAATAATAATGTTGATTTGCTTGCTAGGATTGATGAGTTGAATGTTTCCATTGCTAGCCTTAGAAATGAAAATGAGAAATTAATTGCTAAGGCTAAGGATTTTGATGTTTGCAATGCTACTATTTCGGACCTTAGAACTAAGAATGATTTGTTGCATGCTAAGGTCATTGATTTGAAATCTTGCAAACCCTCTACATCTAATGTTGAACATGTTGCTATTTGTACTAGATGTAGAGATATTAATGTTGATGCTATCCATGATCACCTAGCCTTAATTAAGAAACAAAATGATCACATAGCACAACTTAATGCTAAAATTAGAGAGCATGACTTAGAAAATGAAAAATTTAAATTGGCTAGAAGCATGCTCTATAATGGGAGACACCCTGGCATTAAGGACGGCATTGGCTTCCAAAGGGGAGACAATGTCAAAATTAATGCCCCTCCAAAGAACCTATCTAACTTTGTTAAGGGCAAGGCTCCCATGCCTCAGGATAACGAAGGTTACATTTTGTACCCTGCCGGCTATCCTGAGAGCAAGATTAGGAAAATTCATTCTAGGAAGTCTCACTCTGGCCCTAATCATGCTTTCATGTATAAGGGTGAGACATCTAGATCTAGGCAACCAACCCATGCCAAGTTGCCTAGAAAGAAAATTAATAATGCATCAAATGATCATGCCATTTCATTTAAGACTTTTGATGCATCTTATGTTTTGACTAGCAAATCCGGCAAGGTAGTTGCCAAGATTGTTGGGGGCAAACACAAGGGCTCCAAGACTTGTGTTTGGGTACCCAAAGTTCTTGTATCTAATGCCAAAGGACCCAAAACCGTTTGGGTACCTAAAACAAAGAACTAAACTTGTTTTGTAGGTTTATGCATCCGGGGGCTCAAGTTGGATACTCGACAGCGGGTGCACAAACCATATGACAGGGGAGAAAAGGATGTTCTCCTCCTATGAGAAAAACCAAGATATCCAACGAGCTATCACATTCGGGGATGGAAATCAAGGTTTGGTCAAAGGTTTGGGTAAAATTGCTATATCTCCTGACCATTCTATTTCCAATGTTTTTCTCGTAGATTCTTTAGATTACAATTTGCTTTCCGTATCCCAATTATGTCAAATGGGCTACAACTGTCTTTTTACTGATATTGGTGTTACTGTCTTTAGAAGAAGTGATGATTCAATAGCTTTTAAGGGAGTGTTAGAGGGTCAGCTATACTTAGTAGACTTTAATAGAGCTGAACTCGACACTTGCTTGATTGCTAAGACTAACTTGGGTTGGCTCTGGCACCGCCGACTAGCCCATGTTGGAATGAAGAATCTTCACAAGCTTCTAAAGGGAGAACACATTTTAGGACTAACCGATGTTCATTTTGAGAAAGACAGGATTTGTAGCGCATGCCAAGCAGGGAAGCAAGTTGGTGTTCATCATCCACACAAAAACATCATGACTACCGACAGGCCACTGGAGCTCCTTCACATGGATTTGTTCGGCCCGATCGCTTACATAAGTATCGGCGGTAGTAAGTATTGTCTTGTAATTGTGGATGATTATTCTCGCTTCACTTGGGTGTTCTTTTTACAGGATAAATCTTATACCCAAGAGACCTTAAAGGGATTCTTGAGACGGGCTCAAAATGAGTTCGGCTTAAGGATCAAGAAAATTAGAAGCGACAATGGGACGGAGTTCAAGAACTCTCAAATTGAAGGCTTTCTTGAGGAGGAGGGCATCAAGCATGAGTTCTCTTCTCCCTACACTCCACAACAAAATGGTGTAGTGGAGAGGAAGAATCGAACTCTATTGGACATGGCAAGGACCATGCTTGATGAGTACAAGACACCGGATCGGTTTTGGGCCGAGGCGGTCAACACCGCCTGCTACGCCATCAACCAGTTATATCTTCACCGAATCCTCAAGAAGACATCTTATGAACTCCTAACCGGTAAAAAGCCCAATATTTCATATTTTAGAGTTTTTGGTAGCAAATGTTTTATTCTTGTCAAAAGAGGTAGAAAATCTAAATTTGCTCCTAAAACTGTAGAAGGCTTTTTACTAGGATATGACTCAAACACAAGGGCATATAGAGTCTTTAACAAGTCCTCAGGACTTGTTGAAGTTTCTTGTGACGTTGTGTTTGATGAGACTAACGGCTCTCAAGTAGAGCAAGTTGATCTTGATGATATAGGTGAAGAACAGGCTCCATGCATAGCGCTAAGGAACATGTCCATTGGGGATGTGTGTCCTAAGGAATCCGAAGAGCCTTCAAGTGCACAAGATCAACCATCCTCCTCAACACAAGCATCTCCACCAACTCAAATTGAGGACGAGGCTCAAGATGTTGAACAAGAAGACCAAGAAGATGAGCCACCTCAAGGTGACGACAACGATCAAGGGGGAGATGCAAATGATGAAGAAAAGGAGGATGATCAACCAAAGCCGCCACACCCAAGAGTCCACCAAGCAATACAACGAGATCACCCCGTCGACACCATCCTCGGCGATATTCATAAGGGGGTAACTACTCGATCTCGTGTTGCTCATTTTTGTGAACATTACTCTTTTGTTTCCTCTATTGAGCCACACAGGGTAGAGGAAGCTCTTCAAGATTCGGATTGGGTGATGGCAATGCAAGAAGAGCTCAACAATTTCACGAGGAACGAGGTATGGCACTTAGTTCCACGTCCTAACCAAAATGTTGTAGGAACCAAGTGGGTCTTCCGCAACAAGCAAGACGAGCATGGTGTGGTGACTAGGAACAAAGCTCGACTCGTAGCCAAGGGGTATTCACAAGTCGAAGGTTTGGATTTTGGTGAAACCTATGCACCCGTAGCTAGGCTTGAGTCAATTCGCATATTATTAGCCTATGCTACTTACCATGGCTTCAAGCTTTTTCAAATGGACGTGAAGAGTGCCTTCCTCAACGGACCAATCAAAGAGGAGGTCTATGTTGAGCAACCTCCCGGCTTTGAAGACAGTGAGTATCCTAACCATGTTTATAGGCTCTCTAAGGCGCTTTATGGGCTTAAGCAAGCCCCAAGAGCATGGTATGAATGCCTTAGAGATTTCCTTATTGCTAATGGCTTCAAAGTCGGCAAGGCCGATCCTACTTTATTCACTAAGACTCTTGACAATGATTTGTTTGTATGCCAAATTTATGTTGATGATATTATATTTGGGTCTACTAACAAATCTACATGTGAAGAATTTAGTAGGATCATGACACAGAAATTCGAGATGTCAATGATGGGGGAGTTGAAGTATTTTCTAGGATTCCAAGTCAAGCAACTCCAAGAGGGCACCTTCATTAGCCAAACGAAGTATACTCAAGACATTCTAAGCAAGTTTGGAATGAAGGATGCCAAGCCCATCAAGACACCCATGGGAACAAATGGGCATCTCGACCTCGACACGGGAGGTAAGTCCGTGGATCAAAAGGTATACCGGTCGATGATTGGTTCATTGCTTTACTTATGTGCATCTCGACCGGACATTATGCTTTCCGTTTGCATGTGTGCAAGATTCCAAGCCGACCCTAAGGAATCACACCTTACGGCCGTGAAACGAATCTTGAGATATTTGGCTTATACTCCTAAGTTTGGGCTTTGGTACCCTCGGGGATCCACTTTTGATTTGATTGGATATTCGGATGCCGATTGGGCGGGGTGTAGGATTAATCGAAAGAGCACATCGGGGACTTGCCAGTTCTTGGGAAGATCCTTGGTGTCTTGGGCTTCAAAGAAGCAAAATTCGGTCGCTCTTTCTACCGCCGAAGCCGAGTATATTGCCGCAGGCCATTGTTGCGCGCAATTGCTTTGGATGAGGCAAACCCTGCGGGACTATGGTTACAAATTAACCAAAGTCCCTTTGCTATGTGACAATGAGAGTGCAATCAAAATGGCCGACAATCCCGTCGAGCACAGCCGCACTAAGCACATAGCCATTCGGTATCATTTTCTTCGGGATCACCAACAAAAGGGGGATATCGAGATTTCTTACATTAACACTAAAGATCAATTAGCCGATATCTTTACCAAGCCTCTTGATGAACAATCTTTTACCCGACTTAGGCATGAGCTTAATATTCTTGATTCTAGGAATTTCTTTTGCTAGTCTTGCACACATAGCACATGAATATACCTTTTGATCATGTCTCTTTTATATATGCTATGACTAATGTGCTTTCAAGTGTATTTCAAACCAAGTCATAGGTATATTGAAAGGGAATTGGAGTCTTCGGCGAAGACAAGGCTTCCACTCCACTCTACTACTCATCCTTCGCCGTCGCTCCGCATCATCTCTCCAACTTTGGTATAATCTTCACTCATTTGTTTCATGACCAAAGGGGGAGAAAGTACTTCATTGGGCTCTAATAATTCCGTTTTTGGCGATTCATGCCAAAGGGGGAGAAAATATGAGCCCAAAGCAAAAGGACCGCACCACCGACCGCACCACCACCCTAATTTTAAATTTGATGATTTTCAATGGTAAATTTCAAAATTGGTATCTCTTTGTGTTCTAAAGGGGGAGCAAGTAGTATTTTTCAAAAGGATAAATCAAAACCCTCTTGAACACTAAGAGGAGACCTTATTTGAGGGGGAGTTTTGTTTAGTCAAAGGAAAAGCATTTGAACAAAGGAAGAAAATTTCAAAATGCTTTGCAAAATCTTATTCATTTACCTTTGACTATCTTGCAAAATGATTTTGAAAAGAATTTACAAAAGAATTTGCAAAAACAAAACTCTTGGTGCAAATGTGATCCAATATGTCAAAAACAAAGAAAACAATCCATGCGCATCATATAAGTATATATTGGCTCAATTCCAAGCAACCTTTGCACTTACATTATGCAAACTAGTTCAATTATGCACTTCTATATTTGCTTTGGTTTGTGTTGGCATCAATCACCAAAAAGGGGGAGATTGAAAGGGAATTAGGCTTACACCTAGTTCCTAAATAATTTTGGTGGTTGAATTGCCCAACACAAATATTGGACTAACTAGTTTGCTCTAGTGCATAAGTTATACAGGTGCAAAAGGTTCACATTCAGTCAATAAAAAGACCAAGTGTTGGATTCAACAAAGGAGCAGCAAGGCAACCGAGGGCACCTCTGGCTGGAGGCACCGGACTATCCGGTGTGCACCGGACTGTCCGGTGTGGCCAGAGGACTCCGACTTCAAACTCTTCGCCCTCGGGAATTCTCGGAAGACGACGCGCTATAATTCACCGGACTGTCCGGTGTGCACCGGACATGTCCGGTGCTCCAAGGAATCGCCGTCTCCGGAACTCGCCAGCCTCGGGTTCGCGTGGCAGCCGCTCCGCTAAAATTCACCGGACTGTCCGGTGTGCACCGGACTGTCCGGTGTGCCAGCGGAGCAACGGCTCCCTGCGGCGCCAACGGCTCCCTGCGGTGCATTAAATGCGCGCGCAGCGCGCGCAGACGTCAGGCACGCCCATCCCGGTGCACCGGACATCAAACAGTACATGTCCGGTGTGCACCGGACACCCAGGAGGGCCCAGAAGACAGAAGCTCCAACGGTCTGAATCCAACGGCAATGGTGACGTGGCAGGGGCACCGGACTGTCCGGTGTGCACCGGACTGTCCGGTGCGCCATCGAACAGAGGCCTCCAGCCAACGGTCACTTTTGGTGGTTGGGGCTATAAATACCCCAACCACCCCACATTCATTGCCATCCAAGTTTTCCACTTCTCAACTACTACAAGAGCTCTAGCATTCAATTCTAGACACACCAAATAGATCAAGTCCTCTCCAAATTCCACACAACTCCATAGTGACTAGAGAGAGTGATTTGCTTGTGTTCTTTCGAGCTCTTGCGCTTGGATCGCATTCTTTTCTTTCTCACTTGTTCTTGAGATCACCACTCAATTGTAACCAAGGCAAGAGGCACCAATTGTGTGGTGGCCCTTGCGGGAAGTTTTGTTCCCGGTTGATTGAGAAGAAGAGAAAGCTCACTCGATCCGTGGGATCGTTTGAGAGAGGGAAGGGTTGAAAGAGACCCGGCCTTTGTGGCCTCCTCAACGGGGAGTAGGTTTGAGAGAACCGAACCTCGGTAAAACAAATCCTCGTGTCACCCTCTTATTCGCTTGCGATTTGTTTTGCGCCCTCTCTTGCGGACTCATTTATATTTCTAACGCTAACCCCCGCTTGTAGTTGTGATTATTTTTATAAATTTCAGTTTCGCCCTATTCACCCCCCCCCCCCCCCCCCTCTAGGCGACTATCACTTTCTTCTTTTCCCATTCTTATTCTCAAGTGCTTTGTAAGTGAAGCAAGAGACACCAAGTGTGTGGTGGTCCTTGTGGGGTATTAGTGACCCATGAGATTAAGGAAGAAGGCTCACTCGGTCTAAGTGACCGTTTGAGAGAGGGAAAGGGTTGAAATAGACCCGGCCTTTGTGGCCTCCTCAATGGGGACTAGGTTCTTTGGAACCGAACCTCGGTAAAACAAATCACCGTGTTCATTCGCTTGATTCTCATTTGATTTGTTTTCCCCTCTCTCCCGGACTTGATTTTAGTTCTAACGCTAACCCCAACTTGTAGTGTGTGTTTAAAGCTGTAAATTTTAGATTACGCCTATTCACCCCCCCTCTAGGCGGCTTTCAATCGCCAAGATAACCTAAGCGTGGTAGGCACCATCGTGTCCTCCCTGGCGACACGCACGAAGAAAAGCTAGGAGCAAGACCGACTCGCCCGTACCCACGTCGACGAGCATCAGTCGGCTCACGGCTACGACCGTGGGCAGGGGCAGCAGGTTGGGGAGGAAGGCATCACTTAGGCATTACCTCTACAATGCTAATGAACCATTAGATGCAAAAAACGGAGTGTGCAACAACAAATTAGCAGGAAATCATGTCTTCATTCGCAGGGGGAGATCATTAAAAACTTGAGACCGACTCATCATGAGTCGGCCTCCCACCCCTCAATCATTACATTACATTACATTACTACTTATAGTATGCTACACTACTAACTAAACTACATTATTCTACTACTAACTACTGCTGCTGCTACACTATACTAATATTTATGCCAGCAGCATTATGCTGCCGGCCTTGCTGTCACCACCATCATCGTCACCGTCATCGCCCTTGCCGTTGCCCTTGCCACCTTCGCCGTCTCCCTTGCCATCGTCGTTGCCACCTTCATCGTCACCCTTGCCGCCTTCACCGTCGCCCTTGCCGTCGTCGTTGCCACCTTCGTCGTCGCCCTTGCTGTCGGTGTTGCCACCTTCATCGTCGCCCTTGCCGTCGTCGTTGCCACCTTTGTCATCGCCCTTGCCGTCGCCGTCGCCGCTGCCCTCACCACCGTCATCGCTGCTGCCTTTGTCGTCATCGTCGCCGCTGGTACCGTCGCCCTCGCCGCCGCTCCACTCCTCGGAGTTGAAGGAGTCCTCCACCTCCTCTGAGGAGGTCTCCTCCGAGTCGTCCGACCCATCGATCCCGATGTGCTTAATGGATCTCCAGTACGCCCACGCTGTAATGGATAGCCCCATGGAGTCGTCCGAGTCCTCGGACGACGCCACGGGGGACGCGGGGGCAGGCGACCAATCATACTCGGAGGAAACCTCCTCCGAGTACTTCGAGTCCCCGAAGTCCTCCGAGGGAGGACTCGGAGGACGCTTACGCTTCCCGTCAGCGCAGCGAGGCCATCCCTTGCCTTTGCTGCCTCTGCCCATGGTCGCGCAGAAGGAGGAAAAGTGAAGAGGAGGAAGAAGGCAAGTGATCAAGAGCAAGTGAATAAAGCAGCCGAGGCAAGTGGGCTATTTAAAGAGCCCGGGGGGTGACCGTCCACTTTCTACCCCGCTCACCGAACAGTCGCGAGAATTCAATAAGCAATTCAAACCGCCTGAAAATGAGTCAGGCGTCTAGCGTTGTTTCGCGTAACACGACACCGGTTGGATTCAAGTCAATCGCTCAGGCAAATGATTACACCTCTCCATCATGTCAAGTTACTACTTCAGGACAACGCGATAAACACCTTTCGTGGGGCAGACACCCTTTGGGCACACCCATTAGGTGTACCGCCTGTATTCTTCAAGATTTTCTAAAGCAGTGATACCTGCAAAATATACGCAATGAATATACCGCGACAAAAAGGTAAGATCGACTGAAATGGGAGGAAGTCCAAATGCGGTTACCAAAGCACAAGTCCAATCAGCAGAAACATTAAAGTACGAGGCTGAGTGGTATCTAGCCAAGGGTTCTCTGTTTGAATCGACTGGATTTCCAACTCGTCACCGATCAAATTGATTATAGACCTAACAAGATACGGACAGATGTCATCACTAGGTTATTCTGAAAGCGACATAAGATGAAGACCTTTGAGTTGATTATTTCAAAATCAACTCAAAGCTCGGGGGCTACACCCATTGGGTGCACCTTCGGTGCACCCAACGGATTCACAATACCTTGAAGCCAAGTGTTGATTTCAAAAGCATAAGGTGAAGACCTTTGAATGGATTATTTCTAAATCCATTCAAAGCTCGGGGGCTACACCCATTGGGTGCACCTTCAGTGCACCCAACAGATTCACAATACCGTGAAGCCAAGTGCTGATTTTAATAGCATAAGGTGAAGACCTTGAAATAGATTATTTCTAAATCCACTCAAAGCTCGAGGGCTACACCCAATCGGTGCACCTTCGGTGCACCCAACGGAGGTATAAACATTTCAAGTCATACTATAGGCCCATAAGCAAAGACTAGGAACCTTTGAATCGATTATTTCAAAATCAACTCAAAGATTGGGGGCTTGTGGGGGACAGATATCCCCCAGGTCCACTAGAAGGCGAAAACCCTGCTTGGGGCCACGTGCCAGTCGCCTCGCAAGGTTGACGCATCGTGGACTGGGAAAAGACAATGGTGGAAATGGGCCGACCCAGGAAGGCGATGGGCTCACGTCCAGATTATTCGCGGCCTGGGCGTGATCCTGTTGAAGCTGCTCGCTTTTCCCGCGCCCGACGTCCTTAAACATCGGGGATAGCTCGGAACGGAGGTGCCGGGTTTTCCTCAGGATAAGCAAAGTCTGTTCGCTATTAGCTAGGAGATAAGCTAGAAGAGTGTGATCAGTGCGCATGAAGTGCCCTACAGTCGTGTATATAAGGCCTAGGGGATCCCCATCATTTTCATCTCATTAGCACCTCTCCACTCAGGAGACACCACTTGTAAACACACCACACATACAAAGCCACCCTAGGAAGTAGGGTATTACGCTCGCCAAGCGGCCCGAACCTGCAGAAAATTGCCTGACTCTCTCTTCCTTGTGCCCCTGACACGAACCATCTAGTTACAATCTACGACACCGTCCTACCCAAAAGCACCACGAGGGTACCCCCGGGTGTGCAATCGGACACTAAACACCGACACGTGCTGTGATTGATGGCGCATTAAGGGAGGTGGGATTGAAGCACACGTGATGTTATCATACAGTGGTAACCCAATCTATTTGACCGGAGATCCCGTGAATTAGTAATTGGGAAGAACAAACTGATATGTATAACAAGAGAGTACATTATTTTACTTGTTTTCCGCTAGAAGATGTGTACTCTTAGTACTGCAAGGGAGGTTGACTTTTGTTTTAATGTATTCTGAGGCCTGTAACAGGCAAGGTACTGCCCTGTAGGGTACACTTGTAAGAATACACCTATGTGAGTTTGAGTGTGAGGTCGCAGTCTATGAGATGTGGGTAATCTCAAATAAATTCACTAAAAGACATGGGAGCATGGCCGTAACGCTCCAATCAGAGACATGGCTTTAGGCGGCCTAGTATCAGTGATGCCTATAGGTGAAACCATCTTACACAAGACTAGCAATTCAAGGCTTTGTCCATTGCAAAGTCGTGAGGAGGTGAATCCTGTACTGCAAGGTGTAGCTCAACCCGTATCGGGTCTGTACTGTAAAGCCGGTATATGAAAGCGTAGAGATTGAGTCAATTGGAGACCTTGGCTTTTGTGGGGATTGTTGGAATTAGGCCCACCCGTGGGTGGCCCAATTCAATAAGGAAGGCAAGGTAGTGTGTAGAGATGACACAAGACTTTATATAGGAGAGAACCAGCTTATATATGAGAGTGTTCCCTACTCTTCACATGAGACAAATAAAGGGCTATGGAGGCTGTCACGCGCGCGCGCTCGCTTGCGTTTCGCGTTTTTTCGTGTTATTTATCGCGTGACTTGTGACGATGCGCGATCGCGTCGTGATGTGTTCTAAATGACAGTTTAATTTTTGCCTTTTGTTTATTTGGTTATCAAATATCACACCTAGACTGCCACGTCAACCAGGAGTAATGGGCACGCACGTTACGTGCGAGATCTCCGGGCGGTTGCACGTAGAGATATTACAGGGGGCGGTTCCTGGAATATAGCAGATCGAATCAAGCGGTTGCGGCGGCCTGTCTATAAAGGGTAGACGTCCTTCAGTCGGAGGACACAGGCCAATAGCAACCGACTCATCCTCTTCTTCTCAATTCTCTGCGTCGTCGCTTCTCTGCCATGTCGTCCCTTCGTCTGCCGTGCAACAAATCAAGGGAGAGCGGTGTCTCCGAACCACCGTTGCCGTTTTGACAACCTGCACGGGTGCCGACGAATCAGGTTTTTGAGAAGTGCTTCGCGCACGTCCGCTCGGGTTCCTCTACAAAACTCATGAAAATCACTGTGAGTAAATCTGCGATTTTAGTTTGTTGCAATGACGGTCTTATGGTTAGATCCGTTGTCAATTCTTATTTTATGGGTTAATCTTGTTAAGTTAGTTCAGATCTGTTCTGTTCTAATGTCGTAAGATATTATCTTCCAGTAGATCTGGGTTTTATCGTTTTATGCTGCATTATCAAATTAATCTTAGACCCTGTTAATTTTCCAACACGCACCCCCGCCACCGCCGTCGGCCCAACCTCTGCGGCACACATCAGCATCTCAAGATCATCAATAGACTGCCGCTGGCGAGAGATGAGTCACAACACAGTTTGGTTTGGAGTGACTAAAGTTTAGTGACTAAAGTTTAGTCACTTTTAGTCACTAAAGAAGCAAACATGGTGACTAAAGTGAGGTGTGACTAAAAGGGACTAAACTAGTATTTTTACCTTATTTGCCTCTCCACTTCCTTCTTACAGCAAACATCCACTAATTAATAGGGCAATACAGTCATTATTCACAGTAATTAATGCTATTTAGTTCGGTTTAGTCACTGGAACCAAACGGGATACTTTAACTAAAGTTTAGTCTAGTGACTAAATAAACCAAACATGACCTAAGACAGCCTGTGACGGATCCACGAGGGGGGCTGGGTGGGCTCGAGCCCTCCCCCTCTGCGTTATAAGTAGGTGGGAGTAAGGGAGAGGAAGAAAGAAGAGGAGAAAGAGAGAGGAAGGGAGAAAGAAGAAGAGGGAAAAAAAATAGGAAGGAATAAGAAGGTGAAGAGAAAAAGAGGAAGAATATGAGGGAAAAAAGATAGTTAGCTTTTAGTCTCCCCTTACCATAGATCCTAGATCCGCCACTGAAGACGGCCATAACTACGGCCACGAGCAGCAGCATGAGGTGGAGGAAACATCCAATAACTGTCCAAAAGGTAGTGAAATATGGCTCTCGCAAAGCCGAGAGCCAGACATCCGCACACAAGATGCAAGATTGCTAGCCAAGTCCACCCAACCCAAACAGATGAGCGCATGAATCCGACCCTACACTACACCTGCCCCAACCTGCTCTAGGTATCTGATATGCACTGCTGACTGTGACCGTAGCGGGATCAGAGACGCCAGTTCTAGTGCACTGATGAACAACCTATAACATGGAGACGATCGATCACTAACAGTGCTAGTTCTGTCATCAGCAGACGATCGCCTGGATCCTGGAGCGATTGACGACTGGCACCGTCCATCAATTCTCACTGACCACCAACCCAACTAAGGAGCTAAGCTAGCCAAGTAAGTAATGAATTGGAAAAACGATCCAAAACATCCGGTAATTTTCTTCGGACCATTTTCCAATTTGACGGGATATACGGAAAACGGTATGAAAATGATATGAGATGTTTCAGAAACGGGACAGTAAAAGGTAGGACGTGTCTTTACCTAGAAAATCTGGTAATTTACCGTATTTTTGCTGTATTTCAGCTTCCCTTCTAATAGACTTGGAGATTTTAGATACAATATTTACTTTTTTTTTTGGATGCCATAGAATATATATCGAGTGATCTAGACCACCCATAATTAAGTGGTCTTTAGAGCATGTATCGTATGTTTACGACTTATGTATTGTGTAGTTAAAACTTATGGGTGAACATGTATTATCGTCAATTCTGTATGGTCAAGACTACATATTGTGTATTTGTGTGATTGATACTTGTATGTGAATGCGAATGAACAATCATGCGTGCTTATGATTTATTTATTGTGTGTTTTTCAATTTAAGTTATGGTTTCCCCATCAATTTCGAGATATTTTTGTCCGAATTGATCCGTTTCGACATATCAAAATTTACCATCGGCAATTTATTTCCGATTTTCCTGTTTCCTTGATTCCGGGCTTCCGGCTGAAGAGAGGGGTAATGGTCGTTTTCACTCCTATGTACACGTAATTTCACTAATTTGTAGCTCTGTGATGTGATTTCGAAACAAGATTGAAACTATCTTACCACTTTTGTCTTCTTTGTTTTAATCTAGGGACCTTTAATCTAATACTCTCACTGTCACAAAGTAAAAAAATTGTTTTAGAATTTTAATAGATTCATATAATATTTAATGTATGTGTTTATATATATATATATAGATTTATTATCATTTGAATATAGATATAAAAATCAAAGATAAAATGAATACTAATTTGGGACTTTGGGAGTATTACATATTCTAGTACGGCTAGCTAAATAAACACTCAACACAACCTGAGAACTAAACAAGTAGCTGTTGCCTCGCTGCTATGTCTATGTACGAGCACCAGGCTGCACTAAACACGCCAGGTAATTCATTGTACTAGAGAGATGTCTGACAGTTTGATGAACTTGGCCACGAGATGACATCCGTCGCCTCAGTGAAAACAGGTTGTGACTTGGACACATGCATGGTCTTCTCTCAGCAGGTGCTGCCAAATGCAGTAAGCCACCAAACTTCATCAGCAGCGCCTGATCCTTACGAAAGTAACATCTGAAGGCTCATGATAATGTCCGAGATATTACATAGGAAAAACATCGTCTGTAATTCGTTTGCCGGCCCGAAATATTGCAGAAATTGATTGTCTGAACTTGTGTTACTGACCCTTGTAGGAGCAGTTGTATCTGAGTGCTAATTAACGAGTTAGCTAATAACTGTTCTTTTTGAATGTACATAAACATCCAATAACTGTTGAAAAGGTAGTGAAAATATGGCTCCGAGACCCGAGAGGGAGGCATCCGCAGTTCCGCACACAAGATGCAAGATTGCAGGTAAGCCAAGTCCCCCAACCCAAACAGATGAGCGCATGAATCCGACCTGCTCTAGGTTAGTGGATAAGAACCAAGCAGACGAGAGATATCAGATCAAGTACTGCTGACTTTGAACTTAGCGACTGATTGTGAGGATCAGAGATGTCAGTTCTGTTAGATTATATGATGTCTAGAATCGATTCCTAATCGTCTATAATTATCAATCCGTAATTGCATAGATAACATTCCTTTGTTGCTGTTCACCGCGGTAGCCATGGCGACGGCGTCTTGCAGCGAAGATCTGTCTCCTCCTCCACCTCCTTGCGTGTGGCGTGGCGAGGAGACGGGTTCCTGTCGTCGGTTGGCGGTGGATCGGCTCGTCCAGTGGCACCTGCAGGGGAGGCTCACATCCCATTCCTGTTAGAGAGTTTGTAGGGGTCAAAGCCATGAGTCACAACTCTTTCAGTCACTTTGAGTGTTTAGGTGATGGACACCTATGCAAAGTGTCGATTAGGGTTTTGTGTTCGAGGCTAAACCCGTCGGGCCCTTTAATATATTTATATGGTGTCGTATGAATAGAGACTACAACCAATGGTTAGAATAGCTCTTGATCAGAGACGTGGTTAAACGTTTATAATTAACTCTACCTCGGTTATTGTTAACTGACTAGTGTAGAGTACACGCCTAGTTCTAGTGCACCAAACACCCCCTAACATAGGACACCATCGATCAGTCTCTGCTAGTTCTGTCACCAAAAGACGATCTCCTGGATCCTGGAGCGATCGACGACAGGCACCGTCCACCAATTCTCACTGACCACCAACCAGCTACAAGCTAGCCAAGTAAACACAGCCGGTGTGTCCGAGCTGTCCATCGAATGGCATAGCATAATCTCTACCAGCCAGGCGCGTCTTTTAGCATAAAATTTTAATAATTATTTTTACACTTTGTTGATCAAGTCATTATTTCACTAGCTACAAAGTTTGAATAATAGCATAGGCATGAGAAAAAAAATCTTTGGTTTCTTGTTTAGTATCAAGAAATATGAAGTGGGCACCAAAGATATCAAATAGAAATTACAGAAAGGTGCTTTTAAGTATATTCGATATGTCCTTGAATAAGAAAGGGCATGTTTGTTTATGTTTGTTTCAGTTTATAGATTATATAATCTGGATTATAATCTAAATTATATAATCTAGATATATTATAATCTACATGTAGTTGTTTAGTAGTTTAGATTATACACTTGTACATTATTCACAAAGACAACAATACCCTTATTTGTTTATTTGACGTGAGAAAAGAAGGATGGCATATATTGTAATTTCTATTTACATAACCATAGATAGTGGGTCTTTTGCCAAAATAATCTCAAATAAGCTACTCTTGAGGAGATTATGAGATTATCATTATATGGGGTTTAGATTATATAATCTGAACACATAATCTAGATGTTTGTTTACCTACTAGATTATTTACGCTGGATTATATAATCTGGAGAGATTATAATCTGAAACAAACAGGGCCAAAATAGTACTGACCATTAACATCAAGAAGGATGTTGGCAAGTTTCAGATCTTCATGAACAACTGGGTGTGGTTTATTCTTGTGCAGGGAAAGTCAATGCTAAACAAATCTTAGAAAGTATCCGCACATGAATTTGCTAGGGTAAGAGTCTGCCTTTTTGTGCACACGAGAAAATCTCCAAGGTCTCTGTTGGTCACTTGTTCTCAAATGTTGCATATCAAGAACAAGGCAACACTATTGTTAATTATTAAAGACCTTCGTCTTCCGAAGCATTATCTCCGCATGGGCACAATGCTCATCAGACGAAGGTCAAGAAGAACATATCTTCATCATTTAACATGCGAATAAGAATGCACAAGGATAAAGTCAGTAACTGCATCTTATCAATTCATTTATATTTGTATTCCATAAAACATGTATGAATATTAACAGGATTGACATTACATTGATACATTCGGCTTGCTCGAAGGTATGGATGCGAGAGAGTGAATACAATTCAGCCTGAACAGTACGGTGTTACTGTTCATCTATTTATAGGTATGGAACGCAGCCCGAATAAAAGTACATTTGTATCCCTGACATTCATCTATTATCATAACATGAAACATTAAGGACTGGGTAGTCTTTGTCCCTTTTTGGTCATCATCATACTCGGTCTTCATCACCACATCAAGCCGAAGCTCTTTGGCTACGGCTTCGTCGTCCATTCTTATCACCTTCGGGCTACATCTTCACCCTGTTATGAAAGAGGACCTTCATCCTAAAGCCAAACCCCCCTATAATAACTCATGTCATACTAAAAACATATGATCAATCACATTTTTAGGACCTTCGGAGGAAGAAGGCCCCCAACAGCCTCTGTTCGGTAAGAACCCATATACAAGTGTCGATACCTCTGAACAAGCTCCCAACAGAGTTACAAGGTGAGGGCTGTAAGGTTCAAAGGAGTTATATAACCAACACTTTTTTAGTTGACAAAGACAGTTATATTTCAAAATGGGCCGATAATTTTCCTTTTATAATTCTACCATTACAAGCTAAACCAAAATAAGTTACTGGTAAATCACATATGAACTTCAAGCCCGGGATGTAGTCAGTTCTGGAGAAAAGTTGCGGATAAGGTACAAAAGCATGGTGGGAGGGAGACCCGATATTTCAATTCAAAGATGGAGAAATGTCGTTGCTAAGTGTTGCCTGTAAGGTTGAGAGCTAGGGCTCGATGATTCACTCAAACTCGTCACCATTGAGAACGGGTGTAAAGGTTGAGAGCTAGGGCTCGATGGTTCACCCAAACTCCTCACCATCGAGAACGGGCGACAACGATGAGCGGGACGGGGCACCGAGAAGGGTGCATTCAAGCGGACTGGATTGAGCAACGTCGGGATAAATGAGAACCGATGGATGGATCTAAAGACTAGGTTGAGGAGAAGGATAAGGTCAGAAGGGCTAGACTGATCCGACAAGATGACCCATAATTTAACTGTGTTTTAACCTATCTAAAACTTAGTTTTTTAAACCCATCTAAAACTTAAGTTTTTTATATGTTTAAAAGTAGATGTATATTAGGTTTAAGAGGTTATAGAAAATTGAGAGGCATGTCTTACTTTTCCCCATGTCTATATGTACACATATATACACATTTCTATATATACACACTTATATAGATACTAGGTGTATGCCCGTGCTTTGCTACGGAGTAAACATGTAATGATAAAATACATTAAGATGTAGAAGCATTAATTGTCGTTCTATGCTCACATTGCATCTTTTAATAGTTAAGTAGGTTTACATAGCTTAAAAATCTTCTAGAGAATATAAGAACATCATATTTGCCAGTGCAATATAATTTTTTGCTACAATGATTGAGTCAATAAATAGCATAGGCATATATAGGTGAACAGAATGTAAACATCGCTTGGTCCACGTCAAAGTCATTGTTCACGGTTGTGAGAAGTTTCTCGTCAGCAAAGATTGAGTTGGCCCCACCAAGGAAGCAGAGTGCTTGCTTTGGTATGGAAAACAGTATTCGGCCTGCTGAAAGCCTCACCATTGCCCTTGGCATCACGATCCGAGCAGTGACGACCATGCAGATCATTCCCCAGATCTCTACAGCCTGGTGTGGAACATTAGTTAGCTTGTGCAATCGAAGACTCGTATATCAGAATTCTTAAAAGATGACACGTTTTGTTGTGCTCTCTGAGCTTCACGGTGCCACCATGATTCACGTTGCGGCACGTGTCAAGCGTCTGCAACCTCTCCCTCACGCCCCAGCCTCCTCCGCCTCTTCCTTTTCTCATTGTGCTCCACTAGCTCGCACCTGTGGTCGGCCTCCTCTGATCCTCCCCCACCACGTACCTACAACACACCTTCATCCTTGGCAAGCGCGTCCCCCGGGACATTGCCGCCTCTGTCGGGTGCGCCATCGCAAGACTACAAGATCCCTAAATTAAGGACTCAAATTTTCTTAGCTTTTTAACTAAAATTGTCATTAACAGTATATTGACATATGCATTATTAGGCTATTCAAATTTGGTTTGGTATACAAATAAGGTTTGCAAAGTAGAAATATTTCCTTCAAAATGCATGTCGACTTTAGCATTTCCATTTTTTGTTTACAATCATGTCTATATGAATTTACCTGTTAATTGTAGTATTCTGTCTCTTTCCACAATTTGCAGCACGCTTTGTAGAATCACTTCGACATGCTAGCTTGCTTTTCTCACTTGCAACAATGCAGCTATTTCAGGAATTATAGCAGATGAGGAAGGCCCGAAAGCTCTCAGCATTGATGCATAGACATGGGTACTTATGTTCTTCTAGCTTTTGGCAGCTTATCTATTCATGTTGTTTACTTTGCTTTCAGAAGACATCTATAGTCTTTTGGAGTGAGAATCTCAGTATATGATTAGGTTACTTCGTTGTTATCTGTATTGAATCTGTCGAATTGAAGTTTTTTTGGTTATGGCCATAAATTCCCTATTATTGGTACCACAATCAATGGTAAGTGTTTGTGTCCCATACATCTGGTAGGGCTCCCTATCAGCGTTGTTTTATTACAAATTTTGCATATATTTAACCTAAACTCAAAGCGAGTCATCCCTGTATACCAACAAAAACTTTCTCTATAATTCAGTAGAAAATAGGGCTGCAGTGACCCTCTATATGTTTACTATTTGCAGCTTTGTACCAAACAGGCAATTAGTAGTTGTCTGGAAAGAAGAAAATCCATTAATCCTGAACTATGAAGGGGATGGAGAGCGACACACAAGGCAGTGTTTGATGGTCAAATGAACCCGGTACCACATGGAAGCCAGTAACACTCTAAAGTATGGTCCTCTGCTAACAAAAAAACATTGAGCCTATTGTGGAAATAGTCCTCACTCTGTGACCATGAGCAACCAATACTGAAGCAACATACCCCATGATCGTTTTCGCAAGCTCTGCTAAAAATAGCAAAGTTTAGATTCAAACTCGAGATACATAATGGTGGCAGATCACTCTAGTATTTTTTATTTAGCTGAGGATGAGATCAGTGGAGCAAAGCAAGCCCATTCTATAGAAAAGAAGTTGCATCAGATCCGAGAAGCAATCTCTATGCCGGCCACCACAGCATGACGGCACCACCCCAAGGCCCAAGCAATCCATTCACCTTATATGCAGCAACACGAGGCGGTGGTGTGCGCTGCCGTAGGATGGATCAATCAGTAGCGCCTCCTCACACTCCTTGACGGCCTCGCCGAGGTGGTCGAGGCCAATGAGAGCGGTGGCGTGGGCACACAGCATTGTCGGGGTAGAGGGTGAGGGCACGGTCGTAGAGCCTGAGGGCCCCCTCGAAGCAGCCCTTCCTATACAGGTCGTTCCTGGCCCTTTTGACGTCCTTGGGGTCAGCGGCCGACATGGCGCGCCTGAGGACCGCATCGTCGTCGGTGGCGGTGAGCACGATGCCCCCGCCGCGGGAGCGGACGATGCTCCCATGGCCGTAGTTGGCGGTCCCGGAGCTGAGCACGTCGTGGCGGGAGGTGCAGGGCGACGGGATCGTGGCGGGGCAGGGGGAGGGGAGCGGTTTGGTGAGGGGACCGGAGGGACAGATGTTGCCCGCGGGGAGCGCGTTGATGAGCGGCGAGGTGGCGGAGCTAGAGCACGCGCCAGATGTGAAGATGAGTGGGTCGGAGCCTGTGCGGCGGTGGCGCGGGGGCGCGTCGGAAGGGAGCGGGATCTCGTCAGAGTGGCTCCGGCGCGAGGCGAGACCGGAGGCGGGCGCGAGCGGGGCCCGGGAGATAGAGCCGAAGGAGCCTGAGGTCGGGTAGTGGTGCCCGTGCTTGGAGGAGTGCGAGAGCGAGGAGATGGGTGAGAGCCTCCCCGGGGGTAGGGTGTCCGGCTTGTCGGTGGAGGAGAGGAGCACCGCAGCGGCGAAGGCGTCCGAGAGGGTGTCCGGCATTGGCGCCGGTGGGCGGTGGGACATTCCGCCGAGCACCTGCGGTGGAGGTTATTGAGGGGCAAGGGATCCGTGCGCGGATCAGACGTGGGGGCGAGGATGCGGGGCACACGGACGGACGATTTAAATTTGATGGATGTAGATGGATGATGTAGGTTTGTGGAAGGCAGAATGAGAGGTGACAGGCTATCCCCTTACAGCCTTAATAAAGTCTACTAGGAACGTGCCCGTGCGATGCCACAGAACACAAATTGCGACTCTCTAATGGACTTAGGGCCCTGGCGACGGGCGGCGTGAGTACAATAGTGACGGCAAAATATGTGATTATTAAACATAGATACAGAACGATATAAATATGTCTACCCAAATAGATTGAAATGGAATCACACAAATAATTTCTAAAGAGTAAATATATAATGCTTAATCATAAGTAAATATTATGTACAGAAGCATTACCCAAATATGTAGTAGCAAAAAATCAACTGTAGAATGTGAAGAATTGCCCAAATATGTAGTAGCAGAAGCAAGATGAGTTAGGATTAATTATTATGTACAGAAGCAGCTCAAAAATTAAGTTGTTTCTCCACACGAAATCATGCACAAGCACAAGCTTGATTATTTCTGTACGTAGATCTAAGCGGTGAAGCAATGCCACACGAGGCACTGAAAAATTCGCACAAGAGATTACGATGACACCTCTTCTTGATCGTCCGGAGGCTCCATGAACACCACGGGCCCGACCAGCGCGAGCGTGTTGGTGTGCGCGATGTACTCCACAGCGCCCCAATCCTTGGCGGTCGGCTGATCCGACACCGGCAGGACGGCCTCACGCCGGCGCCATGTCACCGTCTCGAACGCCACCACTCTCCAGCCGGACAGCAGCACCACCTCCACATCGGCGCCCTGGAACGGCAGCAGCCTCACGTCGTCTCTCGACACCCGTACCCTGCTCCTGCTGTACCTGTTGGCCACGGCAATGACAACACCCACGCGGTCCAACTCTGACTGACCCGCCTCCTCCTCCTCCTCGTCGTCCTCGGAGTCGGACAGCTCGAAAGTGGTCTCCGGTTGCCAAGGCCGCTGCAGTATCTCGCAGACGGAGACCGTGGTGGCCAGCTCCCAGCCACCGCGCCTGTCGTCGAGCCGGAACACCAGGACGTCGCCGTCGTCGCGCACGGTGCAGTGCAGCCTGCCCGCGGTGGAGCCGATCTCCCACCGGGCGCTGTCCCTAGGGCACAGCGCGAGGTCGACGCGGCCCGTGGTAGGGTTGTGCCTAGTCTACACTATCGTCTTAAGGATTAGTAGAGATATGCTCGGTGCCCTCCATCAGATTGGAATATGTGATAAACATTACCAGTTTTTCTTTAGCTGCTTCACCTATCTTTTCTACATGGTCTTTAACCCATTTAATACCTATTTTCCAGGGAAATCATAGAAGTGCAGGCTTCACAAACGAGGAAAGAGAATCATTTGGGACCAATTTTTGTCCAAAGGGTTTGTTGATACGTTTCGGAAACAGCATCCTAATGTTGTTGCCTACAGTTACTGGGGGTAGAGGCATAATGCCCGGAAGACAAACAAAGGTATGTACTGGAACTGGATGATATATTGATATGGGCTTTGCCACCTGGTATTGTGCGTTTATGACCTTATGTGCTGTTTCAAACACATCCTTGAGATTATGTGCCCCTTACAAACATACCTACGATTTTAGCAATTTGTGCCACAATACATGGAAACTTCTGTAATTTAGCATGGTTTCTGAGTTACATCAATCATGCACAAGCACTGATCAAAATTGGTATACCCATTTGTTATTCCAGCATAAGTCAAGATCACTCTCACCGTTTCACTTGTTTTGATTTATTCATTGGATTGAAGGTTGTTGCCTGGATTACTTTCTTGTGTCCGAATCAATCGCAGAAAAAGTGCATGATTCATATATTCTTCCAGACATCTCTGCCAGTGATCACAGTCCCCTTGGTCTTGTGCTGAAGCTGTAGGCTGTATCACAGGCTATGTCAAACATTCAGTCTGAAGCCTGTGCCATATTTCTCAGATAGCGATGCTTATTCCTGATGGTTTCTGGTTCGTGCAGATCCCTGGCAGGAACAACGACTTTTGTCAGACTATTAGTGAAACAAGGCTTTGTAATGCACGGAGCAAATTTGACTATTAGTGGACAACTTACTGTTAGCAAAGCTGCACCTTTGTAATGTAAATATGCGGCCATATCTTGTGCTGCACTTGTGCAGCTCAATATGAAAATCTGAATCAACCAAAAGCATGTCTGAACCAAAAGGCGATGATTATAAGCTTACTGCTGCTTATAAGATAGCCAAATTACTGCTATATGTAAGCAAAACGACCAAAAGATAAATAAGGAACAATAAATAGATCTTACTGCTGCTTATAAAGGATAAGGCTGATGACATTTCAAAAAATAAATAGATAAATAAATTTAACACTCTTTTCTACAGCAACATATTTACAAAACGACCGATAGATATATATATCTTTCCCCATTTGCCGACACTCGAGTGATAGAATTCTCTGCTACTATGGCTACAGTGTCCTAACATCGCAGCAACACTCACTAGATCATAAGGAAGGAAATGAATGTTCTTTCCTCATAACCAAACAGAGTCACCTTGACATACAAAAGGGATAGTTTCAGACAAGGACACAAGGCAGTGAAGAAGTGATAGTTTTAGACAAGAACACATAGATGATAAAAAGATCACCAGTAGAAGAAGAATCTTCTGAACCAAACCAGCTGAGATGGAAGCAAAGGTGGACACACAAAGCAGGAAGATTTGCTGTTATCTCATAGCTATTCACAGGGTTCCCCTAATCCCCTTATCACATGGTTTCTGGAAAACAAGTTGATGGCTACAAAAGTTTTCAGATCTCCCATAAAACTGAGCACTATAAATATATGTACCTAGCTAGGTCCTGCTTTATGGATGCTTAAATAAGATAAGAAGACTACTATAGTGGTCTACCATTGAAGTGTCGGGCAATATAAAAGGTCAAAAAAGCTTACAAATATTCATAGCAGTCGTAAGAACACGTTGATGATTCTCATGCAGTGCACTCAACTTGCAAAAAACACTATCAAGGACAATGATATGAACTATGAAGAACACTTCATTCATTAGTTAATTGATTATGAATAACAGTTCATTCGTACCAATCTTCTGATATGCTTAGATAACTGATAGGGAAACACTGAATTAAAAGTCACATGAGGTATCTGCACATTAGATTAGAGATTTTTTAAGAAAAGAGCAATATACCAATTGCAGCAGATTGTAGAATCAGGAACCAAATATATGTCAAACAGTTCTTCAGATACAAATACATGGTATGTCACAGCTGAAAAATAATGCCAGTCAAGTTTTTGATGTGTCAAAACATCACACGTCATCCAGAATACAACTGATAAAGATAAATTGCAGATAATTAATTCAGATGGCATATTCCAGAATACAACTGATAAAGATAAATACCTTCCTATATGCAGAACCAGTAGGGAACCATCTTTTCAGATTATTGGTACTTGAAGATATTGTTGTTGTTATCTCCCAGCACAAACACATAACCTTCCGGTACAAGCTGAAGCAACAATCAACAAATATGAAAAGTGTTAGGACCCAATCATCCAAGTACCAAACAATAAATGATCATGCTTACAGAAATTTACTCCATGAGATTTTACGTGGTTAACAAACAATTCAGTTTTGACAAACTTACCCTGGGTCTAGTTTGTTAGGACCTCATTGTATACGATGTTCTTGGTGTATGTCCCACAATCTACTGTAGGGTTCTTTCTTACACCCTTCATCGACCTCTTCTTCCCATCGAAGGTTGGGATGACAAGGATCTTTATGTTCGATCGGGCTGTCGCTCTAGATAGAGCAACATATAGTTGGCCATGAGAGAACACTGGTTCGGGCAAGTACACACCAACATTGGGAATAGTCTAACCCTGTGCTTTGTTAACCGTCATTGCAAAGCTAAGCCATATAGGAAACTGCTTTCTTTTGAACTGGAAAGGGAACATTTCTTCATCGGAGGGACACAGAGGTATACACGGCAGGAAAATCCGTTTTCCAGCGTGCTGACCCAGTACAATTTCTGCGTCAATGCTATTTCTTTGGAAACCACGAACGACCAGCCTGGTGCCATTGCAAAGTCCATTCGCAGGGTCTATATTCCGAAGCAATATAACGGGGCATCCAATCCTGAGCTTCAAAACATGTGGTGGCAGCCCATTAGGCATTAGTGTGTTTAGGAACTCTGGAGGGTAGTAGTTATGGGGATCATCCATGGCGCTATCGAAACTATGGTACACCATATGCTCCCCTTGAAAACGATCGATCATCTTAGCATTTATCATATCCACCCAGTCGTTCCGCATTTACAGTATCGCCCTTAAAGTGATATAGGTCGAATCAGACATATTTTCGTTGAGATTTGGGAAAATGAATTCTATTAGCTTGTCAAGATCGTTGTCACTCCCACTATAAGGCACACATACCTCATCAGGAAGACAGATGTCGTTGTCACTATTTGTGTCCTCAGTTCCACCGCCTATGCGCAGCAAATACTCCGCAAACCAAGGGTCGTTTTTTGCCCTCATATTGCTAACAAGCTTTAAGTGGGACATGGACTCCCATAGGTAAGACATCCGTAGTGAAGAAGCAACCACTTGAGCCCTTGACCCTTTATGAACAACAGGCAAGACTTGTCTAAAATCCCCACCGAAGACAATGGTTTTACCACCGAATGGTAGCTCGGGCCGACCCATTATATCGCGCATGCTATTGTCCAGTGCCTCCACGGCTTGTCTCTCGGTCATAGAAGCCTCGTCCCAGATAATGAGAGATGCTTTCCGTAGCAACTCTGCGGTTCCACTCTGCTTCGTGAAGCTACATACACCACCATCGTAAATAGTGAGAGGTATCTTGAAGCGTGAATGGGCGGTTCTTCCTCCAGGCATTATGGAAGCTGCAACGCCAGATGTAGCTGTTGCCACTGCAATTTTGCCCTGGCTGCGTAGCGTCACGAGCAGCACACTGTATAGATAAGTCTTCCCGGTGCCACCAGGTCCATCCACAAAGAACAATCCGTGTTGATCAGTGTCAACAGTAGATAGAATCTTATCATAGGCGGCCCTCTGTTCCTCGTTAAGAGAGTCTTTGAGAGCCACATCTCCCACTGCCGGTTCGATACTTTCCTCCTCGTAAACCTCCCTAGCAGTACCAATAGCATCGTCATATGTGTCGATGATAGGAGGAAGAGGGAATGTCTTTATGTCCTTTCTCATTAATTGTAGCATGTTCCTAATGTCAATCAATACCATCTGCTCAACATGAGTTTTACTCTGACTCCTGTGTTGATAGTCCTCTGACATAGCATCTAGGTGTTTCTGCCAGAGTACCGCCACGTCACTTGGCTCACAGTACACCAATATTGTGGCAAAAAGTCGTCGTAGCGCCGATGGCATCTGGAAAAGAGCACGTTCAGTGAGACACTCATCCAGTGTGTTGTCTGACTCAAGTAGTCCCCTTCTCTCTGCTGCCTCACGAAAAGTTGGTAGCGTGACACCATCTACTGTCCTTAGATCCACATAGGAGGTGGCGCAAGTCACATGGTTTAGGAGAACACGGAGATAGTAGCGCTCCCCCTCAGCGGGATGAGCAGAGACTATTCTACCAACTTGTCCACCCGTATCACGCTTCCTCCGTTGCCATACTTTGCCCTTACCACTCTGCCAAGTGTACCACTCAGGGAAGTCACGATTCAAGATGCCACGAGCTCCCTCATGTAGCCTATTCGCTTCAAAATATGCCGTGAGCATTGACCTATCAGCACCTGGACAGTTGACGACTCGCTTGACCATTTGTCGTTCGTGAAACGCTACCATGTGCATGTTTGGAAGATGGAGTTGCAGTTGCATCATAGGTGGAGAGTTCTGACTAAGCTCAAAGCCGTATATCCTCCATAACGCTTCTGGAGGAGTCACCCACCTTGCATCTCTGTACTGCTTGATCTCATCTACATCATCATCTGCCTTGCTCGTATCTCTCATAACAACAGACGCACGATCATGGCCTTTGTATATGTACTTGAACAGGTATTTAATAGCCTTGATGCTCCCGCACGCCTCAACATTGATGTGGCAATTGAAGAGACGAAGGAGGTAAGGGTTGTAAGGGACAACCCATCTATTGTCCAATTCGCACCCTCGAACCTTTTCCTTACGTCCATCATCACGACGTCTGTAAATCGGGTATGAGTCCTTCCCTTGCAAGGTTGTGTCACTGAAAGGGCAGGGGTAATGATTCTTACACGATGCATGGCCCTTAGTGCATGGGCAGTTAGGGTTTAGCGACCCACACGGGCCATGCATCATATGCTTGATAACCATCTTTCGTAGTTCAGGGTACTTGTTGTGTGGGATCTCTGCAGAGATCAAAAGGTCATACTGCTCAGGGCTCGTTAGCTTGTACTTCCTCTGCATGATGAGTAGAAAATGGGCATTGGCAAACCCCACTTTTGAAACTCCACGACGTAGACGTAGGCCCGAACCTTACCGAGAATATCCTGTTTAGTCAGCCTATGCTTTAACTCCTGTAGCTTCGCATGAAAGACACGCACTACAAGATCAGGACGATCTTGCGGTGTTTGCCCAGGGAGAAGCTCCCTCCTTATCTCATCCCAGTTGGGGTTACATGTCATGGTAAGAAAGATGTCCGGTTTACCAAACTTCCACACCAGAGCCATAGCATCCATATATCGACATTTCATGTCACGAGGACCGCCAATAAATGACGTAGACAACACAGTTCGCTTCCCAACCTTTTCTGCTCTGATATCTCCGTCTAACATGCTATCCACCAAGCCCTGGTATAGGTCTGCCCTTAAACGATCCTAATTCTTACGTATGAAATCTAAACGAGAGCTCTCAATCTTGATGTACGTGTCGACAGCGAACTGCTGGAAAAGCCGCTTTCCATGAAGTATTGGATTGAATACCACGGGACGAATCTGGAATTTGTAGCAGTAGTAGTCATGTACGGACACACATAAATGGGTAGGAGATTCTGCATACACAAGGATTGAAAAGTGAGTGATGTTGAAAGAATAGTTAATAATGTGCAAAAATCCCAAAGTACAAAGAAACAACTAACCTGCATCTTCATCATTTGAATTATTTGCCCTATGTGTCGCACGGTATGCATCCACTTCATCCATGGATACACCAACCTTTGGGATATTTGCATGCCATCCAAGTTCACCTCTAGGGAAGAACAGTGGATACGATAGTGCATCGTAGCAACCATGGTATGAGCGGATGCCGTGGCTTGACCTATCCTTCCCATGTAGCATAACACTCTTGCTGAACTGGCCTTGCCGTTCGCTCCCCTCGATCCATACAGCGGCCACCTCCGAAGTGAGAGGTGTGTTATATGTCTTCTGGTTTAAAGTCTGGTCAAGGTTCAATGCGATATGATAGTCATCAAGGTTCTCAACATGGCCCATGCTCCTAAGGTGCTCGGAGTACGGGTTTCCATAAAGTATGCCAGCTATCTGTTTAATAACCTCTTTGTCTTTCTGAAGCTGCTCTTCACGACACTTACGGTACCGATGCTCGAGACTGGGATCATCATCGTAAAAGTAAAGCTCTAGATGTTTATGCTCCGACCCACCTTCCTTACCGAATGACTTGATATTGTGGTACATCACGCCTTGTGCTCGGAACGTGTATATACCAGAATCTTGCACATTAGTTGTCATACTATCGAGGCAACAATACAGGGAAGTGAAAGAGAAATGGCCATTAAAAAATCTAATGTTATCACGAAAGTGCTTAGCATCAGAGTCTGCACTACCCACAACCTCCTGAGCTGGGGAGGGGTATCGAGTGGTGCTAGCTCAACCTTCCCACCACGACAGCAAAACCCAGGTGGCTCGTACTCAAACTTCTTCGCAGTGCAATAACCGCAGTCGGGAACAGGCTTCAGCATATGTGTTTCTTCAGGGAGGTTACTGTATACCTTGTCGTATGGGTCAGGCACATCAGTGCCAGTAGATTCACCTCGAGTACCATCGATTTCGATGTCCTCGTCAGTCTCCTCATCTAATAGTGTTTGGAAAACAACGACTAAGACATGTGTATTTATACAAGCCTTGGTATCATAATCATAATAAAAATTGTCATAAGTACATTGGCCAGCGAATATGTATCCCTCGTCGTCGTCATCATCTTCTCCGAATATAACAGCCTCGTCATCATCATCATCTGGATCGTGAAAATACGAGCCACGTAAAAGACAAAGACATTCTAGGTTGGGAAAATGTGTAATCTAAATAAAGATTTTTTACAATTACAATTTGAAATGACCCTTGGCTTCTCTTGTGTATGCTCCACCTCACTTTCTTATTCGGTTATGCCTTCACTTCCATTTGTTGGCAAGGTAGCGACTTGGCATGGAACGCTACATTGTGCTGATGGAAACACACGATTAGTCTGACTATATGCTATCGCCGTCGTGCAAGATCCATTTAAGATTGGATAGTAATTACCATTGTTGTTGGCATCACCGATAGTATCCCCATTCAAAGTAGTCACGTTTCTTGCAATGGATGCTTGAAATTGCTGGTTTCGACGGGCTAAGATAGCTTGTCTTTCCCCACGCAGCACATGATGTTTACGTCTTATTGCTTCAGTAGACATATCGAATGAACCGACATCCTCGGTCTGTGTTTGAGCTGGTAGGAAAGGTGTCCTAACGAATTCAGGGATAACCCAGTCGCAGGCGGTAACTGTTGAAGGTTCCGTTGCAGGGTGCACAACCTCAGGGGTATATGTTGGGTCCTCCATGGCGATGGACGCAACATTCAAAGTGTCAGCCTGTACCACTCTACGTTTTCTCATGTACTCTATCTTTGCCTCTTTCCGCTTTGGTGTCTGATTATACAACCTAAGGCGTTGAAGCCTATACTCCCTCAAGCCGATACCTGGTTCCCCAATGACACCATCATATTCATGCACACTGCCTAGAATATGGCATGTATAGGTTCAATTGCACGAAATCTGTTGTTTTTGCCTATTTTTAGTAAAGTGAACAGTCATGTACCTAGTGGCAGAAGGTCTGTCGTTGCGACATAGTCGTTTGACTGGAATGTCTCATTCCGATGCAACCAGTCGCTATCATCATCTGGATCCATGTTTACTTTTTTGTCGCCATCTACGAAATATGAATACAATTACTTTACAATAGTAGGTCTATGAACAGACATATTAATTTAAATTTGACGGGTTTCATCACCTCCTGAAACATTGGGCATCACATTTTGTCCCTTATTTCATTGATGCATTTGACGACGCTTGTTATTGTACTCATTCCTTTGTTCAACCGACATTGTTGCATGCCTTTCTCTATCCCTTTGCCTCTTTCGTTTGATAGAATTACCAGGCAATGGAGTGTTTTTAATAGGACCTACCATAATCATCCTAGCATTAGCCAAATGAACGGTGGTATAAAAGGCAAAATTTTGTGAGATCAATGGTGCTACAGTTAACTGCGAACCATGATGAAATAAAAAATATATAGGATTAATTCATACTAACCATCAACATGATCTACTGAAATTATGGTAAAATGTTTTATTACCTGAACCAAGATGCACATCTCGACTTATTTCAACGTTAACCGTCTCACGTGTCTGATTCGTATTAATGTCTTCTTCATTTAATTACCCATATAGAAAAGATACATGTCAACTTTGATTTGTAGGGACATGTAGGTATAACAATTACAAAATTTAAATTTGCATCACCTCTAGATGACTCGGACTTTAGGGGTAGTGCTTTATTTCGTTGACGTGCTTCACGGCGCTTCCTATTTTTCTCATTCTTTTGTTCAATGGACATCATGGCATATCTTTCCTTATCCCTTTGCCTCTTACATTCATTAGCATCGACTATTGGTACAAGCGAGTTTGATCCATTTTGATCACCTATAATTCAACTGTTTATATTAATGAACACATACTTACTAAGTTTCAATCATTAATTGACACGTGGGAACCAACTTTTACCTATAATGCTTGTGTTTGAGATGTCTATGAATGGTGTGCGACCAGCATTATGCCCCATTATATCCGTTTCTGTTGGTTCTTCGTTTTCACATCAGGAAATCTGGTAGTTGAGAATGGGTTGGTTTAGTTAGTTTCACACAGACTGATTAGCATATTGTCAGCATGTATCAGTTTGCACACATTTTTTACGAGAAACCAATTTGTTGTCGTCACACACTTTTACACGATTTATATACTTCTCAAACACACCAAGGTTCAAAGAATGTTGTAACATAACAATCAGATTCATAGTGAGATACCAAATCTGGTAGTTTATACTATTTACTTAATGGATCTTTCCAGTAAGTTTATCAATGTGTTTATAGTTATTTACCTCAGCTAGCTCAATGTTGCAAGATACCACCAGTTGCCTATAATTATATGCAGGTTTAATGAGGGTAAGATGGAAAGCCCTTTTTGGTTATTATAACTATGTGGATAAAATAGGTGGTGATGTCCAAATACTTGAACCTAAGAAGGCACCAAACCTTGCGATACAAAGTTCTGTATGATCAGATGTGTTTGTACAAGTTAAAAACACAAGTTAAAAGCATGCGATGAAAACACTGGTAATTATTAGATGCACACAAAATAGTAAGCAATACATAATGGTAAAGTAAGACAGAACATGATTAGAGATAGGATCAATGGATAAAAAATGGAATGGTGAATTAAGTTGGTTGTTACATAGCCGACTTAAGTTATTCGTTTATAAAGGTCCTGTTGAATACAAAGCTTGAGGTTCCTTTTAATGTCGATCTCTCTTGTAACTGGATTCGAGAGGGAAGGTAATCCAGTTCACCTATCACAATGAAAAGGATGTTATTAGTCCAAAACACTAATATGTATGATCAGATGCAAGGAATTTTAATTGTAATCATTGCTCTATATACAGTATGACATATATCTATGGAGCTCATTGTTAATTTAAACAAACCTCTATATACGAGTTTCTATCAATTCAGGTTTACGCTCAAAGACTATACTGTTTTTGAACAACGTTCACCACCTCAAACAATATTCTAACAGAACTATTAAATAGACATGTACATCATTGAACTGAACCTAGATTCACACTGTACTGAACAAGATCTTAGTGAACCATTGAGAGTAAACCTATTAAACAGACATACATGGAATAAAAATGAAACCGGTGGGTTTATGTAAGTAGTTTTGAAAAAATAAAAAGCATTGCAGATCTATTTCAGTAGTAACTTAAATGTGTTTGTGTAGTATTCATATGACCAGAACACCATTGTAACGGTGAATTGGAAGAGTACCAGACCAAAAGACTAAATTAATTGAAGTGTATTTCTACAAACTACTACTTGCGTGAGCAACCACTACTAAAAACCATAATTTAATTTTGTAACAGATGAAACCTCAACTACACATTAATCATGCGTGTGAAATCGGAAACTTGAAGTACACAGACTTAATAATCAAGCGTGTCTGTGTAGCAGTAGTAACATAAATATGTTTGTGTAGTATTCAGATGCCCTGAACACCATTGTAACAGTGAATTGGAAGAGTACCAGGCCAAAAGACTATAAATTAATTGAAGTAGTATTTCTACAAACTACTACTTGTGTGAGCATCTACTACTAAAAACCATAATTTAATTTTGTAACAGATTAAACCTCAAGTTTCCGATCAATTGAACATCAGCTGAAGTGCAAAAGGAAGTGCTTATCTCTCATAATACCAGACAAAAACACTATGAATAGAGAAAGTTTATTTGTACATCGTTAAGAAAGCTTTGCAGATGTTTTACAATAGGGAGTTATAAGTGTTTGTGTAGTATTCAGATGACTTGCACATCATTTTAACGTTGAAATTGAAGAGTAACATGAAAACAAAACTTTGGATAGAGCAAGTGTATTACTGGAAACTTTAATTTAATTTTGTAACAGATTAAACCTCAACTACACAATAATCATGTGTGGAGGAAATATGGCACACATAGGATGATGGGATAACAGTTCATGATTCATGGCAGATCAGTGCAACATCTGTTAAACTTAACAATGCAATCCCTAATCCATAAAATTAAAAGGTGGCATTGACAGCCTACAACTCACACATCTCCAATTTTCACACAGACACACAACAAAAAGAAGGATTGGGATGTAATAGGGACTCACCAGATGAAAGTGAAGGCGCGCAGACAGATGAAAGGGAAGGAGCGCAAAATACAAAGGTCTAAAAGGACCAAAACAGGCTAAAACAACATGTGATCGCAGAAATCTGACCAAAATAGGCTAATAAATTTTAGGAGGGAACTTTCTGAAATAATCAAACAAAAATTCAACCATATACTATGAGCTCGCAGAAAATTTATACTAAACAAGATAATGTAAATTTCAAGTTGGGTTATATTTCCAAGATCAACATCTCAAAAATAAAACATATAGAGTGGGTCCCGTACAATGATATTTTACATCTACAAACACTATCTCACAATATATTTGCTATTCAAAAGATCGAAAAGGTCAATGATTTGCTCGGACATAATATCAATACCTGGTGCACATGGATATGTGAGATTGTTATTTCTGAAGATGTGCTTCTTAAAGCTTCACTAAAGAGTGTGTTGTAGAGAACACTTGCACAAGGACCAAGACAATATGTAACTATTTGATAAAAATGATCTCCGAATGACATGTCCTATCAATCCAGATTTCCATGAATTGAACCATTCAGTTATATCAACAATCAGATGCAGAAAATGTTGCTTACAGAAGCTGCCCAAAAAGCCTTTCCACAAGCAAATTTGGCAAGCTTAGAATATATTGAAACAGTTATGTGTAGTAAGACAGTTAAAAGCATACTCAACAACAGGCAACCTAGTGCTCAGTAAGGGGTAGAAGAAAGGTAATACGCATCAAATAGAGGCACACAACCTAATATAGAACAAATTCAAAAATAAAGAGGGATAATCAAATCATGGCTCCTGTCGGATCGAGGATGAAGATAGCCCCAACAAGCAACACATGCATAGCCTAAAATAAAATACTATTGGGAAATAGTCTGGTAGATCCAAAAGTTGTTTTAGGGGAGTGAAACATACTTGAGTTCCTTGACATCAATATACTCAGCACAAAGGGTCTCTGACTTGCACCTTCTATGACGGCGTCACACAACTAACCAGTAAAAGGAGGATGCCCTAGCCGGTAGAAATTTGAGATTCGACCAAATAGTAATCTGGGGCAGGGGAATGCACCAGTGTAGGGAATGGGGTGCGCGAGGAGGGGACGAGGTTCTCCACCGTCGTTGCGCCGACGCTGCAGACCTCGTCTGCCGAGGGCGGGGGCTGGGGGCGCACGGCTGGAGGATGCAAGGGCGCGTGTGTGTGAGAGACGAAGGCGCCGAGGGTCAGCGGTGGTTGCGGGGCGACATTGTGGGACGCGCGTCCTGCGGGGCGACATTTGGGGACGCGCGTGGTGAAAGTCGCCTAGAGGGGGGGTGAATAGGGCGAAACTGAAAATCTCAAAAATAATCACAACTACAAGCCGGGTTAGCGTTAGAAATATAATAGAGTCCGCGAGAGAGGGTGCAAAATAAATCGCAAGCAAATAATGAAGTGAGACACGCGGATTTGTTTTATCGAGGTTCAGTTCTCTCAAACCTACTCCCCGTTGAGGAGGCCACAAAGGCCGGGTCTCTTTCAACCCTTACCCTCTCTCAAACGGTCCCTCGGACCGAGTGAGCTTTCTCTTCTCAATCACTTGGAACACAAAGTTCCCGCAAGGACCACCACACGATTGGTGTCTCTTGCCTCAATTACAAGTGAGTGTTTGATCACAAGAAAGAATCCCAAAGAAAAAGAAGCGATCCAAGCGCAAGAGCTCAAATGAACACTACAAATCACTCTCTCTAGTCACTAGGGCTTTGTGTGGAGTTGGGAGAGGATTTGATCTCTTTTGGTGTGCTTTGCAATGAATGCTAGCTCTTGTATAATGGTTGGAAGCTGGAAAACTTGGATACAATAAATGGTGGGGTGGTTGGGGTATTTATAGCCCCAACCACCAAAAGTGGCCGTTGGGAGGCTGTCTGTTCGATGGCGCACCGGACAGTCCGGTGCACACCGGACATGTCCGGTGCCCCCGCCACGTCATCAATGCTGTTGGATTCTGACCGTTGGAGCTTCTGACTTCTGGGCCCGCCTGGATGTCCGGTGCACACCGGACATCTCCTGTTCATTGTCCGGTGCGCCAGTATGGGCGCGCCTGACTTCTGCGCGCGCAGAGCGCGCATTGAATGCGCCGCAGGTAGCCGTTGGCGCCGAAATAGCCGTTGCTCCGTGGTTACACCGGACAGTCCGGTGCACACCGGACATGTCCGGTGAATTATAGCGGAGCGGCTGCTGTGCGATCCCGAGGCTGGCGAGTTGCGGAGGCCGCGCTTTCTTGGAGCACCGGACACTGTCCGGTGTACACCGGACAGTCCGGTGAATTATAGCGGAGCGCCTTGAGAAATTCCCGAAGGTGGCGAGTTCGAGTTGGAGTCCTCTGGTGCACCGGACACTGTCCGGTGTACACCGGACAGTCCGGTGCCTCCAGACCAGAGGTGCCTTCGGTTGCCTCTTTGCCCCTTTGTTGAATCCAAAACTTGATCTTTTTATTGGCTGAGTGTGAACCTTTTGCACCTGTATAACTTATACACTAGAGCAAACTAGTTAGTCCAATATTTGTGTTGGGCAATTCAACCACCAAAATTATTTAGGGACTAGGTGTAAGCCTAATTCCCTTTCAATCTCCCCCTTTTTGGTGATTGATGCCAACACAAACCAAAGCAAATCTAGAAGTGCATAATTGAACTAGTTTGCATAATGTAAGTGCAAAGGTTGCTTGGAATTGAGCCAATATAAATGCTTACATGATGCGCATGGATTGTTTTCTTTGTTTTTGACATATTGGACCATATTTGCACCACAAGTTTTGTTTTTGCAAACTCTTTTGTAAATTCTTTTCAAAGTCCTTTTGCAAGATAGTCAAAGGTAAATGAATAAGATTTTGCAAAGCATTTTCAAGTTTTTGAAATTTTCTTCCTTTGTTCCAAATGCTTTTCCTTTGACTAAACAAAACTCCCCCTCAAATAAAGTCTCCTCTTAGTGTTCAAGAGGGTTTTAAGACATCAATTTTGAAAATACTACTTGCTCCCCCTTTAGAGCACAAAGAGATACCAATTTTGAAATTTTTCATCCGATTGACAAACAGTAGTTTTAAAATTAGGGTGGTGGTGCGGTCCTTTTGCTTTGGACTCATATTTTCTCCCCCTTTGGCATGAATCGCCAAAAACGGAATTATGAGAGCCCTTAGAAGTACTTTCTCCTCCTTTGGTCATAAAATAAATGAGTGAAGATTATACCAACGTTGGAGAGTGATGCGGAGCGACGGCGAAGGATGAGTAGTAGAGCGAAGTGGAAGCCTTTGTCTTCGCCGAAGACTCCAATTCCCTTTCAATATACCTATGACTTGGTTTGGAATACACTTGAAAACACATTAGTCATAGCATATAAGAGAGACATGATCAAAGGTATTCTTATGAGCTATGTGAGCAAGTTTAGCAAAAGAAATTCCTAGAATCAAGAATATTAAGCTCATGCCTAAGTCTGGTAAAAGATTGTTCATCAAGTGGCTTGGTAAAGATATCGGCTAATTGATCTTTAGTGTTAATGTATGAAATCTCGATATCCCCCTTTTGTTGGTGATCCCGAAGAAAATGATACCTAATGGCTATGTGTTTAGTGCGGCTATGCTCAACTGGATTATCCGCCATGCGGATTGCACTCTCATTATCACATAGAAGAGGAACTTTGGTTAATTTGTAACCGTAGTCCCGCAGGGTTTGCCTCATCCAAAGCAATTGCGTGCAACAATGGCCTGCGGCAATATACTCGGCTTCGGCGGTAGAAAGAGCAACTGAATTTTGCTTCTTAGAAGCCCATGACACCAAGGATCTTCCCAAGAACTGGCAAGTCCCCGATGTGCTCTTCCTATTAATCTTACACCCCGCCCAATCGGCATCCGAATAACCAATCAAATCAAAAGTGGATCCCCGAGGGTACCAAAGCCCAAACTTAGGAGTATAAGCCAAATATCTCAAGATTCGTTTTACGGCCGTAAGGTGTGATTCCTTAGGGTCGGCTTGGAATCTTGCACACATGCATACGGAAAGCATAATGTCCGGTCGAGATGCACATAAATAAAGCAATGAACCAATCATCGACCGGTATACCTTTTGATCCACAGACTTACCTCCCGTGTCGAGGTCGAGATGCCCATTTGTTCCCATGGGAGTCTTGATGGGCTTGGCATCCTTCATTCCAAACTTGCTTAGAATGTCTTGAGTATACTTTGTTTGGCAAATGAATGTGCCCTCTTGGAGTTGTTTGACTTGAAATCCTAGAAAATACTTCAACTCCCCCATCATAGACATCTCGAATTTCTGTGTCATGATCCTACTAAATTCTTCACATGTAGATTTGTTAGTAGACCCAAATATAATATCATCAACATAAATTTGGCATACAAACAAATCATTATCAAGTGTTTTGGTGAATAAAGTAGGATCGGCTTTGCCGACTTTGAACCCATTTGCAATAAGGAAATCTCTAAGGCATTCATACCATGCTCTTGGGGCTTGCTTGAGCCCATAAAGCGCCTTAGAGAGCCTATAAACATGGTTAGGGTACTCACTGTCTTCAAAGCCGGGAGGTTGCTCAACATAGAGCTCCTCCTTGATTGGTCCATTGAGGAAAGCACTCTTCACGTCCATTTGATAAAGCTTGAAGCCATGGTAAGTAGCATAGGCCAATAATATGCGAATTGACTCAAGCCTAGCTACGGGTGCATAGGTTTCACCAAAATCCAAACCTTCGACTTGTGAATACCCCTTGGCCACGAGTCGAGCTTTGTTCCTTGTCACCACACCATGCTCGTCTTGCTTGTTGCGGAAGACCCACTTGGTTCCTACAACATTTTGATTAGGACGTGGAACTAAATGCCATACCTCATTCCTTGTGAAATTGTTGAGCTCCTCTTGCATTGCCATCACCCAATCCGAATCTTGAAGTGCTTCCTCTACCCTGTGTGGCTCAATAGAGGAAACAAAAGAGTAATGTTCACAAAAATGTGCAACACGAGATCGAGTAGTTACCCCCTTATGAATGTCGCCGAGGATGGTGTCGACGGGGTGATCTCGTTGTATTGCTTGGTGGACTCTTGGGTGTGGCGGCCTTGGTTGTTCATCCTCCTTGTCTTCATCATTTGCATCTCCCCCTTGATCGTTGCCGTCATTTTGAGGTGGCTCATCTTCTTGATCTTCTTGTTCAACATCTTGAGCCTCATCCTCAATTTGAGTTGGTGGAGATGCTTGCATGGAGGAGGATGGTTGATCTTGTGCATGTGGAGGCTCTTCGGATTCCTTAGGACACACATCCCCAATGGACATGTTCCTTAGCGCTATGCACGGAGCCTGTTCTTCACCTATCTCATCAAGATCAACTTGCTCTATTTGAGAGCCGTTAGTCTAATCAAACACAACGTCACAAGAAACTTCAACAAGTCCTGAGGACTTGTTAAAGACTCTATATGCCCTTGTGTTTGAGTCATATCCTAGTAAAAAGCCTTCTACAGTTTTAGGAGCAAATTTAGATTTTCTACCTCTTTTAACAAGTATGAAACATTTGCTACCAAAAACTCTAAAATATGAAATATTTGGCTTTTTACCGGTTAGGAGTTCATAGGATGTCTTCTTGAGGATTCGGTGAAGATATAACCGGTTGATGGCGTAGCAAGCGGTGTTGACCGCTTCGGCCCAAAACCGATCCGGTGTCTTGTACTCATCAAGCATGGTTCTTGCCATGTCCAATAGAGTTCGATTCTTCCTTTCCACTACACCATTTTGTTGTGGAGTGTAAGGAGAAGAGAACTCATGCTTGATGCCCTCCTCCTCAAGGAAGCCTTCAATTTGAGAGTTCTTGAACTCCGTCCCATTGTCGCTTCTAATTTTCTTGATCCTTAAGCCGAACTCATTTTGAGCCCGTCTCAAGAATCCCTTTAAGGTCTCTTGGGTATGAGATTTGTCCTGCAAAAAGAACACCCAAGTGAAGCGAGAATAATCATCCACAATAACTAGACAGTACTTACTCCCGCCGATGCTTATATAAGCGATCGGGTCGAATAGGTCCATGTGTAGGAGCTCCAGTGGCCTGTCACTAGTCATGATGTTCTTGTGTGGATGATGAGTGCCAACTTGCTTCCCGGCTTGGCATGCGCTACAAATCCTGTCTTACTCAAAATGAACATTGGTTAGTCCTAAAATGTGTTCTCCCTTTAGAAGCTTGTGAAGATTCTTCATTCCAACATGGGCTAGTCGGCGGTGCCAGAGCCAACCCAAGTTAGTCTTAGCAACCAAGCAAGTGTCGAGTTCAGCTCTATCAAAATCTACCAAGTATAGCTGACCCTCTAACACTCCCTTAAATGCTATTGAATCATCACTTCTTCTAAAGACGGTAACACCTATATCAGTAAATAGACAGTTGTAGCCCATTTGACATAATTGGGATACGGAAAGCAAATTGTAATCTAAAGAATCTACAAGAAAAACATTGGAAATAGTATGGTCAGGTGATATAGCAATTTTACCCAATCCTTTGACCAAACCTTGATTTCCATCCCCGAATGTGATAGCTCGTTGGGGATCTTGGTTTTTCTCATATGAGGAGAACATCTTTTTCTCCCCTGTCATGTGGTTTGTGCACCCGCTGTCGAGTATCCAACTTGAACCCCCGGATGCATAAACCTACAAAACAATTTTAGTTCTTGACTTTAGGTACCCAAACGGTTTTGGGTCCTTTAGCATTAGAAACAAGAACTTTGGGTACCCAAACACAAGTCTTTGATCCCTTGTGTTTGCCCCCAACAATCTTGGCAACTACCTTGCCGGATTTGTTAGTTAAAACATATGATGCATCAAAAGTTTTGAATGAAATAGCATGATTATTTGATGCATTAGGAATTTTCTTTCTAGGCAACTTAGCACGGGTTGGTTGCCTAGAACTAGATGTCTCACCCTTATACATAAAAGCATGGTTAGGGCCAGAGTGAGACTTCCTAGAATGAATTTTCTTGATTTTGCTCTCGGGATAACCGGCAGGGTACAAAATGTAACCCTCGTTATCCTGAGGCATGGGAGCCTTGCCCTTAACAAAGTTAGACAAGTTCTTAGGAGGGGCATTAAGTTTGACATTGTCTCCCCTTTGGAAGCCAATGTCATCCTTGATGCCAGGGCGTCTCCCATTATAGAGCATACTTCTAGCAAATTTAAACTTTTCATTTTCCAAGTTATGCTCGGCAATTTTAGCGTTTAATGATGCTATATGATCATTTTGTTGTTTAATTAAAGCCATGTGATCATGAATAGCATTGATATCAACATCTCTACATCTAGTGCAAATAGAAGTGTGCTCAACGGTAGATGTAGATGGTTTGCAAGATTTTAATTCTACAACCTTAGCATGCAACATATCATTCTTAGTTCTAAGGTCGGAAATTGTAACATTGCAAACATCTAATTCTTTAGCCTTAGCAATTAATTTCTCATTCTCATTTCTAAGGCTAGCAATAGAAACATTCAACTCATCAATCCTAGCAAGCAAATCAACATTATCATTTCTAGGATAGGAAGTTAAATCAATACAAACATGAGAATCAACCTTAGCAATTAATTTAGCATTTTCATTTCTAAGGTTAGCAATAGTGTCATGGCATGTGCTTAGCTCACTAGATAATTTGTCACATTTTTCTACTTCTAGAGCATAAGCATTCTTAACCTTAACATGTTTCTTATTTTCCTTGATTAGGAAGTCCTCTTGGGAGTCCAAGAGATCGTCCTTTTCATGGATGGCACTAATTAGCTCATTTAATTTTTCTTTTTGTTCCATGTTAAGGTTGGCAAAAAGGATACGCAAATTATCTTCCTCACCACTAGCATTATCATCACTAGAAGATTCATATTTAGTGGAGGAGTTAGTTTTAACCTTCTTCCTTTTGCCGTCCTTTGCCATGAGGCACTTGTGGCCGACGTTGGGGAAGAGGAGTCCCTTGGTGACGGCGATGTTGGCGGCGTCCTCGTCGGAGGAGGAGGAGTCGGTGGAGCTTTCGTCGGAGTTCCACTCGCGGCACACGTGGGCATCGCCGCCCTTCTTCTTGTGATACCTCTTCTTTTCTCTTCTCTTGCCCTTCTTGTCGTTGTCCCTGTCACTGTCACTTGATAATGGACATTTAGCAATAAAGTGACCGGGCTTACCACACTTGTAGCAAACCTTCTTGGAACGGGATTTGTAATCCTTCCCCTTCCGTTGCTTGAGGATTTGCCGAAAGCTTTTGATGATTAAGGCCATCTTCTCATTGTCGAGCTTGGAGGCGTCAATTGGTTGTCTACTTGGTGTAGACTCCTCCTTCTTCTCCTCCGTTGCCTTGAAGGCCACCGGTTGCGCCTCGGATGTGGAAGGTTCGTCAAGCTCGTTGATCTTCTTTGAGCCCTTAATCATGCATTCAAAGCTCACAAAATTCCCGATAACTTCCTCGGGGGTCATTAGTGGATATCTAGGATTACCACGAATTAATTGAACTTGAGTAGGGTTAAGGAAAATAAGAGCTCTTAAAATAACCTTAACCACCTCGTGGTCGTCCCACTTTTTGCTCCCGAGGTTGCGCACTTGGTTCACCAAGGTTTTGAGCCGGTTGTACATATCTTGTGGCTCCTCTCCTTGGCGAAGACGAAAGCGACCGAGCTCCCCCTCGATCGTTTCCCGCTTGGTGATCTTGGTGAGTTCATCACCCTCGTGCGCCGTCTTGAGTAGGTCCCAAATCTCCTTTGCATTCTTCAACCCTTGCACTTTGTTGTATTCCTCCTTGCTTAGAGAGGCGAGGAGAATGGTTGTAGCTTGGGAGTTGAAGTGCTCGATTTGGGCCACTTCGTCCGTATCATAATCCTCATCCCCTACAGAAGGTACCTGTGCTCCAAACTCAACAACATTCCATATACTTTTGTGGAGTGAGGTTAGATGAAATTTCATTAAATCACTCCACCTAGCATAATCTTCGCCATCAAAAGTTGGCGGTTTGCCTAATGGAACGGAAAGTAATGGAGTATGTCTAGATGTACGGGGATAGTGTAAGGGGATCTTACTAAACTTCTTGCGCTCTTGGCGCTTAGAAGTTACGGACGGTGCATCGGAGTCGGAGGTGGATGTTGATGAAGTGTCGGTCTCGTAGTAGACCACCTTCCTCATCCTCTTGTGCTTGTCGCCTTTCCGATGCGACTTGTGGGAAGAAGATTTTTCCTTCTTCTCTTTGTGGTGAGAAGAAGAAGATCTTTTCTCCTTCCGTTCGGAGGAGTCCTTCTTCTTCTCCTTCCTCTTGGTGTGGGACTCTTCCGATGAAGTGCTCCCTTGGCTCGTAGTGGGCTTATCGCCGGTCTCCATCTCCCTCTTGGTGTGATCTCCCGACATCACTTCGAGCGGTTAGGCTCTAATGAAGCACCGGGTTCTGATACCAATTGAAAGTCGCCTAGAGGGGGGGTGAATAGGGCGAAACTGAAAATCTCAAAAATAATCACAACTACAAGCCGGGTTAGCGTTAGAAATATAATAGAGTCCGCGAGAGAGGGTGCAAAACAAATCGCAAGCAAATAATGAAGTGAGACACGCGGATTTGTTTTACCGAGGTTCGGTTCTCTCAAACCTACTCCCCGTTGAGGAGACCACAAAGGCCGGGTCTCTTTCAACCCTTACCCTCTCTAAAACGGTCCCTCGGACCGAGTGAGCTTTCTCTTCTCAATCACTTGGAACACAAAGTTCCCGCAAGGACCACCACACGATTGGTGTCTCTTGCCTCAATTACAAGTGAGTGTTTGATCACAAGAAAGAATCCCAAAGAAAAAGAAGCGATCCAAGCGCAAGAGCTCAAATGAACACTACAAATCACTCTCTCTAGTCACTAGGGCTTTGTGTGGAGTTGGGAGAGGATTTGATCTCTTTTGGTGTGCTTTGCAATGAATGCTAGCTCTTGTATAATGGTTGGAAGCTGGAAAACTTGGATACAATAAATGGTGGGGTGGTTGGGGTATTTATAGCCCCAACCACCAAAAGTGGCCGTTGGGAGGCTGTCTGTTCGATGGCGCACCGGACAGTCCGGTGCACACCGGACATGTCCGGTGCCCCCACCACGTCATCAATGCTGTTGGATTCTGACCGTTGGAGCTTCTGACTTCTGGGCCCGCCTGGATGTCCGGTGCACACCGGACATCTCCTGTTCATTGTCCGGTGCGCCAGTATGGGCGCGCCTGACTTCTGCGCGCGCAGAGCGCGCATTGAATGCGCCGCAGGTAGCCGTTGGCACCGAAATAGCCGTTGCTCCGTGGTTACACCGGACAGTCCGGTGCACACCGGACATGTCCGGTGAATTATAGCGGAGCGGCTGCTGTGCGATCCCGAGGCTGGCGAGTTGCGGAGGCCGCGCTTTCTTGGAGCACCGGACACTGTCCAGTGTACACCGGACAGTCCGGTGAATTATAGCGGAGCGCCTTGAGAAATTCCCGAAGGTGGCGAGTTCGAGTTGGAGTCCTCTGGTGCACCGGACACTGTCCGGTGGCGCACCGGACACTGTCCGGTGTACACCGGACAGTCCGGTGCCTCCAGACCAGAGGTGCCTTCGGTTGCCTCTTTGCTCCTTTGTTGAATCCAAAACTTGATCTTTTTATTGGCTGAGTGTGAACCTTTTGCACCTGTATAACTTATACACTAGAGCAAACTAGTTAGTCCAATATTTGTGTTGGGCAATTCAACCACCAAAATTATTTAGGGACTAGGTGTAAGCCTAATTCCCTTTCACGTGGGTCGGTGGAGGTTGCGGCATCTGGGGCCTGGGGGTGTGGGAGACGGGAGACCATTACGGAAGGGATTGGAGCGGCAACCGCGGACGGGCTTCTGGGGCATGGCATGGTGGGCGCTGATGGCCTCGGATGGGATTCTGCGGCATCCGCGGAAGGGATTATGAGGCAGCCGCGAAAGGGCTTCTGGGGCATGGGATTTGGGGCCCTGATGGCGTCCTTGGTTGGAGATCGCGGATTCGAGGCGTGGTGTGGGCATGGCCGGGTGGAGGGGATTTTGTCGTCGCTGTTGCGGGGTAGGCAAGGCGAGGTGTGGCGGCTGGTGCTTGATTGTTCTGTGGGGCAGGTGAGATGGGACACGAGGTTATTGGTAGGGCCAGTATGGCAGTGATAGGGAGGCGGAGCCATGGACGCGCCGGGCGCCCACGGTCCATGCTTAATTAGTAGTAGGATACTATACTTAAAACACCAGTTTCAATGGTCGTCCCACGTCATCTTTTTACAAATAACTCCTCACAGCTATTTCAAATTAATCTATTGCACGCCTATATATGGTCAAACGGTGGCCCGGCACGGGCCAGACACCCGCGGGCCACAACTCTGGCCTAGGCACGTCATGCCGGCCTGCTGACTGTGTCAGACCAGCCCGTTAGCCCGTCGCCCCATTTGATTAAATCAGCGTAAAATATTAAAAAAATGATGTAGGAGGTGGAGTTCAAACCCATGCCCTGATAGAAGGACAAAAGACACTGGGTGAAGTTGTTTAACCAGTAGAACATCATGCTCATATGTTTTTAATATTGAATATAAATTGTATATATGTATATACTTTTTTATAAAATAAAAAAAATATAATCGTATCGGGCCGGGTCAACACTACGGGCCGAGGCTACAGCCCAAACACGACACGACGTTCTTGACTCTTGCAAGCATTATATCGTTTCTGAGACCACATATTGGATTGAGTAAACAATAACATTAGTTAGTCAAATAAAAAAGTATTATACAGACGGAGACAATCAATAAAGAATCTTAAAATTTTATTGATGGATAATTTATATAGGTATTGTTACAAATCCGTGTGTAACATTAGTTAGTCAAATAAAAAAGTATTATACAGACGGAGACAATCAATAAAGAATCTTGAAATTTTATTGATGGATAATTTATATAGGTATTGTTACAAACTGTCGTAACACACGGACACCCGACTAGTAATATAGATATCAACGGGCACCCGACTAGTAATATAGATATCAGTGTGCCCGACTAGTTATATACACTACCGGAATCAATCGCTTTGCCGAGTGCCTGAAGCACTCGGCGAAGCGTTCAAAACACTCGGCAAAGGCTTTGCCGAGTGTTACACTCGGCAAAGAAGGCTCGGTGAACAGTGCATCGGCAAAGCCTTCTTTGCCGAGAGCTTTTTATCGGGCACTCGGCAAAGATCTTTGCCGAGTGCCAAAGAGCACTCGGCAAAGAAAAGCAGCCGTTACGGCGTCGAGTGACGGAGACGGCGGCTTTGCCGAGTGTCCCATGTGACACTCGGCAAAGAAGTTAGTTTTGCCGAGTGTCTTCCGTGCAGCACTCGGCAAAGAATCCATCTTTGCCGAGTGCCACTTGGGACACTCGGCAAAGAACCCGCCAGGGAGGGTCCCCATGTCAGGTTCTTTGCCGAGTGTCCCGAGTGGCACTCGGCAAAGCCGACCTCTTTGCCGAGTGCCAGGGACGTAACACTCGGCAAAGAACCTAAGCCGGTGCCCAGGTCTGTGCTCTTTGCCGAGTGTTATGACCTTGACACTCGGCAAAGAGCCTCTTTGCCGTGTGTTACACTCGGCAAAGTGACCAGTATATACCTTTTTTATTTGTTTTTTGTATTCCATCCACACAAACAGAAGATATCACATATATATCACATATATACATCACAAATATCATCACAGACATAAATAGCCAACACAAACATAAAACCGTCACCACAAACATAAATCCATCACAAACATAAGTGTTCAACATAAGTATCAAACACAAACATAAGTCTCTAACGTCGCAAGCTCTCACATAAGTATCAAACACAGACATAAGTATTATACACAAGTACAGAAGTCTAAAACAATGAAAACACAACACTCATGGAGGTGGGCGGCTTGACCGGGGCTGCGTTGGGCTGAACCCTTCCGGAGGGTTGTTGGATGCCGCCCCAGATTGGCCCTGCACAGAGAAGAGATTGCATGTGTTATACCAGATGCATTACAAACATCTAACTACAATTTTGATACTCACAGGAGTGTGGAAGAGAGCAGGGTCAACTGGAGGGAACAATGGAGGTGGCGGAGCGATGCCCTGTGCGGCGCCAAGGCTCTGCATGTACTGGAACATCTCCGCCATCCTCTGATGATCTGCCCGGCGCTCCGCCTCCCGCTCCGCCATCATCCTCGCCTCCATCTCGCGACGTTCCCTCCTCTCTTCTTCTAGTTGGGTCTGTAATATTACAAGCCAACGTTATAGTAACTCAAAGAGTAGGTATATAACTCAAGGAAGGACGAGTTACACTAACCTCGAGTTGCTGTATGCGATGCTGTGAGCTGTCGTGCCGAGGTCGTATGGCTGGACTCGAGCCCGTGCTCCTTGCTCTCACCTAAGACAGAGTGGGAGTGGAGGACGAGTCGATTACCCCGTCGGCAATCCAGTACCGCCCATGTCTCTTGCCTCCTCCGACCCTCATGAGCACATCGGTGTCGATCGGCTCGGTGCTCGGATCATAGTCTGGGCCATGGACCTCCTGCGCCATGGCGGTGTAGTCATGGAGGCGGCTGTAGACGGCGGGGTTGGTGTAGGCCTCGGGCCCGTCATCCGGGTTGTAGGTGACGTCGGACGTCGCCTTACCCTTATGGGCCATAGCATAGGCCGAGAAGGTGGAGCAAGGCCTTCCACCATGTGACGCCGACTGCAACGAAAACCAACGAGATAGTTAGAAATAATATCTAACTTAGTGCTATATATCTAAATAAAAAAGGTGGCGTACCCATGCTTCGGCATATTGGCCCAGGCTCCGGCTGCCTTGGTGGTGGGAGGGGCCTTGCATCATCAAACGCCGTTCCCGGCTAGCTGTGTGCGCCTCGTCCCACTCAGCCGAACACCACCTATCCACCATCTGCTCCCAGCACAGAGGATGTGCGGCGCACCAATGTGGAATCATCTGCAAAGTAAACACGTAAAGTGCATATCAGAAGATAAAATAAAATTCATGTATGGAGTACTGGTACCAAACATGCATGACTTTACCTGCAGGTACTGCTCCCTGGTCAACGACATGGTTCGGGCTTGCTGCTTGGTCACCTTCTCCCCAAGGACGGAGCCGTGGTAGGTGATGATGGCCTGGATGCGGGCCTCATAGTGCATGTCCACGACGAGCTTCTTACAGCTCGTCGTGGCCACCACATCCGCCCTAGCCTCATATCCAGCATCGCATCTGAAGAAATCCTGCATACAAAAACGATGTATCCATACATTATTTCAAGAATTTGCAACGAATGCGACATATTTTACATTATACTAAGACTTACCCACAGCTCTTGCTTCACCCGCTCCGCCTTGTTATTGAATTCCCTGCCGTCCCGGTCTACTGCATCGGGGGCGACGGCGTAGTGGTCAAAGGTGAAGGCTGGGCCCGTCACTCCGGCGTACTCCACAAGTCCAGGGAAGTGTTCCCTGCACAGCAGGCCGAGGATGCCATTGGGGGGGCGACGATGACCCCCAGCATAATCCAAAACCGTCCAAGACCTGTCCAAGTGATAAATAAAAAGTATTAGTTTATATTATGATTTTGAACACATAATATGAACAAGAATGAAGAACATAAAGTTACATACCTCTCCCCTTCCGGCCGAATCAGCGGCCGTCTGTCCCGAAGTATGGGACGCTGAGGGAGACTCGCGGGGCCTCGCAGGTAGATGCTCCTCGAACTAGAGCCGCCTGAACCTGAGGCGTCCTGCTGCTGGTCGTCGTCGTCCTGCTGCTGGTCGTTGTCGTCCTGAGGCGCCGCCTGCTGCTGCGCTGCCTGCTGTGCCTCGTCCTGTTGCGCTGCCTGCTCTGCATCGTCCGCCGTCCTACTCCTCCTCCCCCTCCTCCTCCTCAGGAAACCGCCCACCATATTTGTCCAACAACCTGCAATTAAGAGTAAACAAATAAGCACATATAAAAAGATGTATTTAAAAACAGGTGCGAAATAAAAAGTCATATAGCATTACATCGATTAAAAATAATCTTCATATGTGTCGGGGTTAGCCGGATCATAACTCTCATCATCACTATCAAGCATTTCAATCTCCACACCATCGGAAGACGCAAGTTCGTCGGTAATGTCATTGCCTTCAAGGATTACTAAGTCATTATCATTTTGCACCTCATCCTCCTCCTCATCAACAACCATTTCAATATCTACGTCCATTCCGATAGCTTCGGTTAAGTCTATCTCAAATCGCCCTTCTAGCCCATCTTCTTGGAAGAACTCTCCATCATATGTGTCCGGGTCTAAGTTGTAATCTTCATCGTTAGGAACAGGTAACCTCCCGTGCGGCGATACCTTATACACAACATCCCAACCCTTAAGATGTTCTTTCGTTTGACACGCATATGGGAGATAATACACTTGTGTGGCCTGTTGGGCAACGATATAGACATCGTCTCCTGCTAAGGTGGAATCTTGTCGAATTTCGACTATCCCAAGATTAGAATGTGTCCGTCTCGTCACTTGAGGGTCAAACCAATGACATTTGAATATCACTGGAGTAAGAGGTTTGGAACCATAAAAATTGAGCTCATATATTTCTTCGATTCGTCCAAAATAATCGACATTGTCAAGGCCCGGCGTAAAGACCCCAGAACACGTTGTTTTCCGATTGGGCCGACTTTTGTCGTAGTGTGTTGTGCAAAAACGGTATCCATTGACGTCATACCCAGAATATTTCTTGACCCTATAAGCAAAGTCGTTGGCTACTTGTCTCAATTCGGCACTCATAGACGGATCTCTTTGGCCCTGCAAGTATTCGCAAGTTAAAAGACGCTAAATTGAGTTTAAAGACGTATCTCTTTTACAAACTAAACACGTACCTTATGTTTGAACCAGGAAATGAAATCGGGAAACCCATTTCTCGCACCCTTTCTAAGAAGAGCGTCATATTCCTGTGGAGTGGGGTCCCTTGATCGACGCCAGAATTCATGAAGAAATTGTTCCATGTATGGCGTCACCTCTTCAAGGTTGGTCAATACGTATAGCATGATATGCCGCCACTCTTCATGTGTCAGGGTCTTGGTGGTCGAGCCACTTGCGCTTCCGAGTTGGCCTCGAAATATGCTAAGGTTCGATTCATTGTCGCCATCATTGTAACGAGGGGGTGGATTATGCACGCTCGGCAGTTTGTCACCATAATAAGTTGTTGTGAAGTTTGAGACCTCCTCTAGAATGTATGCCTCTGCAATGGAAGCCTCGATTTTGCATTTATTTCTACATTTCTTTCGAATAGTCTTTAGACATCTCTCGATTGGATAGCACCAACGTCCCTGCATGGGGCCCCCCATTCGTGCCTCATAGGGGAGATGAAGAATCAAATGCTGCATTGGATTGAAGAAGCCAGGTGGTAATATCTTCTCAAGCTTACACAGTAACACGGAGGCCAATCTTTCCAAGTCTGCAACCACGGTCCGAGATAACTCTTTTGCACAAAGCTGACGGAAGAAATAGCTCAACTCTGAAAGCGCTAGCCAGACATGCTCAGGGACATAGCCTCGAACCATCGCAGGAAGAATCCGTTCAATCCATATGTGGAAGTCATGACTCTTCATCCCTAAGACTCGCATAGTAGATAAGTTCACTCCCCTACTCAGGTTAGCTGCATATCCATCAGGGAACATCAACATCTTTATCCACTGAAGTACTTCCTTCCTCTGGGCCCTGCTTAGGACGAAATCGGCCTTAGGCCTTCTCCACGTCTTTCCGCCACTTGGCGGCTTCATCTCTAGTTTTGGTCTATCACATAACGCTGCCAGATCCACTCTTGCCTTCACATTATCCTTTGACTTATCAGGAATGTCCATAATTGTTGCCCACAGTGCCTCGGCAACATTCTTTTCAGTGTGCATCACGTCAATGTTGTGTGGAAGGAGCAGGTCATCATAATAGGGGAGCCGAGTCAAGCCAGACTTATGTGTCCACATATGCTGCTCACCATATCCCACAAAACCACCTTCTGTATTGGCCACGAGCCCATCTATCTGTTGACGAATTTCGGCACCAGTCATCGTTGCAGGTGGGCGGTCTGTCACTATGACACCTTTCGTAAAGTTCTTGATGTCTAGGCGGAATGGATGGTCAGCAGGAAGAAATTGTCGATGTTTATCGAAGGACGAATATTTGCCACCCTTTTTCAACCAAATGAACCTGAGAGCTTCCTTGCAAACTGGGCATGGGAATTTACCGTGAACACACCAGGCACAGAATAGCCCATACGCCGGTAAGTCATGCATGGAGTACTGGTACCAAACATGCATTCTGAAGTTTGTCTTCGTAGCTCGGTCATATGTCCACACCCCTTCCTCCCAGGCACGTACCAATTCATCGATCAAAGGCTCCATGTACACGCCCATTTTGTTCCCCGGGTGTCCGGGAATTATCAACGACACGAATATATTCTGCCTTTGAAAGCACACACCAGGGGGGAGATTGATTGGGATAACAAACACGGGCCAACATGTGTACGGGGCAGCGCTCATTCCATAGGGATTGAACCCATCTGTGGCCAACGCAACACGTACATTACGAGCCTCTTCGGCTTTCTCACGGTGAATGTCATCAAAGTGTTTCCATGCTTCACCATCTGACGCGTGCACCATCTTGTCAGGATTGTATCGTTTTCCATTTTTGTGCCATGTCATCTGTTTCGCGGATTCCTCTGTCATGTAAAGACGCTGGATCCTCGGTATGAACGGAAGGTGTCGTAGGATTGTCAAGGGGATGTCGAGCTGCCTCTTCTGTCCATCACCAGAGTCTACCTCCATAAACCTAGACGAATTACACTTGGGACAGTACTTTGCCTCCGCGTATTCTTTCCTAAATAGCACGCAGCCCTTCGGACAAGCATGAATCTGCTCATACGTCATCTTAAGTGCACGAAGTAGTTTCTGTGCCTCGTACATGCTCTTTGGCAGAACGTGATCATCCGGAAGCAGACTCCCAATAACTGTCAACAAGCCATCGAATGCATCTCTACTGATGTTGTACTGCGACTTGAACGCCATTACACGCCCAATGGCATCCAGTTGAGAAACCTTTGTCTGGCCGTGAAGGGGCTTCTGTGCCGCGTCGAACATGTCGTAGAACGCCTTTGCAGTTGGCTCTGGCTCGTCATCCATACATCCTCCCGTGTACTGTGCCTCCTGATAGTCGTTCAACATATCCGCTACCCCCGCATCCGCGTCATAATCCTCGACACGTTGTCTCAGCACCTCTTCTCTCGTACGATGCGCTTCACCATGAAATATCCACCGAGTATAGCCCGGCGTAAATCCATTCTTCCAAATATGTTCTACCATGGTCTTCTTTGGTTTTCTTTTCCGGTTGTCACATTTGCTGCACGGGCATGGGACTAGACTCGCTCCTTTAGCAGCTTCGCCATATGCCCGTTCCACGAAATCATCGGTCTTTCTAATCCATTCAGTGGTGACATCGTTCCTTCCTCTACGGCCCGTGTACATCCACTCACGGTCCTCCATCCTCTAACATATATAACCGAGTATAGTTTAATATAGACATGTAATGCATGTACACTACGTTCCTACCTTCTAATAGGTGACGATAGGTCCTAATCCCACCCGCGGTTGCGTAGATGGAGTTAGTTTTCATGCTCTACTCCGATCCGAGATAGAATTTCGGCAGCACCTCCCCGCTGTTCTCCGGATACACGTCCTGGCAGGGAGAGTGTACTGTCCGGAGAACAACAGGGAGGTGACGCCGAAACTCTATCTCAGACCGGAGTAGAGCATGAAACTAACACCATCTACGCAACCGCGGGCTGTCCAAAAAACGTGGACAATTCGAAACTGATATATTTGTAGATATGCAAAGATCTGCATATCTACACTGTATCACTTTCGAACGGGAGACGCCTAACTGGGTTAGGTGATCTACGACCATGATGCGGATGTAGAGGTTATACCTAGGGTGGCGGTGGAGTCAGGCTAGTGGGGCTGTGGCGGGTCGGTGCAGTGGCGACGGGACGCGGTGCAGGGAGACCCGCAGCGGCTAGGAAGACAAGTATCTTCTCTGTAAAAAAGAAACACAAGTCTGTTAATACAAAAGCCTAGCAACAGAAAATTTCGGCAGCACCTCCCCTGCACGGGGAGGTTTCAAAATCCTGCAAATAAAACTATCAGCACGATGGCTGACATCCACGCATAATTCAACGGCACGATGGCCGGCAATCCACAATACTACATATTAACCTAATCATGCACGTATATAATTAACTTAATATTAAAACTAATCATTTCATATAAATCATACACGTATAACATAAATCAAGTAATCACCTTAGAGGTTTCGGCACGGGCGAGGCGACGGGGCGCGGGCGAGACGACGGGGCGCGGGCGAGGCGCCTGGCGGGCGAGGGCACGGCGGGCGCGGCTTCGGCGAGCGCGAGGGCGAGCGCGGGCGCGCGGCGGCGGCACGGGAGCGCGCGCGGGCGAGGGCGCGCGACGGCGGCGGGCACGGGAGCGCGCTCGGGAGAGGGCGCGCGGAGGCGGCGCGGACACGGGCGCGCGGCGGCGGCGAGGGAGCGCGCACGGGCGCGCGGCGGCGGCGCAGGCGAGGGGGCTCAGGCGAGGCGCGGCGCAGGCGAGTGAGTGAGAGCGGCGCGGGCGCGAGGAACGGCGGCGCAGGCGAGGCGCGCGGAGGCGGCTCAGGCGAGGCGGCGGCGCAGGCGAGGCGGCGGCGCAGGCGAGGCGCGCGGCGCAGGCGAGGCGCGCGGAGGCGGCGCGGGCGCGGGCACGGCAGCGGCGCGGCGCGGGCGCGAGGAACGGCGGCGCGGCGCAGGCGAGTGAGTGAGAGCGGCGCGAGGAACGGCGGCGAGGAACGGCGGCGCGAGGAACGGCGGCGCGGCGCAGGCGAGTGAATGAGAGAGAGAGTGAGGAAGATGCCGCTGGACGTTGTATGCAGGGCGCTTTGCCGAGTGCCCGTGATCTGGCACTCGGCAAAGTTTTTTTTTAATTTTAAAATAAGCTTTGCCGAGTGCCAGATCGCGGGCACTCGGCAAAGCCGTCTTTGCCGAGTGTCCCTTGAGCGACACTCGGCAAAGACTCTTTCCCTATTCTTTGCCGAGTGCCACGCAGCTGGCACTCGGCAAAGGAAGCTTTGCCGAGTGTCTTATACAGACACTCGGCAAAGTATATTTTTATTTTTTTGATTTTGTCTCCCAAACTTTTTGTGGTATGTTCCTACACTATGTAGACCTACATGTATCATTTGTGGACAATTATAACATAGTTTTCAATCGTTAGTAGATTTAGTTCGTTTTTTGAAATTCTTCGGAAAATTCAAATTTGAACTGCAGGTCACTCGAAACTTGGAAAACCGTGCATGAAAAAATGATATTCATGTTACTTAGCATAAGTTACGACCGATTTCAGAAGCGTACCGGAAACTTCGAGCAACATGCTCACTAAACATGGCCGTCAACTTGGCATGCACATGTTTAAAAATTGTATAAAACACAAATAAAGTCAGAAAATCATGAAACTTGTCCACGTGTCATGATATCATATGTAGAGGCTATGATAAAAATTTTAGAATGTTTGGAGAAAGTTGTGAGACACTATGTGTAGAAACCTAAGAGGACTACACATGAAATCATAGAGTTTCAATGTGAATCTAGAAGGTTTCTACACATAGTGTCTCACAACTTTCTCCAAACATTCTAAATTTTTTATCACAGCCTCTACATATGATATCATGACACGTGGACAAGTTTCATGATTTTCTGACTTTGTTTGTGTTTTATACAATTTTTAAACATGTGCATGCCAAGTTGACGGCCATGTTTAGTGAGCATGTTGCTCGAAGTTTCCGGTACGCTTCTGAAATCGGTCGTAACTTATGCTAAGTAACATGAATATCATTTTTTCATGCACGGTTTTCCAAGTTTCGAGTGACCTGCAGTTCAAATTTGAATTTTCCGAAGAATTTCAAAAAACGAACTAAATCTACTAACGATTGAAAACTATGTTATAATTGTCCACAAATGATACATGTAGGTCTACATAGTGTAGGAACATACCACAAAAAGTTTGGGAGACAAAATCAAAAAAATAAAAATATACTTTGCCGAGTGTCTCGATAAGACACTCGGTAAAGCTTCCTTTGCCGAGTGTCAGCTGCGTGGCACTCGGCAAAGAAGCATCTTTGCCGAGAGCCGACGGTTGGCACTCGGCAAAGACTGACGGCCGTCAGCTTTGGGACGGCCGCTGACGGCCCTTTGCCGAGAGCCCCCTTTGCCGAGTGTTTGACACTCGGCAAACACGTATTTGCCGAGTGTCGACCTGTACCGAGTGTCCTACGCTCGGTAAAGACGCTCGTTACCGAGAGCCGAGCTTTGTCGAGTGCGGCTCTCGGCAAAGCCGTCTTTGCCGAGTGCCCGAGAAAAGGCACTCGGCAAAGCGGCCGGCACTCGGCAAAGGCTCGGATTCCGATACTGATAGATATATCAGTATATATGCGGGTACGCGTACGCGAGTTTACGGACACCGATAACTTTTTCATATCCGTGAGATCCTCATTGGATTGAGAATAAAACCTACACTCGTACCGTAGGTACGAACTCATAACAAATCCACACTGTGTAGAGTTTTTACGCACGGACAAAATATGGCCGTTGCCATCCCTACGCTCACGCGCGACATGCTAGCCAGCATGTGGTGGGGGTATGAGTAAGCATGCATGGCTCCGCGTGTTGTCGGCACGTACGCATCTCCGGTGGCAACACGAGCTAGCCAAAAGGCAACAACCTGTGGCCGTGTGCGCGCTACTGTATCCTACTACTACTCACAGGCACACTACTAGACGTATTATACTTAAAGCACCAGTTTCAATGGTCGTCTCGCGTCATCTTTTTACAAATAACCACTCACAGCTATTTCAAATTAACCCGCTGCACGCCTATATATAGCCAAACGGCGGCCCGGCACGGACCAGACGCCCGCCGGCCATAACTCTGGCCTAGGCGCGTCATGCCGGCCTACTGACTGTGCTGGGCCAGCCTGTTAGCTCGTCGGCCCATTTGATTAAATCAGCGTAAAATATTAAAAAATGGTGCAGGAGGTGGAGTTCGAACCCATGTCCTGATAGAAGAAGGGCCTGCTGACTGTGCCGGGCCAGCCCATTAGCCCGTCGGCCCATTTGATTAAATCAACGTAAAATATTAAAAAATGGTGCAGGAGGTGGAGTTCAAACTCATACCCTGATAGAAGAAGGACGGAAGACACTCGGTGAAGTTGTCTAACTAGTGGAACATCATGCTCATATGTTTTCAATATTGAATATAAATTGTATATATGTATATACTTTTTTGTAAAATAAAAAATATAATTGTATTAAGCCAGGACAGCACTACGGGCCGAGGCTACAGCCCAAGCACGACACAACGTTCTTGGCTCTTGCAAGCATTATATCGTTTCTGAGACCACATTGGCGCAATGGACTACATGATGTTTGAGGTTGCTGAATTAGATGGAGCAACAATGATTTATCAAACTAACAGTAAAATGAAATGTTATTTGTTGATTTTAAACGTTAATAATTACTATGAAGTAGCATAATTTATATGGAAAGGTTATTTATTGATTTTAAACGTTAGTAATTGCTACGAAGTAGCATAATTTATATGGAGCTCGTCTATTTCTTATTGATGCCTTACTTTAGCAATCACTTCATATTTTGATCTATCTTTTTTATAAGTTTGAGTTCATATGACTTATTTTAAAAACTTGCTCTCACAAACTTTCTCTTATTTAATCTCTGTATGGTAGAATTATGTCATTTTGTAATCTCTGTTCGTTCAGTCAGTCGTTGTGAACTCTCTTCTAATCGCTCACTTCATTGGTCGTGTTGTACTGATACATATTGGATTGAGTAAACAATAGCATTAGTTAGCCAAATAAAAAAAATATTATATGAAGAGCGGCGGAGATAATAAAGAATCTTGAATTTTTGTTGGTAGATAGTTTATATGGGTATTGTTATAAGCCGTCGCAACATTCCTAGTAATATAGATATATCAGTATGCAGGTACGCATACGCGAGTTTACGGACACAGATAACTTTTTTTAGATCCGAGATCCTCATTGGATTGAGAATAAAACCTACACTATCGTAGGTACAAACTCACAACAAATCCACACTGTGTAGAGTTTTTACGCACGGACAAAATATGGTTGTTGCCATCCCTAGGGCTGGAAAAAAGCTCGAGGCTCGCGAGCCGGCTCGAGCTCGGAGCGGCTCGCGAGCCTCGAACGAGCCGAGCCGAGCCTGCCTTTTGAGCTTGTTCCCGTAGCGAGCCGAGCCGGCTCGTTCCGGCTCGCGAGCTATGTCAAATTTGCTCGCGAGCTGTGTCAAATTTCTTAATATGTAGAATAATGATGGATATTGGCTAATTTTATAGATTGTTAGTTTGTTCCTTAGCGTTTCATGATAGATATATGACAATTAATAATTTAGATTCCTCGTAATAATGAATGATATCTATATATTTCATATTTATATACTAATAATTCACAATATAATGCAATTATATAATATCAGAATGTGGCTCGCGAGCCGAGCCGGCTCGCGAGCCGAGCCTAGTTTCTCAGCTCATGAAAGCACCGAGCCGAGACACCGAGCTGCACACCGAGCCGAGACACCGAGAGCTCATGAAAGCACCGAGCCGAGACACCGAGCTGCACACCGAGCCGAGACACCGAGCTGAGCTCGGCTCGTTTCCAGCCTTAGCCATCCCTACGCTCACGCGCGACATGCTAGCCAGCATGTGGTGTGGCGGGGGTATGAGTAAGCATGCATGGCTCCGCGTGTTGTCGGCACGCATCTCCGGTGGAGACACGAGCTAGCCAAAAGGCAACAACAACCTGTGGCCGTGTGCGCGCTACTGTATCCTACTACTACTACTACTCCACTGTCACACTGTATCCCTTTTACTTTCCGTTAATGGACGGCATGACTGCCGATCCTGCTGGTCGAGTGTGCAGTGCAGTGACAATAAACAATCAGCGTCGTCTCTTTGAATGGAAATTATGCGAAATCTATCGAATTTCTTTCGGGGTAGATCTCGACGCATGCATTTGCTATGGAAAATCCCGAAAGAACAGATGAGGCAGACGTACGTACAACAGCACGCCGCTGCTCACAGGCACACTACTAGACCGACGATCGAACGCTTCAACACACACGACGAGGATACAATTTGGCATCACAAACCGCGCACACCCTTGTTATTCATGCATGCATGGAGCCATGGACTGGTCGCGAGCGAATCAGTGGCAGTGCGTGGTGCAGAAGCAGCGGCGGCGGAAGCCGCGGCACCTGCCGTCGGGGAACCCCTCGGTCCTGCAGACGTTGGCGCAGTTGGACCGGCGGAGGCAGGGGCCCCGGAACCTGTGGCTCTGCGACTGGCACGTCCGCGCCTCCGCCACCGCCACCGGCCCGACCTCTGCATCGCAGCACGCAGCAGCATCTCAGACAGATTCATCATCAGTAGGCTGCCGGCGAGAAGATGAGTCCAAAGCACAGAAGACATGTAAGACGGCCAGCGGCCGCACCAACGTACCTGCGGACAGCAGCAGCAGCATGACGAGGAGGACGGCCGTGAAGAGCTTGCGAGAGAGCTCCATTTCTTCCTAGCTAGGATCTCAGCGGCGACGGGCGACGCTGCGACTGAGTGGGAATACACAAGCTGAAACCAACACCGGCCGGTGCCCTTCTTCCCTGTGGCCTGTGCCCTATTTATAGGAAAGGAAAGAGCTGAGCGGCGCCGCCCGCCGGCCAGTGCGCAACATGCGAGACGTGATGGCGTGACGCGAGTGAACGGACAGCCAGAAGAAAAAGCGAAGCAGCAGCAGGAGCGCAGTCCACGTGAGGCCCCGTGGCGCGCGTCTGCAGCGAGCGAGGCGCGTACGTGTAAAAGGCCCGGCGGTGGCCGCCCGCTAGCTTTTGTTAGCTTGTTTCGTATGTACACGTATGCCCTAGCTCTGTGATTCGATTTCGAGTGCGATTTCATAAACAAAATAGAAATTATCTTACTACTTTTTTTCTTCTTCTTTATTTTAATCTATTGTCATGTATTCCAGTACGGCTAGCTAAATAAACACTCAACACGACCTATGGGTGACCAAGTAGCCATAGCCTAGCTGCTATGTACGAGCACTCTATGACTCTATTTGCGAGAGCTTTGTTTTAAGAATTTTAGATCTATCCAAACAGATCCAGCTCCATAAACTCTAGCTTAAAAAAACTAAAACTAGAGACCAATTTCACAAAATTTTCGAAACTCCTCGAAGGGTAAAGGGTAGAGATGTCAATGGACCCCGAAACCCAATTACCCGTGGGGAATTCCTCTATTAGGGTTAGAGTATAGGTTAAAATTGATCCTCATGGGTATAGATTTAGGAGAAATTCTTTCCCCATCGAATATGGTGGGTACGGGTTTGGGATCGGAGGGCTAAACCCGAACCCGATTACCCATGGGATGTTTACCCGATTTACTACAACATCCAAGCTTATAGGGGAATTCATCTTCGAGCATATGCATGTCCGCCTGTGGCCTGCTAACCAATAGTGTTTAGTTATGGGCCAGAGTGCTTACGGTGAAGCCCAAAGCGCAAAGCGAAGAAACAAAAAAGAAAAAGACCCTAGTACTCTCAGGTTAAATGATAAAACATGTACTAAGAGATATTTCTATTTACTGTTTGACCATATTTGTGATATGTGAACATGTGGCTACTAGAAGACACTATTTATTTTGCATGAGTATGTTGATGAAACTACAAAATATGCATGGTGAAATGCTGAATTGTGTTGTATCCACATGATGAAATTCTGAAATGCTGAATAGTTGGGTCGGGTACGGGTCCCCATGGATATTTGGTACCCGGTCGGGGATGGGTATGGGAAGATTTTCGTACCCGAGGTCGGGTTCGGGGATGGGGACAAGTCTTTGCTCATGGGTACGGGTCGGGGGAGTTAATCCCGGTGGGGAATTCCCCGTTGATATATCTAGTAAAGGGTGCTTCAAAAACACCGTTTGCAGTTTGCACACCTACCTATGAAGTTGCACAAAAATTATCCACCATACCATTGGTTACATGACCTACCGATTCATATCTCTTTCTCCACCCGCTAATCATCAAGGGTAATTAAGGAAATTAGTTGTATTACAGAAACTGCAGCCTATGTGACTCTTGAAACATGCCTTACCAATATGTTAAAGTTGTTTCATGGTGAAGCTAGAAAACCAAAGTTGTAATTCTTGAAATGAAGACCTCCAATACAGGGCCTATATCAAGGAGTGGTTCTGCCCGAGAGATTTTAGTGAGTCAGATGGTTCAGTACTTAAGTATAATTTCTTTAGAGCCACTCTGTCCAACATGTAACCAATCTAAACAACAATAAATTAAGAGCGGAGCGGTTTTGTCCCACCATACTTTAGAACCAAGTTACTAAGTAGAAAACCAAACACGCCAGGTAATGCATTGCATTGTATGGCTAGCGACTAGGCCTAGGAAAAATAAACTGAAACCGAAGAACCGAACCAAATTAATCGAAATCAAAACCAACAAATTAATCATTAGAAATTCTGGTTCCATGTTTTAGAAAATGAAAGAACAGATAAAAAAATTGGTTCTAGACCTCATAAAACCGAAATATAATAAAAGCACAATAGACCAATATAATTTTAGATGTATATCAATATAACCTTCCCAAATTCTAAGTATATAATCATATGATTCCTTCAAATCAATCCATCCCCAACCCCAATCCTTTATCTGGTCATCTAGGCACTTTTGGTAAACTCTAAAATTGTGTTGTTTTACTATTTTTGCTAAACTTCGACCTATTCGGTTAGTAACCGAAACCGATCCGAAAGAACCGAAAGCGAATTTTTTAGTTCTATCAGTCCTAGATATATATTTCGATTTCAGTTTTCTGAGAATCATTTTTTTTTGAAAAACTGAGGAACCGAACCAAATGCCTAGGCCTATTGCCGACGAGGCGTGCGGTAAAAGCCGACGTTTCTGGCGAGGGACCGGTGTTTCTTTTCACTGCTGGATTGGGGAGCTGATCAATTCACCATCAGGTATCTCTACTATTCCTTAAGAGTGTAAGGAGGGCGTCCACCGTTTCATCGCGGCTCCGCCCTCCTCCCCACGCGATGCCTGCGCCGAGAAATCTCCGCATTGTGCACCCGCCTCCCCCGCGAAAGTCGTCGCTGAGAAATCTGCGCCCATCACCGTGAAATCCGCCCTCCTCTCGCCGCCTCCCCAACCCGCAGTCCCTCCTCAACCTCCCCACGACCCAAATCTCCCTCGCCCCCTCGCACCTCATCCGCGCGATGCTCGTCCGTCCACGCCCGCTCCTCCACACCCCGGGTCGGTCAGACCTAGACCCAAACCCAAAAGCTCCTCTTGCTCGTCGTCATCGTCGCCTCCAACCCCCTTTCCTAGGAGGGCGTCCTCGCCGATGTGCCACCTTCCAACAAGATGTGTTCATCCTAGCGTCGCGTCCGTCAACCGAGTAGCCGACATCGACACCACCGTCACCCCTGCACCACCCCCTCCCCCGCGTGCGTCCCTGGCCCCCCGAGCTCGCGCAGGCTGGAGGACCACACTTGACCCCCTGAAGATTGCTCCCTCCCCAAGGAGCTGGCGGCGCCGCGGCTACGTCGGGAGAAGGAGGTTGTAGAGGACGTCGTGCGGGGGCTACGGCAGGAGCTCGACTCCGAGCGGGCCTCCCAGAGACGGCAGCCAGATCCGGCCATTGAGCCCCCTGACGCCGTTGCTTACTCCTCCATCGTCGTGGTGACCTACTCCCCCTCGGGCTGGATGGCGCTGCCATTAGCTTACTCCTCTTTTGCCCGTGGCTGGCGCGGGGGTTTGATTCCCGACGTTTCCTTGTGAATTTGGGGTGATTTCGGGGGCCCCACCGTGGTATGTGCCATGAGGAAGCTGTTCTTCTTCGAGTCGGCCTACAAGGAGACCAAGCTCCACACCACGCCCCACTCATGGCTGCCCCTCGAGAGGAAGGCACCACCGAGCTCAACCAGGAGTGCCGATGGCCAGTGAGACACACAACGCTAGCCGTTTTTAGAACCAGTTAGATGAGTGACGGCTGTTGTTTCAGGTGTTGTCTTCTATGCTCCTGTACCGACAGATCCTCGACGAGATTGAGGCCAACGACTACGGCAACTTCACCCGGAGGGCCTACGTTCCGAAGACGAAGAAGCTGACGGCGCTGCCCAAGGCGTACCTGAGATCACTGGTGGTGCCCTCCTCCTCTTCTCAGGCTGAGAGCCGGAGACGCTATTCCACCCTAACACAGACCGGTCTCTCTCTCACTATCGGTACATAGCAGCAGCAGTGAATGATCGATATGATGTACAAATTTCTGGCCAAGCTGTTCGGAGGATCCTCCAGCCTGTGCGGGAGAAGCTCTCCAAGTTCTCTGGCCATGCTGCTGGCGGCTCCTCCATGTAAGCTCTCAGTCCTTCACTTGTTTCTGGCTTGATATGTCAACATATGCTCATTCGTTTATGCTTGAATTGTGTCACGCAAGACTCAGTCTTTTAGGCACTGGTGTTGATTTGGCTGTGCAAAGTTGGCCGATTGAGATGTTCGTCCTGTTTTGTCTGTGTCGCAGAGAGTCCTTGATGAAGATGTTGGAGCCGGCTGTGCTTTCGCACTTCAAGCCCGCGAACTATGTCAACATACTGGCTCAGATACACAAGGAGCTGGAGTGCTGCCCTCCTGACGACAAGGCTTCCCTGTACCTCCTATAGTTCTAGGTCTTCCGTGGCCTCGGCGAGGCCAAGCTGTTCGGAGGATCCTCCAGCCTGTGTGGGAGAATTTGAGCACCATACACGAGAAGCTCATCTTCGGGGTGTGGCTCAAGTATGAGAAAAAAGAGGAGGAGTCCATCTCTGACCTGCTCAGCTTGTGCAGAAAGTGCTTGCAGGAGTTTAGGCTGCTGAATTTCGTGAGGGTTTTTTAACCTCAAAATACCTGTCTGGACAAATTTTGCTCAATTTTTGGTTGCTACTTTTTTGTTCAATGCACAGAACATTTGTTAATTTCTATTTGTCCTCTTTGATTATAAAACAAAAATATTACTGAATTAGGTATATAGAATTGCTTGCTAACCTCATACCAACGTATTTGGTGCTAAAATTGAGCATGAAGAAAAGGGAGTTCTTTTTTGTTGCTTGGGTAAAAGAAGATAATTCTAGATCTACCAGTTTGATGTTGCACGATTGATCAATATCAATTGTTTTCCTAGGGGATTGATGTTTTGTAACTACAGGATGTTTTTCGTTTTTCAGTCCGGAGCAATAAAATCTGCTGCCGATTTTCAAGTATATGAGGAAGTTGGTCGTCTTCGTGGACTTGATTTTGCATATACTGATACATCTGTGTATCATACGAAGGTTGGTTCTCTTGGCTGATCATTATTAATGCCAATCTTGTCTAAGATTTTAGGATCAAGTGTTGTCTCAATAATGTGTTTTATAGTAGCAACAAGATCATGGCCTGAGCTAGAGAGTTTTTTTGAAGAGTGGCATTCCCTGAGATCAGGGCTTATGGAGGCAGCTTTGCTGCCAAGGTATGCCAAATAATTTCTTGTTGTATTATTTTTATTAAGTTTGGCTTATTTCCTCCTAGAATGCTGATACACTTTTTATTGGACATGATTCCAGTCCATGTAAAACATAAAGATATTTCTTCTTTTTGCCTACAGTTGTCATATATGACATGCCTTCCAACATACCAGTAATGGTAGCATGCTAATGTCTAAGTAGAATAAGTTCCCACTACACTGCTAGAATTATTTTCTGCAAGTTATGCAATATATATATTGTTCGTTTTCATGTAATCATTGTGCACTAATATTTATCGAATAATTATATGACGTCGCATATTACCATAGGTGATTATGAAGATTGCCTATTTTCTAATGAGAGCCTCAACTTATAGGTGTCGTATTCCAAAGAAGCTTTATTTGCACGAAACGAACAGACAATTGCATAGATGGTATTACCTTTACAAATGCAAGGACATACGAATATATGAGTTAAAATCTTTTCTGTTGTTCGCTTCTGATTAAAGCTGGTTGTTTGAGGCAAAAACACTATAGTAGAAGCCGGTACATATTAAAGTCAAGCGAATAGGCTGTAATCTTCTTTCTTTTCAGGCGCTTTTGATGGTGAGGAGGCAGCAGCCCACACCTATGATCTTGCGGCGCTCAAGTACAGGGAATCAGACTGCAAACTCAACTTCCCAGTAAGTTCAGAGAGTTCAGCATGCACTTGTCCTTGTTTCAGTACTGTGCTTTGCTGCTAATTCTATTCAATGTATAGCTTATGATCTGTTTTATAAACAGATTTTAAGCGATTAACATGTTTATATCTTCACATTCTCAATGTTTTAATTTACAAATCATTAGCAGGCAACATATATGTCCATTTTTTCCCAATCCTATTAATTTGGGGATATAGAAATGCTCGTAGATCATCTCTCTTTGTTAGGAGTAGCTAGGTAGTAATTTAAGTACATGCCCCAGTTGAATTATCGAACCTTGTAAATATGGTAGTGATACCTTGCCTGATTGTATTACATGAGGTTTCTTGTGCAGCAGCTAGCTTGAGGAATTCGTGCCCCCACCGCCACCGCTACCCCGTCCCCCGTCCTCGACCCCTGCCACCACCACACACTCTTCTCTTGTCCTACGCCACCGCCCGCCGCTGATCTCATCACGATGAGCCATGACTCTGCGCTGTCATGCAGTCCCTCTCGCTAGACCTGCTGACCCACGCACTAGCGGCCGTCCGTGAACCATGGGGACCACAAGTTGTGCCAGCTCTCCAGATCCATGGTCCATGGTGGTATTTTAATTCATTTGGGATGACACCTATAGGGAACTTTACAATTTTGTTGCACGTAACTAGGTTCTTAGATAACTGTAGGCTGTCGACCACATACCCTGTAATGTTTTGTTTTGGTGGTAGATTGATGATGGTATACCTGTGATGACTGATTATTTTTTCCTGATAGCCATCTGATGGTTGCCATTGTGCTTTATAGATTGATAGCTTTTAGATGGACACAATGGATCAGGAACTGCCATATATGCAACACAACTGTGCTATGCAAATGCGTCATTTTGACTTTTGGTGACTCATTCATGGTGAAAATAAAAACTTGTGCATGAGCTTTTATGCAAGTGAATTGCTAGGCCAGGTAATTCTGTCCTAATGAGTCGTGAGATATAAGATGTGATTCCGAGTAGATGGGTTGGGTTTGAGAAGATATATTAGTTATATTTATTACTATTTCACATGTGTTAAGAATGCAAACTGTTATATCCCTTTTACTTTCTTTTTCGGCTTGCACACTTCTGGTGGTGTATAGATAGATTCCTTGACTTGCAATGATGCCATAAATGGTAGTTGGTTTATTACGTACTCTAAAGGATGCATGTGGATTGGAGTTTCATCAAGCTTTGTTGCTACAACTAGCTTATTAGTGTTTTTTGTTTGTTTAAGTCCAGAGGGCTTGTACTAGGTGTTTTTGCTTCTCCGTCTGCAACTCGTCCAGCCCAGCTGTTCTCAGCTCTCATGAGATCTCAGTCAATGCTTGATCTGCGGGATGTGACAGACTCAACCGTCGTGGTCACTACCAAGACAAGCACATGAAGAATTAGCAAAAGTTGAATAGTGTTACAGACAATCGCATGAAGAACTAACAAGAGCTGAATGTGGTTAGTCTAAGGGGGACAAGCGCATGAAGATTTGGCGAGATCTGAATCTTGGTGTCAGGCCAAGCAGTGGTGTCCAATTTAGACATCGTAAGGAACCTACTGGCCGATGTTTGCATGCTTGCGAGGCTTCATGCTTCACCTCGTGTTCATATAGTTGCATTGGTTCATAAACAAGACAAGTCAACATCACACCTGTCAAGTATGCAAATTTGTTGCATTCATGATGTTTTGTTATTCCATCGATGCATGGGGACATGTGTCTTTAAAACAATACCGATGGCAACTATAACACTGATGAGTTTGAAAATTTCAAGGAGGCTAAATGAGTATACCTACATGAAGCTTTATAGAAAATCTGAGTTTGAAACATGTCTGAACAACTATTTCATTTGAATAATATCTACTTATGTGATAAAAAAACCGTGGCAACGCACGGGCACCCAACTAGTTCAGGCATAAGGTTCGACAAAGCTAATGCTCCTCTTGCAAAGCTTGCCTTTTGACGCGTTTGGTCAGAAAAAAATAAAGTACGTGTTTGATATGCTGTCTGGCGATTTCCTTTCCTCTTCCTACAGCAACTTCATCTCTTCGACAAAAGTAAACTAGTGCTATTACTGCCTTCGTAATAAAGAAAAAGGCGTTTAAGTTTGGATTGACTCAGACTTTTTTTTTAAAATTTCTAAGTTTATGAAAAAAAATTACTAGCATTTTTTTTACTCTGGATAGGCATGCAATAAAAAGCTATAATGACTGGCCCACTAATACATATTTGATATCTCAATAACTTTTTTCACCAGGAGATTATATCCGTGTGTTACAACGAGGATAATGACTAGAAACAACAACATGGTGCTGATCTTTCAAACCTTAGGATCTAATCGTCTTTCTACGGTGAGGCATTGAAGAGGTGAAAGAAGTATACAGTCTATACCTTCGTGTCCGAGGTAAACAATGATGGTTGGTGTCAGCCTTGAGTGAGTGCTGATCATTCAAAATTTAGGTAATTTTAATTTTCGTCGCTTAATTTGTAAGAATAAGAAACCAATGAATTTTGATGATGGATTAACGTATCACTTCATATGTTGTACCAGGGGTGTTCGTAAATGCAGGAATTAAATTGGCTAGTTTTTTATACTTCTTATGGCTAGTCTGAAAACATCATTTTTCTAAAGAATTTCTATTTTCCCAAACAAAATTAGTTCATTTTTCCTTAGAAAAATAGGAATCTCTTAGTAAAATGGAGTTATTAAAATTATCCTTAGCTTAATTTCCTACTCAATTTCTGAGAATTCCGGAGGGGATTTAAGATTCTATACTAGCCCTTAAAAAAAGTGAGAATCGTAATTTTTGGAGGACGGATGTTGCAGATCATAATTAACGCATATTAGAAACAAAGTTTATTCGCGTCGGTGCAGTTTGTGAGATAAAAGGACGCCGACGAGACCGATCCGATCCGATCTTCCTCGAGCGAATGCTTGGACGAGAAAAGCCAGACAAAAGTAAGCATAAGAGATCTGAGGAATAAAGGGAGGGACGGTGAAAGCATCGTATTTCTCATGTCGATCTTCTCCATTTCAAATTGCTCCTTTAATTGCGAAGCCTTTTCCTCCACTTTTCTTAAAAACAATGCAATGTCTGTCCTCCATCAAGTTCAGGTTCCAAAATTAACCCGGCCACTACCAGCAACAGGCACCAGCAGAGCAGAACGTGGCGTGATCTCTCCATGAGCTTCGTCTTGGACCAGAGAAACCCACTGGGCCAGTTAATCATTTTGCATGGCCATCTTTGGAGCTGGGAAAGCCCACTAGCTTATTGGACCCACTTTTCTTCTCTGCTCGCTAATGAAACCCCACAAGACAAATCGTCGACAGGCTTGTCGCGGTCAGTCAGTGCAGCAGCAACGTGAAACGGGCACCCAAGCCACTTTTCTTTCGACGACGATGACGACGTTCAAAGGCCAGCACTTGGATGAAAATCGGCAGCACTAGAGCGAGCGTGGCGTGGGCACTGTGCGCCGAGTGCGCAGCGCAGTGACGGCCACTGGCCACCGCCGCCGCCGCGCCCGGATGGATGGAAGGATGGATCGCTGTCCAGGAGCAAAGGAGAGGCCGTCGCGCGACCCGGCCCCGCGGACCGACCTGGCTCCCGCCGGAGATATTTCTCGCCGTCAGTCTCGGGCCGCCGGTTTGGCCCAGCAAGCAGCCCGTTTCCGTTTCCTGTACTTATCATGCGGCCCGACAGCGACAAGAATAGGCGATCCAGGCAGCGCATCGCATCGCATCGTTGTGGCGGCAGATCGTATGAGGTTTGCAGAACAGACCAATCTCTACTCTTCTCTACTGCTATGCTACAAGACTGTCTCTAGAAGATCGTATATATATACATACAAAACTTTATTGCACTGTCGACTATACTATTTATAAGGTAAGGTTTAAAATAGAAAACGAGATGATGGGTAGAATGAATAAGTTGCTAGAGATATCTTAAAACACAATTTTCACTGTTATCGTTGTCGTGCGTCACACGTGAAACGTATAGGTCTGTTGCTCTCCCCCGCATCTGGCTAGCCTAACAAGCGGGAAGGGATATTGATACAGGTACCTAGATGAACCTTACTTCTTGCATGTATGTGTACTGTAGATAAGCTTCCATGCATGTGATCGGACAAAAATAGGATACAACACCTAACTGCATGCACTTTTGGATCATGCACGTGTAACATAAAATTCTAATTCTGCTATCTTTTCTCTTGCCACTTCGTCGGTGTGCGAGCATAGCTTGATGTCGTACAGTGGCTCTCCGTTGACGTGGAACCCGCGGGAGCTGGCGCAGGCCGCGTGTGTCACGCCTGTGTACGTGGATTGCCTGTGTGGCTCCTAGCCCGAGTCCAATGGCGATACCCGCCACGGCACCAACGTGAAGAAGGGGTCAAGGTCGGCAGTTGTAGGCCTAGTGCACGATTGGCTGGAGAACCTGGCAGACAGCATGGGTCAGCTCCCCGATGTGGCCTAGGAGATGGGCGGCGCCAGGATGACCCACGCTGGGACTCTCGCCTTCAAGTGGCACTTTCACAGTATATTGGTTGTTGGCAAATAATTTGTGAGATGTTGAGGTCCACGATAATATATATGTTATTCGTTTTCATGTAATCATTGTGTTTTATCGAATAATTTATGTGCTATTGTAATGCACGTGCATTGTAATAGTTAAAGTTAAAGCCAGAGCCAACAGATTGGAGTGCGACGTACATCTGGCACGCGCCATTCTAGCAAAACTTCATGCTAAGCGGCTGACGTGCTGATGAATAGAGGTACTCAGCTCCACCCCTGACATTCTGTTGAACTTCAAAGGAATTTAAACACAGATTAATCTACAATTTTATATAGACAAGTATAACATGTGATCGATGTTAATAATATTAATTTATTCATAACCAATTAACAATTCATCACTACAACAAAATTGCATGTATGTAAAGGGAAAAAGAGAAATAAGATAGGATGAAGGTATAGCGGGTCCAATGCCAAGGGCACCAAAGACGTTGTTCTATGAATCAGTTGACATAAAATTTCATAGTTGGTTAGTGTAGTCAACTAGAGTTGATGCAATGGAGACATTGGTGGGAGCGGAGAAGAAGTAGAAGAGAGACAAGAAGTTGTGGGTGTAGTTTGCCCATAGGACCCGCTGGCATGGGTCGGCGGAAGATGATGACAACAACAATGAGGACGAGACGGATGACGATGATGATTCCAGCGACGACGACGTCAAGTGGGATCTGCTCCACCACCAGGAGACCGATGGGTCATCATCAGAGCTAGATATATCAGGGTCGACCGTCCTACCTACCCTTCAAGTTCTTGAGCGTGAGGGAAGGAGTGTGTCTCCGATGGCCTCGAAGCAGCAACAATGTCTAGCCCTTCCCTCTACGGCTCCCAGGTGGGATCATTCGGATGCGCTAACACCAGAGGCAACTGCACCATCGGCAACCAAGGTGATTGACCTAGACCCACCAGCAAGAACAATCACACCCGTTGGAGGGGAGGAGGTCGCACTGCTCGAGATATATCCACTTGCTCCCGCAAGCTCTTTGATCAATGTGCATCCGGGGCGGAAGCAACCACTACCACTATCATTCCAGAAGGAACAAGTGGAGCCCCCAAAGGCATAAGCACCCCATAGGAGCTCATGTGGTTCGGGTGGCTCACCTTCGAATGGCAAGGTCTCGTGATGCGGTGGGTCGACCGTCGGAACCCTAGGTCGACAGTCTTCACTCTGGACAACGACGTAGAGACTAACAAGTGGGCGGTGGTCCAAGTAAAGATCAGGGCCACGGTGCCCACCATGTAAGATGAAGTTCTATCAGTCCATGAGGTGTGAATACTTACCTCCCTTGTATTTTTTCATATATTTTGACTCATCTGAGTCTTTTCTCCTCCTATAGTACCTGATGCATCGGAGTCCTGGAAAAACCCATTTTCCTCCATCGGGAGAAGAGCGTGTGAGACTGTATATTGGTGGAGGCAGCTCGGTACGAGGCGATGGTGCAAAAGTTGGCGGCCACCATCACAATATGACTGATTCCTGGGCTGAGGAGGCGATCGTGTGAGTGGAGCTCAACTGGATGTGCAACGAGCGTGACGGGCTCATCGAGACCGTTGTTGCGCTCACCATAGAGCACGCCATGGTTGTGCACCAAGATGAAATTGCAAAGAAGGGGCTCGCTGGTTCATTGTCCACTTCGTTGTTTCGCTCAGACTTCCCACTGTATAAACGAGATACACCCCCCCTTTTCCCTGTTGTGGAGAGGCCCAAGGAACCCTCGCCTCCCTCCGACAAGATCTCATTGTTGGTGTTTCTTATGCCAATTAGATATAATCCACAAGCGCATAGATTCACGTTATAACCTTTCACCAATGAGTATTCTAGGGTATCTGAGAGCACCTAGAGGGGGGGTGAATAGGTGATCCTGTAAAAAATCAAATACTAATAGCCACAAAACTTGGTTAAGTGTTAGTACGATAAAACCAAGTGGCTATAGAGCGAGCTCTTGCGAATCTCAATAATCACACAGAAAGACAACACAAGAGACACATTGGTTTATCCCGTGGTTCGGCCAAGTATAACACTTGCCTACCTCCACGTTGTGGCGTCCCAATGGACGAGGGTTGCACTCAACCCCTTTAAAGTGATCCTATGATCAACTTGAATACCACGGCTTTTCTTTGCTTATCTCTTTTTCCCGTTTGTGAGGAATCTCCACAAGTTGGAGTCTCTCGCCCTTACAACAAAGATCACAGTGAAAGCACGAGAGTAAGGGTGGGAAGCAACACACACAAATCCGCAGCAACACACACGCACACAAGCCAAGACTTGAGCTCAAAATGAAGCACAACGAGTTCACAACTAGAACGGAGCTCAAATCACTAACACAGTCGATCAAGTGCGCGAAGACGGAGTGTGGAAGACTTAGAATGCTTAGAGTATGCTTGAGTTTCTCCTCCATGTGCCTAGGGGTCCCTTTTATAGCCCCAAGGCAGCTAGGAGCCGTTGGAGGCAATCTTGGAAGGCTAATATTGCCTTCTGACGGGTGGCGCACCGGACAGTCCGGTGCACCACCGGACAGTCACTGTAGCTGTCCGGTGCGCGATCTCCTTCCTTTTCTAGCGCATCCGACCGTTGCAGATTCGTGGCAGTTGGCGCACCGGACAGTCCGGTGCCCCTGCCAACCGTTGGCGCGCCCACGTGTCACGCGAAGATTGCGCGGCCGACCGTTGGCGCAGTCGACCGTTGGCTCACCGGACAATCTGGTGCACCACCGGACAGTCCGGTGAATTTTAGCCGTACGTCATTGAACTTTTCCCGAGAGCGGCGATTTCGCCGCGGACGACTTACCGGACAGTCCGGTGCACCACCGGACAGTCTGGTGAATTATAGCCGTACGCCGCCGTCGAGTCCCGAGAGTGGCCTGTTCACCGAGACTGGTCTTGGCGCACCGGACACTGTCCGGTGCACCACCGGACAGTCCGGTGCACCCAGACCGAGCAGTAGTTGGCTGTACACAGCCAACTCCTTTCCAATCCATTTTCTCCTGTTTCTAGCACTTAGATACACTATATTAGTACCCAAATCAATATACTAAATCTAGAAATATACCTTGTTACATGATTTGCACTTCTTCAATCTTTGGCACAATTTAACACTTAGAGAATATGTGTTGGGCACTTAATCACCAAAACACTTTAGAAATGGCCCAAGGGCACATTTCCCTTTCAATCTCCCCCCTTTTTGGTGATTGGTGCCAACACATCTAAAAGCAACCAAAAGAAGTGCAATATCAATGCAAAAGAGAACAAAATTGTTTTTTACTCTAATTTGGCATATTTGGATCATACTTTGCCACCACTTTGTTTGTTTTTGCAAATCAAATTCATTTTCCTATCTCTAAGTCAAACACACTTGTTTAGGCACAAAGAGAGATATTCCAATGGAAAAATTGATCAAGAGCCAAAAACTCCCCCTTTTTCCCACAATCATACATTCTCCCCATAAGAGATCAAATTTTGACAATAAGAGTATTTTGACAAATCAAAAGTTCTAACTCTACTCTTTTCAAAATTTCACAAGTGATAGCTGATCCATTTGCTTTGGCCTTAATTTCTCCCCCTTTGGCATTAAGCACCAAAATGGGATCATTCTTGGCCCTTTAACCCCATTGCCTCACCAAAATTGTCAATTAAGAGCAAAATGGCAATAAGAGCATAGATATGAACTTGGAGTTAATACCGAAGTGCAGTGGAAGTCTTTGCATAGTCCAAGTTCACCTTTCCCTTTAAATTCACCGTTTGAGACTAAATCAAGCAAACTCAAACACAAAGGTTAGTCTCAAAGGGTCAAGTTGTAGCATGCCTCCCCCTAAATAAGTGCATCACTTGCAAATGGACTTGTGAGGTTCAGGGATCATGTGTACAACTTGAGCACCACAAATGAACAAAATAGATTTAAATGCATAAATTAACATGATCAAAGGCATAAAACACATGTATGCTATAGATCAATCCAAGTTACGCGAATCTAAGACATTTAGCTCACCACGCAACCTGCAAAACCTTTTCTCATCTAAAGGCTTGGTGAAGATATCGGCTAGCTGGTTTTCGGTGTTAATATGGTACACCTCGATATCCCCCTTTTGCTGGTGGTCTCTCAGGAAGTGATGCTGGATGTCTATGTGCTTAGTGCGGCTGTGTTCAATAAGATTATCCGCCATGTGGATTGCACTCTCATTGTCACATAGGAGTGGGACTTTGCTCAGATTGTAGCCAAAGTCCCGGAGGGTTTGCCTCATCCAAAGTAGTTGTGCGCAACACTGTCCTGCGGCAACATACTCGGCCTCAGCGGTGGATAGGGCAACGGAAGTTTGTTTCTTTGAGCTCCATGACACCAGGGACCTTCCTAGGAATTGGCATGTCCCTGATGTACTCTTCCTATCAACCTTGCACCTGGCATAATCGAAGTCTGAATATCCAAGATCCCGAAGCAAGGCGTAACAACTAAATATCTAAGAACCCGCTTAACGGCCACAAGGTGACATTCCTTGAGTCGGATTGATATCTAGCACACATGCATACGCTAAGCATAATATCCGGTCTACTAGCACATAAATAAAGCAAGGAACCTATCATAGACCGGTATGCCTTTTGATCAACGGACTTACCTCCTTTGTTGAGGTCGGCATGTCCATCGGTTCCCATTGGTGTCTTTGCGGGCTTGGCGTCCTTCATCCCGAACCGCTTGAGCAGGTCTTGCGTGTACTTCATTTGGGAGATGAAGGTGCCGTCCTTGAGTTGTTTCACTTGGAACCCAAGGAAGTAGTTCAACTCGCCCATCATCAACATCTCAAATTTCTGTGTCATCACCCTGCTAAACTCCTCACAAGACTTTTGGTTAGTAGAACCAAATATTATGTCATCGACATAAATTTGGCACACAAATAGGTCACCATCACAAGTCTTAGTGAAAAGAGTTGGATCGGCTTTTCCAACCTTGAAAGCATTAGCAATTAGGAAATCTCTAAGGCATTTATACCATGCTCTTGGGGCTTGCTTAAGTCCATAGAGCGCCTTAGAGAGCTTACACACATGGTCGAGGTACCGTTCATCCTCAAAGCCAGGGGGTTGCTCCACGTACACCTCCTCCTTGATTGGCTCATTGAGGAAAGCGCTCTTCACATCCATTTGGAACAACCTGAAAGAGTGGTGAGTGGCATAGGCTAATAGAATGCGAATAGACTCTAGCCTAGCCACAGGAGCAAAAGTCTCCTCGAAATCCAAACCTGCGACTTGGGCATAACCTTTTGCCACAAGTCGAGCCTTGTTTCGTGTCACCACCCTGTGCTCATCTTGCTTGTTGCGGAACACCCACTTGGTTCCCACAACGTTTTGCTTGGGACGTGGCACCAGGCTCCAAACTTCATTCCTCTTGAAGTTGTTGAGCTCTTCTTGCATGGCCAACACCCAGTCCGGATATTGCAGGGCCTCTTCTACCCTGAAAGGCTCAATAGAAGAGACAAACGAGTAATGCTCACAAAAGTTAGCTAGTCTTGAGTGAGTAGTTACTCCCTTGCTTATATCACCCAAAATCTGGTCGACGGGATGATTCCTTTGAATCATCGCTCGGACTTGAGTTATAGGGGCCCGTGGTGCTTCTTCCTCCAAAGCTGGTTCTTCTTGTGCTCCCCTTGATTATGCGCCTCCTCTTGAGGAACCTGTTCATCATCTTGAGTTGGGGGATGCACCATCGTTGAGGAAGAAGGTTGATCTTGCTCTTGGTGTTCCTGTGGTCTTATATCTCCAATCGCCATTGTGCGCATTTCGGTCGTTGGAACATCATCTTCATCTACATCATCAAGATCAACTTGCTCTCTTGGAGAGCCATTAGTTTCATCAAATACAACATCGCTAGAGACTTCAACCAAACCCGATGATTTGTTGAAGACTCTATACGCCTTTGTATTTGAGTCATAACCTAGCAAAAACCCTTCTACAGCTTTGGGAGCAAATCTGGAATTTCTACCTTTCTTAACTAGAATATAACTTTTACTCCCAAATACACGAAAGTATGAAACGTTGGGTTTGTTACCGGTTAGAAGTTCATACGAGGTCTTCTTAAGGAGGCGATGAAGGTAGACCCGGTTTATGGCGTGGCAAGCTGTGTTCACAGCTTCCGACCAAAACCGCTCGGGCGTATTGAATTCTCCAAGCATCGTCCTCGCCATGTTGATAAGCGTCCTGTTCTTCCTCTCTACCACACTGTTTTGTTGTGGTGTGTAGAGAGCGGAGAACTCGTGCTTGATTTCTTCCTCCTTAAGGTACTCCTCCACCTGTAAGTTCTTGAACTCGGACCCGTTGTCGCTTCTTATCTTTTTCACCTTGAGCTCAAATTCGTTTTGAGCTCTCCTTAGAAAGCACTTTAGGGTCCCTTGGGTTTCTGATTTATCTTGCAAAAAGAATACCCAAGTGAAGCGGGAAAAATCATCAACAATAACAAGACCATACTTACTTCCCCCGATGGTGAGGTAGGCGACGGGTCCGAAGAGGTCCATATGAAGTAGCTCCAGAGGTCTTGATGTGGTCATCACATTCTTGTTGTGATGAGTGCTTCCCACCTATTTACCTGCTTGACAAGCTGCACAAGGTCTATCTTTTTCAAAAAATACATTGGTTAGACCTAACACATGTTCTCACTTTAGAAGTTTATGAAGGTTCTTCATCCCAACATGTGCTAGACGACGATGCCACAGCCAGCCCATGCTAGTCTTAGCAATTAAGCATGCATCTAGATCGACCTCCTCTTTCGAAAAATCAACTAAGTAGAGTTTGTCCTTTGTCGTCTAGTACACCCTTAAAAGCTAATGAACCATCACTCCTTCTAAAGACAGACACATCTATATTGGTAAATAGACAATTATAACCCATATTACATAGTTGACTAACAGACAATAAGTTGTATCTGAGCGATTCAACTAAGAACACATTGGATATGGAATGCTCGGATAAAATGGCTATCTTTCCTAGTCCTTTAACCTTGCCTTGGTTCCCATCTCCAAAGATGATAAAATCTTGGGAATCTTTGTTCTTGACGTAGGAGGTGAACATCTTCTTCTCTCCCGTCATGTGGTTTGTGCATCCGCTGTCGATAATCCATCTTGAGCCCCCGGGTGCATAAACCTGTAAGGCAAATTAGGCTTGAGTTTTAGGTACCCAACTCTTGTTGGGTCCTACAAGGTTAGTTTTAATAGTCTTTGGGACCCAAATACAAGCCTTGTCTCCCTTGCATTTGGACCCCAACTTTCTAGCAACCACTTTTTCATTTTTACATGAAAGTACATACGCAGTGTTGCAAGCATGAAAAACAGTGGTAGGTTTATTACACATTTTCTTAGGAGCATGAGACACAAAATTTCTCCTAGGCCTACCATTAAAATTAGAACTTGAAGCAATCATAGCATGTGAATCAAAAGCATTATAACTCCTATTATAATGAGAATTTCTAGAAAATTTTCTATCATTATACAAGAAGGCATGATTCTTTTGATTACTACTAGCCATAGGGGCCTTCCCTTTCTCTTTGTTGGGAATGGGAGCCCTTTGGCTTGTTAAGTTCTTGGCTTCCTTTCGAAAGCCAAGTCCATCCTTAATTGAGGGGTGTCTACCAACGGTGTAGGCATCCCTAGCAAATTTTAACTTATCAAAGTAAATTTTGCAAGTCTTAAGTTGAGCATTAAGACTTGCCACCTCATTATTTAATTTAGTAATTGATGTAAGGTGTTTAACACAAGCATCAACATCAAAATCCTTACACCTATTACAAATGGCAACATGTTCTACACAAGATCTAGTTTTATTGGCTACTTCTAGCTTAGCATTTAGATCATCATTAACATTCTTTAAACTAGACACAGTTTCATGACAAGCAGATAATTCAGAAGAAAGCATTTCATTCCTTTTAACCTCTAAAACAAGAGATTTTTGCACACTAACAAACTTGTCATGCTCTTCATACAAAATATCTTCTTGCTTCTCTAACAATCTATCTTTTTCATTCAAAGCATCAATTAACTCATTAATTTTATCTACTTTTGCTCTATCTAAACCCTTAAATAAATTGGTATAATCTACTTCATCATCACTAGAATCATCATCACTTGAAGTAGTATACTTAGGGGTTTCTCGAGCGCTTACCTTTTTCTCCTTTGCCATGAGACAAGTGTGGCACTCGTTGGGAAAGAGTGACGATTTGTTGAAGGCTGAGGCAGCAAGTCCTTCGTCGTCAGAGTTAGAAGAAGAGCAATTTGAATCCCATTCTTTGCCAAGGTGCGCCTCGCCCTTCGCCTTCTTGTAGGCCTTCTTCTTCTCCCTCTTCCCGCTCATTTCTTGTTCCTGATCATTAGTATTATCGGGACAATTTGCTATAAAATGACCAATCTTACCGTATTTAAAACAGGAGCGCTTTCCCTTTGCTTTGCTCTTGTTGGGATGCTCCTTGCGTCCTTTTAGCGCAGTCTTGAAGCGCTTGATGATGAGGGCCATCTCATCTTCATTTAGCCCGGCAGCCTCAACTTGTGCCACCTTGCTAGGTAGCACCTCCCTGCTGCTGCTTGTTGCCTTGAGTGCAACGGGCTGGGGCTCATAGATGGGCATTGGGCCGTTCAATGCATCATCATCATATCTTGCTTTCTTGACCATCATACACTCGCTCACAAACTTTTCGAGTATCTCCTCGGGTGTCATCTTTGTGTACCTGGGATTTTCACGAATGAGGTTTACAAGATGAGGGCCAATAACAGTGAAAGACCTAAGCATAAGTCGGACGACGTCGTGGTCCGTCCATCTCGTGCTTCCATAGCTCCTGATCTTGTTGACCAGGGTCTTGAGCCTGTTGTATGTTTGAGTTGGCTCCTCTCCCCTGGTCATGGCAAACCTTCCTAGCTCTCCTTCCACCAACTCCATTTTGGTGATCATGGTGGCGTCGTTCCCCTCATGCGATATCTTGAGGGTGTCCCATATTTGCTTGGCGTTGTCCAAGTCGCTCACCTCGTTGTATTCATCCCTGCATAATGATGCAAACAAAACAGTGGTAGCTTGTGCATTCTTATGAATTTGTTCATTAATGAATACAGGGTTATCCATACTATCAAATTGCATTCCATTCTCAACTATCTCCCAAATACTAGGATGGAGAGAGAAAAGGTGACTACGCATTTTGTGACTCCAAAAGGCGTAGTCCTCTCCATCAAAGTGTGGAGGTTTACCAATAGGAATATAAAGCAAATGAGCATTGGAATTATAAGGAATACGAGAATAATCAAATGAAAATTTTGAATTAACCGGTTTCTTTTTCTCATCGTCGTCGTTTCTTGGGGAAGAAGAAGTCTCGTCGCTGTCGTAGTAGACGATCTTCTTGATGCGCCTCTTCTTCTTCCCGTTCTTCTTCTTATGACTCGAGCCAGAGTCGGTGGGCTTGTCGTCCCTTGGCTCGTTGAAGATGGACTCCTTCTCCTTATCGTTGACCACCATCCCCTTTCCCTTAGGATCCATCTCTTCGGGCGATTAGCCCCTTTCGTGAAGAGAACGGCTCCGATATAAATTGAGAGCACCTAGAGGCGGGTGAATAAGTGATCCTGTAAAAAATCAAATACTAATAGCCACAAAAATTGGTTAAGTGTTAGTACGATAAAACCAAGTGGCTATAGAGCGAGCTCTTGCAATCCCAATAATCACATAGAAAGACAACACAAGAGACACAGTGGTTTATCTCGTGGTTCGGCCAAGTATAACACTTGCCTACCTCCACGTTGTGGCGTCCCAATGGACGAGGGTTGCACTCAACCTGTTTCAAGTGATCCTATGATCAACTTGAATACCACAGCTTTTCTTTGCTTATCTCTTTTTCCCGTTTGCGAGGAATCTCCACAAGTTGGAGTCTCTCGCCCTTACAACAAAGATCACAGTGAAAGCACAAGAGTAAGGGTGGGAAGCAACACACATAAATCCGCAGCAACACACACGCACACAAGCCAAGACTTGAGCTCAAAATGAAGCACAACGAGTTCACAACTAGAACGGAGCTCAAATCACTAACACAGTCGATCAAGTGCGTGGAGACGGAGTGTGGAAGACTTAGAATGCTTAGAGTATGCTTGAGTTTCTCCTCTATGCGCCTAGGGGTCCCTTTTATAGCCCCAAGGCAGCTAGGAGCCGTTGGAGGCAATCTTGGAAGGCTAATCTTGCCTTCTGTCGGGTGGCGCACCGGACAGTCCGGTGTACCACCGGACAGTCACTGTAGCTATCCGATGCGCGATCTTCTTCCTTTTCTGGCGCATCCGACCGTTGCAGATTCGTGGCAGTTGGCGCACCGGACACTGTCCGGTGCCCCCTGCCGACCGTTGGCGCGTCCACGCGTCGCGCGAAGATTGTGCGGCCGACCGTTGGTGCAGTCGACCGTTGGCTCACCGAACAATCCAGTGCACCATCGGACAGTCCGGTGAATTTTAGCCATACGCCGTTGAACTTTTCCCGAGGCGACGACTTCGCTGCGGACGACTCACCGGACAGTCCGGTTCACCACCGGATAGTCTCGTGAATTATAGTCGTACACCGTCGTCGAGTCCCGAGAGTGGCCTGTTCACCGAGACTGGTCTTGGCACACCGGACACTATCCGGTGAACCACCGGATAGTCCAGCGCACCCAGACCGAGCAACAGTTGGCTGTACACAGCCAACTCCTTTCCAATCCATTTTCTCCTGTTTCTAGCACTTAGATACACTATATTAGTACCCAAATCAATATACTAAATCTAGAAACATACCTTGTTACATGATTTACACTTCTTCAATCTTTGGCACAATTTAACACTTAGAGAATATGTGTTGGGCACTTAATCACCAAAACACTTTAGAAATGGCCCAAGGGCACATTTCCCTTTCAGTATCAAAAATACATAAGGAAACGAGAAGTAAAGTAACAAATAAATAAAAAAACCAACCGATAAACAAAATTAGAATGTAAAGTGCAAATATATTTTAGTTAAATTGTAGAGGCATCATCCCCCCTTTTGGCCATTATTACTTTGCTCTTTGTGTATGGTGTGATTTTGGTAGTAAACTAGTGTTGTTAGACATGTGTATATTTGTTTCTGAATGGATTATGGAGTATACAATACAATACTGAATTCACATGTTTCCAGCAACTGAACATTTCATTTATGTGTACCTTTCTTCTGAGTATGCATAAATAGCTCAGGCTTGTTTTGGTCGACAACAACATAGTGATATGCATCTGCTGACTTGTTCATGTCCGTTAGCTTCATAATCACCTAGCTCTAGCTGAATATTTCATTTATCCATTTTGGCATAAGTTCTACGCAGAAAGCTCTAGCTGGTGTGTAAGTATCAATTAATATTTTTTGTGAACGTGGTTTCTAAGTGACAAAAACTAGTATTGTTTTCAATGTAGGGCTTGTTTTCATGCATTGCTCTTGCTATGGCAGAAACTGCAAGAGTTGCTTTCATATTGCGTGCTTTATTGTTCAAGTAGAACCACTATGGTCACTGCATTAAACCTATAGTTGCTTATTAACCTCAGTCTACAATTTCTTATTAATCTGAACTTGAAAATTATTTTAATATTTCTCACTACATTGACCCTACTATGCTCACTGCAGTAAACCTATAGTTGGTGTCACTTGCAGGGTTTGCAGCGTGTGACATGTTGTTGGTACAACTTAATTCAGTTTGTCGTCCTTGAATAGATAGGCTACCTTAAGGTAACCAACTATATTCTTCAATGTTGCTATATTATATGAGAGGTAGCACAACTATATAAGTGCATGATTAAAATTTATGTTTCTAGATAATGGGTTCTTGGGAGGAGCATGTTAGGCAATTTTTGTTGGAGGAGGAAGATGATGATGAACTATTCTTTGTTATTCTCCCTGCTATAATCGCATACCTCTCGGAAGAGAAAAGGCCCATCCACACATCCTCCCTCACCGGTGATAAAAAGGTTAAAGAAATTCTTGAAGGGCATGAGAGCTGGCACAAATATGAGTTTAGAATGGAAAAGGAAATATCCAAAGCCACATCAAATTTTCTTAGAAGGGAGAATTTAATGCGTGACACACGAGGAGTTAGTGTTGAGGAGCAACTTGGGATGTTCATGTATATAATCTCCCACAATGCTAGTAACCAAATGCTACAAAAGGCTTTTCAACACAGTGGAGAGACTATCCATCGAAAAATATCTAAAGTTTTTGAGATAGTTCCCAAACTAACTCAACGATTTGTGAAGCTTTCTAGCTCAGTTCAAACTCATGCTAGGATTGCAATAGATTCTAGGTTCATGCCCTTTTTCAGGTGAGCTACAACTGCAAGCACACAATTATCCTATGCTAATTGCGACATGTCCTCAACATATTTCCATATTTGTTCCTTTAATGCAAAATTGCCTTGGTGCCATTGACGGCACACATGTACCCATCACTATCGTAGAAGACAGGCCCCCTCCATATAGAAATAGAAAAGGAACTCTTTCAGACAATGTTATGGTAGTCTGCGACTTTGATCTCAATTTCACATTCGTCTCATGTGGATGGGAAGGGTCGGCATCAGACATAGGGGTGCTTCGATCTGCTATTAGCAAAGGATTTAGTGTGCCAGAAGGAATGTTTTATCTCGTAGATGGTGGGTATGCAAATACATCATCATACATTCACCATATAGAGGTGTTCGATACCATCCCAGTCAATTTAGGAGGGGTCGTTCATCACAAAGTGGTTATGCAAACTACAACGAGTTATTCAATCATCGACATGCAATTCTCCGCAACCATATAGAGAGGGACATTGGTGTTCTTAAGAAAATGTTCCCAATTCTAAAAGTAGGCACATTCCATCCCATAGAAAATCAAATCAGGATCGCTGCTGCAACCATTGCATTTCATAACATAATTAGAGAGCAAAATGGCGATGAAGGATGGCTGGACAAGCAACTAGATTATATATTTCCAAGTCAATATGTTGATGTCCCTAAGGGAGACAACAACTTTTCCAATGATATAGAGTCAAGTGATAGAAGTACACTAAGAGATCAGATCGCTCTACAGACGTGGGCTGCCTACAATAGTTGATTAGCTTAAGTCCAAATACAATAAGGCACTGCAGATGTGTTGTTTTTGCTATATCTAGTTTCTCTACCATGCTTTTTGAATATTTTGCCTGATGCTTGTTAATTCGGGAACAATGTTTGTAGCTTTGTTGTAATGTTATAATGCAACTATCTGTCTTATCTACTTATGCAATTGTATTGTCTTATCTACTTATCCCGCTTCTACCGACACTCAAGAAGATGGCCGGTCGGTGGAATAAAGAGAGTATAAGTACATCAGAAATTGACTTAGAGTGATCAGTCTGCTTTCAGTCACTACCACCGGATTAACGATTAACGAGACAAAAAGAATTGTTCGTTTCGGCTAAAATACAGCCGGCTGCTCTGCTACCACAGTACACTACGAGAAATAGTGACAGGCAGGGGCGATTGCTATCACAATTTTGTTTAGTAAGAACAAAAAATTTATTTCATCCACGTTTCACAAGCGTGTATTTTACAATGCATGTGCACATAGTCAAGTATCAAAGTACAGAGAGAGAGAGAAAAAATAGAAGGAAAACAAATCCGTGCGAGTGTACCTACACTGTCACTGCCCGTAAAAGAAGTTGAAAAGTACGTCATCCTTATTATAGGAGCTTTGGCATGTCATATGTGTGAGTAGCTCCAAAACTTTTGGCAAAAAGAAGTTTACTGTGTAGCACGAGCTAGCTGTGCCCTGGAGCGTGCTGTGTGCTGCTGCTACCTATAGCCTTGACACCGCCATGACGTGCGCCACCGGCTGCTCGTCGCGGCGACCGCCGACCGTCGTCGTCTTCGCCTTGGGCTTCTGCGCCGCTGCTACGGTGGGCGCCAGCTTACGTGCCGCCTCCCGGAGCTTGACCTTCTCAACCTTTCCAAGCGCGTTCCTCGGTAGTGCTCCGACGACCTCCACCTTCTTGGGAACCATGAAGCGCGCCATGCGCTTGCTGCAGAAGGCGAGCACGTCGCCCTCGCTGAGCGCGGCGGCCTTGTCCCTGGGCACGACGAAAGCGCAGGGCGTCTCGCCCCAGCGCGGGTGCGGCATGGCCACGACCGCGGCGTCGGCCACGGCCGGGTGGCGGAACAGCACCTCCTCCAGCTCCTTGCTGCAGATGTTCTCCCCGCCGCTGATGATGACGTCCTTGGAGCGGTCCTTGATCTCGATGTAGCCGTCCGGGTGCACGACGCCGACGTCGCCGGTGAGGAACCAACCGGCCCTGAAGGCGCTCTCGTTGGCCTCCGGGTTGTTGAGGTAGCCCTTCATGACGCTGCTGCCCCGGAGGACGATCTCCCCGACGGTCCTGCCGTCGCGCGGCACGCTGAGCATGGTGTCGGCGTTCTTGACGTCGGCGTCGGCGAGGGACAGGACGCTGACCCCCTGGCGCGCCTTGAGGCGCGCGCGCTCCGGGAGCGGGAGGCGGTCCCACTGGTCGCGCCACTCGCACGCGAGCGCGGGGCCCGTGGCCTCCGTGAGGCCGTAGGCGTGCGTGACGTTGAAGCCGATCCGCTCGACGCGCTCGAGCAACGCGGCCGGCGGCGGCGCGCCGCCGGTGAGGACGTGGACGGGGGCCTCGAGGTGCCTGGCGTCGCCGTCGCCGTCGAGGAGGATGCTGAAGACGACGGGCGCGCAGCACATGTGGGTGACGCGGTGGCGCGCGATGGCGCGGTAGATGTCGGCTGGGCGCGCGTCGCGGATGCAGACGTTGACGCCGCCGCGCGCCGCCATGCCCCAGGTGAAGGTCCAGCCGTTGCAGTGGAACATGGGGAGCGTCCAGAGGTAGACGGGCTCTGCGGGCACCCCCCACTGCAGCAGCAGGCTGGTGGTGCTGAGGTACGCGCCGCGGTGGCTGTAGACGACGCCCTTGGGCGCGGACGTGGTGCCGGACGTGTAGCTGAGCGTGACGGCGTCCCACTCGTCTTGGAGCGGCGGGAGGTCGGCGTCGGGGTCGCCGTGCGCGAGCAGCGCCTCGTACTCGAGCTCCCCGAGGCGGGCCCCCGTGGGCGAGTGGATGTCGTCGATGACGGCGACGAGCGGGACGTCGGCGGCGGCGAGGAGGCGGAGGGCGTCGCTGGCGAGGCGCACGTAGTCGTAGTCGACGAAGAAGAGCTTGGCCCCGGAGTGGCGCAGGATGGTGGCGACGGCGGCGGCGTCGAGGCGCGTGTTGATGGTGTTGAGGACGGCGCCGGCCATGGGCACGGCGAAGTGCATCTCGTACATGGCCGGCACGTTGGGCGCGAGCACGGAGACGACGTCGCCCCTGCGGACGACGCCGAGGGACAGCAGCGCGGACGCGAGGCGGCGGCAGCGCGCGTACGTCTGGCGCCAGGTGAAGCGGACGCCCCGGTAGATGACGGACGTGCGGTCGCCGTAGACGGCATTGGCGCGGGGAAGGAACCCCACGGGGCTGAGCGGCACGTAGTTGGCCGGGCGCTTGGGGAGCTGGTCCATGATCGATGCCACGCTTGGGAGCTGGGCTTAGCGTGTTGAGACGGTTGAGGCGAGGTGAGATGGTTGAGGATCTATCGGTGGTGTATTATATATACTACTAGGCCAGAGGCCGGCCGGGCCTTGCCTCCTGAGCAGTGGTCTGGTGATCTGGTCTGTCTGGGAGAAAACGGAGATTTCCCGGGGCGGGGAAGGAAAATGAAGTGAAAACGCGGGGTCTTGACCTGTAGCATGGCATAGCGATCCCTCGGTGGCTGTGTCCGTGTCCGTGTCCGTGTCCGCCCAAACATGGGGGGGGTTTCGTTTCGTGGGAACCCTTTTGCCTGGCCATTTTATTTTGCGGAATTGACTTTTGGACCGACCGACCGACTGACTGACCGAGGTTGGTCTTGCCAGTGGCTCTATCTATATAGTAATACATAGAGTAGTGGTGTGAGCTGTGGTCAAGTCGAGTCCAGTCCAGACACATATACTAGTCTAGTGCAGACCAAACGTGTTGTGTGATGCCTTTATCGGCCAATCACCCTGTGAACTCTGCTCTATTATAATATATAGATATATTCTGCATGCATGGTGACGCCTGCTGCATGCGCTCCGTCGTCGGCCGGGTCGGAATCGATCGCTGGTGCAGTTACACCACCACCGTCGCCTCTCGTCCTGTGTCTCTGTGTGTGTAACTGTGCACCAGATATTTTTTTTCCTGCGGCGTCGATCGTCCAGCGTGCGAAATGAGATCGCCGCCGGTAGTTAGTTGCCGCAGTCCACTCGTCGCGCTCGCGAAAGAGACCGTACGTTACATGCGTCTCCCACCGTCGCTCTCCACGCAGGCCGGGTCTGTTAGTAGCGAGACCACGATCGACCCTCTTGAAAACGTGATTTGTCTCTTGAGCAGCGAGGAGGGACGGCGGCCGGTGTGCAGCTATTCAGACTAGCTAGTGAACCTATTCGGAGTATGTAGTGCTTTTACAAGATTAGTGTTTGACAACTTTATAATACATCACTACACATATATAGTGAGAATTGCGTCATGACGATGAAGTCTAACGATCTGACAGGTATACCATTCGAAGAACGTTTGACGACATGCATCTAACATAACGATCCCATATCAATGTCTCCAGGCGGATCAATCCAACATCATGAGCTTTACCATGTATATCCATATTACCGATTTGATATTTCTATATTAATAATCCGTAAAACATGATCATCCACCAATGCATGCATGTGCTAGTCTGTACAAACCATTATTGTCTCACATAATAAATTAAGCCAAGAGATGTTTGGATAACATTACGAAACATAGAGTTTAAAAACAATTCACATATATACTCGCCGATCAGGTAGTAATAATAGTTCAAGAGGCTAATAAATGACACTTTATTCAATACTAATAAACATCAGACGTTTACACAATTACCTTCCACTTACACTAAATAAATCATGCAAAGATCCAATTCAAATTGCACTCGTGTATGCCTCAAATGTCACGATATAAAATACCTATGATTTCACTAGAACAAACAATAAGATTAATTTCAATAGCATATATACATTCTTTTTCTTGTCTTCCAAATACTCTTGTAGCTCGTAGACCAATGTCCAAGATTTCCACAATAGAAGCATTTGTCTTTAAAAGAAGAACCATACTTGGGCTTTACATTTGTCTTTGAGAACTCATCTTTACCATTGTCCTCGTCCTTGCCCTTTACCTTCATAAAGTGTCTCTGCTTCTTGCTATCCTTCTGAAACATCTTCATATGATTAGAGTTCCTTTTAATTATCTCTTTGGTTGTCTTAAGCATCCCATGCAGCATATATAAGGTTTTCTCCATGCTATTCATGTGAAAGTTTAAAATAAATGGCTCATAGCTTGAAGGGATAGACTATAGGATCACATCTACAACCAGCTCATCAAGAAGAGCGAAATTAAGCACTTCAAGGCACTAAAAGTAACTCATCATTATGATTACATGAGGACAACGAATTTCCTTCAATTAACTTACATGAAAATAGGGCCTTAGGTATCTCATATAACTCAGCTTTGCTTGGCATTAACATGCCTTGGAGTCCCACAATCATAGTGTGGGCATCGTATCCTCATACTGCTTTTAAAGCTTCGAGGAGATGGTAGAAAACATGGAGCAACTAATATCCAGGGAGTCATTCATGTGCTTCTCATAATCACTTCGGTCAACATCACTTGCATGCTCTATTGGTTCATCGGGATTGTGAGTCTTTAGAATATACTCTTTTTTCTTGCCTAATAATAATTTTGAAGTTATGGCAACAATCAATAACGTTATCCTCAAGTCTAACCCTAGCCCCGAGGACAAACTATAGGTGTTTTTCCATCTCGCCCGACCCCCAAGGGTCTAGGGAAAAGCAACTTATCCTCTCCTCCAATCTATATAGATTGGGATTAAAACCAACAGACTCTTAGGACCAATTGGTATACAGAAAACGAACATTACTCTTGTGCAGTTTGAGGTTCTCAATCTATAGAGTGTTGGCAAAATTAGAATATTTGATTTTAATTTAAATAAAAAATAAAGCATGATTATGATGAGGAACATATACAAAAAGTGAATAGATCTAAATATGTGTATCATGCCAATTAAGATTAAAACTTAGCAGAACCATGACAATATGATGAGAGGAAGATGGTTGTACGTTTATTCCTACTGACGATGGGGTAGAGGCAGAGCAGACGACGTCCACGTTCAACATTGTCTCATCGTTGACAAGGATATGAGACACCCACGCAACATGAAACACAGACGTACCGACGTTGAGAAAGAGATCGAGCAGTCGCGTATGGCGCTTTCCAAAAACCTTATTCGCCATCTCTCGGTGCATGATCGCTGAGGGCGATGGTTCCGGAGACTTGCTCCCTCGATCGCCGGTGCGCCAACAACAGAGATAAAGTAGCGTACGCAGTGGTGCCTCGATTGCCGGCGCACACCAACGATAGGGACGAAGTAGCATACGTGGTGATGCGGTAGGCAGAAAGAAGCGAGGCTAGATGCGTTGGCTATTGGTGTGTTCGATGGCAGCACCCTTCGGCTATCTTCAGCAGATTCCCTATCACATTTTCTATCATATCCTCTATTTTAAATTTATCTCTATAAATGGTGTCAAATAGTGTTATCTACAGTTTAACGTCCTCTATTTTACATACGAAGACGGCCTTAGGTAGGTATTTATAGGAGAATATCGCATATAAGTACCAGTTGATCTGATCCGCACATAATAAGCCTTATTAGATAAGGATTTCGGAATAGACTAATCATATAAGAATTCTGGAATAAGCAATAAAAAATTGTAAAAGAAAGTCTGCATACATGCAAGGCTTAGAACCTGAATTCCATGGACTGTATGTCTGACGCCCTTCGCCTTGCCCGACGAGATGAGCGAGCCTACGTATGTTTTTATTTTTACATCTCGTCCAACATATTTAATACTATGTAACTTGGATTCACTTGAGATGCAACTCTTTATGAATGGGTGAATGGATCTTTACAATTTTCTATAAATTATTTTGAAAATTAAATGAATTTGGCTCAAGAATTCCAACGTAGAGTCCGATATCGTACACCACTACATTATGGGTCTGATGGGTCTATTTGGTTGGGCTGTGTTTGTGAAAAAAATACTGTTGTGACTATGGTCTGTAAAAAAAAGCTGTTATAGATTGTGAGCTGTTAAAAGCTAAAAATCAATTGATGGAAACCACTAAAAATCACTAAAAGTTTTTCCTTATATATTTCACAGTTTCATCCGAAAGCGATTAAAAGTAGGTCGTCCAGATGTGCTTTTAATTTTACGCTACGAGAAATTCAACTTGTACAAAAATTCTGCTTTCTTAATCTAGCTATTAGTTTGGCTTTTAGTTTTTAGGAGCAAAAGACAAAGCGAAAAACCAAACTAAACACATTCTACATCTCGCTGTCTCTCACTGATGTAATATGTTTCTGGGATCCAATAGAAGGCAGTAAAGTGTCATCACACCTACTACCAGTGCTCCTCCCTCGCCGGCGACGTCGGATAGGACGGACAAGGCCGTGCGGCCGGTGCAGTGGCCCGACGATCGATTGGACGGACGACGGGGCCATGCCACCGTGCAAGTGGGTAGTGGTGGTCATCTAATCTAAGATTCAAAAATATTCTCAAAAAAAATGTACTATGCAGCAGTTTTACAACAGCAGCAGGTGGAACCAAAAAAATAAAAAAGACAACTTTTATATAAAAAAGAAGAAAAGACAAAAAAAACGACAGAGGCTCCATAAACTCCGGGTCTAGTCGTTTAGATATCTTTCCGGACCTGGCACGACCACACCAAAGGCTCTCCTGGAAGCTGCGAAAGAGTAACTGTCCTATCAAGTCAAGTGTCTATAAAGTGCCAGATGCCTTTTCTAGCAAGAACATTGTGCTTTTTCACCTACTCCTACACTAATCTGCTCCTGCAAATGATGGATATTTCAGAGTAATTCCCAGAGACCCTCTATATCATTATTAATTTATAGAAATAGAGGTTTTGATAAAAAGTACACTCCACCAGCATCTTTAAATAGATCTTAAATAAAGCCTTTTTTTGTATTTCAGGTTTTTTTGGCTGGTTAAAGATGGAAAGAAAGAATGGTTATTCAAAGTACGGATAAGATATAAAAAACAGAGTAAGATGGATAATAGTTTTTTTACATGAATAACTTTTCAGTTAATGATTTAGACTTTTTAGAGAATTCTTATCGCACAATGATTTAAGGAATAACTTACAAAGATCACAGATAACTTATTTTTTTAAGTCATATATATATATATATATATATATATATATATATATATATATATATATATATATATATATATATATATATATATATCAAGTAACATAGCTTGGGCTAATGTTATGATCTCGAGGAGGGAAAGAGAGGGATCAACGGTGGCGTGAGGGGAGGGAAGGGGGCGACATGGATGTGGGGGAGTGGAGAGGAAGGGGAGGCTAGGAGCGCTGCAGGGTCACAGATGAGAAAGGGAGAGATAGGTGAGGAATGATCTAAATAAAGTTATCCATTAGACTTGAGTAAGGGAGATATAATTATTGATGGTACGTTAAGTCTTGGTGTAATTTGTTTGGTGGATTTAGCGAAGTTTATGAGGACGGGAGTGATTTAGTTGGGGTGTGTTTTTATAAAATTTAATCTGGTAAATTATATAGTGTTATAGATATAGACATAGTAGATGCTTACGTACAAATATTACGTGAGTTGTTACGTGGGATAGATAAACTTCATACAAGACTGACCAAAACATGACGACGTAGACACGTATTAAATCTGTATTGTTTGTTAGCTGGTCTGGTCTGGTCTGGCCTGATCTAGCTCGACAAGCATGGCCAAAAGCATCATAGCTACCTTCTTTAAATTGCACTGCGCTTTCGATGGCCAGACTCCCCGGTCATCGGTCAGTCCGGCAATTTACACTACACGTACCGTACGGGTCTCTATTGGGGTCCCGAGTGAAAGACCAGACCAGCAGCTTGGCGTTCACGAGCGATTAGGACCCGGCCGCGGCCGCGGAGGAGTGCGCTGCGTTTTGGAATCCTGGCCACCTTAGCTTGCAGTTTGCACGGAAAATGTCCAGAAAATTGCCTGTGTAGTTTCTCGCGCGTTGCGATCTTGGCTGCGAAACGTTTGGTTTGACTGAAAATTGCCAAGCAGTTCAGGCCTTGTTTGTTTCGAACAGCTGCCGGGCTATTTGCAGTTTACTTTGAACACGCGCGAGACCAGCAGGCACAGGCAGCAGTGCCTGCCTTCGACAAGCTCAACCTCCTCTTCTTCTTCTCTCATCTTTTCATAGTCCCATGCCCAAACTAAACCACGAAATGAATCCTAACTGGATTGATTGTCAAATTTACATAAGATTTGACCAGACGTAACGATTCCTAGTGCATGCATGCATTTCTGGACAAACCAACTAGCAGCCTTATTATGATATCTAACACTCACTCTAGTGATGATGCGGACGTTGTTTGACTTCCTACCCAAACGCCATCCATTTGAATTGGAAATTGTACGTCAATCTAGTCACGTACAGATGGTCTTCGCGGTTCTCACCTTGATGTATTCCATCCATCTATCTATATGTTTTCCTCACGTATCTCGATCTTAGACCACCACCACCGTTAGATTGCCATCAGACCTGACGTTAATTGTTGGATGCAGTAAAATTTTGTTCGATTCAGATAAAAAATTATCGCAGACGAGTCGATGCCATCATGGTACTGTATGCTACTTCCTCCTTCTCCGTTCTTTCTTATTTGTCGCTGATTATTTGAAAAATAAATTAGCGGACGACAAATATTCGAGAACGGAGTTGTACATGTTTAAGGCCGTTGACTTTCCAGTGTGACACTTGTGCTTTGTTTGGAAGCTGCCTTACTTGGCTCCTCTGGAGTGTGTAATATGTATTCAAACGTCTACTACCTGACTACGCGTTTGAACCGTCTCAATATAGTTTACAATCAACTACTGTGAGTGTTTCATTAGTAAATATCTTGCAATTTCGCACGCATTAATTTGACTTGATTCTAGCAAGGAGTAGGTGAGGTCTTCCCTACGTGAGCAACGGTTGAGCAGCTAGCTTCCTTCGTTCGCGCTCCCTTCGAAACGCTCGGGAAGTTTATCGGTGAAAATTCAGGGTGAACTTCACATGAAACCCATAGCAAGATGATCAGGGCCAGTGTTGATTAATGGTTGTAAAGCGGTGTTGGCGATGCGTCGTTATTATTATTTACAGGTGATGGCCCGCCTCCTCTTTCGTTGATAGCAAAGTAGAAGTTGGTTTGATATCCATGGATGTGGATCAGTGGACGGCCCTCTACTAGCTTTTAACCTGTCGTCTCCATCATACTTTATAAGTCCACTGTTGGATGTTGATTCTTGTCAAAAAAAAATTATGGTTTGGGTACAAATATCTGAGACCACGATAACGATGACAGACAAGATGAGAGTTGTACAATGAGTGATCTAAAAAATCATTATGTATACATCAAAATGAATATATTTATACAATGAGTGATCTATTACAAAATAATTATTTATTTTTATCATTAACTATTACACGAAAACATCTTCACGTGCAAATTTAACGGATCCCCGTTTACCCGTTGTAACAATTTTTTCCCTTATTTACATTACCGTGAGGAAATAACTTTTTTATCCTCATCTCTTGATGGATGAATTCACTGCGAAGAATCTGGTATCGAGTCACCATCACTAGCTACCACCTAGCTTTGTGAGAAAAAAAACATTACTCTTTACATGTTTTTTAATTGGAATTTGAGATCCGGCGGAGAACACGTATGGATGTTCGTGGTATGAGGAAGTAATGATCAACGGTCATAGAGACCTAGTCGTGATTGTATTTACACGTTTGCTAGGTGTCATTTGCTTGAATAGTGGCTTCTCTTCCGGCGACGTGCGTGGCGTCCGCCGATCATTCTTCAATCCGTGAGACGGCAAATCTGCTTGTTCGGTTAGCTCTCAATTCATATGGATTGAGTGAGATTGGATGAGTTTGAATTCTAAATAAATCAAAAAATTTTCTTAGTTTTTTCCAATCCCATCTTATTGGGTTCTATCGTACTGGGAACATGCCAGCCATTGCCGACGACTCCACCGGCGGCAGGTCGTGGCGCCCTACCGGCCCGGCGCGACGACGACGATGCCTCGTGTGTCATGTGCGCTCTTCTGCGCCAATTAATAATCTATCGAGTAATTCGTTCATTAGCAACTGCCACTACGGAGTATCGAGTAATACGTTGTTTAGTTCAACGCTCTATCCGCTGCCTAACCATATGGTTCACGGCGTTCACGCACAAGTCAAGAACCTGCGCGTGAGCTCAACCCCATGTAATATAAACTACTGTGCTGATGATGAGCTCTCTGTCGTATGCACAGCACATAGAATGACACCATGACAGCGCCAGTTACCGTCTGCTCGCCAATCGACGACCGGCGCGGCCCATGGACGGAGACGTACGGATATGACAGAGCCCAGAGCGATGGAGATTGGAGACGGCGCAAGCAAGGACACGGCGCGGTCCTCGGTCAAATCCGATGGAGGGGAGCTGCGCGCGGCTCGCTGCTGGGGCCGGGAGCAAGGGTCACCAACTAACCGGTCGATTAATCGGTCTATACCGGTTTGACCGTGTCACCGATTGAATTTGGATATTTTATAAATTTTGAATAAATTGGATATGAAATTTTCCATAAATACTATGGATTGTTTTAACACTTTCCACTGAAACCAAATTTGAAAACAAGTTGTGGATTTCCAACTAAAAATCAAAAAAGTTTTGAAAAAAAAATAAAAATCGGTTGATTTTACCGATTAGCGGTCCCTGCTACCCGATTAACCGGTCCTAGGTAGAGATAAAGCGCCAAGTGTCGGTTTTCTTAAGAAACCACACGTAGAAATTGTTTTCTAGTTACAGTTTTCTTAACGAACCGCCACTAGAAATCATTTTTATTCTTATTTTTTTTCAGTTTTTCAAACGGCCTCGTAGAAACCATCAAAATAAAAGTTGTAAATCTCTAAAAGTTATAAAACTTTGTGGTTGACAACTTTTAAATTTGAAATTATTTTGGCTCTCAAAAATTGCATCTAAATTTGTCAAATTTAAAATTCAAATTTTGCAAACGACCTCGGATGAAAAAACGCGTCAACATGAAAGTTGTAGAACTTCAAAACTTATTCAACTTTGTAGTTAACAACTATTTATTTGAATCCGTTTACGGTCTCAAACAAACAATTTACACTTAGTTGGTTGTAATATGTGGACAACAAAACTACAAACTAGATTCAAAGCATGCTATAAGTAGAGTGGTTGAGGAGGGTATGCGCGAGGGTGAGGTCGAGGGTTTGATTCCTAGCAGCAACCAACATAGATGTGTGAGTGGGGAGGGCTCTCGAAACCGTTTTATGTATTTGAAAATAAAATTTACGGGTGGTTTTATTACGCTAACCCCCAGTCGAAATCGTGGTTTTATTACGCCCGACCGCTAGTTAAAATCGATCTCCACTAGCGGTTCTCATATATCAGCCTATAAAAATGATGATTTCTAGCGGTCCCTAGCACTGGCGGTAGGGATGGCAACGGGTCGGATTCGGATCGGATATTGGAAATATCCGTCCGCAGTCATATCCATGGTCATAGATAATATCCGCCTGCGACTATACCTGCGGGTATAAATTCATATTCATATCCATGCCCATCGGGTTTCGGATATCCATTGGATATGACAAAGAACCATTTTCAGTAATTCAATAATATAAGTAATCAATTTCTTACCGATTCACCATCATACACAACTTAAAATTTAATAAAAATTTAAACAGATATACATGTCCTTCAACAAGCAACATTCTCAACATGGCAACAACTACATGTCTACATGTCTCAACATGAAAATAAATACATGTCTACTTTTGGCTTCAACCTTTTGCCTTCGATTCTGATTGTTGAGCACTTGACCTAGCGCTATAGTAGTTGTGTTTGAATTTTTTTAGTCAATGATAGTAGAATCATGTTGATCCTGACAAACAACAAAATAGATAAATGGTTAAATCAATGATCAGATTCGATAACCAAAAAATAAGAACATACTAAATGGTGAAATACGGCAGGGGATGAGGGTTGAGGGGATTAAGGTTTGGGCGTTTGGCTGATTGATGCCTTGGTGGGCTGGTGGCTAGGCTCATTGGTGTCCATGTGTGGGCCGATAGTAATGGTTAATTTCAGATATCCAACAGATAACCCGCGGTGAGGTTTAATATTCAAATGCATGCCCACTTTACTTCAGATCGGATACGGGTCTAACCCACGAGTCAAAAAATATATCCATATCCTGATCCGTCGGGTCGGATATCCAAATCCACAGATTAAATTGACATCCCTAACTGGCGGTTCTAAAAAACGCTAGTGAAAATTGGTTCATAATCGTCATTTAGATGGGTGGGTGGGTGAAGTGGAATGTGGCCTCTCCTTAAATAAAATATTTTTTGCTGTTTTTAAAATCCGTTTTATGTTTCTGAAAATAATTTTCACTGGTGTTTTTATTACGTCGACGGTTTTCTTAGCTCAATCGCCAGTGAAAATCGATTTCCACTTGCGATCCTCAGACCTCAGTTAACCGCCTGTAAAAATGATGATTTCTACTAGCTCCTAACAATGACTATTCTAAAAAACGCTAGTGAAAATATGTTCACAATCGTCACTATGTAACTTCTGTGTACTAGTGTTTTTTAGTAGCCCCTGACCACCTAAATTTTTCTCACATACCACTTCTATATGTGTTTTATAAGTGGAGACCCGAGATTCGCAACTTTCATATACCTTATGGGGAATATACCTTTTGGGGAGATGACAGATACATTTGAAGATGCTCACAAGTTTCCATGGTCACCGTGTTAGTGGCCAGCTAGTCGCCCCCATTGCGTCCTTGGAGGTTGGAAGTAAGAGCGGAGGATAGTGCCTTGACTTTTACAGGCTCGAAATAAATAAAAGTCAACCTCCTTTACAATACCGATAGCATGCATCTTTTATCAGGAAAAGAGTAAAATGATGTACTCCCCTATTATACAAAACATTTCGTTCTCCACGACATCTAATTCACGAGATCTTCGGTCACATAGATTGGATTGTCACTGTATGATAACATCACGTGAGCTTTAATCCCATTTCTATTGATGCCTCATCAATCACAGCACGTGCTAATCCCTTTGTAAAAGGGTCCGCCAAGTTTCGAGCAGTATTAATATACTCTACGATAATCTCTCCAGTTTTTTTTTTCAAATGTCTTACTAATTTAATTCATCGTTTCACATGTCTTGAGAACTTTGCATTTTCCTTTGCAATGCCTACAATTATGATCATGCTTTGATTATCATAATATAAAAGAATGGTCGGTACCAGTTTATAAACCATTGACAAGTCCATCAAGAGCTCTTTCAACCACTCTGCCTTAGTAGTGGCTGACTCAAGTGCTATAAGTTTTGTCTCCATAGTAGATTTCGTTAAGATAGTCTGCTTACGAGACCTCCAAGAAAGTGCGGTCCCACCAATAATGAATATATATCCACTTGTGGCGGCACAGAGAGTTGAAAATGCGAGGATGAGATGTGTGTGCGCCCCCTCGTGCACTGGACGTCTCATATATAGAGAGGGTGACATCAACACCACAGATTCGATCTGCTAAATTTCAGGATCCGTCACCTTTTACGTGCAACTGTTTGGAGATCTCGCATGTAACATGTGCACCCATTACTTTCGGTTGACGTGGCAGTCTAGGTGTGGTATTCGATAATCAAATAAACAAAAGGTAAAAAAAACTGCTATTTAGAACACGTCATGACGTGATTGCCGCAAGTCATAAGTCACGCGATAAATAATGGGAAAAACGTGTGCGTGTGTTAGTCTTTATAGCTCATTATTTGTCTCATGTGAAGAATAGTGAAAACTCTCACATATAAGTTAGTTCTCTCCTACCTAGATAAGCAATATGGGACTAAAGATCTATGCCGTCTCTCCGCACCACCTTACCTTCCTTATTGAATTGGGCCATAATTCCAACATATCACGGTAGCGACTATTAGAATTCAAACACAGTATTAATCCCATCATAGATGTAAATTAAGCTTTCTTTTTTAAACAAGAGCTAAAATAAAAAAATCGATTGTTGTTGCGGCGACACTTTTGTTGCGATGCACCGCCCCGGTGATTCCGCTGGCAGCCGGAGAGATCTTGGTTGCAACTGCAAAACGACAGCTAGTTAGTTCGCATTGGTATTAATCGTCGTCTCGTATATTGTTGGGCTATCTTTAGCAGATTCGATATCGTACTTCTTATTTCAAACACCACTTTATAAACAGTACAATTTATAACAGTGTTTTGCACGTTTATATACGCACTCCACCGAAGATGCCTTTAATTAGTATAAGTGCAAATGGAAAAGATTTGCTAACGCTCGTTCTTGGAGCATGCGTATGGCCTTCCACATTCATATGTGGCAGGCCCGGCCCCATGTGTGTAGTGGAAACGCACACGCACGGTCTGGTCCACGGTGTTCATACGATGATGTCAGTTCTAGTTCTTCGGCAGCATCGGCGACACAGACAGCACTGACTGTGACTGCTACGCATCCGTTTCTCTAGCTGTAGTAGTAGCGGCGGCAGAAGCAGCTGGACCTGGACCGGCAGTCCGGTCCGGTCCGGTCTCTGCTGTTTTTTTCCGTGCCTCGTAGCTCGTAGTACGGTAGTAGGCTGTACGAACGGTCTGGGCTCTCGCATCGCACGCACGTCGCCGCCGGCTCGGTGGCCCGCCCCGCCAGGCGCCAGCCAACTGATGGTGGTACCGGCTGTGGCCACAAATTCCGTGGGCCGGCTGTTCCCTCGTCTCTCTCTTCTGAGCTGTCCTGCTGGGCTGCTTGTATAGGGGCCGGGTGCGGCGTCTATCCTAAAAGGCCGAAAAACGTGTGGGCTACGTCCGTTCCACGGGCACGCCATATACGCGTTCCTTCCCCTGGAGCCCAGCTACGTCTTCTTCAGACATCCGATTCTTCCAGCTGATCTAGAGCGATACAGGTTAGATTTTGCACACCTGAAACGTTCCAGATGACTACGGGCAGTCCGGATGAGAGAAAGGTGGAGGAGGCGACACGTGGTGGCGGTTACTCGAGTTGAGGACGACTACGGGCGCTTACTTACCGCCCCCGGCGCGGAGAATCCAAGGATTTGCTTGCCGTTGCAGGCGGAAAAAGCGCGAGAACGGGCGAGGGACCGCATCCGCCGTCCACGTGTCACGTGGGCCGAAAACCACTGCTCGCCGCCGCATCAGCCACAAGCCCACAACTGCTAATTTTTGCGACGTGCGTGTAGATGTCTTGTGCTGGCTGTCAAAAACTCTATTTTAGTTTTTATACTTATCAATTTAGATACTACAATAAAATATAATAGAATAACTAAAAATTAGTCACTAGAAATCAAACACTTATTTAATCAACTCCTCCGTGAAAGCTGCAGTGTCAAGCCGAATGCAGTCCTCCGCTACATCGTTAAAATATAAAATATAAATACAATTATATATATGGTTAAGTAGTATAAAAAAGAATGTCTTGTCGTGAAATGACAATACAATTATTCTCAGTCTTCGTACTAATAAACAACACATGTTTTAGTGACCATATAACCACGGATACAATTACTAATACTTGTTGAGATCTATGTTACTATGGATCACCAGATCCGCACCCTTTCCTCATGTCAAGAGATTAGACGCGAGAAGTCATGGAAGACCCGTATCCTTTCCCAGAATTACGACAGAGGAAACACACGAGACACGATGTAGGGTTGGGCCTTTGACTTCTTTCTCTTCTCTATCTTATGAGAGGGTGTACAGGTTCCATATATAGATATGTGAGACCCCTAAGGGGGAAAGTAGATATTTGCTCACATAACCTAACTAGGGTTACTTAACACTCCCCCTTGGGCCAATACCGCGACCAACACATGTCTCGTTAAAACTCCGAAAAACCCAGTGGGAAAAATATGGAGAAAGAGTGCATGGTGATACAAATTGCATTTGCCTTTGTTGCCTCGTTAAAAACCTCATGTGAGAAACTTCAAGAAAACTCACCAAGGGAAAAGAGTACAACAGCTGTCATCGGGACAGATTTCGATCCTTTGGGATCTAGATTCTATCGAATCTTCTAAAAGGCTAACTTTAGAAATATGCTCCCCCGATCCTTACAAAACCGTATCAATAAGGCAAAACATCTTCTTCTGGAAGTATATGCATATAAAGATTTAACAAACGGATTGCATATCCTTGCAATGACTATTTCAGGAACTTTACCTCTACTCACTTCTAAGATATACGAGTTAAGTGCACGTATCAATATAAATAAGCCACTTTGACTGATGGTTGTCGGCGTTTCGACCCCGGGGGGTCCCTGGACCGACGAGTAAATTGTCGTTGCGTGCCCCAGCCCAGATGGGTCGGCGCGAGACGGGACACAAAGGGGGGAGAACAGCGAGGGGAAACCGCGGCCTTCGTGTTGTCCTGCGCCCAGGGCGGCTGGGTGCGCTTGCAGTAGGGGGTTACAAGCGTTCGCGCGGGAGAGAGAGAGAGAGAGCCTTATGCGTCGGCCCGTTCTCCCGCGCGGCCAACCTCTCCGTACGAGAGCCCTGGACCTTCCTTTTATAGACGTAAGGAGAGGGCCCAGGTGTACAATGGGGGGTGTAGCAATATGCTAACGTGTCTAGCAGAGAGGAGCTAGAGCCCTAAGTACATGTCGTCGTGGCAGTCGGAGAGGTTTTGGCACCCTGTTCATGTGATGTCGTGGTCGTCGGAGGAGCGCTGGAGCCCTGCAGAAGTACAACTGTCGGGGCTATCGGGTCCACGCTGACGTCTCCTTGCTGACATAAGAGGCTGGGAGCTGTCGCCGTCATGGAGCGTGTGGGGTGTCATCATTACTTGTTTTACCGGGGCGAGCCAGATGGGACGCCGGTCTTGTTCCCCGTAGCCTGAGCTAGCTAGGGGTAGGGTAATGATGGCCCTCCTGGCGACGTGGCTGATCCGAACCCGAGTTTGGGCGAGGTGGCGATTCCTCCGAGGTCGAGGTTGAGTTCGAGCCCTGGGGTCGGGCGAGGCGGAGTTCGTCGTCTTTCGGAAGCGAGGCCGAGTCCGAGCCCTAGGGTCGGGCGAGGCGGAGTTCGTCGTCTTCCGGAGCCGAGGCCGAGTCCGAGCCCCTGGGTCGGGCGAGGCGGAGTTCTTCGTCTTCCGGAGCCGAGGTCGAGTCCGAGCCCCTGGGTCTGGCAAGGTGGAGTTCGTCGTCTTCCGGAGCCGAGGCCGAGTCCGAGCCCTGGGGTCGGGCGAGGCGAAGTCCATCTTCCGAGGCCGAGACGGGGGTCGAGCCCTGGGGTCGGGCGAGGCGGAGTTTCCTATGTCGCCCGAGGCTGGACTTAGCCGTTGTCGACCTCACTCTGACGAGTGGCACGGCAGTCGGAGCAGGGCAGACGGCACTGTTTTCTTGTCAGGTTGGTCAGTGGAGCGGCGAAATGACTGCGGTCACTTTGGCTCTGTCGACTGAAGAGCGTGTGTCAGGATAAGATGTCAGGCGATCCTTGCATTAAATGCTCCTGCGATACGGTCGGTTGGCTTGGCGATCTGGCCAAGGTTGCTTCTCTGCGAAGACTGGGCCTCGGGCGAGCCGAAGGTGTGTTCGTTGCTTGAGGGGGCCCTTGGGCGAGACGTGAATCCTCCGGGGTCGGCTGCCTTTGCCCGAGGCTGGGCTCGGGCGAGGCGAGATCGTGTCCCTTGAGTGGACTGAGCCTTGACCTTAATCGCGCCCATCAGGCCTTTGCAGCTTTGTGCTGATGGGGGTTACCAGCTGAGATTAGGAGTCTTGGGGGTACCCCTAATTATGGTCCCCGACAGTAGCCCCCGAGCCTCGAAGGGAGTGTTGGCACTCGCTTGGAAGCTTTTGTCACACTTTTTTGCAAGGGGACCGGCCTTTCTCGGTTGCATTTTGTTCCGGTGGGTGCGCGCGAGCGCACCCGCCGAGTGTAGCCCTCGAGGCCTCGGAGGAGTGTTTTGACTCCTTCGAGGTCTTAGTGCCTTTCGTGATAGCTCGGCTGGTTTGGTCATTCCCTCATACGAACTGGCCGTAGCCCGGGTGCATAGTCGAGTCCCAAGTTCTCGGGCTGGTATGTTGACGCTGTCAACGGTTTGGCCGGAGCCAGGTTCGCGAGAGCAGCCCCCGAGCCTTCGCATAGAGCGAGAGGACGGTCAAGGACAGACTCGACTTTTTTCATACGCCCCTGCGTCGCCTTTCCGCAAGGAGGAGGGGGAAAGCGCCATGCTGCCCTCAGAGGGCGCCGAACATGGTGTCTCCAGTGAGTTGCTAGCGGGTAATCTGAGTGGACGCCCATGCCCCATTCATTAGGGGTCGGCTAGTGGCCCGGAGGCGCGCTCCAAAAGTACCTGCGGGTGATTCGCCGGACCCGGTCCCCTTTTGACGGGGTCCGAGGGCTCGATGCCTCCCTCTGGTGGGATTCCGTTACGAAAATCGCTCCCGCTGGTCTCAAAAATGTCCTAGGGTACCTCGGGAGCGTAGCCCGAGCCTTGGTTATGTATCGAACGTACCCAGGGTCATCCCTCGCTCTGTGTGCTCTGAGGTGGCTGTCGAACCCTTCGGGGGCCAGCCTACGAACCCCTGATCAGTAATGGGCGCGGAGCCCGAGTGGCCTGAGGCGGCCGTTGAACCCTTCCGAGGGGCCAGCCTTCGAACCTCTGACCAGTAGTGGGAGCGGAGCCCGAGTGCTCTGAGGTGGCTGTCAAACCCTTTCGAGGGCCAGCCTTCGAACCTCTGATCAGTAGGGGGGCTCGGGGCCCGTTTCCTTCGTGGAGAAGGATCCCTTTCGGGGTATCCCCTTTCCCGGTCCCTGTGGCAAGAGAGAGAAAGAGGAAGTGGAAAAGGATACGAAATCGAACGTCGTGGCGTACGTTTTTGACGCGGTCATTATGGCGGAAGTGAAGCGTTGCCCGCTTTGCCTGCCAAAGGTGCCGCCTGCCCTGCCGCAGAGTTAATGCGACGGGACGAGTGGTTCGCGGGGCAGCCGTTGTGCGTGCGCGAGCCGTTCGAGGAACGGAACACAGGCGCGTCGTCTTCACGCCGTGGGAGAGGGTTCTCTCGCTGTTCCAAGAGGGGACGTGAGCCTGCAGATGATTTGACTGCTGCTTCCGCCCGCCTGCCATCGCCATTACTGCCGGCCCATTTTTGGCCGTATCGACCGTCTCCCCTTCTCCCGCGGCTGACTGACCCGTGACCGGCGTGCCTGGTTGGCACTGCTGGGCCGTGCGCAGGGTTGCCTCGAGTTGCGGCACCGGTTCCGCAGTCGAGCAGGCGCGGGACTGGCGTGAGTGGCGGTGCAGTTTCTCGCACGTAGTAACCGGCGCGCCGGTTACGTGACGTGTGGGCCTGGGCCTCCATGCTGGACGCGGCGAAGTCAGAAGGGTGCGCCCTCTTGGTGCGGTCGCATGCCGCCTGCATGGCGGTCCGCCCTTTCACCCACTGGTCCGGGCGATAGTGGAGGAATGCTTGTAACCGCTGGGCTGTTGTGCGCTCCGCGCGTGGCGGTTTGGCTCCTTCTGTCCTGGGGCAGCTTGCATGACGCGTGGGACCCAGCCCCCGTGTCGTAGGGGGAGGACCTTGGAGCGTGTTGGAGAAGACTCAGTTCGCGACGGCTGAGGACGCAAGTGGGGAGAGTCGCCTTTAAAAGGAGGGTGACCCCCTTGGACGGCAACCATGTCTTCGCACTTTCCTCATGCATCACGTCCTTCCACCTTCCGAGCCCCCGGATGGGGAGCGCTTGCGTCGCTTTCGTCTTGCTGTCGTTGGAGGAACATAACTTTGCGGAAGTTGGTACCTTTCAGCCATCGCTCGGCTTCAAGGATTTTCGTCGTGCAGCCCGGCTGCATTCCCACACCAATGGGCAGTTCGGTGGAGGGAAGCGAGCCGGGCTGTGGCCTCCGCCCCGCCCTCAGCTTCAAGGATTTTCGTCATCCGGGCTGAGGCAGAGGGCGCGCCGAGCCGGGGCCTGCCTTCGCGTGGGTTGGCGTCCCGCCTCCTCCAGCTTCTAGGGGTGGAAACCATCCCCCAGCTCTGCGGAGGAGGCGCCCTTCAGCCATGCCGGGGAAGGCAGACTGTTGCTGCCCAGCTAGGATGCAACATTCTATCCTCTGTCCTCGCTTTTGTGGCAAGGACGGGAGTGAGGACCTACCGGTGCGCTTTGGGGCGGCCAGCGCTCGCCGGTGCGGTGTTGGTGGACAGGTGGACACCGCCGTCGGTGCTGAGGTGGTGGCAGCTGGAGAGGTAGGCTTTTTCGCCAGACCGTCGGTGCCACACATGGACCAACCTCCAGCTCTTTGGCTTTAATATATGGTTCGCGTCCCTTGAGTGGGGACGCGAATGAGAGCCCTCCGGTGGCTGCGTCCATCCTGGGACCATGGCTGCTGCTGTGGAGGTTGCTGGCGAGTCGCCCGGAGTCTGTCGTCCCGCAGGCTCTCCGATGTGGAGGTTGTTTATACCCGCGGGGGCGGAACCGGAGTTCCGTTTGTAATGGCACCTTGAGTGCCGGTGTTTGTTCATTGTGGCTGTCGAGGCCTGAACATGTAGGTATTTTTGGGTGTAATACAATGTTTTTTCCCTCATTTTCGAGCACTGAGACTCGCCTGTCGGCTAGCCGAACCGCTTAACCAAATGTGAGTTGCTCTGTGCGGAAGGTGACGAGTGAGGTATCTGTATCCTGGAGGCGTAGGAATCCCTCGGCTCGGTCGGCCTTGCCGCACGAGGCTTCACTTGTTTAGTCAAAGAAACCCTCGGCCGCTCTTCGATGAGCCGGAGCCGGAGGCAGCGGTGCCAGCATGGACAGAGGCAGAGTTGGCTCGAAAAGGGAAGCTTCATCGGTCGGAGCCTGGCCGGGCCGTCCACTGGCGGGACCGGCGCCGGAGTCGAGTTGCCGAGGCCATGAGCCGAGCTGGTGTCCTCGGGGGGCAGCTGGCTGAGGCTTCGGGGCAGCCGGCCGAGCCGTCTGCTCGGGCCGGGTTCCTGGAGGAGACCCTGGCGGCGATGGCCCGGGCGTGGTGCTGACGTCGTCCTTCGGAGCGGAGATCCTTCGCCCGTGTTGCCGTCCGAGGCTCGGTCGGACTTCGCCGAAGGTGGAGTTGACGCCGAGGGTGCTGCTGCTCCCTCCATCGACATCTGAGCCTGCAGCATCGGTTCGCCTGTAGTATGCATATGTTTTTTTTGCGGCCGCCGAGGCCCAAACATACTGTCGTCGTGTTGTAAAGCTGCGTTTCTTTTCCCCTTGTTTCGAGTATCAAGACTTGCTTGTCGGTGGCAGAATCGTTCATCCGAGCGAGAGTTACTTCTCACGGAAGGTGATGAGTGAGGTATCCGTATCCCGGAGGCGTAGGAGTCCCTCGGCTCGGTCGGCCTTGCCACTTACGTGTACTCTTACTCGTCTGTAGGATTCTTTTGTCGACATGGTCGAGATGGCACGAAAAATCGTTTCGGCAGAAGAGTCTTCGAGCGTTAAGACTTGTTCGGTCAGCGGAACCGTTTATCCGAGCGCGAGTTACTTATCGCAGAAGGTGATGAGTGAGGTATCCATATCCCAGAGGCGTAGGAGTCCCTCGGCTCGGTCAGCCTTGTCTGCTTACGTGTACTCCATCGTTTTCAGGATCCCACCATCGAAGTAGTCGAAAAACACGAAAAATGTTCTTGCCGAAAGACTTTTTTCGAGGAAAATTTTGACGCAGAGGGGGTTCGCCCCTTCTAGCCCCCGAGGGAGGGTCGGGCTTTGCCAAGGCAAGGCCGACCCTTCCTTGATGGTTAGACTTCATATGTAAACGAGGTATATGAACGACTTGAAAGCATCTTAAGGGTAGAAGCGACGTAGCTGTTGGATATTCCAAGCGTTGCTGTAGACCTCGCCTTGACTATTGTGCAGCTTGTATGTTCCGGGCTTCAAAATCTTGGCGATGATGAATGGCCCTTCCTAGGGAGGCGTGAGCTTGTGCCGCCCTCGGGCGTCTTGTCGTAGTCGAAGCACCAAGTCGCCCACCTGGAGGTCTCGGGATCGAACCCCTCGGGCGTGGTAGCGTCGCAGGGACTGCTGATACCGCGCCGAGTGTAGTAAGGCCACGTCCCGAGCCTCTTCCAGCTGGTCCAGTGAGTCTTCTCGGTTGGTCTGGTTGTGTCGGTCGTCGTAGGCCCTCGTCCTTGGGGAACCGTATTCTAAGTCTGTGGGCAAGATGGCCTCGGCCCCATAGACTAGAAAGAACGGTGTGAAACCCGTGGCTCGACTTGGCGTCGTCCTCAGGCTCCAGACTACCAAGGGGAGTTCCTTCATCCATCGCTTGCCGAACTTGTGGAGGTCATTGTAGATCCTCGGCTTGAGTCCTTGCAGAATCATGCCGTTGGCACGCTCTACCTGCCCATTCGTCATGGGGTGAGCCACGGTGGCCCAGTCCACCCGGATGTGGTGATCCTCGCAGAAGTCCAGAAACTTTCTGCCGGTGAACTAGGTGCCGTTGTCGGTGATGATGGAGTTCGGGACCCCGAAGCGATGGATGATGTTGGTGAAGAATGCCACCGCCTGTTCGGACATGATGCTGTTTAGGGGTCGGACCTCGATCCACTTGCAGAATTTGTCGATGGCGACCAGTAGGTGCGTGTAGCCCCCGAGTGCCTTCTGTAAGGGACCGACGAGGTCCAGACCCCACACAGCAAATGACCAGGTGATGGGTATCGTTTGCAGAGCCTGAGCGGGTAGGCGCGTCTGCCTTGCGTAGAACTGACACCCTTGGCAGGTGCGGACGATTCTAGTGGCGTCGGCCACCACGGTCGGCCAGTAGAAACCTTGTCGGAAAGCGTTTCCAACAAGGGCTCGAGGCGCTGCGTGGTGACCGCAAGCCCCCGAGTGTATTTCTTGTAAGAGTTCCTAGCCTTCGGTGATGGATATGCATCGCTGGAGGATGCCGGAGGGGCTGCGGTGGTAGAGCTCCTTCCCGTCACCCAGCAGGACGAATGACTTAGGCGCGCCGCGCCAGTCGCCGAGCTTCGGCTCGGTCGAGGGGTAGCTCTCCTCGGTGGAGATATTGCAGGTACGGGGTCTGCCAGTCCCAATTAGGCATGACCCCATTCCGCTCTTCCTCGATGCGTAGAGTCTCACCCTCGGTAGCCGGGGGTGCCTCGGGCGGAGCCGAGGGTGCCTCGGGCTGAGCCGAGGGTGCCTTGGGCTTGGTCGTGTCGCTGGTCTTGACCGAGGGTTGATGTAGGTCTCGGGAGAAGACGTCCGGGGGAACCGTTGTCCGCCCCGAAGCTATCTTCGCCAGCTCGTCCGCAGTCTCGTTGTACCGTCGGGCGACATGGTTGACCTCAAGCCCGTAGAACTTGTCTTCTAGGCATCGAACCTCGTCGCGGCAGGCTTCCATCTTCGGGTCGCGGCAGTGGGAGTTCTTCATGACTTGGTCGATGACAAGCTGCGAGTCACCGCGAGCGTCGAGGCGTCAGACCCCTAGCTCGATGGCGATGCGCAACCCGTTGACCAGAGCCTCGTACTCAGCCACGTTGTTGGACGCCGGGAAATGGAGGCGCAACACGTAGCGAAGGTGCTTCCCGAGGGGCGAGATGAAGAGCAGGCCCGCGCCTGCCCCTGTTTTCATCAGCGACCCATCGAAAAACATGGTCCAGAGTTCCGGTTGGATCGGAGCTGCCGGAAGCTGGGTGTCGACCCATTCAGCCACAAAGTCTGCCAAGACTTGGGACTTGATGGCTTTCCGAGGGGCGAACGAGATTGTCTCGCCCATGATTTCCACCGCCCATTTTGCAATCCTACCCGAGGCCTCTCGGCACTGGATGATCTCCCCGAGGGGGAAGGATGACACCACAGTTACCGGATGAGACTTGAAGTAGTGTCGCAACTTTCGCCGCGTCAGAATTACTGCGTACAGTAGCTTCTGAATTTGTGGGTAGCGGATCTTGGTCTCGGACAGTACCTCACTGATGAAGTAGACCGGTCTCTGGACGGGCAATGCATGCCCTTCTTCTCGTCTCTCGACCACGATCGCGGCGCTGACCACCTGAGTGGTAGCGGCGACGTAGATCAAGAGGGCTTCTCCGGCAGTGGGGGGCACCAGGACGGGTGCGTTCGTAAGGAGCGCCTTCAGGTTCCCGAGGGCTTCCTCGGCCTCGGGGGTCCAAGTGAAGCACTCGGTCTTTCTTAAGAGGCGGTACAGAGGTAGGCCTCTTTCGCCGAGGCGCAAGATGAAGCGGCTCAGAGCCGCAAGGCATCCCATGACCCTCTGTACGCCTTTCAAGTCCTTGATGGGCCCCATGTTGGTGATGGCCGCGATATTTTCCGGGTTGGCCTCGATGCCCCGCTCGGAGACGATGAACCCCAAGAGCATGCCTTGGGGGACTCCGAAGACGCACTTCTCGGGGTTGAGTTTTATGCCTTTCGCCTTGAGACACTTGAATGTCATTTCAAGGTCGAAGAGGAGGTCGGAGGCTCTCCTCGTCTTGACTACGATGTCATCGACGTAAGCCTCGACCGTTCGACCAATGTGCTCTCCGAACATGTGGTTCATGCACCTTTGGTACGTCGCACCCGCATTCCTCAAACCAAATGGCATAGTAACGTAGCAGTACATGCCAAAAGGTGTGATGAAAGAAGTCGCGAGCTGGTCGGACTCTTTCATCCTGATTTGGTGATACCCTTAGTAGGCATCGAGGAACGACAGGGTTTCTCACCCAGCAGTGGAATCCACAATTTGATCGATACGAGGCAGAGGGTAGGGAACCTTCGGACATGCTTTGTTTAGACCAGTGTAGTCTACACACATCCGCCATTTCCCTCCTTTCTTTCTCACAAGCACAGGGTTGGCAAGCCATTCGGGATGGAATACCTCCTTGATGAACCCAGCGGCCATCAGCTTGTGGATCTCCTTGCCTATGGCTCTGCGCTTTTCTTCGTCGAATCGACGTAGAGGCTGCTTCACGGGTCGGGCTCCAGCTCAGATATCCAGCGAGTGCTCGACGACTTCCCTCGGTATGCCAGGCATGTCCGAGGGACTCCACACGAAAACGTCGGCGTTTGCGCGGAGAAAGTCGACGAGCACTGCTTCTTACTTGGGGCCGATCCGTATCTGCTTGGAGGTGTCGTTGCTGGGGTCGAGAGGGACGGATTTAACCGCCTCTGCTGGTTCGAAGTTGCCGGCGTGGCGCTTCGCATCTGGAACCTCCTTGGGGAGGCTTTCCATGTCGGCGATGAGGGCCTCAGATTCGGTGAGGGCCTCGGCGTACTCCACGCACTCCACGTCGCATTCGTACGCGTGTCGGTACGTGGGGCCGACGGTGATGACCCCGTTGGGGCCTGGCATCTTGAGCTTGAGGTAGGTGTAGTTGGGGACGACCATGAACTTGGCGTAACATGGCCTCCCTAGCACTGCATGGTAGGTTCCTCGGAACCCGACCACCTCGAACGTGAGGGTTTTGATAGAGCTGGAGTGCCTGATCTTTCGGTGAGTGGAGATAATTCCAATTTGGTGGAAGTAGACCCTCACGATCCGACTATGATGAGCGAACCCGAAGCGCCAATGCAATCGCTGAACCAACTCCCAATGGTTACCGACCTTGCTGCTGCGAGATCGGCCTGATCACAAAGATCGTTTCCTGTGCGCAATCGAAGAACGAACAAGAAAAAGATGCGAGCAATCTTAATATCACTCGAGGTGGAGTTCTGAATCACAGAGGACAACACGTATTTATGTGTGTTCTGGGGTAGCTAAAGCTAGACCTAAAACAAAACTCCAAAAATAAAGGAGGCGCAGCTCCTGGATAAATAGAGCGGGGGCGCAGCCCCTAGGGGCGGCCAACCCTAGGTCGTCCATTATGGGCCGCAGTTGGGCTGGTCGTCTATTCTTCTGGGCCTTTGTTCTTTAACAGCATGATGTAGTTCAATTCTCTTGCATGGGCCCGAGTCACTGGCCCAGGTGGAAGGGGTGGCGCCTGGACTGGGGAAGATGGTGCCTGGGCTGGAGAAGGTGCTGCTGGTGTAGATGTGCTCGTGTTGGTGTTGATGTCCTCATCATCCTCCCCTTCTTGAACTGAAGTCGTCCTCGACGGCAACTCCTCATCTTCTCCCACACACGGTTTCAAATCTGCAACATTAAAACTAGTGGAAACACCAAACTCCGCAGGCAGGTCAAGGATATAAGCATTAGCATTAATCTTGGTTAGTATCTTAAAAGGACCAGCAGCACGAGGCATCAATTTATAACGGCGCAAAGTAGGAAAACGGTCCTTTCTCAAATGCAACCAAACCATATCACCAGGTTCAAAAGTAACTAGTTTCCGGCCTTTACTACCAGTAATCTGATATTTAGCATTAGCAGCAGCAATGTTTTGTTGAGTTTGTTCATGTAGATTAATCATTTGTTCAACATGTGCAAGAGCATCTATGTGTGGGGCGTCCGTAGCATCAAGCGAAAACAAAGCAATAGGCGCCCTAGGAATGTAACCATGAACAATTTGAAAAGGGCACATCTTTGTAGAAGAATGTGTTGCATGATTATAAGCAAACTCAACACGAGGCAAGCAATCCTCCCAACGTTTCAATTTTTTGTCTAAAACAGCCCTAAGCATGGTAGACAAAGTTCGATTAACTACCTCAGTTTGACCATCAGTCTGAGGGTGACAAGTGGTGCTAAACAACAATTTAGTTCCCAATTTATTCCACAGAGATCTCCAAAAATGACTCAGAAACTTAGCATCACGATCCGAGACTATTGTATTGGGAATACCGTGCAAACGAATAATCTCTCTAAAAAACAATTCAGCAACATTGCTAGCATCATCAGTCTTATGACAAGGTATGAAATGAGCCATTTTGGAGAATCGATCAACAACCACAAAAATGCTATCCCTCCCCTTCTTAGTTCTAGGCAATCCCAAAACAAAATCCATCGAAATATCAATCCAAGGGGAAGTAGGAACAGGCAAAGGCATATACAAACCATGGTTGTTCAACCGTGACTTAGCTTTCTGACAAGTAGTGCAGCGTGCAACAAGGCGCTCAACATCAGCGCGCATCCGAGGCCAAAAGAAGTGGGCAGCCAACACCTCATGTGTCTTGTAGACGCCAAAGTGCCCCATGAGACCGCCTCCATGTGCTTCCTGTAACAACAAAAGACGAACCGAGCTAGCTGGAACACACAGCTTGTTAGCGCGAAACAGGAACCCATACTGTATGTGAAATTTGCCCCATGGTTTCCCATTAATACAATGGCCGAAAGCATCTTTAAAATTAGCATCATCAACATATTGATCTTTCACAGTGTGCAAACCAAAGATTTTAAAATCTAACTATGACAGCATGGTATAGCGACGAGACAAAGCATCAGCAATAACATTGTCCTTCCCGTTCTTGTGTTTAATAATGTAAGGAAAGGACTCAATGAATTCTACCCATTTAGCATGATGACGGTTCAGATTTGTTTGGGTATGAATATGTTTTAAAGCCTCATGATCAGAATGGATTATGAACTCACGATGCCAAAGATAGTGTTGCCATGTATGCAAAGTGCGCACTAAAGCGTAAAGCTCCTTATCATAAGTAGAATATTTTAGACTAGCACCGCTTAATTTTTCACTAAAATAAGCAACTGGTTTTCCTTCTTGTAACAAAACAGCACCTAGCCCAATACCGCTAGCATCGCATTCAAGCTCAAACACTTTATTAAAATCAGGTAATTGCAATAGGGGAGCTTGGGTTAACTTATCTTTCAAAGTGCTAAACGCTACTTCCTGCGAATCACTCCAAGCAAACGGCACATCTTTCTTTGTCAGCTCATGTAGAGGCGCTGCAATGGAGCTAAAATCACGAACAAATCTACGGTAGAAACCGACAAGTCCAAGAAAGCTCCGAATTTGTGTGACCGTCGTCGGTGTAGGCCACTCCCGAATGGCAGCAATCTTGCTGCTATCCACCTCAATGCCCTGTGGAGTAACAACATAACCAAGAAACAAGACACGTCGTGTGCAAAAGATGCATTTTTCCATATTAGCAAATAACTGGGCAGCACGCAATGCATCAAAAACAGCACTTAAATGTTCCAAATGCTCTTTCTTAGATTTGCTGTAAATAAGGATATCATCAAAATAAACAACCACAAACAATCCTATGAAGGGCCTCAGAACTTCATTCATCACTCGCATAAAAGTGCTGGGAGCATTAGTCAATCCAAACGACATAACCAACAATTCATATAATCCAAATTTCGTTTTAAAAGCCGTTTTCCATTTATCACCCAGTTTCATTCTAATCTGGTGGTAACCACTACGCAAATCAATCTTACTGAAAATAATGGCACCACTAAGCTTATCTAGCATATCATCAAGGCGTGGTATAGGATATCGATAACGAATAGTGATGTTATTAATAGCACGACAGTCTACATACATACGCCATGACCCATCTTTCTTGGGAACAAGTAACACAGGAACAGAGCAAGGGCTAAGAGACTCACGAATGTATCCCTTGTCAAGCAACGCCTGTACCTGGCGCTGAATCTCCTTCGTCTCATCCGGATTTGTACGGTATGGTGCGCGGTTCGGAAGCTGTGCGCCGTGAATGAGGTCGATCAGGTGCTCAATGCCACGAAGCGGTGGGAGACCCGGTGGTAAGACTTTGGGAAAGACATCAGCGTACTCCTGCAAAAGGTTAGCAACCATAGGGGGAATAGCCAAAGATGGTGCATCATCAAGTGAAATGAGGACACTAGAGCATATAAGTGCATAGCATGGCAAATGAGCACCGTGTAGATCATCAAAATCAGCACGTGTAGCAAGTAAAACAGGAGCCTTCAACTTGATTTCAGAAGGAACAGAGGGCGATGGATCAAGTTGTTTAGCAGTTATAGCAGCTCGGGCAAGATCATCTTTAACAATTTGTTCAGGTGTCATTGGATGTATAATTATTTTCTGACCCTTAAAAATGAAAGAATAATGATTCGAACGACCATGATGCAAGCTATCAGTATCATATTGCCAAGGTCGACCAAGTAACAAAGAGCATGCTTCCATGGGAATAACATCACAATCAACAAAATCAGAATAAGCACCCATGGAGAAAGGAACGCGTACGGAACGTGTGATTTTTATTTTACCACCATCATTAAGCCATTGAATGTGATACGGGTTTGGATGCTTACGAGTGGGTAACGATAACTTTTCGATCAGCATGGTACTCGCCAAATTGTTGCAACTGCCGCTGTCGATAATGATGCGAATTGATCGCTCCTGCACAACACCCTTTGTATGGAACAGAGTGTGTCGCTGATTCTTCTCGGGCAAAGCGACCTATGTACTGAGAACACGCTGCACAATAAGACTTTCATACCTATCAGCGTCGCCCGGGTTGACATGTACCTTCGCCTTAACTGCATGGTCAGTGGCAAGTAGTGCATGTTCAATTTCTTCAGAATCACTAGCAGAAGAGTACTCACCATCGTCACGAATGAGCAAAGTGCGCTTGTTTGGGCAATCCCGAATCACATGGCCAAATCCTCTACAGCGATGACACTGAATATCCCATGTACGACCTGTGGGTGGGGCAGTGCTGGCTGGTTTGGTCGTCTTCTCGCGTGGAGTAGTGGTGGACGTGGATGGCGTAGGGGGAACTGGTGCTGAGGTGGATGTCGAGCTTCGTCCTGCAAAAGGGTTAGAATATGGCTTCGAGCGGCGTCCCTGCACTTCACGTTCAACTTTGCAAGCATATTCAAATAAAGTAGTCATATCATAATATTCCTTATAATCAAGTATATCTTGGATTTCGCGGTTTAAACCACCACGAAAACGTGCCATAGCAGCGTCGTTGTCCTCCAATATCCCACAACGAATCATACCTTTTTGTAACTCCTGGAAATAGTCCTCAACAGATTGAGAACCTTGCTGAAAACGCTGCATTTTATTAAGCAAATCACGAGCATAATACGAAGGCACAAATCGATGTCGCATCGCAGCTTTCAACTGATCCCAAGTGGTTGGAATGGTAGTGGGATGTTTTATTTTAAACTCACGCCACCAAATTAAAGCAAAATCAGTAAATTCACTAATAGCAGCTTTAACCTGAGAATATGCAGCAATATCATGGCATGAAAATTTTTGTTCAACCTCTAACTCCCAATCAAGATATGCAGCAGGATCATATTTGTCATTAAAAGGTGGAATTTTAAATTTAATCTTAGAAAATAAGTCATTAGGGGGATGACGAACCACACAGCGTGCACGACCACGGCGATCTCCATCGTCCCACTCAGTGTCACCGCCGTAGTCCTGCTCCATCTTTGTGGTCAACGCATCAAGGCGTGCCAGGATGGTGTCGAGTGTGGTGCGAGTCGCCGTTTGAGCAAGGTCAAGCTGGTTGAAACGCTCGGTCATCGAAGTGACCGTTGAATCAAGCCGTTCATGCATCGTCCTAATATCAGCAGCAAATCCATCAACTTGTCCCCTTACTTCCAGCAACTGGGCATCCACCGTGTCGTGTGCTCCTGCCATAGTTAGCGCAAACACCAAAACACCAAAAGAAGAAAAAAACCAACGACAAAAACAGGGGTGTACTGCTCACAAGGCGCTCACACTAGTGCTGTTATCAAATTCTTATCCGTTCTTACCAAGCCACAGTGGTGAACTGCAACCAACAGGTGGAACCGGTGAAAGATTGGATGAGCGATTGCCTGGAGAAACAGAAGCCTGCTCGTCGTAGAAATATGTGGAGTTCTGGGTAGGCTGCACTCAAGTCAATGATTAGCACAATCAAACAATAATGCAAAGTTGAATTATAGTGCGACACACGAAACTATATTGCTGGCCACAAGTGCAAAGGACGGATGGAACTAGCAGAATGGCAGTACCGTAAATATTGTACTAGCGACGCCACTAGTAGGAATCACAAGTGATTTTGTTTTTCTTTTTTGTATGATTTTTTTGATATTTTTCTCAGCACAAGAAGCAACAAAATAGGAGCTACACGAAGTTTCACCTAAAACAGAGATCAGATGTGGTCTACAGAAAATCAGGAAGTTCTCTGAAAAGCGTGCGAGAACTTTGATGAATTTTTTTCTTTATTTTCCTGAATTTTTTTGACAATTTTGTCGAAACCCAAACAGACCAAAGGTGAGTTTGGCCGGCCTCACAATGGTGTCAACAAGCTCCTGTAAAAATTTCAGATTTTTTAGACACCCGAGCGAAAAGTTATGCCCGGTTTAAGGAAGGTACCTCAAGTTATGTTTTAAAACGACCGGGATGAGACAACCGTATCCTTTCTCCTTCGTTTTCTTTTTTTTGTTTTTGTTTTTTTACGTAACCGAAGAAGAAAAACAAGCGGCTGTTGACTCGGTTTGTTTTTTTTCTGTTTTTTTTTGTAACCGAAGGAGAAAAACAAGAAACGGCTGTTGACTCGGTTTGTTTTTTCTGTTTTTTTTGACGTAACCGAAGGAGGAAAACAAGGAAATGATGTTGACTCGGTTTGCGGCGTGATCAAACGGGAGATGGTGGCGGCGCTAGGGTTTGAATGGTGGAAGAACATAATGCAACCAGCAACAAATGACGCGAAAGCACACAAATTCAACAATGCAGATTATTGAAAGAAAGTGCGAGGCTCAAAGGGTGCTGGGATAAGGTCTAACCTGAATTTTTATGTGGTTTTGTGGACTGTAGGAAAAAAACACTCGATAAACTCACCGATCAACCTGGAAATTTGATACCACTTGATAGAGCTGGAGTGCCCGATCTTTCGATGAGTGGAGATAATTCTGATTTGGTGGAAGTAGACCCTCACGATCCGACTACGACGAGCGAACCCGAAGCGCCAATGCAATCGCTGAACCAACTCCCAATGGTTACCGACCTTGCTGCTGCGAGATCGGCCTGATCACGAAGATCGTTTCCTGTGCGCAATCGAAGAACGAACAATAAAAAGATGCGAGCAATCTTAATATCACTCGAGGTGGAGTTCTGAATCGCAGAGGACAACACGTATTTGTGCGTGTTCTGGGGTAGCTAAAGCTAGATCTAAAACAAAACTCCAAAAATAAAGGAGGCGCAACTCCTGGATAAATAGAGAGGGGGCGCAGCCCCTAGGGGCGGCCAACCCTAGGTCGTCCATTATGGGCCGCAGTTGGGCTGGTCATCTATTCTTCTGGGCCTTCATTCTTTAACAACATGATGTAGTTAAATTCTCTTGCACGGGCCCGAGTCACTGGCCCAGGTGGAAGGGGTGGAGCCTGGACTGGGGAAGATGGTGCCTGGGCTGGAGAATGTGCTGCTGGTGTAGATGTGCTCGTGTTGGTGTTGATGTCCTCATCAGGTTTCCCTTCGAAAGTTGGAGGGAGTCCCGAAGCAGACGGGCAGATCGAGTTGTCCGAGGGGTTGGACGCGTTTCCCGGGGATGATCCCGTGAAAAGGCGCCACGCCTGCCTGGATCGAGGACAGATCGATCTGCAAGAGCCCAAGGGTCTCGGCGTAGATGATGTTGAGGCTGCTGCCTCCGTCCATGAGGACCTTGGTGAGCCTGACGTTGTCGATGACGGGGTCGACAACGAGCAGATATTTCCCCGGGCTCGGCACGCGGTCGGGGTGGTCGCCTTGGTCGAAGGTGATGGGCTTGTCGGACCAGTCTAGGTAGACTGGCGCCGCCGCCTTTACCGAGCAGACCTCTCGACGCTCTTGCTTGCGGTGCCGAGCCGAGGCGTTCGCCACTTGCCCACCGTAGATCATGAAGCAGTCGTGGACCTCGGGAAACTCCTCTGCCTTGTGGTCCTCCTTCTTGTCGTTGTTGCGGGCCCTGCCACCTTCCGCCGGTGGCCCGGCCTTGTGAAAGTGGTGCCGAAGCATGACGCACTCCTCAAGGGTGTACTTGATGGGCCCCTGATGATAGGGGCACGACTCCTTGAGCATCTTGTCGAAGAGATTGGCACCTCCAGGAGGTTTCCGAGGGTTCTTGTACTCAGCAGCGGCGATAAGGTCCGCGTCGGTGGCGTCGTGTTTCGCTTGCGACTTCTTCTTGTTCTTCTTCTTGGTGCCGCGCTGAGCGGACGCCTCGGGGACGTCTTCCAGCGGGCGGCCCTGGGGCTGCTTGTCCTTCCGGAAGATGGCCTCAACCGCCTCCTGGCCAGAGGCGAACTTAGTGGCGATGTCCATCAGCTCGCTCACCCTGGTGGGGGTCTTGCGACCCAGCTTGCTCACCAGGTCGCAGCAGGTGGTGCCGGCGAGGAACGCGCCGATGACATCGGAATCGGTGATGTTGGGCAGCTCGGTGCGTTGCTTCGAGAATCGCCGTATGTAGTCCCGAAGAGACTCTCCCGGCTGTTGGCGGCAGCTTCGGAGATCCCAGGAGTTCCCAGGGCGCACGTACGTGCCCTGGAAGTTGTCGGCGAAGGCTTGGACCTGGTCGTCCCAGTTGGAGATCTGCCCCGGAGGCTGATGCTCCAGCCAGGCTCGAGCGGTGTCGGAGAGGACCAGGGGGAGGTTGTGGATGATGAGGTTGTCATCGCCCGTTCCACCCAGCTGGCAGGCCAGTCGGTAGTCCGCGAGCCACAGTTCCGGCCTCGTCTCCCCCGAGTACTTTGTGATGGTAGTCGGGGTTCGGAACCGGGTCGGGAACGGCGCCCGTTGTATGGCCCGGCTGAAAGCCTGTGGACCGGGTGGTTCGGGTGAGGGGCTCCGATCCTCCCCGCTGTCGTAGCGTCCCCCACACCTGGGGCGGTAGCCTCGGCGCACCCTTTCATCGAGGTGGGCTCGACAGTTGCGGTGGTGGTGCTCGTTGTCGAGGCGACCCGGGGCCACAGGCGCCGTGTTGCGCGTGCGCCCGGTGTGGACCGAGGCTTCTCGCACGAATCCGAAAGTCGCGGCGCGATGCTCCGGGGGGTACCCCTGCCTTCGGGAGGCAGAGCTTTCAGCCCATCGGACCGCGGCATCTTCCAGGAGGTTCTTGAGCTCTCCTTGGATACGCCGCCCCTCGGTGGTGGAGGGTTCCGGCATCGCTCGGAGTAGTATCGCAGCTGCAGCTAGGTTCTGGCCGACCCCACTGGAAGTCGGGGGCAGCCTTGGCCTGGTATCGTCGGCGATGCGGTGCTGGACGTCCTGGGCCAGATGACGTGCTTCTCCGGCCGGAGCTCGGCCTACCCACTCCTGTCCGAGGTTCAGCCGAGGCTACGCAAGTGTTCCGGCCTCCTCGTCGAGCCTGGCCTGCATCTCGCGGATTTGCTCGAGCTGTGTGTCCTGACCCCCGCAGGGACTGGGACCACAGCTAGCTCCCGAAGGATGTCAACGTGAGGCGCAGGCCTAGGGGGATCGCCGTTCTCCGGCATACCAAGATGGTTACCTTCACTGAGACCCCCTAGATCGACGTGGAAACATTCGCGACTTGGGCCACAGTCCTCGTCGCCGAGGCTGTGGCTACCATCAGAACAATCGGAGAGGCAGTAGTCACACGCGGTCATGAAGTCCCGCATGGTACTAGGGTTACCAAGCCTAGAGAAATCCCAACCAGAGTCGAGCTCGTCATCTTCCTCGGAAACCGAGGGCCCATAGGTCGAGACGGGCGTCAGTCTGTCCCAGGGTGACCGCACATGGTACGCCAGAGGGTTTGGACATGCCTTTGCGAAAGCCTCCACCGAAGCGGGGTCGCTTGGCGGATCGAAGCTGAATCTGAAAGGCATGGGATGGGAAACAGACGGTACCTCTTGATCGACGGGTGGTGACGAAGTCGCGCCAGGGGCGAACTGCACCGTTGTCTCAGGTACGAGAGCGATGCCCAGCAAGCCCTTCGCGAGCGTGCTGGCGTCATCCGTCAGCTCGATGTTGGCGTGTTGCGGGGAAACGACGCTCGTCTTTGTCTCCAACACGAGGTCAACGCCCGGCGTGTCCCCCGCTGGGGCGCCGGCGCCGTCGTCTCGCTCGACAGCCGACGAGGTGTCGCTCCCTACTTGGCCATGCCTGCCCCGCCTCCTCCTCCGTCAGCGGGGGAGGCGATGGGACAGAACTGAATGTTGCTCTTCCGCCACGTGGGGAAGACGTCGTCGATTCCGTCGTCGGCGGGCGGGCTGACGGTCGCCATTGTCGTCGTCGCGCGGCGGAAGGAGTACCATGTTGTAGCTGCCGTCAAGAGACATGAACTCGAGACTCCCGAAACGGAGCATCGTCCCGGGTTGGAAAGGTTGCTAGGGACTACCCATCTGGAGCTTGACGAGAAGCTGTTCGTCAACACATAGCAGGCCCCTACCTAGCGCGCCAACTGTCGGCGTTTCGACCCCGGGGGGTCCCTAGACCGACGAGTAAATTGTCGCTGCGTGCCCCAGCCCAGATGGGTCGGCGCCAGACGGGACACAAAGGGGGAGAACAACGAGGGGAAACCGCGGCCTTCGTGTTGTCCTGCGCCCAGGGCGGCTAGGTGCGCTTGCAGTAGGGGGTTACAAGCGTTCGCGCGGGAGAGAGAGAGAGAGAGAGAGAGAGAGAGAGAGAGAGAGAGAGAGCCTTATGCGCCAGCCCGTTCTCCCGTGCGGCCAACCTCTCCGTACGAGAGCCCTGGACCTTCCTTTTATAGATGTAAGGAGAGGGCCCAGGTGTACAATGGGGGGTGTAGCAATATGCTAACATGTCTAGCAGAGAGGAGCTAGAGCCCTAAGTACATGTCGTCATGGTAGTCGGAGAGGTTTTGGCACCCTGTTCATGTGATGTCGTCGTCGTTGGAGGAGCGCTGGAGCCCTGCGGAAGTACAGCTGTCGGGGCTGTCGGGTCCACGCTGACGTCTCCTTGCTGACATAAGAGGCTGGGAGCTGCCGCCGTCATGGAGCATGTGGGGTGTCATCATTACTTGTTTTACCGGGGCGAGCCAGATGGGACGCCAGTCTTGTTCCCTGTAGCCTGAGCTAGCTAGGGGTAGGGTAATGATGGCCCTCCTGGCGACGTGGCTGGTCCGAACTCGAGTTTGGACGAGGTGGCGATTCCTCCGAGGTCGAGGTTGAGTTCGAGCCCTGGGGTCAGGCGAGGCGGAGTCCATCGTCTTCCAGAGCCGAGGCCGAGTCCGAGCCCTGGGGTCGGGCGAGGCGAAGTTCGTCGTCTTTTGGAGCCGAGGCCGAGTCCGAGCCCTAGGGTCGGGCGAGGCGGAGTTCGTCGTCTTCCGGAGCCGAGGCCGAGTCCGAGCCCTGGGGTCGGGCGAGGCAGAGTTTGTCGTCTTCCGAAGCCGAGGCCGAGTCCGAGCCCCTGGGTCGGGCGAGGCGGAGTTCGTCGTCTTCCGGAGCCGAGGCCGAGTCCGAGCCCCTAGGACGGGCGAGGCGGAGTTCGTCGTCTTCCGGAGCCGAGGCCGAGTCCGAGCCCTGGGGTCGGGCGAGGCGAAGTCCATCTTCCGAGGCCGAGACGGGGGCCGAGCCCTGGGCTCGGGCGAGGCGGAGTTTCCTATGTCGCCCGAGGCTGGACTTAGCCGCTGTCGACCTCACTCTGGCGAGTGGCACGGCAGTCGGAGCAGGGCAGGCGGCGCTGTTTTCTTGTCAGGTCGGTCAGTGGAGCGGCAAAATGACTGCGGTCACTTCGGCTCTGTCGACTGAAGAGCGCGTGTCAGGATAAGATGTCAGGCGATCCTTGCATTAAATGCTCCTGCGATACGGTCGGTTGGCGTGGCGATCTGGCCAAGGTTGCTTCTCTGCGAAGACTGGGCCTCGGGCGAGCCGAAGGTGTGTCCGTTGCTTGAGGGGGCCCTCGGGCGAGACGTGAATCCTCCAGGGTCGGCTGCCTTTGCCCGAGGCTGGGCTCGGGCGAGGCGAGATCGTGTCCCTTGAGTGGATTGAGCCTTGACCTTAATCGCGCCCATCAGGCCTTTGCAGCTTTGTGCTGATGGGGGTTATCAGCTGAGATTAGGAGTCTTGGGGGTACCCCTAATTATGGTCCTCGACAATGGTGTTTGGTCGTCTGGATCTATATATTTGATAGAAAGTTCCATAAAGGTTCACATATTGATCATTAAGCTCACGCCTTCAGGGCATAGAATATAACATTTATTGTCTCACGATTGTGATCAATATAAGCATTCGCTCCCCCTGACGATGACATCTGTCAAAGTCGTTATCCCTCATAACTTAAGCATATTCTTCAAGATATATGTCTCATTGTTCATCTGGAATAACGAGAATGGATGAGGTTGGGGTGCTATCATTTTCTATCTTACACCACAATTTATACATAGTTGTGCAAAGCAAATAACATGTCCTTCAATAGGACTTAGGGGATAATATAGTTGCAATAATACATATTCTAAATATGACACATCGCTCTAGGTGTTCATCCATTGCAACATCTATGATGGTGTAACAAAAGTCCATCAAAGATCGTAATCCATCAGAGATTTTTCATCGATCAGATACATCGTTATAGTCTGTCATTCTAGCACCATGGGGATATTTTTCCAGTAACACCTAAACCTTATAGGTTTTTGCCATCAGGGCTTTAGAGGATACAGTAATTCCACATCTAGTGGAAATTACCATGAGTAAAACTCATGGAATGTACATGTGCTTATTCGGTGAACTTCAAGTCCTTTGGTACCTTATCTTATTCCTTTTCGGGTCTGTATGGGTCTTTATCCTTTTATAGGGATTATCAAACTTTGGTGTTTAACACAGACTTTATTTCTTCTAGAAAGATTCCATTAAGGAACTATAATCTCATCTAGGAGATATTCTCTCTACACAGGAGAGTGTTCATTCGTCAGGAATGTATTATTCGGTACGAGATTTATATGTTGCATATTTATAATTCAAAGATATGGGTCCTCTTAGGATCTCATGATGGATCTTCAGAATCCTATTAACTGCATATTTTAATTCATGCCATTTGCCAGATATATTACATAGCGGAACAATGTTTATTCAACACATATGTGGGATGGGTCTCTCACAAGACCACTTGAACCATCGCATTCACCACACATTATTTCAATAGTGCCCATAAATGTTCGAACTTCAAGCTCGTGACTTTTATTTTGTGATTATTGGTTCAGCCTCGATTGCATTTATCAATGACCCGATAAGAGAGCTTAAAGCACTCATGCCTAGGACTTTGTTTTGGATCCATTTGCAATCTAGAGGGGCAAGATAGGTGTCGACATATTTGTCTCCCACATTTAATAATGATCTCTGTCATTTCCCAAAACGAAAGATTTATTGTTCAGTATTCCCAGCACAATGATATTGCACGCATTGCTAGGAATTTCATCATCAAGATGAACCTCTTCGTGAGGCAAATCACCATCAGGGTGAATTAATCGGAGGAGAGTTATCACAGACCACGTGAATCTGCAATCAGAACATATACTTTGACTAAGGCTGATGGATCATATTCGCAAGCGTCCCCGAGAATAGATCAAATACTAATAAGTCAAATGTGGATATGATATTAATCCCGGGTATATCCACATCTACATCAGGTAGAAGCATTTAGACCAATATGGTTACTCCTCAACGATTTCTGGCAAACTCCACATACACAGGAGTACACACCGAACGACAGGTTCAGTTTGGCTTTTGTGCGTTTAATAAAATATTGAGGCATTACATTACATGGGCATTCCTCCCCCTAATGTCGAGATGTTCTAAAAACATATAGATAAAATCCCCAACCACAATCATCCAGTTGTGGCCAATGTATGCTATTATGGTGATTTATTTGGGAAATCTTACGCACATTACAAATAGAGGTTTTATGCAGTGAGCTTTAGAATTATATTAATGTAGTGGCATGAATACTACATATTTGTCCTTTAACATGAAGGGTTAGTCTCAATATCCAGCGAGACACGCAACAACAAGTTGCTTCGTGGTTACAATTCTGCCAACTTATTGTTATTATTACCAAATGCACAGTCGATCATTAAGATGTAGACTAATATTGTCGGCGTTCCGAGACCGGGGGGTCCTCGAGCCGACGAGTGAGAGTGCCGCGTGCCCCAGCCCAGATGGGTCGAGCGCGTGGAGCGAGCGCAAAGGGGGGAACGGAGTGAGAGAGAGGTCGGTGGCCGGAGCCGGATCGCGAGGGAGTCGGAGAAATTCCCACGGCCTTCGTGTTCGTCCCGCGCCCAGGTCGGGTGCGCTTGCAGTAGGGGGTTACAAGCGTCCGCACGAGGTGAAGGGAGAGGGCGGCCCCGAGAGAGCGCCTGCCCCTGCCTTTCGTCCCCGCGAGGCCAACCTTTTTTAAGGAGGCCCTGGCCCTTCCTTTTATAGTCGTAAGGAGAGGGTCCAGGTGTACAAGATGGGGGTGTAGCAAGGTGCTACGTGTCTAGCGAGGGAGAGCTAGCGCCCTATGTACATGCCCAGGTGGCAGCCAGAGAGATCGTGGCACCCTGTTGGAGTGGCGTCGTGGCTGTTGGAGGAGTAACGGAGCCGGACGGGGGGACAGCTGTCGAGGTGGCTGGTCCTTGCTGACGTTCTCCTGCTTTCGTAAGGGAGCTGGGGGCCGCCGTCGTCATGATCTAGCGGGGCGCCATCATGGCCTATCTGGCATAGCTGGCCAGATGGGACGCCGGTCTTGTTCTCTGCGACCCAAGTCGGCTCAGGGCAGGGTGATGATGACGCTTCCTGTTGACGTGGCGGTCTCGTATCCTAGGTCGGGTGTCGTGGAGGCTCCTCCGAGGCTGTGGCCGAGTCCGTCCTGCAAGACAGAGACAGAGTCCGAGCCCTGGTCGGGCGAGGCGGAGATTATTCGGCAGAGGCCGAGGCGGAGTCCGAGCCCTGGGTCGGGCGAGGCGGAGGTCGCCGTCTTCCGGGGCCTTGGCCCGAGTCCGAGCCCTGGGTCGGGCGGAGCGGAGTTCGCCGTCTTCCGAGGCCTTAGCCTGAGTCCGAGCCCTGGGTCGGGCGGAGCGGAGTTCGCCGTCTTCCGAGGCCTTAGCCTGAGTCCGAGCCCTGGGTCGGGCGGAGCGGAGTTCGCCGTCTTCCGAGGCCTTAGCCTGAGTCCGAGCCCTGGGTCGGGCGGAGTCTCCTATGGCACCACTGGCGAAGTCTGGCCGCCCGTCGGTCTTACCTTTTGCGTTAAACGCCCTGGTGACTCGGTCGGTTGGTGCGGTGATTTAGTCAGGGTTTCTCCTTATCGGAGGCGGGGCCTAGGGCGAGCCGGGGATGCGCCTGCCGTGAAAGAGGAGACCTCAGGCGAGACGGAGTCATCTTAGGGTCGGCTGCCCTCGCCCGAGGCTAGGCTCGGGCGTGGCGTGGTCAAGTCACTCGTGTGGACTGATCCCTGACTTAATCAAACCCATCAGGCCTTTGCAGCTTTATGCTGATGGGGGTTACCAGCTGAGAATTAGGCGTCTTGAGGGTACCCCTAATTATGGTCCCCGACAGTAGCCCCCGAGCCTCGAAGAGAGTGTTAACACTCGCTTGGAGGCTTGCATCGCACTTTTTTGCAAGGGGACCAGCCTTTCTCGGAGGTACCTTGTTCCGGTGGGTGCGCGCGAGCGCACCCGCCGGGTGTAGCCCCCGAGGCCTCGGAGGAGTGGTTTCACTCCTTCGAGGTCTTAATGCCTTGCGCAATGCTTCGGCGTGACTAGCGGTTCCCTCATGCGAGCAGGGCGTAACCCAGGTGCACTGTCGGGGCCCAAGTTCTCGGGCTGGTATGTTGACGCTGTCAACGGTTCGGCCGGAGCCGGGTTTGCGAGAGCAGCCCCCGAGCCTTCGCACGGAGCGAGAGGACGATCAGGGACAGACTCGACCTTTTATATACGCCCCTACGTCGCCTTTCCGCAAGGAGGAGGGGGGGAGTGCGCCATGTTACCCTCGATGGGCACCGAACATGGTGTCTCCGGTGAGCTGCGATCGGGTAATCCGAGTGGACGTCCGTGCCCCGTTCGTTAGGGGTCGGCTAGGGGCCCGGAGGCACGCCCAAAAGTACCTGCGGGTGATCTGCCGGACCCGGTCCCCTAGCGACGGGGTCCGAGGGCTCGTTGCCTCCCTCCGATGGGATTCCGTTACAGAGTCGTTCCCGCTGGTCTCGGAAATGTCCTAGGGTACCTCGGGAGCGCAGCCCGAGCCTTGGTTATGTATCGAACGTACCCCTGGTCATCCCTCGCTCGGCGTCTGAGGCGGCTGTGAACCCTTCGACAGGCCAGCCTTCGAACCCCTGATCAGTAGGGGGCACGGAGCCCTAGTAGCCTGAGGCGGTCATGGAACCTTTCGGGGGCCGACCTTCGAACCCCTGACCAGTAGTGGGTGTCGGGCCCACGCGATCTGAGGCGGCTGTTGAACCCTTCGGGGGGCCAGCCTTCGAACCCCTGATCAGTAGGGAGGCTCGGGGCCTAGTTCCTTCACGGGGAAGGATCCCTTTGGGGTTATCCCCCTTCTCGGTCCCTGTTGCAAGAGATAGAGAAAGAAGGAAAAGGGAAAAAGGGATTCGAAATTGAACTTCGTGGCGTACCTTTCTCGGCGTGGCCGTTTTTGGCGGAGGCGAAGCGCCGCCAGCTGCCCCTGCCAGAAACGTCACCTATTTCGCCGTGGAGTTAATGCGCTGGGGTGAGTAGTTGGCGAGGTCACCGTTGTGCGCGCGCGGGCCGTTCGAGGTACGGGTCACGGACGCGTCGTCTTCACGCCGTGAGAAGGGTTCTCTTGCTGCCCCCGGATGGGACGTGAGCCTGGCCGATGGCGTAACCGCTGCCCTCACACGCCTGCCACCGTCATTACTGCCGGCCCATTTTTGACCGCGTTTGACCGCTGCGCCAGGCTGGCGCCGCTGGATCGCAGGCTGGGCGGCCTCGAGTCGCGGTATCGGTTCCGCAATCGAGGAGGTGCGGTGGTGGAGCGAGAGGCGCAGCGGTTCGCATGCAGCGCCTGGCGCGCCAGTTGAACGACGCGTGGTCTTGAGCCGTCGCGCTGGCCTGTCAGGAGTCGGGGAGGCGCGTCCACTTGGCGTGGTTGCATGCCGCTTGCATGGCCGCTCGCCCCCTTTGCCTGTTGGTCTGGGCAAAAGTGGAGGGTTACTTGTAACCGCTGGGCGGTTGCGTGCGTCGTGCGCGGCGGTTTGGCTCCCTCTGCTTGGAGCTGGTCTGCATGACAGGCGGGCCCCAGCCCCCGCGCCGCGGGGAAGGGCCTTGGAGGCGTGTTGGAGAAGACTCAGCCCATGACGGTTGAGGGCGCTATCAGGGGGAGTTGCCTTTAAAAGGAGGGCGACCCCCTTCGTGAGGCGACCATGTCTCCTTTCTCCCTTATGCATTATGTCTCTCCATCTTCCAGGCCCCCGGTTGGGGGGGAACCGCCGTCTTTTCGCTCCATCGTTGGAGGAACGCAACCCCGTGGGAGTTGGTACCTTTCAGCCATCGTTCGGCTTCAAGGATTTTCATCACACAGCCCAGCGGCTTCCCTCCGCCGGTGGTCACCCAAGGTGGTGGCCTCCAGCTCCCGAATGGGGAGGGGCAAACCGGGCTGTGGTCTTGGCCCTGCCCCCAGCGTTGAGGGTGTTCGTCATCCTCGCCGGGGCGGAGATCGAGGCGAGCCGGGGCCCCACCTCCTACGCGGGTCGGCGGGCCACCTCATTTTCCAGCTTCTGGTGGCGGCAATCGCCTTTTAGCCCCATGGCGGAGACATCCTCCAGCCATGCCGGGGAAGGAGAACTGTTGCTGTCCAGCTAGGATGCAACATTCCGCCTCCCTCCTCGCGTTCGCGGCGAGGGCGGCTGCGAGGATCTGCCGGGGTGATTAGGGGTGTCCCGCGTTTGCTGGTGATTCGCCCGGAGCTTGTTGCTCCACGGGCTTCCCAGGCGGGGAGGTTGTCCGTACCCGCGGGGACGGAACCAGAGTTCCGTTTACGATGGCGCTTCGAGTGCCGGGTTTTTTGTTCATTTTCGGCTTTCGGGGCCTGAACATGTATGTAACTCCGGCACAGAGCCGTGTTTTTTCCTCATTTCTGAGCAATAAGACTTGCCTATCGATTGTCTGAATCGCTTCACCAAGCATGAGTCGCCCCGTGTCCAGGGGACGAGTGAGGTATCCGTATCCCGGAGGCGTGGGAATCCCTCGGCTCGGTCGGACCTGTTGTCCGAGGCTCCTCTAGCTTAGTTAAAAAGACCCCTCGGTCGCTCTTCGACGAGCCGAGGCCAGGGGTAGCGATATCAGCACAAGCAGAGGCGTTGTTGGCTCGGAAATGGAACCTGGTTGGCCGGAGCCCAGCTGGGTCGTCTGCTGTCAGGCTCGGCGCCGGAGTTGATTGGCCGAGGCCTCGGACCGAGCTGGCGCCCTCGGAAGGGGTCGGCCGAGGCCCCGGAGGTGGCCGGCCGAGCCGTCCGCTTGGGCCGGATTCTCGGGGAAGCCTCTGGCGGAGATTGCTCGAGCGCGGTGTCGACGTCGTCCTTTGGAGCGGAGGCCTTCGGACCGCGTGGCCACCCGAGGCCAGGTCGGGTCTTGCCGAAGGTGCTGCTGATGCCGAGGGTGTCGCCACCCTCTTCCAGTGCCAAGGTCCGCGCCTGCAGGGTCAAGTCGTCCTGTAGCGTGGGCCTTGTGCGGCCGTTGAGGCCAGAACACACACCCTTGTCGCGTTATAAAGCTGTGTCTCTTTTCCTCTTGCTTCGAGTATCTGGACTTTTTGTCGGTAGCAGGGATGTTAGTGCGAGCAAGAGTTGCTTCTCGCGGGAGGTGATGAGTGAGGTATCCGTATCCCGGAGGCGTGGGAGTCCCTCGGCTCGGTCGGCCTCGCCGCTTACGCGTACTTTTACCCATCCATGAGGCCCTGTCACCGACTCGGTCGAGAAGGCTCGAAGAACCTGCTTCAACAGAAGAGCCTCCGTACGTAAAGACTCATTCGATCCGCGGAGTCACCTTATCCGAACGCGAGTTACTTATCACAGAAGGTGACGAGTGAGGTATCCGTATCCCGGAGGCGTAGGAGTCCCTCGGCTCGGTCGGCCTTGGCTGCTTACGTGTACCCCGTCGTTTCTAGGACCCACTTTTCGAAGTAGTCAAAAAGCACGAAAGATGTTCTGGTAAAAGAGGTTTTTTGTTCGAGGAAAATTTTGACGCAGAGGGGGTTAACCCCCTTGGGGTTAACCCCCTTTTAGCCCCCGAGGGAGGGTCGGGCTCCGCTGAGGCGAGGCCGACCCTTCCTTGTTGACTAAACTTCGCGTGGGTACGGGGTATAAGAACAACTTGGAAACATTCTTAAGGATAGAAGCGACGTAGCTGTTGGATGTTCCAAGCGTTGCCGTAGACCTCGCCTTGACTGTTGGCCAGCTTGTAAGTTCCGGGCTTCAGAACTTTGGTGATGATGAACGGCCCCTCCCAGGGGGGCGTTAGCTTATGCCTCCCTCGGGCGTCCTGCCGCAGCCGAAGCACCAGATCGCCCACCTGGAGATCTCGGGGTCGGACCCCTCGGGCGTGGTAGCGTCGCAGGGACTGCTGATACCGCGCTGAGTGGAGTAGGGCCCTGTCCCGAGCCTCGTCCAGCTGGTCCAGCGAGTCTTCTCGGCTGGCTTGGTTGCTTTCTCCGTCGTAAGCCCTCGTCCTCGGGGAACCGTATTCCAGGTCCGTGGGCAGGATTGCCTCGGCCCCGTAGACCAGGAAGAACGGCGTGAAACCCGTGGCTCGGCTTGGAGTCGTCCCCAGGCTCCAGACCACCGAGGGGAGTTCCTTCATCCATCGCTTGCCGAACTTGTTGAGACTGTTATAAATCCGAGGCTTAAGCCCCCGTAGAATCATGCCATTGGCACGTTCCACTTGCCCATTTGACATGGGGTGAGCTACGGCGGCCCAGTCCACCCGGATGTTGTGATCGTCGCAAAAATCCAAGAATTTTTTGCCGGTGAACTGGGTGCCATTGTCGGTGATGATGGAGTTCGGGACCCCGAAGCGATGGATGATGTTGGTGAAGAATGCCACCGCCTGCTCGGACCTGATGCTGCTTAGGGGTCGGACCTCGATCCACTTGGAGAATTTGTCGATGGCAACCAGCAGGTGCGTGTAGCCCCCGGGTGCCTTCTGCAGTGGGCCGACGAGGTCCAGACCCCACACAGCGAAGGGCCAGGTGATGGGTATCGTCTGCAGAGCCTGAGCGGGCAGGTGGGTCTGCTTCGCATAGAATTGGCACCCTTCGCAGGCGCGGACAATTCTAGTGGCGTCAGCCACCGCCGTTGGCCAGTAGAAGCCTTGGCGGAAAGCATTCCCGACGAGGGTTCGAGGTGCTGCATGATGACCGCAAGCCCCCGAGTGTATTTCCTGCAGGAGGTCCTGACCCTCGGCGATGGTGATGCATCGCTGGAGGGTGCCCGAGGGGCTGCGGTGGTAGAGCTCCTTCTCGTCGCCCAGCAGGACGAACGATTTTGCTCGTCGCGTTACCCGCCGAGCCTCGGTTTGGTCGAGGGGCAGCTCTCCTCGGCGGAGATATTGCAGGTACGGGGTCCTCCAATCTTGATCTGGCACGACCCCGTTCTGCTCCTCCTCGACGTGCAGCGCTTCGCGCTCGGGCCCCGAGGGTTCCTCGGATTGAGCCGAGGACGGCTCGGGCTGAGCCGAGGTCACCTCGGACGAGGCCGAGGGTGCCTCGGGTTCGGGCGCGTCGCCTATCTTGACTGAGGGTTGGTGCAGATCCCGGGCGAAGACGTCTGGGGGAACCGTTGTCCGCCCCGAGGCTATCTTCGCCAGCTCGTCCGCAGTCTCGTTATAGCGTCGGGCGATGTGGTTAAGTTCGAGCCCGTAGAACTTGTCCTCCAGGCGTCGAACCTCTTCGCAGTAGGCCTCCATCTTCGGGTCGCGGCAGAGGGAATTCTTCATGACTTGGTCGATGACGAGCTGCGAGTCGCCGCGTGCATCGAGGCGTCGAACCCCTAGCTCGATGGCGATTCGCAACCCGTTGATCAGAGCCTCGTACTCAGCTACATTGTTAGACGCCGGGAAATGGAGGCGAAGCACGTAGCGCAGGTGTTTTCCGAGGGGCGAGACGAAAAGCAGGCCCGCGCCAGCTCCCGTCTTCATCAGCGACCCGTCGAAAAACATGGTCCAGAGTTCTGGTTGGATCGGAGCCGTTGGTAACTGGGTATCGACCCATTCGGCTACGAAATCCGCCAGTGCCTGGGACTTGATGGCCTTCCGAGGGGCGAACGAGATCGCCTCGCCCATGATTTCCACCGCCCACTTTGCGATCCGTCCCGAGGCTTCTCGGCACTGGATGATCTCCCCCAGGGGGAAGGATGACACCACAGTCACCGGATGGGACTCGAAGTAATGTCGCAACTTTCGCCTCGTCAGGACCACAGCGTATAGCAGCTTCTGGACTTGTGGGTAGCGGGTCTTGGTCTCGGACAGCACTTCGCTGACGAAGTAAACTGGCCTCTGAATGGGCAAAGCATGCCCTTCTTCCTGCCTTTCGACCACGATCGCGGCGCTGACCACCTGAGTGGTTGCGGCGACGTAGACCAGGAGGGTCTCTCCATCAGTTGGGGGTACCAAGATGGGCGCCTGTGTGAGGAGTGCCTTCAGGCTCCCGAGGGCTTCTTCGGCCTCGGGAGTCCAAGTGAAGCATTCGGCCTTCCTTAAGAGGCGGTACAGGGGCAGGCCTCTTTCGCCGAGGCGCGAGATGAAGCGGCTCAAGGCCGCGAGGCATCCCATGACCCTCTGTACGCCTTTTAAGTCCTTGATAGGTCCCATGTTTGTGATTGCTGCGATCTTCTCCGGATTGGCTTCGATGCCCCGCTCGGAGACGATGAACCCCAAGAGCATGCCCCGGGGCACCCCGAAGACGCACTTCTCGGGATTGAGCTTGACGCCCTTCGCCTTGAGACACCGGAATGTCAGTCCGAGGTCGGAGAGAAGGTCGGAGGCTTTCCTCGTCTTGACCACGATGTCGTCGACGTAGGCCTCGACCGTGCGACCAATGTGTTCGCCGAACACATGGTTCATGCACCGCTGGTACGTTGCACCCGCGTTCCTCAAGCCGAACGGCATTGTGACATAACAGTACATGCCGAAGGGCGTGATGAAAGAAGTCGCGAGCTGGTCGGACTCTTTCATCTTGATTTGATGATACCCTGAGTAGGCATCGAGAAAAGACAGGGTTTCGCACCCTGCTGTGGAGTCCACAATTTGGTCGATGCGAGGTAGAGGGTAGGGGACCTTTGGACATGCTTTGTTGAGGCCAGTGTAGTCTACACACATCCGCCACTTCCCCCCTTTTTTCCTCACAAGTACAGGGTTGGCAAGCCATTCGGGATGGAATACCTCTTTAATGAACCCTGCTGCCATCAGCTTGTGGACCTCCTCGCCTATCACTCTGCGCCTTTCCTCGTCGAATCGGCGCAGAGGCTGTCTGACCGGTCGGGCCCCGGCCCGAATATCCAGCGAGTGCTCGGCGACTTCCCTCGGTATGCCGGGCATGTCCGAGGGACTCCACGCGAAAACGTCGGCGTTTGCGCGGAGAAAGTCGACGAGCACTGCCTCCTATTTGGGGTCGAGCCCCGAACCGATTCGGATCTGCTTGGAGGCGTCGCCACTGGGGTCGAGAGGGACGGCCTTAACCGTCTCTGCTGGCTCGAAGTTGCCGGCATGCCGCTTCACATCCGGCACCTCTCGGGAGAGGCTTTCTAGGTCGGCAATGAGGGCCTCGGACTCGGCGAGGGCCTCGGCGTACTCCACGCACTCCACATCGCACTCGAATGCGTGTTTGTACGTGGGGCCGACGGTGATGACCCCGTTGGGGCCCGGCATCTTGAGCTTCAGGTAGGTGTAGTTGGGGATGGCCATGAACTTCGCGTAGCATGGCCTTCCCAACACCGCGTGGTAGGTCCCTCGGAACCCGACCACCTCGAACGTCAAAGTCTCCCTTCGGAAGTTGGAGGGTGTTCCGAAGCAGACAGGGAGGTCGAGCTGTCCGAGGGGCTGGACACGCTTCCCGGGAATGATCCCGTGGAAGGGCGCAGCGCCTGCTCGGACAGACGACAAGTCGACGCGCAGGAGCTTGAGAGTCTCGGCGTAGATGATGTTGAGGCAGCTGCCCCCATCCATCAGGACCTTGGTGAGCCTGACGTCGCCAATGACAGGATCGACGACGAGCGGGTACTTCCCCGGGCTCGGCACGTGGTCGGGGTGGTCGTCCTGGTCGAAGGTGATGGGCTTGTCGGACCAGTCTAGGTAGACTGGCGCCGCCACCTTCACCGAGCAGACCTCCCGACGCTCTTGCTTACGATGCCGAGCCGAGGCATTTGCCACATGCCCTCCGTAGATCATGAAGCAGTCGCGGACCTCGGGGAACTCTCCTGCTTGGTGATCCTCCCTTTTGTCGTCGTCGTGAGCCTTGCCACCCTCGGCGGGTGGCCCGGCCCGATGGAAGTGACGCCGAAGCATGACGCACTCTTCGAGGGTGTGTTTGACGGGCCCCTGATGGTAGGGGCACGTCTCCTTGAGTGCCTTGTCGAAGAGGTTTGCACCTCCGGGGGGTTTTCGAGGGTTCTTGCGCTCGGCGGCGGCGACAAGGTCAGCATCGGGAACGTCGCGTTTCGCTTGCGACTTCCTCCTGCCTTTCTTCTTGGCGCCGCGCGGAGCAGACGCCTCGGGAGCATCTTCCGACGGGCGGCCCTGGGGCTGCTTGTCCTTTCGGAAGATGGCCTCTACCGCCTCCTGGCCGGAGGCGAACTTGGTAGCGATGTCCATCAGCTCGCTCGCCCTGGTGGGGGTCTTGCGACCCAACTTGCTCACCAGGTCGCGGCAGGTGGTGCCGGCGAGGAACGCGCCGATGACATCGGAGTCGGTGATGTTGGGCAGCTCGGTGCGCTGCTTCGAGAACCGCCGGATGTAGTCCCGAAGGGACTCTCCCGGCAATTGCCGACAGCTTCGGAGGTCCCAGGAATTCCCGGGGCGCACGTACGTGCCCTGGAAGTTCCCGGCGAAGGCCTGGACCAGATCCTCCCAGTTGGAAATCTGCCCCGGGGGCAGGTGCTCCAACCAGGCACGAGCGGTGTCGGAGAGAAATAGGGGGAGGTTTCGGATGATGAGGTTGTCATCGTCCGTCCCACCCAGCTGGCAGGCCAGGCGGTAGTCTGCAAGCCACAATTCCGGTCTCGTCTCCCCCGAGTACTTCGTGATAGTAGTCGGGGGTCGGAATCGGGGCGGAAACGGCGCCCGCCGAATGGCTCGGCTAAAGACCTGCGGACCGGGTGGTTCGGGCGAGGGACTTCGATCCTCCCCACTGTCATAACGTCCCCCACGCCTGGGGTGGTAGCCTCGGCGCACCCTTTCGTCGAGGCGTGCCCGACGGTCACGATGAGGGTGCTCCTCGCCGAGGTGGCCCGGGGCCGCAGGCGCGGTGTTGCGCGTGCGCCCGGTGAAGACCGAGGCTTCCCGCGTGAGTCGGGAAGTCGCGGCACGAGGATCCGGGGTGTATCCCCGCCTTCGAGAGGCAGAGCTCTCTGCCCGCCGGGCCGCAGCGCCTTCCAGGAGATGCCTGAGTTCTCCCTGGATCCGCCGTCCCTCGGTGGTTGATGACTCCGGCATCACGCGGAGGAGCATTGCTGCAGCGACCAGGTCCTGGCCAGTCCCGCCGGATGCGGGTGGCGGTTTGTCCCTGGCATCGTTGGCGATGCGGTGCTGGAGACCTTGGGGCAAGTGACGTATTCCTCCGGCCGGGGGTTGGCTCGCCCATACCTGCCCGATGTTCTGACGGATTGCCTCGAGCGCTCCTGCTCCTTCATCGAACCCGGCCTGCGCCCCGCGGACTTGCTCGAGCTGTGGGTCGTGACCTCCCGCCGAAGCGGGGACCACAGCTAGCTCCCGCGGGATGTCAGCGCGAGGCGCTGGCCTAGGGGGATCACCATCCTCCGGCATGCCGAGACAGCCGCCTCCGGAGGGATCCCCTAGCTCGATGTGGAAACATTCGCGACTCAGGCCGCAGTCCTTGTCGCCAAGGCTGCGGCTGCCGTCGGAACAGTCGGAGAGGCAGTAGTCACATGCGGTCATGAAGTCCCGCATGGCACTAGGGTTGCCAGATCCGGAGAAATCCCAGCAGATGCTGGGGTCGTCGTCTTCCTCGGACCCAGAGGGTCCGTAGGTCGAGACACCCGTCAATCGGTCCCAAGGCGACCGCACAGGAAACCCCAGAGAGGTTGCACTCGCCTCAATGTGAGCGCCCGCCAAAGCGAGATCGCCAGGCGGGCTGAGGCCGAGTCGAAATAACGAAAGATGGGTAGCAGTCGATACCTTTTTGTCGACGAGGAGCGATGAAGTCGCGTCGGGGGCTGACCGCGTCGTCGTCTTGGGTCCGAGGGCGACGTCCTGCAGGCCTTCCGTGAGCGTGCTGGCGTCGTCCACTTGCTCGGAGTCGACGTGTTGCGGGGGGATGGCGCTCGCGTCTGCCTTGAACGCGAGGGCGACGCTTGGCGTGTCCTCCGTCGAGGCGCCGGGGATGTCGATTTGCCCGACAGCCGTCGGAGCGCGACCTCCCGCTCGGCCCCGGTTGCCCTGCCTCCTCCTCCTCCGACGGCGAGGGAGAGGATGGGGCGAGCTCAAAAGTTGTCCTTCCCCTACGCGGGAAAGACGTCGTCGATTCCGCCGCCAGCGGGCGGGCTGTCCGCCATCAATGTCGTCGTCGCGCGGCGGTGGAAGGAGTATCATGTCGTAGTCGCCGTCGAGCGAGATGAACTCGAGGTTCCCGAAACGGAGCACCGTCCCGGGTTGAAGAGGTTGTTGGAGACTGCCCATCTGGAGCTTGACGGGAAATCGAACGTCAACACGCAGCGCTGCCCCTACCTGGCGCGCCAACTGTCGGCGTTCCGAGACCGGGGGGTCCTCGAGCCGACGAGTGAGAGTGCCGCGTGCCCCAGCCCAGATGGGTCGAGCGCGTGGAGCGAGCGCAAAGGGGGGAACGGAGTGAGAGAGAGGTCGGTGGCCGGAGCCGGATCGCGAGGGAGTCGGAGAAATTCCCACGGCCTTCGTGTTCGTCCCGCGCCCAGGTCGGGTGCGCTTGCAGTAGGGGGTTACAAGCGTCCGCACGAGGTGAAGGGAGAGGGCGGCCCCGAGAGAGCGCCTGCCCCTGCCTTTCGTCCCCGCGAGGCCAACCTTTTTTAAGGAGGCCCTGGCCCTTCCTTTTATAGTCGTAAGGAGAGGGTCCAGGTGTACAAGATGGGGGTGTAGCAAGGTGCTACGTGTCTAGCGAGGGAGAGCTAGCGCCCTATGTACATGCCCAGGTGGCAGCCAGAGAGATCGTGGCACCCTGTTGGAGTGGCGTCGTGGCTGTTGGAGGAGTAACGGAGCCGGACGGGGGGACAGCTGTCGAGGTGGCTGGTCCTTGCTGACGTTCTCCTGCTTTCGTAAGGGAGCTGGGGGCCGCCGTCGTCATGATCTAGCGGGGCGCCATCATGGCCTATCTGGCATAGCTGGCCAGATGGGACGCCGGTCTTGTTCTCTGCGACCCAAGTCGGCTCAGGGCAGGGTGATGATGACGCTTCCTGTTGACGTGGCGGTCTCGTATCCTAGGTCGGGTGTCGTGGAGGCTCCTCCGAGGCTGTGGCCGAGTCCGTCCTGCAAGACAGAGACAGAGTCCGAGCCCTGGTCGGGCGAGGCGGAGATTATTCGGCAGAGGCCGAGGCGGAGTCCGAGCCCTGGGTCGGGCGAGGCGGAGGTCGCCGTCTTCCGGGGCCTTGGCCCGAGTCCGAGCCCTGGGTCGGGCGGAGCGGAGTTCGCCGTCTTCCGAGGCCTTAGCCTGAGTCCGAGCCCTGGGTCGGGCGGAGCGGAGTTCGCCGTCTTCCGAGGCCTTAGCCTGAGTCTGAGCCCTGGGTCGGGCGGAGCGGAGTTCGCCGTCTTCCGAGGCCTTAGCCTGAGTCCGAGCCCTGGGTCGGGCGGAGTCTCCTATGGCACCACTGGCGAAGTCTGGCCGCCCGTCGGTCTTACCTTTTGCGTTAAACGCCCTGGTGACTCGGTCGGTTGGTGCGGTGATTTAGTCAGGGTTTCTCCTTATCGGAGGCGGGGCCTAGGGCGAGCCGGGGATGCGCCTGCCGTGAAAGAGGAGACCTCAGGCGAGACGGAGTCATCTTAGGGTCGGCTGCCCTCGCCCGAGGCTAGGCTCGGGCGTGGCGTGGTCAAGTCACTCGTGTGGACTGATCCCTGACTTAATCAAACCCATCAGGCCTTTGCAGCTTTATGCTGATGGGGGTTACCAGCTGAGAATTAGGCGTCTTGAGGGTACCCCTAATTATGGTCCCCGACAAATATGCACAACACTATTTTATCCATAAGGGTCCTTCAGGGGCTCATGAATACCATTCGTCGTTTGGAGCCATTAGTTGACTTCAGATCAACAGGTAAAATGACTATCAAGGTCTAACGCTCACAAAGACATTCACTTGTTGCATTGTGCTTTTAAGCACATAGGAAAATATGTGTGTAGATAATGGTAGTAAAGTGCACGGCATCAGGCCAATGCTGCCAAGCAAATATTTTTATATGCATAGATGTATAGTCCAGCTCGTTTTTATCACTGCCCATGGTTTACCCAATTACTCATACTGTTGTGAAATTGGGTATCAATTTGTGCAACATTTTTAGGTATTATAATTTTGAGAGAGAATTTATAACAATAGTTAATAATTTGTGATGCTGCCAGCAGGGCAAACATTTCTCCTCATATTGTATATCAATTTGTTTTATAAAGCATTATTTCGATCTCTTTGTTGTTCGGCAAAAAGAGAAGCTTTGGAATAGAACAAACAAAACTAATAATTCATTTTTATCTGGGAAAACTCATCTGATTGCTAAGACTAAGCAAATGGTGATAATTGCTTCGCAAGAGCGAAAAAACCAATATCCGTCTGGAGCCAGTCTTCAACAACAATTAGTGCTGCTCTCATATGAAGGAGTCATCCGGTCTCCACAAGATCTTCATAGTTCTGTCTCAAATTACCATCACTACCACTCTGGTGGTGAAGATTTATGGCTCTTTCAACGCCAAGGACCAAGGACATATTAATGCCCAATTTAGCTTCAAGCTCTATGGTGATGTGGGATTTTATAGTTATTTGTCTATTCTTCTCACTTCTGGTAGATCGGAGGTAGATAATGGTAAGCATGCCAAAGGGTGGAATTCAGTGTAGTTTTGCTACATAAACCCCGGGTATGTGTCCATTCAGGACTGACCTTTACTATTTAGCTTACAGTGTATAACAAACTTGTCAAATTACTATCCCGAGTCAATTCAGTGACTATAAGTATTTACAATTACGAGAGATGTATGCGACACAAGCATAGAGGTCCTAGATAGAACGAGTAAAGTGGTTCGACGAGAACACACTATGATTTTCACACCAACATAGTGAAAATTTTCTCAGAATAACCTCTCGGTATACTCGCAACTTCGTGTTGTTGGCGATTACATGTCCTTTTATCTCATAGTTTGCTTCATGTCATTTAGTGACAAAGAGAGCAATGTGCTAACATCTGGTTGAGCAATGTATGGCTGAGAATTATAGTCTTAAATCATTTGGTAAGGCCTTATTGCTTACTAATGGAATCCCAATTTATGATGTCTTTTATGCCAAAAAGGCTTTCATGCATTATTGGGTTACTTCAGGTAAAACTTTATGCATGAGGAGAGAGCAAAGAATTAACTTATTTGTGTTTCATTGTATTTCAATTTAATTTTCCAGATTTTCTAAGCACTATAGAGCTTGATATAGTTGTTATGACCCCTTGGCGATATATATAAATATATGAAACACAAATAATGTGACTTTATGCATGAGGAGAGAGCCAAACAAAATTGTTTACGAAGGTTGTGCAATAATGTGACTTTAGGGGCTTGAATAACCCACCACATTCCACGCGATTACAAGCTCTAGCGTATCTGGCATCAACATGTGTGAGGCCATCAGGGCTACAATAACACAACAAGCCTTTATAACAAGTGCAACAGGAGCAATTGTGGCTCGGTAGTCGGGGTACACGATAAATCCACGCAACATGCGCAACAGGCGCAATTGTGGCTCGATGATCACGACAGACGGATAGTGCCTACAGGGCTGCAAAAAATGTGTGACTCGGCGATTGTAGTTCGACTCAACGGAAGCGGTCCGATTAAATGAGAGTGTGACATAGCAATCACATGACACAACTAAGTTCATACGACACAAATATTGTGTCGTGTTGCCAGGGCGCAGCCAATACTTAGCCAATGTCATAACTCAGTCGATTAAAACATAGCTTGATTAACGCGATCGAGTACCTACTATACAATTTAATCACTCGGCGTGAGTCCGAAAGCTCAACGCAACACAAATATTTAGAGCGATTTGAGTATGCACAGTATAGCCTTCATATATTTTAATAATTTCTGTCAATTATCTATTACAAGAAATAAAGCAGAAAAATAGTAGTAGAATTAATGCATGAGTATAAGCAGATCAGATGCATATATACATTTTCTCATATTCAAGCATGCATTTTTCTACTAATTATTCGTGCCAAAGAATAATTAATTGAGATAAAGAAACATGTTTAAATTTTTCCACCACTTGATCCATTACATACGAGCCTTCCAGTTGGAGCACAGGCATGGATGAGACGGCCTATGCGCAATGTCGCTCGCCCACGTTTTTTATTGACCATGCATGCATGCAGTGGTGGGTGGTCGCATGAGTGCTCCTCGCCTACTATTTTTTATTGACCATGCATGCATGCAGTGTGTGGGCAGTCACGCACGCACCTGGTCAAAGGAATGGGAACCACATTTTTTTCTCTCAGCCACAGTCGTGCTCCGATTCTTAGCGTGCACGGCAACCACACAGAGCACATGACGCTGCGCAGCCTAGCTTGCGAGAAAACCGGATCAGCTTAGACGACGCGCCTTCCACGCGGACGAAGGGTCGTGCAAGCACCAGAGCGGCCCTTTGACCAGGCGTAGCATATAAATTTTTCTTTATCCCTGCTTTTGAGCACCAGCAGCCCAGGCGTTTCACTTGCTCACAACGGTTCCACTGCGCAAAGAGCGCCGCCAGCTCCGCATGTGGGCCGCGTCGACTCCTGGCACGGGCGCTTCCGGCGTGACATGCCTCTGACGTGGCCCTGCTCTCCGGCTCTGGCTAGGGCGGGCCGGCGAGCTTGGTGTGGCACATGAGCGCGCTGAGGTAGCGGCTACGATGCTCGAGCTCCTCACGGGGCAGGACCATGGAACGCGCGTGCTCCAGTCTCCAGACGACAAGTAGCAGGCCTGCAGGCGGAGGCTTGGCAAGCGGCATTGTGGGCGGAGGCGGCTTCCGTGGGACGGTGCGGGGCACAACATAGGCTAGGAAATGCTCATTGGATTCCACCAGTACAGGCTTGAGGTCGGGTCGATCGATGATGCGACAGGGCAATCTAGAAATTAAGTACCGCTCTTCTGTGCAGAGAAATTATCGAAGCCTGTCGCGTAGGACAGTTTGGCTAGGCCGGAGGATCTGCCGGCTTGATGGGGAGTTGATGCAGATCCGATCTCGCAGCAACGTTGAGGTAGAGCGTGCTGATAACGTGTTGAGAACTACGTTACCACGGATCACCAGATTCGCACCCTTCCCTCCTATCAGCAGATTAGACGCGAGAAGTCATGGAAGACCCATATCCCTTCCCAGAAGTATGACAGAGGAAACACATGAGACATGATGTAGGGTTGGGCCTTTGGCCTCTTTCTCTTCTCTATCTTATGAGGGGGTGTACATGTTCCTTATATAAAGATGTGAGACCTCTCAGAGGCAAAGCAGGTATTTGCCCACATAACCCTAACTAGGGTTACTTAACAATACTAATCTAGACCTGAAGATGTTACTCGTGAAGATGTCTATTCGAATCTTAATTGAGACTAATGCAACTAAACTACACAGTTGAAATTCCTTAAAAAATCCTATGGCCCTGTTTGTTTCGTTGGAATTGAATTCTATTTTAATAATTATAATTTAGACAAAACTAATTAAGTTTATATATTTATATATGTAATATATTTGTATATTATCCTAAATCATATGAGAGAGATAGTTATATACTACATTTATGTTATAGCGGCGCAAGTAAAAGAGTGTACTATAAGTTGTACATCGAAAAAATAGCATGTAAATCTATAGAATCAATTTCCATCTCTCACCCCATGAATTTGAGATAGGCTTATATGATAACTTTGGAAAGTGGTGGAATACCACATTCTAAAAAATAGCCTATTTCATTAGTAAGATTACAATTCCTCAAAATGAAAGGAAACAAACGGGGCCTATGAGAAAATATGAGCATTATACCAATATGCAATTTGAACTTCTAGACTCAGTGGGAAAAAACGAGAAGAAAATGGTACACCCTTCGTCCCAAATTAATATTTCTTTTAGCTCTTGATTTTTATGTCTATCTTTAAATAGATGATGATGAATCTAGACTCATATACAAAACACATAATTCAATTATTTATTAATTTATTAAAAGGCACAAACGAATTTTAAATTGGGTCAGAGTGAGTATGGTATATATGTTACTGCTAAATTTAGACTTATATAGGTAGCCTTTTTTGGGAAAGAAAGACCACACATAAGTTTAAATGACAATATGCGCGATTTGTAAATCACTATGTCTTTGGTATCATACTTCAAAACCTATACGATGTATCTTTCCGCCTTCTTCAGACTCTCGCCATGTCTACTTAATGTAACTCCACACGCTACTTGGGTTCTTTGATCTGTCCATCATCTTGTCTTCTCTGTGACCTCCTCACCACTAATCTCCCCTAGTGCCATCTTCCATTCATAACGCCCTCACAAATCCTCAGTGGTGTCACACTGTGGAGGAAGACTACTAGGCTCTCCTTACTAATCACACTTGTGATTTTCCGTGTGCCCGAGGCGGCAATGTGGTGACTAGCAAGTGGGTATGGACACATAAACAGAAGAAGGATGGTTCTCTGGATAGGTACAAGGCCCACTGGGTTCTATAGGGCTTCATTTAGCGTCATGTGGTTGATTATGATAAGACGTTCAGTCGTGTGTTGAAACATGCTACCATTGGTGTCGTTCTCTGACTAGCCCTATTACAGGCTTGGCCAATTTGTTAGTTGGTCATCAAGAATGTCTTTCTCTATGGGATTCTTACTGAAACCATCTATTGCAGTTAGTTTTTGGCTTTGTTGACTCTGCTTCCGTAATATGGTCTACAAGCTGAATAAGTCCCTCTAGGTCTAAAGCAACCCCTAGGCGCTTGGATACAATAGATTTGCCACATATTTGCTCTCACTAGGCTTTGTTGAGTCTAAGTTGGACACATCTCTGTTTGCCAGCATGGTAGTGAAACTATGTAACTCCTCATGTATGTTGATGACATTGTGCTCACTTCCTCTTCTTCGAGCCTCCTACATGGGATCATCATGTAAGTGCAATGATGTCCTATTTGTGGGTTTTGGTGAAAATGACCATACAATTAGAGAACTAATATTGCTTATCAATTGTTGTAATAGGAAGGAAATAAAAAGGGAGAATACACGTGGCAAAAGAGGGACCTAAATGCTAATATGGACTACATTTCATATTTATATTGTTTTTATAATAAAGATGTACTATTAAGAATCTATGAGTTCGCTAAGTTTACTAGGTCTTCTAATGCTCAAACTCCAACATCCACCTCTATGTAGGTATAGAAACCAAGTGCCAAAACTCTATGTCATTCTAGTTTCTCTAGCCTGCGTGGCACTGTCAGATTTACCCCAGCACTACCAAACCTTAAAATAATTGTTGGACCTGGAGGACTTTGCCTATTTTATCATCTGGGTCCCCAACATACACCTGTTGTGTATCCTGACAGCGGGATATCACAGGAACATGATATATGCCCCCTTTTGTCTCATTTGGAGCATACTTCCCCCACTCCATCGACTACCTCAGAGACTTGGCTCTCTCATTCAAACTAAGAAGAACAGCTAGAACAATAAGAACACCTTCTTCCTCAGTTCTTCATTCTCTTGAACATTGGAGTTCTCTAGGCCGACATTCTTCACTCCATCCTTGGAGCTTGCTCCTAGCCGATAAATGTATCTTCCACGAGTTGCATGCATACTTTATTGCAAACTTGGATTGATGTAAGTTTCCCTTGAAATTAGTAAAAACCTTCTCATCTCAATAGCGAGAGCTCTTGGCTTGAGATCGAGGAAGGGTGTGAGATCCTTTTTGAAAGGGAAATGTGCCCTTGGGCCATTTCTATAAGTGTTTTTAGTGATTAGACGCCCAACACATATTGATTTAGTTCTTACGTGCTAAATGAGTGAGAAGTGCAAATCTAAGAAAAATGTATGTATCCGGCCTTAGTAAATTGTTCTGAGTACTAACATATGCATTGAGGTGCGAGGAAACATTGCCGAGAAGAAATGATTTGAATTGGAGAAGAGTTGGCTAAGTTAGCCAAACCAGCGCAGTCTGTGGTGCACCGGACTGTTCGGTGGTTAACCGGACAGTGTCCGGTGCCCCAGGCTGGTCCGGCGGCGAACTGGCCGCTCTCGGGAATCGGTGAGGCGACGTGGCTAAAAATCACCGGACTGTCCGGTGGTGCACCGGACTGTCCGGTGAGTCTTCAGCGCCCACGCCCAAGTCCTTCAGCGACGAACTCGTCGCTCTCGGGAAAACTAGGAAGCGCCGTAGCTAAAACTCACCAGACTGTCCGGTGGTGCACCGGACTGTCCGGTGGTGCACCAGACTGTCCGGTGAGTCAGAGCCGCCCGAGCCAACGGTCGCCAGTGCAATCAGCGGGCGACGCATGGCCCGCGCTAACGGTCGGTTGGGCACACTGGATTGTCCGGTGTGCACCGGACAGTGTCCAGTGCACCAACGGGACCGCCGGCCCAATGGTCGAATGCGCTAGATAAGGAAGAGGATCAAGCACCAGACTGCTACAGGACCTGTCTGGTGGTGCACTGGACTAGCCGGTGCACCACTCGACAGAAGGCAGGATTTGGCTTCCAAGTTGATCTCCAACGGCTCCTAGTTGCCTTAGGGCTATAAAAGGGATCCCTAGGCGCATGGAGCAATACACCAAGCATTCACTAAGCATCCTAAGACTCCTAGACTCCGCCTCCACGCATTTTATTCGTTGTGTTAGTGATTTGAGCTCCGTTCGAGTTGTGAACTCCCTGTGCTATGTTTCGAGCTCAAGTCTTGGCTTGTGTGCGTGTGTGTGCTGCCGATTCGAGTTTTGTGTGTGTTGCTTTCCCTCCCTTTGTAAGGGCGAGAGGCTCCAACTTGTGGAGATTCCTCGCAAACAAGAGAAGAACACTAAACAAAAAGACTGTGGTATTCAAGTTGATCATTGGATCACTTGAAAGGGGTTGAGTGCAACCCTCGTCCATTGGGATGCCACAACATGAAAGTAGGCAAGTGTTATACTTGGCCGAACCACGGGATAAAACACCGTGTCTCTTGTGCTACTTTTCTCTGTGACTGTTTTGTTCGCAAGAGCTCTCTTCATAGAAACTTGATTAACTCGCACTAACACTTTTATAATCAAGTTTGTGGTTATTTAGTGTTTGATTTCCTAGGATCACCTATTCACCCCCCTCTAGGTGCTCTTAATTGGTATCAGAGCCGTACTCTTAATCTAAGGGACTAACTGCCCAAAGAGATGGATCCTAAGGGTTAGGGGATGGTGGTCAACGCAAGGAGAAGGAGTCCCTCTTCAACGAGCCAAAAGACGACAAGCCCACTGACTTAGGCTTGAGTCACAAGAAGAGGGATGGGAAGAAGAAGAGGCGCATCAAGAAAATCATATACTACGACAGCGACACCTCCTCTTCTTCACCGAGGGATGACGACGACGACTCATCCAAAAGAAAGACGGTTCATCAAAACTACTCCTTTGATTATTCTCGCATCCCTTATAATTCAAATGCTCATTTGCTATCAATTCCACTTGGAAAACCCCCACACTTCGACGGAGAAGATTATTCTTTCTGGAGTCATAAAATGCATAGTCATTTGTTTTCCCTCCATCCTAGTATCTAGGAGATTATTGAAAACGGAATACACTTTGACAATACTGACAATCCTGTTTTCATAAATGAGAAAATTCATAAAAATGCCCAAGCCACTACTGTGTTGCTAGCATCTCTATGCAGGGATGAATATAACAAGGTCAGCGGCTTGGACAACGCCAAATAGATTTGGGACACCCTCAAAATATCTCACGAGGGTAATGACGCCACCATGATCACTAAGATGGAACTGGTGGAAGGTTAGCTGGGGAGGTTCACGATGATCAGGGGAGAGGAGCCAACACAGACCTACAACAGGCTCAAGACCCTGGTCAACAAAATCCGAAGCGACGGAAGCACAAGATGGACATATCATGATGTCGTCCGACTCATGCTCAGGTCAGTTACAGTTATTGACCCCCATCTTGTCAACCTTATTCGTGAAAAACCCTAGGTACACCAAGATGACGTCTGAGGAAATCCTTGGAAAATTCGTGAGCGGGCGCATGATGGTGAAGGAGGCACGATACGTGGACGATGCACTAAACGGTCCACTACCCATCTACGAGCCACAACCCGTTGCTCTCAAAGCAACAAGCAGAAGGGAGGCGCTACCGAGCAAGGTAGCACAAGTAGAGACTGTCGGGCTCAATGAGGATGAGATGGCGCTAATCATCAAGCGCTTCAAGACCGCGCTAAAAGGACGCATGGAGTACCCCCAACAAGAACAAAACAAGGGGAAAGCGCTCCTGCTTCAAATGCGGTAAGACTGGTCATTTCATAGCTCAATGCCCCGATAATGATAATGACCAGGGACAAGAAAAGCACGGGAAGAGGGAGAAGAAGAAGAACTATAGGAAGGCCAATGGCGAGGCGCACATCGGGAAGGAATGAGACTCCGACTGCTCCTCCTCTGACTCTGAGGATGAAGGACTAGCTGCCTCAGCCTTCAACAAATCTTCGCTCTTCCCCAACGAACGCCATACATGCCTTATGGCTAAGGAGAAGAAGGTATGAGATACTCCTAAGTACTCTTCTTCTAGCGATGAGGAATCTTCCGATGATGAGGTAGATTACACTGATTTATTTAAGGGGTTAGATAGAGCTAAAGTAGACAAAATTAATGAATTAATCGATGCTCTTAATGAAAAGGATAGACTGCTAGAAGAGCAAGAGGATATTTTATATGAGGAACATGACAAGTTTGATAGTGTTAAAAAATCTCTTGCTTTAGAAATTAAGAAAAATGAAATACTGTCATCTCACAACAGCAATCCAGGCTATTCCCGTCGGCCGGGTACCGACGGGATTTACTCTAAAACTGACGGGATTTAGCTATTCCCGTCGGTTTTAGAGTAAATCCCGTCGGTATCCGGCCGACAGGAGCTACCCGAGGGGGATTGCATTAACTCCCGTCGGCCCTAGGTAGCCGACGGGAGTTATCGCGCCCCGGCCCAGGGCTGACGTGGTGGGCGCTTAACTCCCGTCGGCCAGGGCACGGGCCGACGGGAGTTATGGGTCCGCCACGTCAGCCCTGGGTGCCGGGACGGGGGAGCGACAACTGCCGTCAGCTTGGCTAAGCCGACGGGAGTTATCCTGGAGAGTACCAGTTTAACTCCCGTCGGCTTTGCAAAGCCGACGGGAGTTAAACTGTCCCCCCCCCAAAAAAGCCCATATTTATGATCAATGGCACAGAAAATATACACAATATCATCATGCACATTCACACATCAATCACATCCAACCAGGGCCTCAATCACATCCATCGACACACATATATATAAGAACATTCATCCACATTCATCCACATAAGAAGTGTTCATCCACATAAGAAGTGTTCATTACTGAAAAGGTAGAGATCGAAGTGTTCATTACTGAAAAGGTAGAGATCGAAGCACATTCACGAACCGCCGCGGCTAGGGTTGTTGGAGCTTTGGCCGCTGCCTCCGTCCGGAGTTGGGTACGCGAATAGGGAGTTGACGAAGCCATCCATCGTTCCACTTCCTTCCTGATTGTCCTATGGAGCGAGAATGCAATTTGTTAGAAATCGTACATATTAACTGCTGAACTGTCGGCGATAGCTATAGAGTTAGAATACAAACCTGTGCTCCAGGGGCAGGTAGCTGTGCCGGCGGTGTGCTAAACTGAGGCTGCTGCGGCACAAGTCCCTGTTGAATACAAGAATAATACATATTCATGTGAGTGCAGTGCGGCACAAGTCGTCGTTTTTACTATGTAACTAGAGAATGGACATAGAATTTCTTACCGGAGGTGGAGGAGGGCCCATAGGGACGAACGTCCATTGCGGCGGAGGCGGAGGGGCCACGTACGGAATGCCCTGCTGCTGAGCTAGTAACTATTGACCAAGCATATTAGTAGTACGCATTGGATGTGTAAAGCAATGAATAAACAGTAATAATGCAATGGGCTTACTTGAAGCATCTGCTGTTGCTGCGCGTGGACTGAGGCATAGTACTCACTTTGAGCCCTCAACTGCTCAGTTTGAGCCCTCAACTGCTCATCGCGCTGACGGTTCTCCTCACGCAGCCTCACGATCTCAAGCTCTTGCTCAGTGAGCCGACGAGAGCTACGACCGGAGCTCCCGGACCTGGATGCCGACCGCCGAGACGCTCTAAAATCCGTCGTGTTGATCATTCCATCAAAGAGAGAGAATCTACAATTGTTGTCAAAGAAAGATTAATTAAGGCATATGCTCATGTCACTATATAAATGGCATGTAATGTAACATCTCACCGTCCATGTGCCTTTCCTCCACCGGATTTATGCACGGCTTGAGCATCGATCGGCATGTTCCTCCAATCGCAGTCTTCTCCGTGATGGTCCTTCATCTCTTCCGCATATGCCGCCTGTATCGATTATATAACCTTAGTTAGTACGTTGCGAGCATTAACCGAATATTGAGGACAACAGCTCACCAGACGCTCCCTTTGTGTCTGGCTGCACAAAGGGTTGGAAGGGTCGCTTCCCCTATGGCCAGCTTCCCACACCTCGATGGGAGTCGGCTCGCGACCTAATTGAGCTTCCTACAACACAGAATTAGTACAATAAATGAATATATGACATCTCAACATATTTGTTAGTTTTCTTACCAGGCGTTTCACCTTTCGCGTGAAGTTGTCGCCACCGAAGGTGTGGTTCGGCATGGTGCCTCGATTGTCCCTGTGACTTTTTGACTTCTGTTGGAAGGCTTCAGAAGCCCATACCCCACACCAAGCTGCTTAGGCCTCTGGCCGGTTAGACATCCACGGAACCACCACCTTCATAAAAACAAACATATATCAGTACCTATTCAAATGAAACAAACACAAAGGAAAGGATTGAAATATAACCTTACGATACTCTTCCTCGCGGAGGTATATACTCGAGGCCCCTGTCTTCTTGTTCATCTTTTGCCCTAAAATTTGTTGATAATACATGCACGTGGCCTGAATCCTTGCCTCGTACAGGGCCTCCTTCACCAACCGATAGGCATTTACTTGAAACACCTTCTCGGCGTGGTTCGCGTCATCCCCGTCGGCCAACCGAAAACGTGCCTACAAAAAGAATGCAATGTTATCTAACTTTTTAATGATTGCTTCCATATAACACACACAAGATTACGTACCCAGAAGTCAGCGCGAACAAGCCCCTAGGCATCGCCATAAGTGACATCGACCTTCAGCTTGTAATCGTCCCAACATGAGACGAGGACCGGCGCAACGTCTGCATCGTCGGACGTCTTCACCAGTCCAGGGTAGTGAAACTTCAGGAGCGAACTCAACACAGAGTTCACCTGCTTTTGACGACCCTGGCCGGTGAAAGAGTAGTCCAACCACTCCCTGCAAAAAGACGGGCAAGCATCAAACATGCTTACATTTGATGAATACAGCTGATTCAAATCAAAAGATACAGCACTTACCTATCTCCGATGGGGGAGATCACCGTCTTCCCCGTCTCGGAGCTCGAAACAGGTGGAGGTTGTACGGCATGGGGCCTTCTAAACTTACGTGGACGCCTTGCTGGAGCTGCCTCAGCCTCATCTCCACCCTCAGCCGCACCTCCTGCCTCAGCCTCAGTCTCATCTCCACCTCCACCCTCTCCCTGCTCACCTCCTGCCTCAGCCTCCTCACCTCCACCCTCAACCTCATCCTCATCCTCATCCTCATCCTCATCCTCATCCTCATCCTCATCCTGATCCTGATCCTCATCCTCATCCTGCAAATAAGTAACTCAAGTGTCACATTCACGCGTTAAAGTCTTACACAAATTAAAAGCAACAATACAATGATTCTTACATCGCCTCTCTGAAACCCCAAGGGCTGGCCCTGTAACTCTGGGTGTAGGCTTCTGTAGAGCTGCTCCTTCTTACTAGCGCTCAAGGAACTCCCTCGGAAAAGGGAGTCCCTGAACCCCTTCACCACCTGCTTAAACTTTTTAGGCATCCTGCAGCAATTGAAAGTCTTGGAGGAGTTTGAACAACTCTTCAACCTCTTTTGTAGGCGGATCTTCAGGATTGTTGACAAACTCTGCCTGCATATCTTCTAACATATGATCCAATCGATCAACGTTTTCACCGTCATCCACCTCCATCTGTGCTGATACTATACTCCGTGACTCGCCGTGGTTATCCCAAACCTTATAACCTTGAACATACCCATGACTGCAAAGGTGTAGTGCCACAGTTCTCTTGTCATGTGACTGGATGTTCCCACATTTGGTGCATGGGCACCTAATCACAGCGTGGGTTGACTCTCCACGAGCGTTCTCTAAAAACTTTTCTGTCTTCTGAAACCATTCCTTTGTGTGACATCCGCCCTTCTTCCAACCAGCATACATCCACTCACGGTCATCTTCCATGTTTGTGGACTAGGATGGCTCAGTTTTGCTGTTGTGTAAACCACCAACCAAAAATTCAGCATATAAGAGCGATGCACGTGGCTTAGGTGATAACCCTACTATAGGAAAGGACATAAACCCACCCGAGAATGGAGGCGGCCGCATGCGACTCGTGACGTGCCCGATGGTCCAAACGAAATTTCGGCAGCATAACCCCGCTGTTCTCCGAACACACGCCTATCATGGTGCGACGGAGAACAACTGGGTTATGCTGCTGAAATCTCGTTCGGACCAATGGACACATGCACGAATCACATGCGGCCACACCCATTCTCCGACTGTCCAAATACGTGGACAATCCCGGAACCACGCACATCACAAGTAATCTTGTGTTTGGACCGAATGAAACTATACAATCTATGCATCCATAGATTGTCCAGGTGCATTAGTCCCAAACATATGAATAAATGTGATGTGCATGCTTCCGGAACGGGTGACGCCTAGGGTTAACTACTGGTCTGCGCACTTAACCCTAAAACTCTAGGAAAATAAACAGTGTATCATACTAATCAAACTACCACAACGTAGTTAACTCCCGTCGGCTTAATCAATACAATCAACCAACCGACGGGAATAAGCATATTTTCGATATAAATATAAATATATGTCACAATGATATAATTTTAAATGATTTCAATCATGCAGATGATTTTCAAGGGATCTTACTGTCTCAGATTTTGGAGGTTGCAGCGGCGTCGGGGGAGGGGACGGGCGGGGGCAGCGGCGTCGGCAAGCCGCGGCGGGGGACGGGACGGGCGCGGCGGGGTCGGCGGCGGCGGCGTAGGCGCGGGCGGCGCTCGGGCGCGGCGGGGTCGGCGCTCGGCGGCGCAGGCGCGGGCGGCGCTCGGGCGTGGGGCGGGGTCGGCGGTCGGCGGCGGCGGCGCTGCGTGGGCGCGGACGGCGCTCAGGCGTGGCGCAGGCGCGGACGACGCTCGGGCGCGGGCGCGGGGTCGACGGTCGGCGGCGGCGCAGGCGCGGACGGCGCTCGGGCGCGGCGCGGGATTGGCGGCGGCAGGCGCTGCGCGGGAACGACGCGCACGATGGAGAAAGGGAGAGGCCTGGGCGAGTGGCCGGCGCGCGCGTTTAGCCTGGCCCGCCCTAAACCCCGTCGGCCATAACGAAGCCGACGGGAGATAATGTAGCTCCCGTCGGCCTCCGGACTAACCGACGGGAGTTATGTAGCTCCCGTCGGTTAGTCCAGAGGCCGACGGGAGCTACATTATCTCCCGTCGGCTTCGTTATGGCCGACGGTAGTTAATTAACTCCCGTCGGCAACCCTAAAAACCGACGGGAATTATTATGGCCGACGGGAGTATTCAGTTTTGCTGTTGTGTCTGAGTTGTCTTCCTATCATGAATCTATTTCTAGCTTGAAAATTTTAAATAATGATTTGAGTGCCAAGCTAGAAAAAGCAAATGCAACTAGTCCATGTGTAGAGCATGTAGTAATTTGTAATAGATGTAAAGACTTTGATGTTAATGCGTGTGATGAACATGTTACTTCTATTGCTAAATTAAGCAATGAGGTTGCAAGTCTTAATGCTCAACTTAAGACTCGCAAAGATGATAATGATAAACTAAAATTTGCTAGGGATGCCTACACTGTTGGTAGACACCCCTCAATTAAGGATGGACTTGGTTTTCGAAAGGAAACCAAGAACTTAACAAGCCAAAAGACTTCTGTTCTCAACAAGGAGAAAGGGAAGGCCCCGATGGCTAGTAGCTCTCAAAACAACCATGTCTATATTTATGATAGGAAATTCACTAGTCATGCTTATAATGATAGGTGCTATGATCGCGTTTTTTTCTCATAATGCTACATTTAATTCTCATGCTATGTTTGCATCTAGTTCCACTTTTGTTCATGGTAGAAGTAGGCCTAGGAGAAATTATGCTACTTCTCATGCACCTAGGAAAGTCTGCAATGGACCTACTAATGTTTATCATGCTTGTAATTCTTTGTTTGTGCTTTTATGCAAAAATGCAAAAGTGGTTGCTAGGAAGTTGGGATCCAAATACAAGGGAGATAAAACTTGCATATGGGTTCCAAAAACTGTTGTGACTAACCTTGTAGGACCTAACAAGAGTTGGGTACCTAAGACCCAAGCTTAAATTCCTTGCAGGTTTATGCATCCAGGGGCTCAAGCTGGATTATCGATAGAGGATGCACAAACCACATGACGGGGGAGAAGAAGATGTTCACCTCCTATGTCAAGAATAGGGATTCCCAAGATACAATTATCTTTGGAGATGGGAACCAAGGCAAGATTAAAGGATTGGGCAAGATTGCTATCACGAACGAGCATTCTATTTCAAATGTGTTTTTAGTAGAGTCGCTCGGGTACAATTTGTTGTCTGTAAGTCAATTGTGTCACATGGGCTACAATTGTTTATTTACAAATGTTGATGTATCTGTCTTTAGAAGGAGTGATGGTTCATTAGCTTTTAAGGGTGTATTAGACGGCAAGCTCTACTTAGTTGATTTTTTGAAAGAGAATGCCGATCTAGATGCATGCTTAATAGATAAGACTAATATGGGCTGGCTTTGGCATCACCGTCTAGCACATATTGGGATGAAGAACCTTCATAAGCTTCTAAAGGGAGATCATGTGTTAGGACTAACTGATGTCTGTTTTGAGAAAGACAGACCTTGTGCAGCGTGCCAAGCAGGGAAATAGGTGGGAAGCACTCAATGTGATGACGACGTCAACACCACTAGAACTTCTTCATATGGATCTCTTCGGTCCCGTTGCCTATCTCAGCATCGGGGGAAGTAAGTATTGTCTTGTAATAATTGATGATCTTTCCCGCTTCACTTCGGTATTCTTTATGCAGGACAAATCAGAAACCCAAGGGATCCTAAAGCGCTTCTTAAGGAGAGCTCAAAATGATTTTGAGCTAAAGGTTAAGAAGATAAGGAGCAACAATGGGTCCGAGTTCAAGAATTTGCAAGTTGAAGAGTATCTTGAGGAGGAAGGCATCAGGCACGAGTTCTCCGCTCCCTACACACCACAACAAAATGGTGTGGTAGAGAGGAAGAATAGGATGCTCATCGACATGGAAAGAACGATGCTTGAAGAGTACAAGACGCCTGAGCGGTTTTGGTCGGAAGCTGTGAACACAGCCTGCCATGCCATAAACCGGCTCTATCTGCACTTTCTCCTCAAGAAGACTTCTTACGAACTCCTAACTGGTAACAAACCAAATGTTTCTTATTTTCGTGTATTTGGGAGCAAATGCTACATTCTGGTAAAGAAAGGTAGACATTCAAAATGTGCTCCCAAGGCATTAGAAGGTTTCTTACTAGGATATGACTCAAATACAAAGGCGTATAGGGTCTTCAACAAATCATCGAGATTAGTTGAAGTCTCCAGCGACGTTGTATTTGATGAGACTAATGGCTCTCCAAGAGAGCAAGTTGATCTTGGTGACATAGATGAAGATGAGGTTCCGACGGTCGCAATGCGAACTATGGAGATAGGAGATATGCGACCACAGGAATTGCAACAACAAGATCAACCCTCTTCCTCGTCAATGGTGCATCCTCCAACTCAAGATGATGAATAGGTACCTCAAGAAGAGAGGCAGGATCAAGGGGGAGCACAGAAAGAACAGGTTATAAAGGAAGAAGCACCACGGGCCCCTCCAATCCAAGTCCGAGCGACGATCCAAAGACATCACCCCATCGATCAAATTCTGGGTGACATCAGCAAGGGAGTAACTACTCGCTCACGTTTAGCTAATTTTTGTGAGCATTACTCGTTTGTCTCCTCTATTGAGCCTTTCAGGGTAGAAGAGGCCTTGCAGGATTCGGACTGAGTGTTGGCCATGCAGGAAGAGCTCAATAACTTCAAAAGGAATGAAGTCTAGAGCTTGGTGCCACGTCCAAAGCAAATCGTAGTGGGAACCAAGTGGGTGTTTCGCAATAAGCAAGATAAGCACGGAGCGGTGGCAAGAAACTGAAAGGGAAATGTGCCCTTGGGCCATTTCTAAGTATTTTGGTGATTGAGTGCCAACACAAGTGCTTAAGTGTAAATCTATGCCAATTGATGGACAAAGTGCAAATCAAGTCTAAAGGTATGTTTCTAGACTTAGTACATTGTTTTGAGAACTAATGTATTGTGTCTAAGTGCTGGAAACAGGAGAAATCAATTTGGAGATGACTTGGCTCGTTCAGCTCAGTCTGGGTGCACCGGACTGTCCGATGGTGCACCGGACAGTGTCCGGTGCGCCAGGCTGGCTCAGGCGGACTGGCTATTCTCGGGACTTCGACGACGGTGTACGGCTATAAATCACCGGACTGTCTGGTGGTGCACCGAACTGTCCGGTGAGCCGTTCACAGGCGAAGTCGTCGCTCTCGGGAAGTGATTAACGGCGTACGGCTATAAATCACCGGACTGTCCGGTGGTGCACCGGACTGTCCGGTGAGCCAACGGTCGGCCGGGCCAACGGTCGGCCGCGTAATCCGCGCGCGACGCGTGGCCGAGCCAACGGTCAGAAGGGGGCACCGGACTGTCCGGTGTGCACCGGACAGTGTCCGGTGCGCCAACGGCTCTGAATCTGCAACGGTCGGCTTCGCCAAATAAGGAAAGAGATCTGCACCGGACAGTGTCCGGTGGTGCACCGGACTGTCCGGTGGTGCAGGCGACAGAAGGCAAGAATTGCCTTCCTGGAATGCTCTCAACGGCTCCTAGCTGTCTTGGGGCTATAAAAGGGACCCCTAGGCGCATGGAGGAGAACACCAAGCATCCTTTGAGCATTGTTGATCACTCACACTTCATTCTTGCGCACTTGTTCGACATTCTTATTGATTTGAGCTCCGTTCTAGTGAGAACCTCATGATATTCTCTTGAGCTCAAGTCTGGGTTTTGTGTGTGCGTATTTGTTGTGATTTTTGTGTCTTGTGTGCGTTGCTCATCCCTCCCTTACTCCGTGCTTCTTTGTGAAAATCAAAGTGTAAGGGTGAGAGGCTCCAAGTTGTGGAGATTCCTCGCAAACGGGATATAGTAAACAAAGCAAAACACCGTGGTATTCAAGTGGGTCTTTGGACCGCTTGAGAGGGGTTGATTGCAACCCTCGTCCGTTTGGACGCCACAACGTGGAGTAGGCAAGTGTTGGACTTGGCCAAACCACGGGATAAACCACTGTGTCTACCTATGTTGATCTTCTTGTGGTTATCGTGTCTTGCAAGAACTCCTCTCCAGCCACTTGGCCTTGTTGTGCTAACCCCTAATCAAGTTTTTGTGGCACTAAGTTTCAAGTTTTACAGGATCACCTATTCACCCCCCCTCTAGGTGCTCTCAATTGGTATCGGAGTCGTTCTCTTCAAGAAAGGGACTAATCGCCCGAAGAGATGGATCCTAAGGGCAAGGGGATTGTGATCAATGATAAGGAGAAGGAGTCCTTTGTCAACGAGCCGAAAGATGACAAGCCTACCGACTCGGGCTCGGGCTACAAACGAAAAGATGGGAAGAAGAAGAAGACAAGGCGCATCAAGGAGATCGTCTACTACGACGACAGCGACGAGTCCTCTTCTTCCCAAAAGGACAACGACGACAACGACTATGAGAAAAGAAAACGGTCAATTCGAACATTTCTTTTGATTACTCTCGTATTCCACAAAGTACCAATGCTCATTTACTCTCCATTCCACTTGGTAAACCTCCTCACTTTGATAGAGAGGACTACGGATTCTGGAGCCACAAAATGCGTAGTCACTTGTTCTCTCTCCATCCAAGCATATGGGAGATAGTCGAGAGTGGAATGAAATTTGATAGTACTGATAGTCCCATGTTTATAAATGAGCAAATTCACAAAAATGCACAAGCTACTACTGTTCTTCTAGCCTCATTGTGCAGAGACGAATACCATAAGGTGAGCAGCTTGGATAACGCCAAGCAGATTTGGGACACCCTCAAGATCTCACATGAGGGGAACGACGTCACCATGCTCACCAAGATGGAGTTGGTGGAGGGTGAACTTGGGAGATTCGCAATGATCAGGGGTGAGGAGCCAACCCAAACGTACAACCAGCTCAAGACCCTCGTCAACAAAATAAGGAGCTATGGAAGCACGCGATGGACGGACCACGACGTTGTCCGCCTAATGCTAAGGTCCTTTACCATCCTTGATCCACATCTTGTGAACAATATTCGTGAGAATCCTTGGTACACCAAGATGTCGCCCGAGGAGATACTTGGAAAGTTCGTAAGTGAGCGGATGATGATCAAGGAGGCTAGATACGTTGATGATGAATTGAATGGCCCAATCCAAGAACCCCAAATGATTGCTCTCAAAGCAACGAGGAGCAAGGAGGCGCTACCTAGCAAGGTGGCGCAAGTTGAGGTGGCCGGGCTTAATGATGAAGAAATGACCCTCATCATCAAGCGTTTCAAGACGGCGCTAAAGGGTCGCAAGGGGCATCCCAACAAGAACAAGACAAAGGGGAAGCGCTCATGCTTCAAGTGCGGTAAGGTTGGTCATTTTATCGCTAATTGTCCTGATAATGATAGTGACCAGGAACAAGGGAACAAGAGGGAAAAGAAGAAGACTTACAAGAAGGCTAAGGGCGAGGCACACCTTGGCAAGGAGTGGGACTCGGATTGTTCGTCGTCCGACTCCGACAATGAAGGACTCGCCGCCACCGCCTTCAACAAGTCATCCCTCTTCCCCAACGAGCATCACACTTGCCTCATGGCAAGGGAAAAGAAGGTAAGTCGTAATACTAGTACTTACGCTTCCTCAAGTGATGAAGAATCTAGCGATGATGAAATAGACTATTCATGTTTATTCAAGGGCCTAGATAGAACTAAGGTTGATAAGATTAATGAATTAATTGATGCCTTGAATGATAAGAATAGGTTATTTGAAAATCAAGAGGATCTTTTGTATGAAGAACATGATAAGTTTGTAGAGGCACAAAAATCCCTTGCTTTAGAAATTAAAAGGAATGAAATACTCTCTTGTGAATTGTCTACATGCCATGACTCTATTGCTAGCTTAAAGAGCATAAATGATGATTTGAATGCCAAGTTAGAAATAGCTAATAAATCAACATCTTGTGTAGAACATGTTACAATTTGCAATAGGTGTAAAGATTTTGATGTTGATGCTTGTAGTGAACACCTAGTTTCAATTTCTAAATTGAATGATGAAGTGGCTAGTCTTAATGCCCAACTTAAGACTAGCAAGAGTGAATTTGATAAAATAAAATTTGCAAGGGATGCCTACACGATTGGTAGACACCCCTCAATTAAGGATGGTCTTGGCTTCAAGAGGGAAGTCAAGAACTTAACAAGCCATAAGGCTTCCATCTCCACCAAGGAGAAAGGGAAGGCCCCTATGGCTAATAGTGCTCAAAAGAATCATGCATTTATTTATAGAAAATTTTCTAGAAATATTCATCATGATAGGAGTTGTAATGCTTATGAGTCAAATGCAATGTTTGCTTCAAGTTCTTCCTATATGCATGGTAGAGATATGTCTAGGAGAAATGTCATTCATCATATGCCTAGGAGAAATGTTGCTCATGTTCCTAGGAAGATTAATGAACCTTCTACAATTTATCATGCTTGCAATGCTTCCTTTGCAATTTGTAGAAAGGATAGAAAGGTGATTGCTAGGAAATTAGGGGCAAAATGCAAGGGAGATAAACCTTGCATTTGGGTCCCTAAGGATATTGTCACTAACCTTGTAGGACCCAACAAGAGTTGGGTACCTAAGACCCAAGCCTAATTAAATTTGCCTTGCAGGTTTATGCATCCGGGGGATCAAGCTGGATTATCGACAGCGGATGCACAAACCACATGACGGGGGAGAAGAAGATGTTCACCTCCTACGTCAAGAACAAAGATTCCCAAGACTCAATCATATTCGGTGACGGGAATCAAGGCAAGGTGAAAGGGTTAGGAAAAATAGCTATTTCATCTGAGCACTCCATTTCCAATGTGTTTTTAGTAGAGTCGCTTGGATATAACTTGTTGTCTGTGAGTCAGCTTTGCAATATGGGATATAACTGTTTATTCACAAATGTAGATGTGTCTGTCTTTAGAAGAAGTGATGGTTCATTAGCTTTTAAGGGTGTATTAGACGGCAAACTCTATTTAGTTGATTTTGCAAAAGAGGAGGCCGGTCTAGATGCATGCTTAATTGCTAAGACTAGCATGGGCTGGCTGTGGCATCGCCGTTTAGCTCATGTGGGGATGAAGAACCTTCACAAGCTTCTAAAGGGAGAACACGTGATAGGTCTAACTAATGTAACTTTCGAAAAAGATAGACCTTGTGCAGCTTGTCAAGCAGGTAAACAAGTGGGAAGTGCTCATCACATCAAGAACGTGATGACTACATCAAGACCCCTGGAGCTGCTGCATATGGACCTCTTCGGACCCGTCGCCTACCTAAGCATCGGGGGAAGTAAGTATGGTTTAGTAATTGTTGATGATTTTTCCCGCTTCACTTGGGTATTCTTTTTGCAGGATATATCTGAAACCCAAGGGACCCTCAAGCGCTTCCTAAGGAGGGCTTAAAATGAGTTTGAGCTCAAGGTGAAGAAGATAAGGAGCAACAACGGGTCCGAGTTCAAGAACCTTCAAGTGGAGGAGTACCTTGAGGAGGAAGGGATCAAGCACGAGTTCTCCGCTCCCTACACATCACAGCAAAATGGTGTGGTAGAGAGGAAGAACAGGACGCTCATAGACATGGCAAGGACGATGCTTGGAGAGTTCAAGACCCCCAAGCGGTTTTGGTCAGAAGCCGTGAACACGGCTTGCCACACCATCAACCGGGTCTACCTTCACCGCCTCCTCAAGAAGACTTCGTATGAGCTTCTAACCGGTAACAAACCCAATGTGTCTTACTTTCGTGTATTTGGGAGCAAATGTTATATTCTAGTAAAGAAAGGTAGAAATTCTAAGTTTGCTCCCAAAGCTGTAGAAGGGTTTTTGTTAGGTTATGACTCAAATACAAAGGCGTATAGAGTCTTCAACAAATCATCGGGTTTGGTTGAAGTCTCTAGCGACGTTGTATTTGATGAGACTAATGGCTCTCCAAGAGAGCAAGTTGTTGATCTTGACGATGTAGATGAAGAAGACGTTCCAATGGCCGCAATACGCACCATGGCGATTGGAGATGTGCGGCCACAGGAACAAAAGGAGCAATATCAACCTTCTTCCTCAACAATGGTGCATCCCCCAACTCAAGACGATGAACAGGTTCATCAGGAAGAGGCGTGTGATCAAGGGCGAGCACAAGATGATCATGTGATGGAAGAAGAAGCACAACCGACACCTCCAACCCAAGTTCGAGCGATGATTCAAAGGAATCATCCCGTCGACCAAATTTTGGGTGACATTAGCAAGGGAGTAACTACTTGTTCTAGATTAGTTAATTTTTGTGAGCATTACTCCTTTGTCTCTTCTATTGAGCCTTTTGGGGTAGAAGAGGCCTTGCTAGATCCGAACTGGGTGTTGGCCATGCAGGAAGAGCTCAACAACTTCAAGAGAAATGAAGTTTGGACACTGGTGCCTCGTCCCAAGCAAAATGTTGTGGGAACCAAGTGGGTGTTCCGCAACAAACAAGACAAGCACGGGGTGGTGACAAGGAACAAGGCTCGACTTGTGGCAAAAGGTTATGCCCAAGTCGCAGGTTTGGACTTTGAGGAGACTTTTGCTCCTGTGGCTAGGCTAGAGTCCATTTGTATTTTGATAGCATATGCCGCTCACCATTCTTTCAGGTTGTTCCAAATGGATGTGAAGAGCGCTTTCCTCAACGGGCCAATCAAGGAGGAGGTGTACGTGGAGCAACCCCCTGGCTTCGAGGATGAACGGTACCCCGACCACGTATGTAAGCTCTCTAAGGCGCTCTATGGACTTAAGCAAGCCCCAAGAGCATGGTATGAATGCCTTAGAGACTTTTTAATTGCTAATGCTTTCAAGGTTGGGAAAGCCGATCCAACTCTATTCACTAAGACTTGTGATGGTGATCTTTTTGTGTGCCAAATTTATGTCGATGACATAATATTTGGTTCTACTAACCAAAAGTCTTGTGAAGAGTTTAGCAGGGTGATGACACAGAAATTCGAGATGTCGATGATGGGCGAGTTGAACTACTTCCTTGGGTTCCAAGTGAAGCAACTCAAGGACGGCACTTTCATCTCCCAAATGAAGTATACGCAAGACTTGCTAAAGCGGTTTGGGATGAAGGACGCCAAGCCCGCAAAGACTCCGATGGGAACTGACGGACACGTCGACCTCAACAAAGGAGGTAAGTCCGTTGATCAAAAAGCATACCGGTCCATGATAGGTTCTTTGCTTTATTTGTGCGCTAGTAGACCGGATATTATGCTTAGTGTATGCATGTGTGCTAGATTTCAATCCGATCCAAGGGAGTGTCACTTAGTGGCTGTGAAGCGAATTCTTAGATATTTAGTCGCTACGCCTTGCTTCGGGATCTGGTATCCAAAGGGGTCTACCTTTGACTTAATTGGATATTCAGACTCCGATTATGCTGGATGTAAGGTCGATAGGAAGAGTACATCGAGGACGTGCCAATTCTTAGGAAGGTCCCTGGTGTCATGGAGTTCTAAGAAACAAACTTCCGTTGCCCTATCCACCGCTGAGGCCGAGTACGTTGCCGCAGGACAGTGTTGCGCGCAACTACTTTGGATGAGGCAAACCCTCCGGGACTTTGGCTACAATCTGAGCAAAGTCCCACTCCTATGTGATAATGAGAGTGCTATCCGCATAGCGGACAATCCTGTTGAGCACAGCCACACAAAGCACATTGACATCCGGCATCACTTTCTGAGAGACCACCAGCAAAAGGGAGATATCGAAGTGTTTTATATTAGCACCGAGAACCAGCTAGCCGATATCTTTACCAAGCCTTTAGATGAGAAGACCTTTTGCAGGCTGCGTAGTGAGCTAAATGTCTTAGATTCGCGGAGCTTGGATTGATTTGTAGCATACATGTGTATTATGCTTTGATCATGTTCCCTTATGCATTTTGTTATGTGTTTATGGTGCTCAAGTTGTACAAATACTCCCCAGACCTCAAAAGTCCATGTGTGAGTGATGCACATATTTAGGGGAAGATGTGCTACAACTTGACCCTTTGAGACTAACCGTGTGCTTGAGTTTGCTTGATTTAGTCTCAAAGGTGGATTGAAAGGGAAAGGTGGACTTGGACCATGAAAGACTTCCACTGCACTCCGATGAGAGGGTAACTCACTCCAAGTTCATCCCCATCTTCTTATTGCCTTTGTACTCCTATGTGAAGATTTTGGTGAGGCAATGAGGTTTAAGGGCCAAGATTGATCCCGTTTTGGTGCTTGATGCCAAAGGGGGAGAAAATAAGGCCAAAGCAATAAATGGATCAGCTACCACTTGAGAATTTTGAAAACAGTAGAATAGAGCTTTTGTTTTGTCAAAATCCTCTTATTGTCTCTCTTTGTCAAAAGTTGGTCTCTTGTGGGGAGAATGTTTGATTATGGGAAAAAGGGGGAGTTTTTTAATCTTTGATCAATTTCTCTTGGAATACCTCTCTTTATGTCTCTACAAGTGAATTTGACTTAGAAATAGGAAATTGAGTTTGATTTGCAAAAACAAACCAAGTGGTAGCAAAGAATGATCCAAATATGCCAAATTTGAACCAAAACAAATTTGTGTTCCTATTTGCATTGATGTTGCACCTCTTTCAGTTGCCTTATGTTGTGTTGGCATAAATCACCAAAAAGGGGGAGATTGAAAGGGAAATGTGCCCTTGGGCCATTTCTAAGTATTTTGGTGATTGAGTGCCAACACAAGTGCTTAAGTGTAAATCTATGCCAATTGATGGACAAAGTGCAAATCAAGTCTAAAGGTGTGTTTCTAGACTTAGTACATTGTTTTGAGAACTAATGTATTGTGTCTAAGTGCTGGAAACAGGAGAAATCAATTTGGAGATGACTTGGCTCGTTCAGCTCAGTCTGGGTGCACCGGACAGTGTCCGGTGCGCCAGGCTGGCTCGGGCGGACTGGCTATTCTCGGGACTTTGACGGCGGTGTACGGCTATAAATCACCGGACTGTCCGGTGAGCCGTTCACAGGCGAAGTCGTCGCTCTCGGGAAGTGCTTAACGGCGTACGGCTATAAATCACCGGACTGTCCGGTGGTGCACCGGACTGTCCGGTGAGCCAACGGTCGGCCGGGCCAACGGTTGGCCGGGCCAACGGTCGGCCGCGTAATCCGCGCGCGACGCGTGGCCGAGCCAACGGTCAGAAGGGGGCACCGGACTGTTCGGTGTGCACCGGACAGTGTCCAGTGCGCCAACGGCTCTAAATCTGCAATGGTCGGCTTCGCCAAATAAGGAAAGAGATCCGCACCGGACAGTGTCCGGTGGTGCACCGGACTGTCCGGTGGTGCAGGCGACAGAAGGCAAGAATTGCCTTCCTGAAATGCTCTCAACGGCTCCTAGCTGTCTTGGGGCTATAAAAGGGACCCCTAGGCACATGGAGGAGAACACCAAGCATCCTTTGAGCATTGTTGATCACTCACACTTCATTCTTGCGCACTTGTTCGACATTCTTAGTGATTTGAGCTCTGTTCTAGTGAGAACCTCATGATATTATCTTGAGCTCAAGTCTGGGTTTTGTGTGTGCGTATTTGCTGTGATTTTTGTGTCTTGTGTGCGTTGCTCATCCCTCCCTTACTCCGTGCTTCTTTGTGAAAATCAAAGTGTAAGGGCGAGAGGCTCCAAGTTGTGGAGATTCCTCGCAAACGGGATATAGTAAACAAAGCAAAACACCGTGGTATTCAAGTGGGTCTTTGGACTGCTTGAGAGGGGTTGATTGCAACCCTCGTCCGTTGGGACGCCATAACGTGGAGTAGGCAAGTGTTGGACTTGGCCGAACCACGGGATAAACCACTGTGTCTACCTGTGTTGATCTTCTTGTGGTTATCGTGTCTTGCAAGAACTCCTCTCCAGCCACTTGGCCTTATTGTGCTAACCCCTAATCAAGTTTTTGTGGCACTAAGTTTCAAGTTTTACAGGATCACCTATTCACCCCCCCTCTAGGTGCTCTCAGAAACAAGGCTCGACTTGTGGCAAAAGGTTATGCCCAAGTCGCAGGTTTGGATTTTGAGGAGACTTTTGCTCCTATGGCTAGGTTAGAATCAATTCGGATTTTATTAGCCTATGCTACTCACCATTCCTTTAAGCTATTCCAAATGGACGTAAAGAGCGCTTTCCTCAATGGGCCAATCAAGGAGGAGGTATACGTGGAACAACCCCCTGGCTTTGAGGACGACAAGTATCCCGACCATATTTATAAGCTCTCTAAGGCGCTCTATGGACTTAAGCAAGCCCCAAGAGCATGGTATGAATGCCTTAGAGATTTTCTTATTTCTAATGCTTTCAAGGTTGGGAAAGCTGATCCCACTCTTTTCACAAAGATATATAATGGTGATCTTTTTGTTTGCCAAATTTATGTTGGTGACATAATATTTGGTTCTACTAACCAAAAGTCTTGTGAGGAGTTTAGTAGGGTGATGATGCAAAAGTTCGAGATGTCAATGATGGGCGAGTTGACCTACTTCCTTGGATTCCAAGTGAAGCAACTCAAGGACGACACCTTTATCTCCAAAACAAAGTACACTCAAGATATTCTCAAGAGGTTTGGGATGAAGGATGCTAAGCCCATGAAGACACCAATGGGAACTAACGGACATCTCGACCTCAACAAAGGAGGTAAGTCCGTTGATCAAAAGGCATACCGGTCAATGATAGGCTCATTACTTTATCTTTGTGCTAGTAGACCAGACATTATGCTTAGTGTATGCATGTGTGCTAGATTTCAATTCGACCCCAAGGAATGTCACCTTGTGGCCGTTAAGCGAATTCTTAGGTATTTAGTTTCTACGCCTTGCTTCGGGATCTGGTATCCAAAGGGGTTTACCTTTGACTTAATTGAATACTCAGACTCCGACTATGCCAGGTGCAAGGTTGATAGGAAGAGCACATCAAGGACGTGCCAATTTCTAGGAAGGTCCCTGGTGTCCTGGAGTTCCAAGAAACAAACATCTGTTGCCCTATCCACCGTTGAGGCCGAGTACATTGCCGCAGGACAGTGTTGCGTGCAACTGCTTTGGATGAGGCAAACCCTCCAGGACTTTGGCTACAATCTAAGGAATGTCCCACTCCTATGTGACAATGAGAGTGCAATCCGCTTGGCGGATAATCCTATTGAACACAGTCGCACTAAGCACATAGACATCCAGCATCACTTCCTGAGAGACCACCAGCAAAAGGGAGATATCGATGTTTACAACATTAGCACCGAGAACCAGCTAGCCAATATCTTCACCAAGCCTTTAGATGAGAAAAGGTTTTGTAGGCTGCGTAGTGAGCTAAATGTCTTAGATTCGCGTAACTTGGATTGATCTAGAGCATACATGTATTCTATGCCTTTGATTATGTTACTTTGAGTATCATCATTTATTGTTTATTTGCGGTGCTCAAGTTGTACAAGTCATCCCCGAGTCTGTATGCAAATGATGCACGTATTTATGGGGAGATGAGCTACAACTTGACTCCTTTGAGACTAACTTGTTTGTTTGAGTACACTTGAAGTAGTCTCGAAGGACCATTGAAAGGGAAAATGAACTAGGACGACGAAAAGACTTCCACTGCACTCCGGTATAAGTGTGTTTAATTCCAAGTTCATATCAATACTCTCATTGCCTTTTTGCTCTTATTTGACATTTTGGTGATGCAATGAGGTTAAAGGGCCAAAAGTTATCCCGTTTTGGTGCTTAATGCCAAAGGGGGAGAAATTAAGGCCAAAAGCAAATGGATCAGCCAACCACTTGTGGATTTCAAAAATAGTAGAGTTAGAATTTGTATTTTGCCCTAAATCCTCTTATAGCAAAATTTGGTCTCTTATGGGAAGATTTTTTTATTATGGGAAAAGGGGGAGTTTTTGGACTTGGTCAATTTTACTCTTGGAATATCTCTCAATTTTCCCAAACAAGTGTGTTTGACTTAGAGGTAGGGAAAAGAATTTGATTTGCAAAACCAAACCAAGTGGTGGCAAAGAGTGATCCAAATATGCCAAATCCTAAGCAAAGAGTATTTGGTCTTCAATTTGCATTGATGTTGCACTTCTTTTGTTGCTTTAATGTGTTGGCATAAATCACCAAAAGGGGGAGATTGAAAGGGAAATGTGTCCTTGGGCCATTTCTATAAGTGTTTTTGGTGATTAGATGACCAACACATATTCTTACGTGCTAAATGAGTGAGAAGTGCAAATTGAAGAAAAAGGTATGTATCCGGCCTTAGTAAATTGTTCTGAGTACTAACATATGCATTGAGGTGCCAGGAAACATTGTCGAGAAGAAATGATTTGAATTGGAGAAGAGTTGGCTAAGTCAGCCAAACCAGCGCAGTCTATGGTGCACCGGACAGTGTCTGGTGCCCTAGGCTGGCCTGGCGGTGAACTGGCCGCTCTCGAGAATTGGCGGGGTGACGTGGCTAAAAATCATCGGACTGGACGGTGGTGCACCGGACTGTCCGGTGAGTCTTCAGCGCCCACGCCCAAGTCCTTCAACGATGAACTCATCGCTCTCGAGAAAACCAGAAAGCGCCGCGACTAAAAATCACCGGACTGTCCGGTGAGTCAGAGCCGCCCGAGCCAACGGTCGCCAGCGCAATCAGCGGGCGACGCGTGGGCCACGCCAACGGTCGGTTGGGCACATCGGACAGTGTCCGGTGCGCTATCGGGACCGCTGGCCCAACGGTTGGATGCACCAGATAAGGAAGGGGATCGAGCACCGGACTGCTACAGGACCTGTTCGGTGGTGCACCGGACTATCCGGTGCACCACTCGACAGAAGGCAGGATTTGCCTTCCAAGTTGATCTCTAACGGCTCCTAGCTACTTTGGGGCTATAAAAGGGACCCCTAGGCGCATGAAGCAATACACCAAGCATTCACTAAGCATCCTAAGACTCCCAGACTCCGCCTCGATGCATTTGATTCGTTGTGTTAGTGATTTGAGCTCCATTCGAGTTGTGAACTCCCTGTGCTGTGTTTCGAGCTTAAGTCTTGGCTTGTGTGCATGTGTGTGCTGCGGATTCGAGTCTTGTGTGCATTGCTTTCCCTCCCTTACTCTTGTGCTTCTTTGTGATCTATATTGTAAGGGCGAGAGGTTCTAACTTGTGGAGATTCGTCGCAAATGGGAGAAGAACACTAAACAAAAAGACAGTGGTATTCAAGTTGATCATTGGATCACTTGAAAGGGGGTGAGTGCAACCCTCGTCCATTGGGACGCCACAACGTGGAAGTAGGCAAGTGTTATACTTGGCTGAACCACGGGATAAAACACTGTGTCTCTTGTGCTGCTTTTCTCTATGACTGTTTTGTTCGCAAGAGCTCTCTTCATAGAAACTTGATTAACTCGCACTAACACTTTTATAATCAAGTTTGTGGTTATTTAGTGTTTGATTTCCCATGATCACCTATTCACTCCCCTCTAGGTGCTCTCACTTTTCCTTAGTGGCTTTCCTCAACACCATAGAGGTAGGCAAGCCTTTGTGGCGATCTCAGCTACATGATAAATACTTGTGTCCCTATGTGCTTTATCTGCAATGCATATTTGAGTAGCTAGGGTTTGATCTTTATTAAGTGTGAAGAACATATAAGCCCTAAGCTCTCTGTTCAATATGATTTATTTATCAGCTTCATATTCTTGGTATCACTTAGTTATCTGTCAACCTAGAACATGCAGAAGTTTCAATTCAGAGAGAGCAATTTAGCTTGTCCCACAGTGCTGGACCACGGTAGTGTCGGGTGTCTAGCAGCACTACTGCTTGGGGATTTGAAACTTTTGGGAACTAAGTTTTTGCAGGTAGCCTATTCACCCTCTCTAGATGTACTAGATCCTTACACATCACCACATTTCAACATGAGTTCACAATGAATAATTTGGGTGCTCTTCACCACTTTCTAGGGATTGATGTTGAGCATCATGTGGATATCCTGAACCAACAGTATACCCTAGATATCCTAAAGTGCGCTAGCATGATGTTGTAACGCCCCGAATTTTGCAGTTGAATTTTTTCTTTTCTTTACTCGCCAAATTCGGGCGTTACCTTTTCTTTTTCTTTTTCCCCTCGCTAAACCTTGACCTTTTCCAAAGCTAGTGGGATTCGGTTTGGAATTCCCGTGTAAAGAAAACCATAAAACTGTTTTATGTTGTTTGATGCACCATGCCGAACTATGCATTCTTTGATTGTTTGAAAGTGCAAATGCATTCATCTAGGAAGATCGGATTTCGAAAATAAGGAAAATCTTTTCTTTCTTTTTTCTTTCTCTTTCCCTCTCTCCTCTTTTTCTCTCTCTCCCGCGCCGTGGGCCGACCCCGGCCGGCCCAACCGCCCCCTGCGCCCCCCTTTGGGCCCAATAGGCCCAGCCGCCCCCCCCCACCTCCCCTTTTTCCCCAATTCTCTCTCCCTCCCTCTCATTTTCTCCCATCCTCTCCCTAGGCCGCCGCCCCTACCCCCTGCCCTAGCGCCGCCCCTGCCCTAGCGCCGCCCGCCGCCCTCGCCGTCGGCCGCCTGACGCCGGTGAGCCCCCTTCCCCCCTCCTCCCTCCCCCCTCCCTCTCCCCTCCTCTCCCCCTCCCTGTCCGGCCATGGCCCGGCCGCCCCTGGCCGCGCCGCCCTGGCCCCAGCCCCGCCCGGCCAGCCCCAGCCGGCCCCGGCCAACCCCAGCCCCCGCCCGGCCGCCCCCAGCGCCCCCCCAGCCGGCCCCCAGCCGCGCCTGGCCGGCCCTGGCCGCGCCCTCGGCCGCCCGCCTGGCCGCCCTCGGCCGCCCTGGCCCCCTGGCCGCGTCCCCCTGCGCAGGGCCGGTTCAACCGCCCGGTTCGGCCGCCCCGGCCGCCCAGCTCGGCCGCCCGCGCCCGCGCCCGCCCCCAGCCCAGCCGCTCGCTCGGCCCCCGGTTCAACCGCCCTAGGGCCGATTCAACCGCCCCCCCCCCTCTATTTTTTTATTTTTTTCTATTTTATTTTATTTACTTTCTGTTATCATAGCTATTTTATTTTAGGTAGGCTAATCATTGTTCATGCTATTGAAATAGGAAGTTTAATTTAGAATTTCGTTGCGCTAGTTGATTCATTTAGTTAATTGTTTATCTCGTTCAATGTTGATCAACTTAAAATGATTAGGTTTCCATTAGTGTATATAACAGAATTCTTTTGTTAAGAACCAATTGTAACTAATCATTAGTGCATAAGCTTTAACCCCCTGCGAGACCCTTTCCCGTTTCTTTCTAACCTTAATGAATGCGATATCGAATGTCATACTTGATGCATATTCGCTTTACTTGTTCCCTTGTATGGTGTACTGTTCTTTTGAATTAAATATGTGGATGTATGTATGTTTGCGCTCGCATAGAGAACGATCCGGTCGAAGAGCCCGAGGAATTCGCAGGAGAAGCCCCTGAGCAGCAGTCGGTTGGTGGAGGCAAGTGTCCTTTGACCTATCTCTGTCCTATTCATTCTTTAATTCACCTCCCGCTTTACACATTTATACTTAAGGATTGACTAGCTTTTGTTATCCATGTCCTTGTTTACCTATTTGGGTTGGATTATTACTGCTTAGTCTGATGCTATTGCTCAACTCTAATCAATGAACATGATGTGATTATCTATGATACGCTGTTTTCCCCTTCTTATTTATGATCATACTTGTGGCATCTAAGGGGACTCGAGCGGTTTCTCGAGTGCCTCTCCGTAAGGACCTGTTCAATGGATGACCGCCCGGGAAAACAGTGCAACCATGAGGGTGGAATGGGACGCCCTTAGCTGAATAATTAGAGGAACCGGGGTGTAGTTCGCTTAGCCGTTGTGCCGTCAATGGGGCTCGGTGTATGCGGCTCGCTCTGCCAAGGTTGATTTGTCCCTTGGGGAGGAGTGCGGTACATTTAGGAAACCTAACGGGTGGCTACAGCCCCGGGGAATCTTTGTAAAGGCTACGTAGTGAGACCCTGCCTATTAATCTTGGTAGTGTTTAAGGGTTTGATCAGCCCGAGGCAAGAGGGAATCACGGCTTGTGGGTAAAGTGCGCAACCTCTGCAGAGTGTTATGAAACTGAAATATCAGCCGTGCTCGCGGTTATGAGCGGCCAAGGGAGCTCCAGAGATTAGTGATACTTGATCAGAGATATTTTGGTACAGGTGACAATGAGATTGATGGTTCTGATTATGATTATGGTAATGGTAAGTGGTATTCTTTACGTTTGGAAAGGATACATTGGGCTAATAACTTGGGTTAATGTTAAAACCTGGCTTTCTACTAGTAAGTAATAACCTGACCAACTAAAAGCAACTGCTTGACTTATCCCCACATAAAGCTAGTCCACTACCGCCAAACAGGATGCTTGCTGAGTATGTTGATGTGTACTCACCCTTGCTCTACACACCAAACCCCCCCCCAGGTTGTCAGCATTGCAACCACTGCTCAGGAGAAGATGAAGCTGTGGAAGGAGACTTCCAGGAGTTCCAAGACTACGACGAGTTCTAGGTGTGGGTTAGCGGCAACCCCCAGTCGGCTGCCTGTGAAGGCCGCGTTATCTACGTTTCTTTTCCGCACTTTGATCTATTGTAAGAACTATATGGACGTCTCAGACGTATGATGTAATCGACTATTATTTCCCTTTTAATACTATTTGAGCACTGTGTGATGATGTCCATGTTATGTAACTGCTGTGTACGTGAATAACTGATCCTGGCACGTACATGGTTCGCATTCGGTTTACCTTCTAAAAACCGGGTGTGACATAAGTGGTATCAAAGCCGTGCTGACTGTAGGACCGCTAACCTAGAGTAGAATGGTCGTTCTAAGGATTATAGACCTCTGTCACTGCCTTGACTTTGGTATCCCTTCAAAAGTTGGTCCTACTGACCAAACCTATGTTCTACTATATATTATACCTTGCTGAAAATTTTGTTTTATTCTGATCCTTCATTTATTTATGGTTCATTATTTGTTGGTCATATTAATTCTGTTCTCACCCTTTTGCTTGCGATGTCTTTTGTAGATGGCTCGTCTTAGACACACTGCACGAAAGTCCGTCATCCCCTTCTTACCCTCCCGCCTTGCTGAGCGTCCGCTTCGCCGTCCCGTGGCCGGACAGTCCAGCCACTTGGAGAGACTGCACCACCGCCTGCATGAGGAGCAGGAACGTCGACGACAGGAGCAGCAGGGCTCTTCCTTCTCGCTCCAGCAGGAGATAGAGTCTGTGAGGAGCTGCTCTCCTGTGCTTCCCCTGGAGGCGCCCCCTGCACCACCACAGGGTGCCCCAGCTTCTGGAGTAGCTGCTGGAGGAGACCCAGACGACGGAGGTGGCGACGACAGCTTGAGCCACGACATCGACTTCTCTGCTGACCATGAGCCGGAAGGATGGGTTGCTCGACCCATCACTCGCGACGCTGCTCGCGGGTGTCACTTCCACGACGTGCTCGACACCCTGCTACGTCGGGCACTTGACCGGCGTACTTGGTCCATCGAGTATCGCTGTGTGGTCTACCAGCATAGTCGCGGGGTCTACCCGGACCGCTGGGAGGCGACCTGCTTGGTGCGCCGTCCGGAGAACAGTCTCCAGGGCGCGGAGGCTTGCTCAGAGCACTATTCTATCTCTGAGCGGGACTCAGCTGAGGCAGCCATGCAGGATGCTGCACGGCGTGCGCTTTCGCACTACTGCTCGGTTCTTGGTGGGGTAGCTGACGGCCCCGACCTGAGGTATTACCCCCGCCGTCCATCTGGCAGCACAGGAGGCGTGATTGTTTCACCTGCTGGTGAGGACAATCCTAGGTTGAGCAGCACAGTCAACCTAGCCGCCGTGCTAAACACGGAGCTGGACCATGCATTAGACGAGCTGAGTAGGGCTCGTGCTGAGATCGCCCTGCTGCGGGCTGAGCGCGCGGAACGTCGTCACTTGGATGATGGTTCCCCCGCTCCCGTTGGGACTCAGCACCCGTACCGCTCGCCTCGGCGTGGACTCCAGTCTTATGGCAATCCCGACTGCAAGACCAAGATAAATCTAGAACCATAGCTCGTTAGAGTTGGATCTTGTAATTAATACGAAATATATATACATAGAAGCTTCAGTCTTAGCGTTAGTCCCGGTCTTAGTTAGTCTTAGTTAGACAGGGTAGTTTGCTATATCCTGTGCATTCATGTTCGTCATGATGAACTATGTTTGGTTTGGATTTTTGTAATGATTGTCACCAGAGTGTGGGTATCCCCTGCATTTTGGCTTACCTATTATGTTAATGGAGTTAGTTATATAGTTGGGAAAACCTTTATTCCACTTTCCTCTTTATCTGAGAAGATGTGTGGTCTGTGTTGGAGATCAGTGAAGATGCTCATCTGTTCAGTGCTGTTGGAGAATTCTATACTCTTTTCTTATGCTGCAAGATTTGCCAGATCAGTTCTGATGTGTGGTTGCATTCTGCAGATGTCAGAGAACAGGCGCAGAGGAGGAAGGCGTGCTCAGCAGGAGCAAGCCGGTCAGCAAGATGAGGTGCCCCAGCAGCAGCTGCCGCCCCCGCCCCCGATGTCGATCGAGCAGATGTTTCTGATGCAGACTCAGGCAGTTCAGGCCATCGGTCAGACTCTGGCCGCCATTCAGCAGCAGCAGCAGCAAGCACCACCCCAGCCTCAGATGCCTCAGATGCCCAGAGACAAGCGTGCTGAATTCATGAGAGGTCATCCCCCAACGTTCGCTCACTCTTCTGACCCCATGGATGCTGAAGATTGGCTGCGCACTGTGGAGCGGGAGTTGTATACCGCTCAGTGTGATGACAGGGAGAAAGTCTTGTATGGTCCCCGTCTGTTGAGAGGAGCAGCCCAATCATGGTGGGAGTCTTACCTCGCCACCCATGCCAACCCCGATGCCATCACCTGGGAAGAGTTCAGAGGTAGCTTTCGTCAGTACCATGTGCCTGCAGGTCTGATGACAGTGAAGAAGGAGGAGTTCCTGGCCCTTAAGCAAGGGTCATCATCTGTCAGTGAGTATCGAGACAGGTTTCTGCAGTTGTCTCGCTATGCTCCTGAGGATGTCAACACCGACGCCAAGCGACAGTACCGTTTCCTGAGAGGCTTGGTCGACCCTCTTCAGTACCAACTGATGAATCATACCTTCCCGACATTCCAGCACCTGATCGACAGAGCAATCATGACAGAAAGGAAGCGTAAGGAGATGGAGGATCGTAAGCGCAAGATCAGTGGGCCCCAGCCTGGAAGCAGCAGCCGTCCTCGTTTTTCAGGCAATCAACCTCAGCAGTTCAGGCAGAACCAGCGTCCACCTCAGCAGCATCAACAGCGTCAGCAGTATCAGCAGTTCCAAAGGCAGTATCCTCAGCATCAGTACCAGAACCGTCAGAGCAATCAATCAGGAGGTCAGTTTCAGAGGCAGAATCAGCAGACACCTCGTCTTCCTGCCCTAGCAAGCCAGCAGAACAATCAGGCAGCACCAGCTCAGGTTGGAAACAGAGCATGTTTCCACTGTGGAGAGCAAGGCCACTGGGTGATGCAATGTCCGAAGAAGGCAGCCCAGCAGCAGTCAGGCCCCAATGCCCCAGCAAAGCAGAATGTGTCTCAGTCTGGAGCAGGCAACCGCCCTCAGCAGCGCTATAATCATGGAAGACTGAACCACTTGGAAGCTGAAGCAGTTCAGGAGACCCCCGGCATGACAGTAGGTATGTTCCCAGTCGACTCCCATATTGCAGAAGTGTTATTTGATACTGGAGCAACGCATTCTTTCATTACTGCATCATGGGTAGAAGCGCATAATCTTCCAATTACTACCATGTCAACCCCCATTCAAATTGACTCAGCTGGTGGTAGAATTCGAGCCGATAGCATTTGTTTGAATATAAGTGTGGAAATAAGGGGGATAGCGTTTCCCGCTAACCTTATAGTAATGGGTACTCAGGGAATAGATGTCATCCTAGGGATGAATTGGCTAGATAAGTATCAGGCAGTTATCAGTTGTGATAAAAGGACAATCAAGTTGGTGTCCCCACTAGGAGAGGAAGTGGTGACCGAGTTAGTCCCGCCTGAGCCGAAGAAAGGAAGTTGTTATCAGATGGCTGTCGATAGCAGTGAAGCAGACCCAATTGAGAGTATCAAGGTTGTGTCCGAATTCCCGGATGTGTTTCCAAAGGACTTACCGGGTACGCCACCAGAGCGGAAAGTTGAGTTTGCCATAGAGCTTTTTCCTGGAACTGCCCCTATCTTTAAGAGAGCTTACAGAATATCTGGACCAGAGTTGGTTGAGCTTAAGAAGCAGATTGATGAGCTGTCGGAGAAAGGTTACATCCGGCCAAGCACCTCGCCTTGGGCCGCCCCTGTCTTGTTTGTGGAGAAGAAAGATGGCACAAAGAGGATGTGTATCGATTATCGAGCTCTAAATGAAGTCACGATCAAGAACAAGTACCCTTTGCCCAGAATAGAAGATCTGTTCGACCAGTTGAGAGGAGCCAGTGTGTTCTCCAAGATTGATCTGAGGTCAGGTTATCATCAGCTCAGGATCCGACCTTCGGACATTCCGAAGACGGCATTCATTACCAAGTATGGGTTATATGAGTTCACAGTGATGTCTTTTGGTTTGACCAATGCACCAGCGTTCTTCATGAACTTGATGAACAGTGTATTCATGGATTATCTCGATAAGTTTGTGGTGGTATTCATTGATGACATTCTGGTTTATTCTCAAAGTGGAGAAGAGCATGCAGATCATTTGAGGATGGTATTGCAGAGATTGCGAGAGCACCAGTTGTATGCAAAGTTGAGCAAGTGTGAGTTCTAGATCAGTGAAGTCCTGTTCTTGGGTCACATAATCAACAAAGAAGGATTGGCTGTGGATCCGAAGAAAGTGGCAGACATTCTGAACTGGAAAGCGCCAACGGATGCTCGAGGAATCAAGAGCTTCATTGGAATGGCAGGATATTATCGGCGATTCATTGAAGGATTTTTGAAGATTGCGAAACCAATGACAGCGTTGCTAGGCAACAAGGTTGAGTTCAAGTGGACCCAGAAATGCCAAGAGGCCTTCGAAGTGCTGAAAGAGAAGTTGACAACAGCGCCTGTCCTAGTCTTGCCTGATGTGCACAAGCCCTTCTCTGTGTACTGTGATGCTTGTTACACAGGTTTGGGATACGTGTTGATGCAAGAGGGAAGAGTTGTGGCTTACTCGTCCCGACAGTTGAAGGTTCATGAGAAGAATTACCCAATCCATGATCTAGAGTTGGCAGCAGTGGTTCACGCACTGAAGACATGGAGGCACTATCTGTATGGACAGAAATGCCATGTTTACACAGATCACAAGAGTCTGAAGTACATATTCACTCAGTCAGAATTGAACATGAGGCAGCGAAGATGGTTAGAGCTGATCAAAGACTATGAGTTGGAAATCCATTACCATCCAGGCAAAGCGAACGTAGTGGCAGATGCTTTGAGCAGGAAGAGTCAAGTCAATCTGATGGTCGCTCGTCCGATGCCTTATGAGTTGGCCAAGGAGTTCGACAAGTTGAGTCTCGGATTTCTGAACAATTCGCGAGGAGTCACAGTTGAGTTGGAACCTACCTTGGAGCGCGAAATCAAAGAAGCGCAGAAGAATGATGAGAAGATCAGTGAGATCCGGCGACTGATTCTAGATGGCAGAGGGAAAGATTTTCGAGAAGATGCTGAAGGTGTGGTATGGTTCAAAGACCGCTTGTGTGTTCCCAATGTCCAGTCCATTCGGGAGTTGATTCTCAAGGAAGCTCATGAGACAGCTTATTCGATTCACCCTGGCAGTGAGAAGATGTATCAGGATCTGAAGAAGAAATTCTGGTGGTACGGAATGAAGAGGGAAATCGCAGAGCATGTGGCTATGTGCGATAGTTGTCGAAGAATTAAGGCAGAACACCAGAGACCAGCTGGATTGTTGCAACCGTTGCAGATCCCTCAGTGGAAATGGGATGAAATCGGTATGGATTTCATAGTCGGATTGCCTCGCACTCGAGCCGGCTACGATTCTATTTGGGTAGTAGTGGACCGTTTGACCAAGTCAGCCCACTTCATACCAGTCAAGACCAGCTACAACAGTGCAGTATTGGCAGAGTTGTATATGTCTCGGATCGTTTGTCTTCATGGTGTGCCAAAGAAGATAGTGTCAGACAGAGGAACGCAGTTCACCTCTCATTTCTGGCAGCAGTTGCATGAAGCCTTGGGCACACATCTGAATTTCAGTTCAGCTTATCATCCGCAGACAGATGGTCAGACTGAAAGAACCAATCAAATTCTCGAAGATATGTTGAGAGCCTGTGCGTTGCAAGATCAGTCCGGATGGGACAAGCGATTGCCCTATGCAGAGTTTTCCTATAACAACAGTTACCAGGCCAGTTTGAAGATGTCACCATTTCAAGCGCTTTATGGAAGGAGTTGTAGAACTCCGTTGCAATGGGATCAGCCTGGAGAAAAGCAAGTGTTTGGGCCAGATATTTTGCTTGAAGCCGAAGAGAACATCAAGATGGTCCGAGAGAATCTGAAGATAGCGCAATCGAGGCAGCGAAGCTATGCAGACACAAGAAGAAGAGAGCTGAGTTTCGAAGTCGGAGACTTTGTCTATCTGAAAGTGTCACCGATCAGAGGAGTCAGAAGGTTCGGAGTGAAAGGCAAGCTAGCACCCCGCTACATTGGTCCGTACCAGATCCTCTCAAAGCGTGGAGAAGTGGCCTATCAGCTCAGTCTGCCAGAGAATTTGTCAGCTGTGCATGATGTCTTTCATGTGTCTCAGTTGAAGAAGTGCTTGCGTGTGCCAGAAGAGCAGTTGCCAGTGGAAGGTCTGGAAGTCCAGGAGGACTTGACCTATATTGAGAAGCCAGCTCAGATCCTTGAGATTGCAGACAGAGTCACTCGAAGGAAGGCCATCAGAATGTGCAAAGTCAGATGGAATCACCACTCTGAGGAAGAAGCAACCTGGGAGCGTGAAGATGATTTGATGGCTAAGTACCCAGAGCTCTTTGCTAGCCAGCCCTGAATCTCGAGGGCGAGATTCTATTAAGGGGGATAGGTTTGTAACGCCCCGAATTTTGCAGTTGAATTTTTTCTTTTCTTTACTCGCCAAATTCGGGCGTTACCTTTTCTTTTTCTTTTTCCCCTCGCTAAACCTTGACCTTTTCCAAAGCTAGCGGGATTCGGTTTGGAATTCCCGTGTAAAGAAAACCATAAAACTGTTTTATGTTGTTTGATGCACCATGCCGAACTATGCATTCTTTGATTGTTTGAAAGTGCAAATGCATTCATCTAGGAAGATCGGATTTCGAAAATAAGGAAAATCTTTTCTTTCTTTTTTCTTTCTCTTTCCCTCTCTCCTCTTTTTCTCTCTCTCCCGCGCCGTGGGCCGACCCCGGCCGGCCCAGCCGCCCCCTGCGCCCCCCTTTGGGCCCAATAGGCCCAGCCGCCCCCCCACCTCCCCTTTTTCCCCAATTCTCTCTCCCTCCCTCTCATTTTCTCCCATCCTCTCCCTAGGCCGCCGCCCCTACCCCCTGCCCTAGCGCCGCCCCTGCCCTAGCGCCGCCCGCCGCCCTCGCCGTCGGCCGCCCGACGCCGGTGAGCCCCCTTCCCCCCTCCTCCCTCCCCCCTCCCTCTCCCCTCCTCTCCCCCTCCCTGTCCGGCCATGGCCCAGCCGCCCCTGGCCGCGCCGCCCTGGCCCCAGCCCCGCCCGGCCAGCCCCAGCCGGCCCCGGCCAACCCCAGCCCCCGCCCGGCCGCCCCCAGCGCGCCCCCAGCCGGCCCCCAGCCGCGCCTGGCCGGCCCTGGCCGCGCCCTCGGCCGCCCGCCTGGCCGCCCTCGGCCGCCCTGGCCCCCTGGCCGCGTCCCCCTGCGCAGGGCCGGTTCAACCGCCCGGTTCGGCCGCCCCGGCCGCCCAGCTCGGCCGCCCGCGCCCGCGCCCGCCCCCAGCCCAGCCGCTCGCTCGGCCCCCGGTTCAACCGCCCTAGGGCCGGTTCAACCGCCCCCCCCCTCTGTTTTTTTTTATTTTTTTTCTATTTTATTTTATTTACTTTCTGTTATCATAGCTATTTTATTTTAGGTAGGCTAATCATTGTTCATGCTATTGAAATAGGAAGTTTAATTTAGAATTTCGTTGCGCTAGTTGATTCATTTAGTTAATTGTTTATCTCGTTCAATGTTGATCAACTTAAAATGATTAGGTTTCCATTAGTGTATATAACAGAATTCTTTTGTTAAGAACCAATTGTAACTAATCATTAGTGCATAAGCTTTAACCCCCTGCGAGACCCTTTCCCGTTTCTTTCTAACCTTAATGAATGCGATATCGAATGTCATACTTGATGCATATTCGCTTTACTTGTTCCCTTGTATGGTGTACTGTTCTTTTGAATTAAATATGTGGATGTATGTATGTTTGCGCTCGCATAGAGAACGATCCGGTCGAAGAGCCCGAGGAATTCGCAGGAGAAGCCCCTGAGCAGCAGTCGGTTGGTGGAGGCAAGTGTCCTTTGACCTATCTCTGTCCTATTCATTCTTTAATTCACCTCCCGCTTTACACATTTATACTTAAGGATTGACTAGCTTTTGTTATCCATATCCTTGTTTACCTATTTGGGTCGGATTATTACTGCTTAGTCTGATGCTATTGCTCAACTCTAATCAATGAACATGATGTGATTATCTATGATACGCTGTTTTCCCCTTCTTATTTATGATCATACTTGTGGCATCTAAGAGGACTCGAGCGGTTTCTCGAGTGCCTCTCCGTAAGGACCTGTTCAATGGATGACCGCCCGGGAAAACAGTGCAACCATGAGGGTGGAATGGGACGCCCTTAGCTGAATAATTAGAGGAACCGGGGTGTAGTTCGCTTAGCCGTTGTGCCGTCAATGGGGCTCGGTGTATGCGGCTCGCTCTGCCAAGGTTGATTTGTCCCTTGGGGAGGAGTGCGGTACATTTAGGAAACCTAACGGGTGGCTACAGCCCCGGGGAATCTTTGTAAAGGCTACGTAGTGAGACCCTGCCTATTCACCTTGGTAGTGTTTAAGGGTTTGATCAGCCCGAGGCAAGAGGGAATCACGGCTTGTGGGTAAAGTGCGCAACCTCTGCAGAGTGTTATGAAACTGATATATCAGCCGTGCTCGCGGTTATGAGCGGCCAAGGGAGCTCCAGAGATTAGTGATACTTGATCAGAGATATTTTGGTACAGGTGACAATGAGATTGATGGTTCTGATTATGATTATGGTAATGGTAAGTGGTATTCTTTCCGTTTGGAAAGGATACATTGGGCTAATAACTTGGGTTAATGTTAAAACCTGGCTTTCTACTAGTAAGTAATAACCTGACCAACTAAAAGCAACTGCTTGACTTATCCCCACATAAAGCTAGTCCACTACCGCCAAACAGGATGCTTGCTGAGTATGTTGATGTGTACTCACCCTTGCTCTACACACCAAACCCCCCCCCCCCAGGTTGTCAGCATTGCAACCACTGCTCAGGAGAAGATGAAGCTGTGGAAGGAGACTTCCAGGAGTTCCAAGACTACGACGAGTTCTAGGTGTGGGTTAGCGGCAACCCCCAGTCGGCTGCCTGTGAAGGCCGCGTTATCTACGTTTCTTTTCCGCACTTTGATCTATTGTAAGAACTATATGGACGTCTCAGACGTATGATGTAATCGACTATTATTTCCCTTTTAATACTATTTGAGCACTGTGTGATGATGTCCATGTTATGTAACTGCTGTGTACGTGAATAACTGATCCTGGCACGTACATGGTTCGCATTCGGTTTACCTTCTAAAAACCGGGTGTGACAGATGTACTACAAGTCATGTGCGAAAACATTGGACACACAGGCCAATGCCTCTAGTGATATTGCTCTATCAGCGACCCGTTGTATATCGCAGGCTTGTTGACGCTCTTCAGTATCTCACCTTCACCAGGCTCGACAACGCTTATGTTGTCCGCTGGTCTGCCTTTATATGCATGATCCCCAGGAGTCGCACCTGTTGACACCTTTTTGGAGGTGCCAAACACTTTAAAAGAACCAGCGGCGGTACTCTCTGGTCAGGCGCGGACGGTCCGCGGCACAGGCCGGACGGTCCACGACCTGGTGCGAGGCGGCGGTGCTCTCTGGTCAGGCGCGGACGGTCCACAGCACAGGGTCGGACGGTCCATGACCTGGTGTAGGAGCTCGGGTTCCCTGCCTGACGGCCGGACGGTCCGCGCCCTAGGGCCGGACGGTCCGCGCGTGCGTAGGGGCGGCGGAAGATCGCCGACGGCGCCTGGATCTCGCTCGTGGGAGGGACCCCGTCGGGGAGGAGAGATCCTAGGAGTTGTCTAGGCTCGGGTAGACCGACCTAGACTCCTCTAATCGGCGTAGAGTCGAAGAGAGGCGAAGAATTTGGGGATAGAGAGGCTAAACCTAAACTATACTAGAACTACTCCTAATTGTACAGGAACTAAATGCGAAATAGAAGTTGTATTGATTCAATTGTTGATGATTACAAATCGGCCGTATACCTCTCTATTTATAGAGGAGGGGGGCTGGACCCTTTACAAACTAATTTCCGAGCGAATCCCGCGAATTTAGCTAACAACCGTAGCACAAAACTCGGAACCCTAATCTACTCTGCGCACGCGCGGACCGTCCGGCCCACGGGCGCGAACTGTTCGGACCGCAGACTGTCCGGCCTCAGGGCCGGACCGTCCGCACGCTCAATCTGGTGCCAAACATATGCCCCCCTACCTTTTGGTGGAGCTTGGCAAACCAAAAGCATCTTAACTCGATGTGACCACATCGGTTTTCTTAAGCATCTTGCCACATACTAGGATGGTACTGCTTGAGGAAATGTCCATTCAAAGCTTTGGGTAAATCCTTGCCTTGTAATGTCTGTAGTAAATAGGCGTTACTAGATATTACCTGTTTTACTTTATAAGGACCTTCCCAGCTTGGCGACCATTTCTCAAACTTCCGGTCTTTATTCCTTAGAGGCAAAATGGTCTTCCACACCAAGTCTCCTACTTGAAATGATTTTGCTTTGACCTTCTTGTTGTAGGCCCTGGCTACCATGATCTTGTCCTTTTCTATTGCTCCCAAAGCTATCATCCTCTTGTCGGTCACCTCATCAATATTATCCATCATTGAATTATAATAATCAGTAGCAGTTAGATTATTTTGTCTGGCAAACCTGACAACATTCAAACTTATTTCCACAGGCAACACTGCTTCCTGCCCATAGACAAGCTCAAAAGGAGATACTTTAGTAGCACTATGTTTAGATATTCTATGAGCCCATAAAGCTTCAGACAAAATCTTATGCCAATGTTTAGGATTATCAGATACCTTCTTTTTTATCAAATTAATCAATGTCCTATTACTAGACTCGGCTTGTCCATTGGCCTGAGCATAATATGGAGATGAATTAAGCAGCTTAATTCTGTATAATTCAGCAAATTCACGTACCTCTTTTGACATAAAAGAAGTCCCTTGATCTGTAGTCAGGGTCTGGGGAATGCCGAATCTATGAATAATATGCTCAGTTATGAACTCAATTACCTCCTTGTGTGTCATGTTCTTCAGAGCAACGGCTTCAATCTATTTGGTGAAATAGTCAGTGGCAACTAACACGAACCGATGCCCTTTTGATGATGAAGGATGAATTTCTCCAATAAAGTCTAATCCCCATCCTCTAAAAGGCTAGGGTTTGATGATAGGGTGTAATTCGGCTGCAGAGACCAACTGTAGGTCGCCGAATTTTTGACACACTTGGCAACCCTTGTAGTACTTGAAACAATCAGCTATCATATTAGGCCAATAAAAATCAGACCTTCGCAACAGCCACTTCATCTTTGGAGCTGATTGATGGGTACCACAAATTCCTTCATGTACTTCGGCCATGGCTAATATAGCATCATCTGGGCCCAAGCATTTAAGCAGGACGTCGTTGACTGTTCGGCGGTAGAGTTCATCACTCATCAAAACATTCTTAAAAGTTGTACGCCGAATGTTCTTATCTGTCCTAACATTGGGATTTCGTAAATAATTAGTTATGGGCGTCCTCCAATCACTTGCATCGGCTTCATTATCAGCCGATTCAATTAAGAGAACATTTCTGGTAACCCCGGACGGTCTGGCGTCTCGACGCGGACGGTCCGCGACCTGGGGAATTGGCCCTACACCGGTTATCAGATTTTCAGTGTCGTGGAATCTCCCTCGCTTTATCCGATAACCTAATGCATCTTGTGCCAAATTGTTAGCTCTATGATTCTCAACTCTTGAAATATGCCGAATACTGAATTCGTCAAAAGAATGGATTATGCTCCAACATTTTTCAAGGTAACTATTCAGAGTACCATCAAAGCATTGATATTCCTCTAACACTTGTTGGACGACTAGCTGAGAATCACCAAATGCCTTCACATGTTTTACTCCCATACAATTTAAAAGTTCCAAGCCAAATAAGAGGGCCTCATATTCGGCTTGATTATTAGTGCAATAAGCTTTCAATCGGCTAGAGAAGTCGAAGGAGACATTACATGGTGAAACAAGTACGATGCCAATTCCTTGCCCTTCATTGCAAACCGATCCATCAAAATATAAAGTCCAAGGAGTAATAGTGAGGTATGACATGTCTAGTTTATGAATATCATTAATCCGATGTTCTACAATGAAATCCGCTACGACTTGGCCTTTCATAGATTTCAATGGTTCATAGGCCAAATCATATTCTATGAGTGCATAAGCCCACTTACCAATTCTACCACTCATAATTGGGTTATGCAACATGTATTTGATCACATCGGCTTGACCAGAAACAGTGCAATGACTAGACAGTAAATAAAATCTACATTTGGTGCATGCATAAAACAAGCATAAGCATAATTTCTCAATAAAAGTGTACCTTGTTTCAGCATCCACCAACCTTCGGCTTAGATATGTCACCACATGCTCCTTCCCCTCAGTTTCTTATGTCAGAACAGCCCCAATGACCTTATCTTCAGCTGCAATGTATAATCGGAATGGTACTCTTGCTTGTGGCGCTTTTAATACGGGAGCCGAAGATAAGTATTTTTTGATGAGATCAAATGCTTCTTGCTGCTCTGCCCCCTAAGTGAATTTGGCATCATTCTTAAGCCGAAGGATAGGGATGAAGGCATCAATCTTCCCGGCTAGGTTAGAAATAAACCTTGGTAAATAATTCACCTTGCCGAGAAACTTCTGCACTTCGACCATACAAGTCGGAGGTCCCACATTCTGAATAGACTTGATTCGATCAGGGTCTATTTCTATACCATGTTCATGGATGACAAATCCTAAAAACTTACCAGTCGACACTCCAAAAGCACATTTACGTGGGTTCATTTTCAAACCATACCGACGCATTTTATCAAAGGCTTTGCGCAAATCAGCTATATGAGAACTAAACTCAGCCGATTTGACTACAATATCATCAATGTAAACTTCTACAATGTTTCATAACAATTCATGGAAGATCAAATTCATAGCCCTCTGATAAGTAGCACCAGCATTTTTCAGACCAAATGTCATGACAACCCACTCAAATAAACCAATAAAGCCTGGACATATAAATGTTGTTTTAGACGCATCCTCTTCGGCCATGAAAATCTGGTTATATCCGGCATTACCATCAAGAAACCTAATAATTCTATTTCCTGATGCATTATTGATTAATGTGTCGGCTATGGGCATGGGATATTCATCTTTAGGAGTTGCTCTATTTAAATTGCGAAAATCAATGCATACCCTAAGCTTACCTGACTCCTTCTCTACCGGCACAATATTGGAGACCCACTCTGCGTATCTGCAAGGTCTAATATAATTAGCTTCTAACAGCCGGTGAATTTCGTCCTTGATTCGTGGGAGAAGATCCGGACGAAAGGTTCTAGCTTTCTGCTTGAAAGGCCTGAAACCGGACTTAATGGGCAGCCGATGTTCGACGATCTCTCGGCTTAGTCCAGGCATCTCCGTGTAATTCCAAGCAAAACAATCTGAATATTCCTTCAATAGACCGATCATCTCATTTCTAGGATCGGTCTCCAGGGTCTTGTTTACAAAAGTCGGCCTTAGAGTGTTACCATCTCCTATGTCAATCTCCTCCAAAGGATCGGTCGATGTAAATCCCTGTCCTAGTTTATCAAGATCTCTGAATTCCTCTATCATGTCTCCCACAGAGGAATCAGAAGATCTTTGTGTGATGGCGGACTTTCTGGTCTCGGGGACCGGATCATCCGTAATACTGTCTTTTCGCTGTGGTAGATGTTCGGTCTTAAAGTCCGAACTGTTTTGTGAAAGACCAGACCATCCGGCTTTGAGAGCCGAACTGTCCGTGATCAAAGACTCATGAACTTTGTGTGTATTCACCATTTAAACTTTATTTAGGATTTAGCCGATTCTCCATCGGCTCTAGCATTACAGGAATGAAACCTTTCTTATCTATACTTATGAACTGATAATCAGAAAAATCTACTCCTGTGAGACATGTAGCAGTCTCATAAGTCCAGAGTACAGGGGCATCGGCCACAGCGATGCAGGCCGATACATCAGCATGTACTTGTTCTACATCATCGCCTACCCATTGTATTAGGATTTGATGTAATGTAGAAGGTATACATTGATTGGCATGAATCCAATCTCTGCCTAGAATTAAACTGTAATTTCCTTCTACATCAGCGACGAAGAATACAACAGCAAGGGTCTTAGTCCCGATGGTTAATTCAACGGACGTGACTCCCCTGGCTTTAATCGAACTATCCCCAACACCGTTGAGGGTCATGTTGGTCTTGACAAGTTCGTCATCTTGTTTACCTAATTTTCTGTATAATAAATAAGGCATTAGATTTACAGCCGGTCCTCCATCTACCAACATCTTAGCAATCGGTATTCCATCAATGTGACCGCGCACGAAGAGCGGCTTTAAATGATTTACCGATTTATTTGGTTTAGTAAAGGCGGCTTCTTTAGGACCAAACTCAAACTGGGCAACAATAGGTTCATCATCGCCGATAATAGTACAATCGGCAGAAAATGTAATAACATTTACATCCATACCTGGGTGTTCTGGAGAAGCCTCGTAGTCGACCAAGTCCTCTCCCAGCAGGTCGTCTTCTTCCATTGATGTTGGCGTGTCGTTGGAGGCTTCCTGGTGTGGTGCGGACGGTCCGGACTCTGGGGATGGACGGTCCGCGCCTGGTGCAGATTGCCCAGTCTTGCTGGCCAGGCTACCTGCCATACCTGCAGGGTGCTGTACAAGTGTTGTTTCATTTTCTATTTTTGTGGCCGTTTGTTTTTCCTCAACGGCCTTTGGTCTCCATTTCTTTTGCAGTGGCGGGTACTGTGGATGTGTGTCATTGAATATCTTTTCCGCCTCTTTTTCCTGGCTCTCCTTCGCTCTTAGGCGCTGTAATTTCCGCTTTTGGGACCGTGTCAATCCCGCTGGGCACCATCGAGGCATGGAGTATTTTGGATCGGCTGTTTTGATGGTAGCCGTATCTTCTTTTTTGGTTGTGTTGGCCGGTTCACCAAAAATCATCAGCCCTTTATTATCTTCCTGTATGATAACGTCTGCAGTACCTATTTTGATGATGTCCTTCTTTGTTGTCCTTTTGGTTGTTGTAGTTACATGCCCCCCTGCCGGATTGGTCGGCCTTGGAGGCCGAGTAGTCCAGCAATCCTGTTGGGTCTGTGCCTGGTGACCGGATTGAGCGATGCTTAATCGGTCTTGTACTGGTGGCGTCAATTTGTCAAAAACAGATGTTTGGGGTGCCCCCCAGGTGGAGTACTGTGGCATCCCAAATGGATATGGTGGCATGCCCCACATTTGATTTGGGACATATGGTGGAGGTAAATATGGATATGGATATGGCATAGGCGGATAAGGTGGAGGTGTCCATGCAGGTATGTTAGGTCTCAGTTGCACAATATGACCTTTCATTTCTTCCGATTGGTGAGGTGGTCCAATCGGCCTTACCTGACGCTGCTCATGAATGGGTGAGCGGGGTCGCTTTGCTGGCCGGTCACTGGGACCGGCCTTCTTTTTTACGTATTTAGACAATAATTGATCAAAAGTTGGGTCGGCTTTGACCAACCGACCAGCTGCTTTGAATGTATTTGTTTTCCACGTACCTATCTCTTGTCATCGTGGTTTGAAAGTACGTGGCCGTTGTGAGTCTTGAACACGGCCGGACCGTCCGCTGGAGTTCTCCGGACCGTCCGGCGGGGTACCGGACCGTCCGCGCCTATGTGTCGGACCGTCCGGGATGCGCAGCACGGGTTCCTGCATCTATCTCCCTGTCTACGCTTGCCCCCCAGTGCTAGAGGCTGTGATGGTCACCTTCAGGGTCTCCCCTCCATCGGGAGTCTTCTCGGCCACCACTTTCCTGCAAGAAACTTTACGACCCTCATCGGCCTCTTTAGTATTGCCGATGATTATCTCTTTGCCTTTGCCTTTATCGGCTGTGTTTGGCCGAACCAGGACTTTCTTGCCCTCGAAGTCGATCATGTTCATCGGAAAGGGCTCTGTATCTACCTGCATTTCCTGAAATTTCAATCGTCCCTCATTAATGGCCGATTGAATCTGTCGACGGAATACATTACAATCATTAGTGGCATGAGAAAATGAGTTATGCCACTTGCAGTATGCCCGACGTTTTAGCTCGTCGGCGGATGGAACAGTGTGATTTATTTTAATGTTGCCATTCTTGAGTAATTCATCAAATATTTTATCACACTTACCAACATTAAATGTAAACTTAACCTCCTCTTGCCGTTTCTTTTGAACCGGCTGTAAGGAGGAACAAGCTGAAGATTTGGCCTGTTTTGGCCAAACCATTTCAGCAGCATATACTTCTGCTGATTCGTCATCTGAGCTACTATGGTCGCATTCTACTATATGTACATTGTGATGAATGGTTTTAGCAGTTTCTTTGCTTCGGCTTTCACAAGCCGAAGCTCTCTGGTGTAACTGTGCTAGTGTAAAAAATTGGATGCCTTCTAATCTTTCTTTTAAATAATATCGTAGACCATTAAAGGCTAATCCTGCTAGTTGTTTTTCTGCTAAATGAATTTGGAAGCATCGGTTTCTTGTATCTCGGAATCTCCGGATGTAATCATTAACCGATTCATCTTTTGTTTGTCGTAATGACACTAAATCTACCAAATCCAACTCATAGTCACCGGAGAAAAAATGATCATGAAATTTTTGTTCTAGATCCCCCCATGATGAAATGGAATTAGGAGGTAAAGTGGCGTATCATGCAAACGCAGTTCCTGTTAAAGATAATGAAAATAAACGTACGCGAAATGCCTCTGTGTCGGCCAACTCTCCTAATTGTGCTAAAAATTGGCCTATGTGTTCACGTGTGTTCTTTCCTTGATCACCCGAAAATTTTGTGAATTCGGGTATCCTGGTTCCCTGTGGGTATGGGTGGTGATCAAATCGGCTGTCATAAGGTTTCCGATACGATTGTCCCCCAGGGACCATGCTTACTCCGAGCTTATCTCGGAACGCCCCGGCTATTTCTTCCCTTACTATATCAATGGCAGCCGGTGCGAGACCACCGGCTCTCTGGTCAAACATAGGTGGGGTTGGCTGGATATTAGCATGTTGTCTTTCCCCCCATTGGTTTGAGCTACGTGGTGCATTGCCACTTGCCCTATATGGTTCATATGTTTGATCGTTCCTTTCCGGCCTTCTAGGTGGGGCCGAAAAGTTCTCCTGGGCTCTAGATCTTGAATTAATGGGTTGATGCATTGCATAGCGTGATGGGAAATGTTGCTGGGACGGGTGAGGATTCAGGTAACAATCCTCCTCAAAAAGGTCATGCGCGGACTGTCCAGACATTGGCCCGGACCGTCCGTGATTATACGCGGACCGTCCGTCGTTGTATGCGGACGGTCCGACTGGGTAGTTTAGATTCTGTGCCGTGTGTGGTGGCTCGGGCGCATATCTAGGTAACTCATTAAAAATAGGCCCGACTGTTGCTGGCCCGGACGGTCCGCGCTCACGTGCGGACGGTCCGGGCATGTGCAGATCGGCTGATTTGCTGCCGATTTGCGGTTGCTCAGTGTATGCATCCATCGGCATCCCATAAAGGGGTTGTGACTGGTCGTGACAACCTGTAGCCGATGTATTACGTGTGTTACCCCCTAACTCAACCTCATGTGAAGGAAAATTTGCGATATTAGATTTATCAAATGCACGTACTAGTCTCTTAAAATCGCTTTGCATACCCCCTATAATGTTCTGCATTTGTTCATGTTGCTCTTCTACATAATTTCTAAGAGATTGTAGCTCGTTGGTATTACTTACATTGGGGATATCTGGTGTGGGTTGGAGCGAAGCCGGATCCGTCGCCCGATGTCGGACGACCTTGTTGTTCCTGTCCACTTTGAAGTCGGCCAAGAATTTTGCTTTTGCCTCCTGGATCATACGCTCCTTGTGCTCCTCGAATTGGAGCTGTTCGTCAGCCGGCAAGGTCTTCCAAGTCGGCTCTATGATGTTGCTTGGGGAAATATCAGAGCTATCTCTTGAACCGGCCATTGAGGGCCGATTTGATGCGTCTATATTTGTTTTTCCCAGCGGAGTCGCCAAAAAGTATGTTGACACCTTTTTGGAGGCGCCAAACACTTTAAAAGAACCAGCGGCGGTACTCTCTGGTCAGGCGCGGACGGTCCGCGGCACAGGGTCGGACGGTCCGCGACCTGACGCGAGGCGGCGGTGCTCTCTGGTCAGGCGCGGACGGTCCGCGGCACAGGGCCGGACGGTCCGCGACCTGGTGTAGGAGCTCGGGTTCCCTGCCTGACGGCCGGACGGTCCGCGCGTGCACAGGGGCGGCGGAAGATCGCCGGCGGCGCCTGGACCTCGCTCCCGGGAGGGACCCCGTCGGGGAGGAGAGATCCTAGGAGTTGTCTAGGCTCGGGTAGACCGACCTAGACTCCTCTAAACGGCGTAGAGTCGAAGAGAGGCGAAGAATTTGGGGATCGAGAGGCTAAACCTAAACTAGACTAGAACTACTCCTAATTGTACAGGAACTAAATGCGAAATAGAAGTTGTATTGATTCGATTGTTGATGATTACAAATCGGCCGTATACCTCTCTATTTATAGAGGAGGGGGGCTGGACCCTTTACAAACTAATTTCCGAGCGAATCCCGCGAATTTAGCTAACAACCGTAGCACAAAACTCGGAACCCTAATCTACTCTGCGCACGCGCGGACCGTCCGGCCCACGGGCGCGGACTGTCCAGACCGCGGACTGTCCGGCCTCAGGGCCGGACCGTCCGCACGCTCAATCTGGTGCCAAACAGCACCTAAGCATATTTAAGTGGATCCTTCGTTACCTTCATGGTACAATTGTCTACAGGCTCCATCTTATGTGCTCCTCCACACATAAGCTAGTTGTCTACACCGAAGCATGCATGCTTCTATATTGCGACAATATCAGTGTCGTCCACCTCCCTTAACCCTAGTCTAGCACTAACCCACGAAGCATGTTGAGATTAATATTCACTTCGTTCATGAGTGTGTTGCTGTTGAGGATGCATCACGTCTCGACGAGCTCACAATTTATTGACATCTTTATGAAGGGGCTTCGTTCTCGTTGTTCTCAGAGTTTCGGTTTAGTCTCAACCTATATTCTAGATAGAGTTTCGATATTAGACCGTATTAGATTTTTTTTATTCTAGTCTAAGTGTTATAGATCTCGAGTCCGTCCTATATAATTCGCTATTGTATACTAAGTCCAGAATCAATGAATTAGGGTTTGGTTTTTTTAGCAACATGTCAGGGTCTGGACGAGGACCAAGATTCTTAGATCGTGCTCGAGCAGCTGGAAATCGGTTGGGTAAAAAATATCCGCGTCACCCTGTCGAGTAGTAAATATAATCAACAGTTGGGGTCATTGTGCAAAATGGGCGTGAAAACGGCGAGAGAGCAAATGGCGGTTAATTAGGATCGGCTGGGGGCTGGGGCCCGTCGACTCCCTCGTTTTAAGGGGCGGTTACCGCCAAGGCGCCAACACTCCACTCCACTCCTGCCCGCCGCCTCCTCCAGTCCTCCCTCTCCTCCTCTTCCTCCTCCCCTTGACTCCCGGTCTTGCCCTGACAGGGCGGTTGAGCTTCATTTCGAGCCATTGATTCGCGCAGCGAGACACAGACACAAGCAAGCGGGCAAGCAGCGAGAGCAAAGCAACCACCCCGCCCCCGACCTCGCCGCCCATGGCGCTCAGCTTCCACACGACAACCGCCCCGCTGTTCGGACACCGCATCCCCGCCCCGGACATGAGCTTCCTCCACGACGACTTTCACTCCGAGGTCACCGACGCGCTGCTCGGCTTCGTGTACGACCCGCTGGACGCCTCCAACGCCGCGCTCGACGACCTCCTCGGCCTCCCTCCCAGCGACGACGCGGCCTTCCTCGCCCCGATCGACGGCGCCACCGAGGCCAAGTGGCAATGCGGCAAGAGGCAGCGCATTGGCGGTGGCAACCAGCAGGTGCCGGCGCTGGCGGCGGCTCCGATGATCGACGAGTTCGTCCTGCCACTGCCACAGCCGCCCCTGCTCCCGCTCCCGGTCCCGACGCAGGTTCCGGAGCCCGTCGTGTTCGTGCGAGGCGCGGACAGCAACAAGGCCGGCGGCGCGTGCCAGTCCGTGCAGAACTCGGCGGCGAGGCAGCGCCGCAAGCGGATCAGCGAGAAGACGGCCGAGCTGGCGCGGCTCATCCCCGGAGCAAACAAGCTCAACACCGCCGAGATGCTGGAGGAGGCCAGTCGCCACGTGAAGCTCCTGCAGGCGCAGGTCGGCATGCTCGCCCTCATGCGCGCCGCCGGCTCAAACGAGGTGCGTAGAAACCAGCAACCGCCGCGCACGCATTGGCATTGTCTCCATCTGTTCAAGCTAAGTCACCTCATCACTGTCCCTCCCAGCTTCGTGTAACTGAATCCCTGTGCGCGCGTGCATGCATTTGCAGGACGATAAGATGCCGTCGGCCATCACGGCGCAGGAGCGGATGCACGCGCTGCTGGCGTGCGGCAGCGTGCAGGAGCGGCTGGCCGCCGAGGGCAGGTGCCTGGTGCCGACGAGTCTGGTGGACGCCGTGGCCATGGACTACGCCATCGTCAAGGGCAACCCGGTGGTGCGCAGGGACCTCGGCCGGTTCGTGGCGTCGCTGCAGGGCCAGTGAGACGGCGGCGGCGTCAAGTCGACCGGTCTCGGCAAGGCCGCCGCCTGCATCCGCGCGCGCGATGGCCGGCCGGCTGTCCCTTTTTGATAACGCCGGCCGTGCCAGCGCTGCTGCTGCGGCTGCTGTTTGTGTGTGTTCCTGACACCTGACCCTGACCTGACCTGATCGATGACGACCACGTCTGTCTATAGCTGATCCGTACCGTACCTAGTAGATTGGCATCATGTTTAATTTTGGTGCATTTAATTGTCTTGTTATTATCTTAACGAACGCCGGTTGTTCATGTTCATGACGGCGCATTACCCCCATTGATTAGTTTAATTCTGGCTGCAAATTTGCATTGCAGTCCTCCCCATAGTGTCATCGTCATAGTGGTAGTACTAGTATTCTCAGTAGGACACTTCGGTGACTTCTCGTTGCAGATTGTTCCTTGAGTGGATTCAATAAAATAAAGTTTTGCATGGTATATATATATGTTCTCTCATTCTCGATTCTGTCGTGATTATGTCCTGAATAAAATAAACAAGTATCGTTATTTCAAGTTGAGCATGCCATTGTCCCAACTTCGCTTGGCTAAGAAGATGCATGCAATACAACGCAACCGCCACACACGACGACACACGATCCTCAGCCATGCACGGACGTGACCTGGTCTCACGCTGCCATCGCTTACTTGTTTTGTAAGGAAATACCATTTATTGGAATAGTGTCTCAAAAAATAAAATATTATATTATTTAAAGTGTTTACGATACTAAAAATTAATTAAACTACGACAATTAAGCCTTAAATCAAGTATTTTAGAAAGTAAATTACATTATTAGGAAAGAAAGTTGAAAATGGTGTAGAAAATAAGGGCATGACACTAATCTAGTTGTAGTATATTTGAATCACTTTATGATGCTCTATATTTTGTTTGATAAAAATTCGTAAAATAGAACATCGTTAGAGCTATTTTATATAAGTTAGGTCCTATACATTAAGATAAGAAAGATTTAACACATTGTCGGATATACTCAGTGATCATTGAAAGGATCACGATGCCCAAGAGGGGGGTGAATTAGGCTTTTCTAAAAATCAACACTAATTAAAACCTAAGCAAGAGCCCAACTTCACTCCAACAACTAGCACTAAGATAATAATACTAGAAATACAACAATGCTAAGACAATACTTCAAATACTTGTTAAACAAATACACAATGTAAAGTGTTTGAATTAAGTGCGGAATGTAAAGCAAGGTTTAGAAGACTCCTCCAATTTTTCCCGAGGTATCGAAGAGTCGGCACTCTCCACTAGTCCTCATTGGAGCACCCGCGCAAGGGTATTGCTCCCCCTTGGTCCTCGCAAGAACCAAGTGCTCACTATGAGATGATCCTTTGCCACTCTGGCGCGGTGGATCCCTCGAGACCGCTTACAAACTTGAGTCGGGTCACCAACAAGATCTTCACGGTGATCATCGAGCTCCCAACGCCACCAAGCCGTCTAGGTGATGTCGATCACCAAGAGTAACAAGCCGTAGACTTTCGCTTGACCAAGAGAAACCTAATGCAAGTGGTGTGTGCTCTAGGTGGCTCTCGCTAGCGCTAATGAGGAACAAATGCGAGATTAAGATTCTCTAATCTCCTCACTAGGCTTTTGGTGCTTGCAATGCTCTAGCAATGTGCTGGAATTAATGTGGGCAGCAAGACATTGAATATGCTGGGTGGAGGGGGTATAAATAGCCCTCACCCACCAACTAGCCGTTACCAGCACTCTTCTGCGCATGGGCGCACCGGACAGTCCGGTGCGCCACCGGTGCGCCAACGGTGCGCCAACGGTCGACTCCAACGGCTAGTTCTGACAGCTAGCCGTTGGGATGATAGCACACTGAACAGTGAACAGTCACTGTCCGGTGCACTGTCCGGTGCGCCACTAAAATTCATTTCTGAAAGTGGCGCTCTCGGGGTTTCTGCTCGAGGAAAGCCTTCCCCTGGGCCAGCCTGGCCCCACCTGGCAGAGGGCGCACCGGACAGTCCGGTGCCCCAAGGCCAGAAACCCTATTTCCTGTTTTCAGCTGATTTTCAAATCGGTTTTCTTTCTAACTTGTGAGTGAGTTCTAGAGTGACACCTAGCACTATATGTGAGTGTGAATGTGCACCAGCACTACACTAGAACTCTCTTGGTCAAACTACTTATCGAAGCTAAAAGAGAATAAAAGACCTAACTAAATCACGAGTGTCCACAACTCCTTGACACTCGGACTCCGTAGTCCTTCACTTTTTGTTTCGCCATTTAGCCGTCGCTTCGAGTTCTTATTTCCGGGATTGTTTTCACCGTTGTAGTACTTCTACCTGTAATGCGACCTAACTTACCATTTGTCTCTGCAAAACACACGTTAGTCACATATAACATTACGTTGTCATTAATCACTAAAACCAACCAGGGGCCTAGATGCTTTCAATCTTCCCCTTTTTGGTGATTGATGACAACCCTACAAGATTTGTGGGAGTAGTTTGTTTTGAAATTTCTGTTAATAGAGAAGATGGTTAGTTATACTCAGTAATCTTTGACAGAAAGAGTGTGTACCAAAATAATAAGAATGAGCGCATACACATCATAAGTTTCTTGTTCATATAAAAGTGAAATCAAATCGATGAACAAGAACTAGAAGACTGGTGATAAAATATAAGATGAAAACATAATACACACACAGTTAACATAAGCATCGAGAGTATATAATAGAGTTTGTGAGCCAAAAGCATCATACAAAAGTGAAGCTAGTACAGAGAGTAACAAGCACATATATTACATCAAAATGACTCTCTACTAACTCCCTAACTCCCCCTAGCTCTCACAACACATATCTCTCCCCCTTTGGCGTCAAACACCAAAAGGGAACCCGAACCTACACAGCAGAAGAGGGAGGAGGTGGCGGGGGCGCATCCGGTCGCGGTCGTGGCAGTAGAGCGAACGCCAGCTGGGGGTCAGAGTCAGTCTCGGATCTAGGATCTGCTGTAGAAGCTGGAGCTGGTATTGACTCGGACTGAGGCTACGTTGCAGGAGCTGCCGGATCTGAAGTGGCCACAGACACCGCCACAGCAGTAGTGGTAACAACAGAAGCTGGTGGCACTGGCGGCTGAGGGCAGACAGAGCTGAAGACCGGTGACGTGAAAACCAGGGTGACCGACCGGAGCGGAGAGGAAGAAGGACCAACTGTAGGAAGAGGGGGTCCTGGCTGAATCGCTGGCACAACAGGAGCCTGAAGAGGTGGAGGCGATGCTGACTGAACTGGGGGAATCGACACACCGGTGTGCTGAAGCATAAGAGTCATGAATGCCCGGTTCTCAGCCCGGTCCTGAAGAAGCTGCTGCTGCAAAGAATCCTACCTATCCTGAATCGTCTGAAACATCGAGAGCATTCTCTCGGACATCTACTGCTGGACCGCTGCCAAGTGAGCCTGCTGCTGAGTGAGAGTCTGGAGAATCGCCGCAAGAGCAGGGTCAATGGCAGGAGGGGTAGCAGGGGCAGCACCACTGGAACTCCCAGCCTCATGATCATGAGAGCGTGGAGGCATAGGAGGCGGAGGCGGAGGCGGAGGTGGAATCCCAAAATCATCATCATCATCAACTACTGCGTCCTGAGCTTCGAACTGATGAAGAGCAGTATCCTCGGCCTGAGTGTCAAATACTGGAGTAGGTGCTGGCACAGGATCCTCAGGCGCTGGATGGTAGGACCCAAAGAGGAGTCGTGAGGCCTCAAGTGTGCCCTGGAACTGTGGAGGCCGAATCAGCTGAGCAAAAATGTGACACAGATAGTGAGCATAAGGCAGCTGTCGACGAGCACGCAGACCATCCAGTACGGTGTCCTCGATCTCACAAATAAGGAAATCCACAACATCAAACTCTGAGTGAGAGACCAGGGCACCAAGGAGCCAGAGCTAGATATGAGTGGCAGCCTCCCTGTACCCCATCCGCGGCAGAAGTGTCCATCTCATAAGCCGATATAAAAACTTTGCTGTTGTGGTGAAGTCTGCAGGAGAGCGTCCCGACCCATCGGAGAAGGGCGGTCGGAACAGAGCTGCGACGTGAGCTGTACCAGGAGCAACACCGCCGTGAGGGCGACGAAGAGGGTCAGAGGTGCCATAGCATAAGCTGTGAAGACGAGTCGATGACTCATGAAATCCAAATAGCTGGCAAATCTAGCTGGCATGAATAGTGACATCCTCTCGCTCAAAACGGAATCTCATCCAGTGGTGATCAGGGTTGATCCATACAGTAGCGTAGAAAACTCAGACTCATTCCTCAACATATCTGCCGCTGGTAGTCAGAAGAGTGAGAAGTCCAGGCAGATAGGAGAGGTGAACCTCAGAGTCAGCACCGGCGGCTAGCAGAAAAGCGGGAAGGTCCAAAAGCCGGTGCACTCGCAGAGCAATCTATGCAGACATCTGGGCCCTGAAGAAGGACTCTTGAATCCTGGTGCTGAAGAGATCGACTGCAGCAGGGTTCCTCTGAGCCGGTAGCCAGGTCTCCATGGGTACGTGTCTGAACCGACGTACCCGTGCCACTGTAGCACGCTGAAGATCAGATAACCTGGGATCCGCAGCAAGTGGTCGTACCTCAGTCTCATCGCGCTCCCGGAAGCGAGCAGGTGGTATAGGAGGAGCAGTGGAAGCTGGTTGTTGGGGACTTGTTCTCAAATGCTATGAATTAAGAACAAGGCAACATAAAATGTTAACTATTAATGCCCTTCGTCCGCTGAAGCATTATCTCCCTCAAGGATTTAATGAACTTCGGACGAAGACCATGAGCAGAATATCACGAAGGTTGCACCTTCATGTTTAAACTTACAAAATAATATGAAATAATATATAAAACATGAAATATTAGAGATAAATGTATCAGAAACAGGTAACATTATTCACATATTTCATTATATGAATTTTAAAATATCATAACATAAGGTTTATGTACATTTATACCTTTGCCTTGACAGACAATAATTCCCGAGCAATGTGTTTGCAATTACAGGAATGCGTGAACAGTAAAGGAATACTGTTCACTATTTATAGGCACAGGACACAGCCTGTAAGGAATTACAATTATGCCCCTTATAAAAGTTTACAACAATGACTCAGACCCTTATGGACTAAAATGTCATTCTATCTTTAAGTCGGTTCGACCCTTCATCTTCGGATACGCTATAACCCCGAAGCTTCATGAGTAGTAGCTTCGGTCATCATGTATAAGCAGCTTTAGCGAAGTTGTTTCTTCCTGCAGGACCTTCGGCGACGAAGCATGGTCCCAACAGTAGCCCCGTCGCGGTGCTAGATCGTTTTTCGTAACAAGCTTGATCCGTGAAAAAAGTCTCTTAGGCTTCGGGAAGCCGAAGGTCCGAAAAACACCTTCCCTGAGCTCGTTGTCGAGAAACGATACAGTTTCCGAGCGCGGAGCGGTCCCACCATGCAGTGGGTGCGGGCGACTGTTTGCCTGGTGGAAAAAATCCTGACGATTCACCTTCTTACCTGCAGCACTATATAAACAGACAGGTAGGTGTGAAGTTACCACAGCATTCATTGCTATTGCACTGTTTTGCTGCCAAAAAATTAATCATAGCCGAAGCTTGATTTTTGCATTCAAACGAAGCTCCAGTTTGGATTGTGCTTCGTCACGATAAGTGCTTCGGAAAAAAAGGTTATTGACTTTCGAAGAATTTTTCAAGAAAATTTAAAATCAAATGGCCAGGATACGCTCCACTGCTAGGGTTGAGCGTGATGGAGACGAGACCGAAATCGTTGAAACTGTTCCGATTTCTGAAGCAATGAGGCGCTCTGGGCTGGTTCCATCAGAGGACACACATGCTGCCGAAGCAACGCAAGAAGAAGTTGGTTCCGAAGATGAGTACAGCTGCGGGATGCCAAGCAAACCTAGTCATTTGGACTTTGGAAAGTCCACCATCTCTGAAGCTGATCTTCCAAAAATGGTGAAGCTGGGCTACTTTAGTGAGGCAAAAAAGGAGCTGGTTCGATTCGGCGGAGAGGAAACTATTCCGAAGCCGGAAAAGAATGAGGTTGTGGTGTTCAAAAGCTTCTTTAAAGCTGGCCTAAGATTCCCCCTGAATGAGATGATTGCTATTGTACTGAAGAAGTTTGGGATTTACCTTCATCAACTGACCCCCAATGCTATTGTTAGATTAAGTGTTTATATTTGGGCCCTTCACAGCCAGGGGGTGGAACCGTTCGGTGAGGGTTTCTGCCGAGTTCATGAATTACATTATCAGACTAAAGCCAGAGGAGATGGTCTACATGAGAACTTTGGCTGTTACAACTTTGCCTATCGCAAAACTTCGAAGTTTCCAGTGATAAGCTATCGAAGCAAATGGCCGTCCGGATGGAAATCTGAATGGTTTTATGTTAAAGTTGATAAGGATGAAGATAAATTGGTCCAGAGTCCGCTAGAGCTAACCTTCGGAGAGACGAGGCCCCAATGCAACATGATAAGGGGGAGTCCGAGCCAGATTGCTTTGGGTGAATTTTGAATAATTTCAGAACATATTGGCACTAGAGACTTAGTGCAGGAATTTCTGGCTTTTAAAGTGTTCCCAACAATGAGGGAGTGGGAAATGCCGAAGCTGGAGGGGGGAAAATAAAAAGGGAGAACTTGTTTGATTGCCTTATTACTACAAGTTTAAGAAACACCTTAAAAAACCCTGCCAGGAATGGCTGGACACAATTGATATTATGTGCAACGATATCCTCGGTAATTATTCTAAGAAAGAAGATCAATTGACGACAGCAGCCTTCGGCAGTTGCCCCAAACGAAGATTGAATCGGGTGCTAGATGCCTTGAACTTTGACTATCCTGATTATGAGCAACTGGGCGGATATGCCGAAGGCCCGAAGAGAAAAAGAATTGCCAGCGCCCTTGACAAAGAAATTTCTAAAAAACTGAACCCAGAGCCGAAGGTAGCTGTTCCAAGGAAAAGAAAAGTTGTATCTCCAAAACCTGCATCTCCAAAACCAAAGACATTGGCCCGAGAGGAAGAAGCTCCTGCAACACCTTCTGCTGCCGAAGTAGTAGAGATTCTGAAGGTAATGATTGAACCTTTGCCTGTCAAGCTAAGTCCGCTGGCGCCAGAACTGACGAAGTTTTTTCAGAAGGACAAAGAAGCTTCTGCAGCAGAGAGTCCTGCAAAGCCGAAAAAACGAAGAATTATCCAAGTGGCAGATGTGATTCATCAGACACCGCCACTGATATCGGTGTCAAAAATTGTCATTGCCGAAACCACCGGAGCCGAAACCACCGGAGCCGAAGCCATCAGAGCCGAAGCCACCAGAGCCGAAGCCGGGACCACCGAAGATCCTAACCTGGAAACCACACTTGATGATATTGACAATATACTTCTGAAAAGAAGGGAAGGTGTTTTTCGCCTTCGGCTCAAAAGTGAAGTTTCGTTCATGTTGGGACCATGCTTCGTCGCCGAAGGTCCTGCAGGAAGAAACAGCTTCGGCTAAAGCTGCTTATACATGATGACCGAAGCTACTACTCATGAAGCTTCGGGGTTATAGCGTATCCAAAGATGAAGGGTCGAACCGACTAAAAAGATAGAATGACATTTTAGTCCATAAGGGTCTGAGTCATTGTTGTAAACTTTTATAAGGGGCATAATTGTAATTCCTTACAGGCTGTGTCCTGTGCCTATAAATAGTGAACAGTATTCCTTTACTGTTCACGCATTCCTGTAATTGCAAACACATTGCTCGGGAATTATTGTCTGTCAAGGCAAAGGTATAAATGTACTTAAACCTTATGTTATGATATTTTAAAATTCATATAATGAAATATGTGAATAATGTTACCTGTTTCTGATACATTTATCTCTAATGTTTCATGTTTTATATATTATTTCATATTATTTTGTAAGTTTAAACACGAAGGTGCAACCTTCGTGATATTCTGCTCATGGTCTTCGTCCGAAGTTCATTAAATCCTTGAGGGAGATAATGCTTCAGCGGACGAAGGGCATTAATATTTAACATTTTATGTTGCCTTGTTCTTAATTCATAGCATTTGAGAACAAGTCCCCAACATTGGCGCCCACCTCCGGTGAACTCACTTCCACTTTCCTGAGACAATGGCTTCGTTCAAGAGCCAAGCTGGAACTGCTTCGGCTCCGAAGCTGATTCTCCCGATAACAGGCGGTTCATGTTCAGAGCCGGCTAACAAGAAACAGAAGAAGGAGGCGCAGAGAAGAGTACAACATGTAGGGGTACAAGGACCCTTCATCAAGTCAAGATGGTCTCACATTCCAATTACCTTCTCTCAAGAGGATCTTCAGCTCAAGGATTACCCACACAATGATGCTATGGTTATCTCTTGTGTGATCAAAGGATTTCTGGTCCATAATGTTTTGGTTGATACAGGCAGTGAAGCTGATATCATATTTGCTAAGACCTTCAGACAGATGCAAGAGCCCGAAGACAAGATCCATGATGCCACACATCCCCTTTGTGGCTTCGGAGGAAGGCAGATTGTAGCACTTGGAAAAATCATAATGCCAGTAACCTTCGGATTTATCAACAACACAAGGACTGAACAAGTTGTGTTCGACATTGTTGACATGGAATACCCTTACAATGCAATCATTGGTCGTGGTACTCTCAATGCCTTTGAAGCAATTCTTCATCCAGCATATCTTTGCATGAAGATACCTTCGGACCAAGGACCTATTGCCATTCATGGAAGTCAGGAAGCTGCCAGAAGGGCTGAAGGAAACTAGACAGACTCAAAAGCAATCCATAACATAGATGGAGCTGAAGCTTGTGAGCAGTACAAGTTTAGAAGGGAGAAAGCTGCTTCAGCCGATCAGCCGAAGCCCATGCTTTTATGTGAGGACATAGCAGACCAGAAGGTGCTATTGGGATCCCAACTGTCTGAAGAACAAGAGAAAACCTTGATAAGGTTTCTGTTCAACAACAAAGATGTTTTTGCATGGTCAGCCAATGATCTATGTGGAGTCAACAGGGATGTTATTGAACACTCGCTCAATGTTGACCCATCCTTTAGACCCAGAAAGCAGAGGCTTCAGAAGATGTCTGATGACAAGGTCGAAGGTGCTCGGAATGAAGTGAAAAGGCTCCTCAGTGCTGGAGTTATCAGAGAGGTAAAATACCCAGAATGGCTGGCTAACACTGTTATGGTAAAAAAGGCCAATGGTAAATGGAGAATGTGTATTGATTTTACTGATCTCAACAAGGCCTGTCCGAAGGACGAGTTTCCATTGCCAAGGATAGACTCTCTAGTCGATGCAGCAGCTTCATCAGAGCTTATGAGCCCCAATATACTTTGCTGGTGTAGTGGAGGTGGTGGAAGGCGCAGCAGGGGTGACAGGAGCAGGCAAAGTGGGTGGTGGAGTGGAAGCAGTGGTGGGAGTGGAGGAGCGAGGCCGGGAGGCGAGGCGACGAACTCGGTACGCAATCTGATCTGAAGGAGTCTGTGGCTGATCTCCTAGCTCAGCCTGCTCAGCGGCTGCTGCTGCTGCCCGAGCTGCTCTGTCCATACGTCGCTTCTTGCGGCCTTCCTGCTGCTCCAAGTACACGGTCTTTCCCTTGACCTGTCTGAAGGGGCGACGAGGATCCTCATCATCGCCTCCCCTGGCGCCGACACATTCTTCGTGCGCGGCATCCTGACCTGATGACTGCAAATGAGAGAGAGAAGCTAAGCACAAGTCGGTAATAGCCGATAGAATATCAAAAGAGGAGATGTCTACCTGGAAAGCTCACACGAGAGGTGAAAATCCAGGCAGGACAGGAGACGGCTCACGGGCAGGCAATGTCACTGAAATGACAGAAGAGGTGAGCACGTATTAGTCAAATAGTCATAAGTATATGAAATGTGAATAACTACATACACAGAGAAATATGGCACAGAAAACGAGAGATATGGCGATCGAGAGGTCAAACGACGTGAAAACGACGTTTGAACGAGAAATAGTGCCATAGGAGGTTTGGAATTCGAATTGAGGTATGAAATGATGTGGAATTGAGCCGATACTTCATGAATAGGTTTATATGGTGAATATGAGTGAAGTGTGTGCTTGGTTTGAATTTAGGCGAAGAAAATGGAATTTGGTCACTCGGCTCGGAAACGATCGCTCGAAACGGAGAATTGAGTGAAATTGTAGCCTGGTATATCGGATTGGCATGAAAATTGGCGAAAATGTTACTGGAGGTGTTGTGAAGGTGCCTGAAAAATTTGGGTTCAATCAAAGCATTTTGGCTGGTTTGGACATTTCACCGAACACGTGGTATGCGGTGAGATAGGTTTTTGGAGATATGGCCATTTGAGGATTGAAACCCTCCCAAATGGAGCTAGAAACCTGCAGGGATATTCAGGGGACACAAAAGAACACATTCCACCACTTGGATTCACTGGAATTGACAAGAATTAGAATAGGGCACAGAGGGTGGAAAGAGGGGTGCTCACTGGTCATTTGAACAGAGAAAGAGGAGAGGGAGCCAGACCTACTCACCAGAGGGGAGAGGAAGTGAGCACCGAGGTGAGGTCGCCAGAGGGTAGCCACCAGTGAGAAGGATCGCTGGAGAGGGGTGAGATCGCCAGAGAGCAGAGAGACAGAGAGCAGAGAGCAAACTGAAAGCCTCTGGCTCGACTTCGGGCTGGAGGCGATTTTTTAAAACGCAATATGGGCGCACCGGACAGTCTACATTGCCTGTCCGGTGCACACCGGACAGCGTACAGTAGTTGTCCGGTGAACCACCGGACAACGCACAGGAAAGGGAGTTCTTGCGCGTGCGCGGCCGGTGCACCGGACAGTGCACAGTGCAGTGTCCGGTGACCCTAGACAGAAGGAAATTCTGAAATTGTTGAATTTTTCTATCTATTTTTCAACCAAACCAAATCCCAACTTATAATCACACAAAATAACACTTGTTGGGACAGGTATTGGCACCCTCATATATTTTCTCATAATTTTCAAAATATTCGCATTTTGGCCTTGCACTAGGAGTTTTCATGAGAGTTTTGAGTTTTGAATACTCCCCCTAAGTGCAGTACCTCATGCATATTTCAAGAACCAAGAATTTCATAGTAAGTAAGAATTTAAGTGCTAAAAGCTTAAAACTAAGACTTGTCAAGTTTGATCCGAGTTAAGCTTTTTCACTCGCTTTGTTGGCGGTTATCTCAACTAGGTTAGACAAGTCCTAGGTGCAATACAAGAAATTTGAACATGCAATGCAAGCTTGACAACACCATTTGACAACTTAAATAAAATTTCGGAGATCAAGTATATTTAGTTCATTCCTCAACATGCAAAAGCGGGTCTTATCAAGTGGCTTAGTGAAAATATCCGCTAATTGATCTTCCGACCTCACTCCTTCTAAAAGGATGTCTCCTTTAGCAACATGATCTCTAAGGAAGTGATGACAGATATCAATGTGCTTGGTGCGAGAGTGTTGTACAGGATTGTTAGCAATTTTAACAGCATTCTCATTGTCACACAACAGGGGTACCATTTCTAGAACTACGCCATAGTCTAGAAGAGTTTGTTTCATATATAAAATTTGTGTGCAACAAGCACCCGCGGCAATGTATTCCGCTTCGGCGGTTGACAAGGCAACACTATTTTGCTTTTTGGATGTCCATGAAACTAGTGATCTCCCAAGCAAATGGCACCCCCATAAGTACTTTTCTATCAATTTTGCAACCGGCATAATCCGAATCGGAGTAGGCAATTAAGTCAAAAGTAACTCATTTGGGATACCACAGACCAACGCTTGGGGTGTGCCTGAGATACCTAAGAATTCTTTTAACAGCGTGAAGATGAGCTTTCTTAGGATTAGATTGAAATCTAGCACACATACAGACACTAAACATGTTATCGAGCCTAGATGCGGTAAGATACAATAAACTACCAATCATAGAACGGTAGAGAGTTTGATTAACCGGGTTACCTCCCTCATCTAGGTCCAATGCAGTGTTGACAGCTTCGGCCCAAAACCTCTCTGGTGTGTTATACTCATCAATCATTGTTCTTGAAAGAGTGATTAAGGTCCTATTTTTCCTTTCAACAACTCCATTTTGTTGAGGTGTATATGTTACAGAAACTTCATGCTTGATCCCAATTTCATCACAGTACTCATGAATGGTGGTGTTGTCAAATTCTTTACCATTATCACTTCTAATCTTCTTGATCTTGCAATCAAATTCATTTTGAGCTTTCTTGGCAAACTTCTTGAATATAGATGCAACTTCAGATTTGTCATGGAGAAAGAACACCCAAGTGTATCTTGAGAAATCATCAACAATCACCAGACAGTAGAGGTTGCCACCAGCACTTACATAATTTGTAGGTCCAAATAAATCCATATGAAGTAGTTCCAGTGGCCTTGATGTTGACATGAAAGCTTTTGTAGGATGTGTGTTAGCAACTTGCTTCCCAGCTTGACATGCACTACAAGGCTTGTCCTTTTCAAATACCACATCCTTTAATCCTCTAACCATGTCCTTCTTTAATACCTTCTTGAGTGTGCTCATCCCAACATGTGCAAGCCTCCTATGCCAAAGCCATCCAAGTGAAGCTTTGGTGAAGAGGCAAGTTCTTATGTCTGCATCTTCTGAGGTGAAATCCACTAAGTAGAGATTGTTGTATCTAAATCCTTTGAACACCATTGATTCGTCATCCATTTTTGATACAATAACCTCTGTTGGAGTGAATAAGCATTGAAGTCCAAGATCACAGAGTTGACCCACTGATAATAAATTGAAGCTCAAAGGTGCAACCAAGAGAACATTTGAAATTGATAAATCATTTGAAATTTCCACCTTGCCAAGTCCTTGCACTTTCCCTTTTGAATTGTCTCCAAATGTGATTTTGTCTTGTCCATCAACATTCTCATCAAGTGAGGTGAACATCTGTGGGTTGCCTGTCATATGTTGTGTGCATCCACTATCAATAACCCAATGGCTCCCACCGGTCTTGTAGTTCACCTACATCCACAGACAAATCAAGCTTGAGTTTTGAGGGCCCTATATTGCATAGGACCAGTGACTCTCTCAATCAAGGACTTTGCAACCCAAATTTGTCTAGGTCTACTCTTGCTTGGTGGACCTAGGAATGTAACTTTGACCTTTCCATTTGCTACTTTTCTTAGAACATAATGAGCATTGAAAGCAAATGGTCTTGAGTGCTTAGGCAAGGGAGTTGGTGGTTTGGCTTTGCAGTTGTGGGCAAAGTGACCTTCATTTCCACACTCAAAGCATTTGATAGGCTTGTAAGTTTGCTTTGGCTTGTATTGAGTAGTAGCTTTCTTTTCCACAAAAGCATTGTATCTAATACAACTCTTGTTGTTTTTCATGACATTGTTCATAAGCAACTCATTTTGGAGGTATTGGCCCTTGTTGAACTTTTGCACGCTTGTTGCAAGATGTTCATTTTCACTCTTAAGTTTCTTGACCTTATTTTTAAGCCTTTCATTATCCACTGCCAACTCATTGTTGAAATCATTGTTCTCAATGGCAACCTTTCCTCTAGTAGTTGCATCAGTCAAGTATCTCTTCAATTTTTGGTTGTCTAAAGTCAAGACTTCAACTTTTTCGGTCAATTCATCATGTAGGCTAGTTTGCTCTCCTTGACTCAAATCATCACATGAGGTTGCTACATCAATCTTAACAACAGGGTTAATAGCCTCATGTGTATTGCAAGATAAGAGTTCATTTTCAACAAGAAGATTATCATGATCAAATTTAATCTTAGTATAGTCTTCCTTGATTTTCACTAGTCTATCTTTCAACTCCCTATTAGCTTCATTTAACTTGTCACATTTATCCTTAGCATCTTTTAGGGAGGTTGTGAGCTCATTTACAGTGGATGACATAGTTTTGTTCTCTTCTTTCATTTCATAACTAGCTTTCATAACTATGTCATATTTGGCATTTAAAGATTCATTTTCATTTTTCAACTTATCACATTTAGCTTTTGACTTCCTAATGATTTGAGTATATTCTTTAAGTAAGTCAGCTAGTTCATCATATGAAGGTGAAGCAAATTCCTCATCACTATCACTATCATCAATAATATCAATATCATTTTGTACCTTCCGTTCACCTCTAGCCATGAGGCATAGGTGAGAAGTCGATGATGGCGATGTTGGTGGTGAAGAGAAGTCCCCAGCGATGGTGGCAACTTTTTCATCATTCTCTTCTTCACTTGATAAAGATCCACATGATGACTCAATATCAGTGAGCCAGTCACCAACAATATATGTCTTTCCATTTTTCTTTTTGTGGAACCTTTTTTGCTTTCCATCCTTCCTCTTGAAGAATCTCTTTTCCTTTTTCTCATCATCGCTGTCATCTTCTTTCTTGCCCTTGAACTTGTTCTTCTTGGGCTTGGTACATTGATGAGCAAGATGACCAAGCTCTCCACAGTTGTAGCAATCCATCTCAGAAATGGGCTTTCTTTTGCTAGAAAAGAATTTCTTCTTTCTTGAATCAAATTTGATGCCTTCTCTGTTGAGCTTCTTTAACATCTTGGTGGTCCTCCTCACCATCAAGGCAATGTTAGCATCAAGGTCATCATCACTTGAGGATTCTTCCTCAATTTGTACTTTAGATTTTCCTTTTCTTTCTTGATTTGCTTTGAGAGCCAAATCCTTTCTCTTGGAAGATGACTCATCTTTGTCATTGATTTGCATGTACATCTCATGAGCATTGATATTTCCCAATATCTGTGTAGGTGCCGTAACTGAAAGATCCATTTGATGTAGCACAGTGACAATGTGTCCATATTTGTCTATTGGGAGGACACTGAGAATCTTCCTCACAACATCCGGTTGTAAGATTTGAGGAAGCCCCAATCCATTTACTTCCTCTACAAGAATATTGAGACATGAGTACATAGCATTGGCATTCTCATTAGCAAGCATTTCAAAAGAATTTAACTTTCTCATAGCAACGTGATATCTCTCCTCACGCTCACTTCTACTTCCTTCATGTAGAGCACAAATGTCCATCCACAAATCATGAGCATTTTTATGATTTCTTACTATATTGAACACATCTTTGCAAAGGCCTCTAAAAAGGGTGTTTTTGGCCTTAGCATTCCATTTCTCATAATTAAACTCATCACCTACAAGATTTGTGGGATCTCTAGGTGCGAGGAATCCTTGTGTGGTGGCTTTGTAGACACCAGTGTCTATAGCCTCTAAATATGCTTCCATACGAATTTTCCAATATGGAAAATCGTCACCATCAAAAACGGGAGGAGGTCCATCCCCACCGGACATCGTTACTCTATCGGTTAAGCTAATCTAAGAGCAACAAGGCTTTGATACCAATTGAAAGGATCACGATGCCCAAGAGGGGGTGAATTGGGCTTTTCTAAAAATCAACACTAATTAAAACCTAAGCAAGTGAAAGTCGCCTAGAGGGGGTGAATAGGGAGAATCTGAAATTTACAACTTAATCACAAACTACAAGCCGGGTTAGCGTTAGAAATGTAATCGAGCCCGCGAGAGAGGGTGCAAAACAAATCACAAGCGAATAAGGAGTGTGACACGCGGATTTGTTTTACCGAGGTTCGGTTCTTGCAAACCTACTCCCTGTTGAGGTGGTCACAAAGACCGGGTCTCTTTCAACCCTTTCCCTCTCTCAAACGGTCCCTCGGACCGAGTGAGCTTCTCTTCTCAAATCACTTGGGAATCAAACTTCCCGCAAGGACCACCACACAATTGGTGTCTCTTGCCTCAATTACAAGTGTGTTTGATCACAAGAAAGAATGTGAAAGAAAAGAAGTGATCCAAGCGCAAGAGCTCAAATGAACACGACAAATCACTCTCTCTAGTCACTAAAGCTTTGTGTGGAGTTGGGAGAGGATTTGATCTCTTTGGTGTGCTTTGCAATGAATGCTAGCTCTTGTATAGTGGTTGGAAGCTGGAAAACTTGGTTCTAATGAATGGTGGGGTGGTTGGGGTATTTATAGCCCCAACCACCAAACTAGCCGTTTGGTGGAGGCTGCTGTCGCATGGCGCACCGGACAGTCCGGTGCGCCACCGGACAGTGTCCGGTGCGCCAGCCACGTCACCAGGTCGTTGGGTTCCGACCGTTGGAGCTCTGACGTGTGGGCCCGCCTGGCTGTCCGGTGTGCCACCCGCGCGTGTTCTGACTTCTGCGCGCGCGCCAGTGCATTAAATGCTTCTGTAGTCGACCGTTGGCGCGAGGTAGCCGTTGCTCCGCTGGCTCACCGGACAGTCCGGTGTGCACCGGACATGTCCGGTGAATTATAGCGGAGCGGATTCCCGAAGCTGGCGAGTTCAGAGCCGCTCTCCCCTGGAGCACCGGACAGTCCGGTGAATTATAGCGGAGCGCCTCTGAGTTTTCCCGAAGGCGACAAGTTTAGCTCGGAGTCCCCTGGTGCACCAGACACTGTCCGGTGGTGCACCGGACACTGTCCAGTGGCACACCGGACAGTCCGGTGCGCCATACCAGGGCACACTTCGGTTATCCCTTGCTCTCTTTGGTTGAACCTTTTTCTTGGTCTTTTTATTGGCTTAGTGTGAACCTTTGGCACCTGTATAACTTATAGACTAAGGCAAACTAGTTAGTCCAATAGATTTATGTTGGGCACTTCAACCACCAAAATCATTTAGGAAATAGGTGTAAGCCTAATTCCCTTTCAATCTCCCCCTTTTTGGTGATTGATGCCAACACAAACCAAAGCAAGTATGGAAGTGCATAATTGAACTAGTTTGCATAATGTAAGTGCAAAGGTTACTAGAATTGAGCCAATATAAATTCATAAGATATGCTTGGATTGTTTCTTTCTTATTTAACATTTTGGACCACGCTTGCACCACATGTTTTGTTTTTGCAAATTTTTTTTGTAAATCTTTTTCAAAGTTCTTTTGCAAATAGTCAAAGGTAAATGAGTAAAATTTTGAGAAGCATTTCTAAGATTTGAAATTTTCTCCCCCTTTTTCAAATGCTTTTCCTTTGACTTAAACAAAACTCCCCCTATATAAAATCCTCCTCTTAGTGTTCAAGAGGGTTTTTAAGATATCAATTTTGAAGTGCTACTTTCTCCCCATTTTGAACTCAATAAGAGATACCAATTTGAAATTGCCAATTGAAAATCATTAGTTTTTAAAATTAGGGTGGTGGTGCGGTCCTTTTGCTTTGGGCTAATACTCTCTCCCCCTTTGGCATGAATCGCCAAAAACGGAGTCATTAGAGCCCTTGAAATTACTTTCTCCCCCTTTGGTAAAAGACATAGAAGTGAAGATTATACCAAAGCCGGAGAGTTGCTCGGAGCGATGGCGAAGGATGAGTTATGGAGTGGAGTGGAAGCCTTTTTCTTTGCCGAAGACTCCAATTCCCTTTCAATACACCTATGACTTGGTTTGAAATTCACTTGAAAACACATTAGTCATAGCATATGTAAAAGAGACATGATCAAAGGTATATGAATGAGCTATGTGTGCAAATCAACAAAAGAAGTTCCTAGAATCAAGAATATTTAGCTCATGCCTAAGTTTGTTAAAGGTTTGTTCATCAAGAGGCTTGGTAAAGATATCGGCTAATTGATCTTTAGTGTTAATATATGAAATTTTGATATCTCCCTTTTGTTGGTGATCCCTTAGAAAATGATACCGAATGGCTATGTGTTTAGTGCGGCTATGCTCAACGGGATTATCTACCATGCGGATTGCACTCTCATTATCACATAGAAGAGGAACTTTGGTTAATTTGTAACCATAGTCCCTAAGGGTTTGCCTCATCCAAAGTAGTTGCGCGCAACAATGGCCTGCGGCAATGTACTCGGCTTCGGCGGTAGAAAGAGCTACGGAATTTTGCTTCTTTGAAGCCCAAGACACCAAGGATCTTCCTAAGAACTGGCAAGTCCCCGATGTGCTCTTTCTATTGATTTTACACCCCGCCCAATCGGCATCCGAATAACCAATCAAATCGAATGTGGATCCCCTAGGATACCAAAGCCCAAACTTAGGAGTATAAACTAAATTTCTCAAGATTCGTTTTACGTCCGTAAGGTGAGCTTCCTTAGGGTCGGCTTGGAATCTTGCACACATGCATACGGAAAGCATAATATCCGGTCGAGATGCACATAAATAGAGTAAAGAACCTATCATCGACCAGTATACCTTTTGATCTACGAATTTACCTTCCGTGTCGAGGTCGAGATGCCCATTGGTTCCCATGGGTGTCTTGATGGGTTTGGCATCCTTCATCCCAAACTTTGCAAGAATGTCTTGAGTATACTTCGTTTGGCTAATGAAGGTGCCCTCTTGAAGTTGCTTCACTTGAAATCCTAAGAAATACTTCAACTCCCGCATCATAGACATCTCGAATTTTTGTGTCATGATCCTACTAAATTCTTCACATGTAGATTCGTTAGTAGACCCAAATATAATATCATCAACATAAATTTGGCATACGAACAAATCAATGTCAAGAGTTTTAGTGAATAGAGTAGGATCTGCTTTTCCGACTTTGAAGCCATTATCTATAAGGAAATCTCTTAGGCATTCATACCAAGCTCTTGGGGCTTGCTTGAGCCCATAGAGCGCCTTAGAGAGCTTATAAACATGGTTAGGTTACTCACTGTCCTCAAAGCCGGGAGGTTGCTCAACATAGACCTCTTCCTTGATTGGTCCATTGAGGAAGGCACTTTTCACGTCCATTTGATAGAGCTTAAAGCCATGGTAAGTAGCATAGGCTAATAATATACGAATTGACTCAAGCCTAGCTACGGGTGCATAGGTTTCACCGAAATCCAAACCTTCGACTTGTGAATATCCTTTGGCCACAAGTCGGGCTTTGTTCCTTGTCACCACACCATGCTCATCTTGCTTGTTGCGGAAAACCCACTTGGTTCCTACAACATTTTGGTTAGGACGTGGTGAAAGTCGCCTAGAGGGGGGGTGAATAGGGCGAAACTGAAATTTACAAAGTTAGTCACAACTACAAGCCGGGTTAGCGTTAGAAATATAATCGAGTCCGCGAGAGAGGGTGAAAAACAAATCGCAAGCAAATAAGAAGTGTGACACGCGGATTTGTTTTACCGAGGTTCGGTTCTTGCAAACCTACTCCCCGTTGAGGAGGCCACAAAGGTCGGGTCTTTTTCAACCCCTTCCCTCACTCAAACGGTCCCTCGGACCGAGTGAGCTTTCTCTTCTCAAATCAACCGGGAACAAAACTTCCCCGCAAGGACCACCACACAATTGGTGTCTCTTGCCTTGGTTACAAGTGAGTATTAATCTCAAGAAAGAATGAGAAAGAAGAAAGCGATCCAAGCGCAAGAGCTCAAAAGAACACAACAAATCACTCTCACTAGTCACTAAAGCTTTTGTGGAATCGGGAGAGGATTTGATCACTTGGGTGTGTCTTGTATTGAATGCCTAGCTCTTGTAAGTGGTTGGAAGCTGGAAAACTTGGATGCAATGAATGGTGGGGTGGTTGGGGTATTTATAGCCCCAACCACCAAACTAGCTGTTTGGTGGGGCTGTCTGTTGCATGGTGCACCGGACAGTCCGGTGCGCCAGCCATGTCACCAGGCCGTTGGGATTTCGACCGTTGGAGCTTCTGACTTCTGGGCCCGCCTGGCTGTCCGGTGTACACCGGACAAGTACTGTAGATTGTCCGGTGCACCGTCTCGCGCGTGCCTGACTTCTGCGCGCTTTTGGCGCGCATTAAATGCGCCTGCAGGTGACCGTTGGCGCGAAGTAGCCGTTGCTCTGCTGGTTCACCGGACAGTCTGGTGTACACCGGACAGTCCGGTGAATTATAGCGGAGCAAATTCCCGAAGCTGGCGAGTTCTAGAGTTGCTCTTCCTTGGGGCACCGGACACTGCCCGGTGCACACCGGACAGTCCAGTGAATTATAGCGGAGCGCCTCTGGATTTTCCCGAAGGTGAAGAGTTCAGCGTGAAGTCCCCTGGTGCACCGGACACTGTCCGGTGCGCCAGACCAGGGTCCCTTCGGTTATCCCTTTGCTCTTTTGTTGAACCCAACTCTTGGTCATTTTATTGGCTAAGTGTGAACCTTTAGCACCTGTATAACTTATATACTAGAGCAAACTAGTTAGTCCAATTATTTGTGTTGGGCAATTCAACCACCAAAATCAATTAGGAATATAGGTGTAAGCCTAATTCCCTTTCAATCTCCCCTTTTTTGGTGATTGATGCCAACACAAACCAAAGCAAGTATAGAAGTGCATAATTGAACTAGCTTGCATAATGTAAGTGCAAAGGTTGCTTGGAATTGAGCCAATATAAATACTTATGATATGCGCATGGATTGTTTCTTTCATTCTTAATATTTTGGACCACGCTTGCACCACATGTTTTGTTTTTGCAAGTTGTTTTGTAAATCTTTTTCATAGTTCTTTTGCAAATAGTCAAAGGTAAATGAATAAGATTTTGCGAAGCATTTTCAAGATTTGAAATTTTCTCCCCCTGTTTCAAATACTTTTCCTTTTACTAAACAAAACTCCCCTTAAATGAAATTCTCCTCTTAGTGTTCAAGAGGGTTTTGATATATCAATTTTGAAATACTACTTTCTCCCCTTTTGGAACATAAAAAGATACCAATTTGAAATTTATCAATTGAGAATCATACCAATTGAAAAACTCTTTCTAAAATTTGGGTTCTAAAATTTAGGTGGTGGTGCGGTCCTTTTGCTTTGGGCTAATACTCTCTCCCCCTTTGGCATGAATCGTAAAAAACGGAGTCATTAGAGCCCTTTGAATGACTCTCTCCCCCTTTGGTCATGAATAAATGAGTGAAGATGATACCAAAGATGGAGTGATGCTCGGAGTGACGGCGAAGGATGAGTTACGGAGTGGAAGCCATTGTCTTCGCCGAAGACTCCAATTTCCTTTCAATACCCCTATGAATTGGTTTGTAATAGACTTGAAGACATATTAGTCATAGCATATGAAAGAGACATGATCAAAGATATATGAATGAGCTATGTGTGCAAATCAACAAAAGAAGTTCCTAGAATCAAGAATATTTAGCTCATGCCTAAGTTTGTTAAAAGTTTGTTCATCAAGAGGCTTGGTAAAGATATCGGCTAATTGATCTTTAGTATTAATGTATGAAATCTCGATATCTCCCTTTTGTTGGTGATCCCTTAAAAAGTGATACCGAATGGCTATGTGTTTAGTGCGGCTATGCTCAACGGGATTATCCGCCATGCGGATTGCACTCTCATTATCACATAGAAGAGGGACTTTGGTTAGTTTGTAACCGTAGTCCCTAAGGGTTTGCCTCATCCAAAGTAGTTGCGCGCAACAATGGCCTGCGGCAATGTACTCGGCTTCGGCGGTAGAAAGAGCTACCGAATTTTGCTTCTTTGAAGCCCAAGACACCAAGGATCTTCCCAAGAACTGGCAAGTCCCCGATGTGCTCTTTCTATTAATCTTACACCCCGCCCAATCGGCATCCGAATAACTAATTAAATCAAAAGTGGATCCCCTAGGATACCAAAGCCCAAACTTAGGAGTACAAACTAAATATCTCAAGATTCGTTTTACGGCCGTAAGGTGAGCTTCCTTAGGGTCGGCTTGGAATCTTGCACACATGCATACGGAAAGCATAATGTCTGATCGAGATGCACATAAATAGAGTAAAGATCCTATCATCGACCGATATACCTTTTGATCTACGGATTTACCTTCCGTGTCGAGGTCGAGATGTCCATTGGTTCCCATGGGTGTCTTGATGGGTTTGGCATCCTTCATCCCAAACTTGCTTAAAATATCTTGAGTATACTTTGTTTGGCTTAGGAAGGTGCCCTCTTGGAGTTGCTTCACTTGAAATCCCAAGAAGTACTTAAACTCCCCCATCATAGACATCTCGAATTTTTGTGTCATGATCCTACTAAATTCCTCACAAGTAGATTCGTTAGTAGACCCAAATATAATATCATCAACATAAATTTGGCATACGAACAAATCTTTGTCAAGAGTTTTAGTGAATAGAGTAGGATCGGCTTTTCCGACTTTGAAGCCATTATCTATAAGGAAATCTCTTAGGCATTCATACCATGCTCTTGGGGCTTGCTTGAGCCCATAAAGCGCCTTAGAGAGCCTATAAACATGGTTAGGATACTCACTGTCCTCAAAGTCGGGAGGTTGCTCAACATAGACCTCTTCCTTGATTGGTTCATTGAGGAAGGCACTTTTCGCGTCCATTTGATAGAGCTAAAAGCCATGGTAAGTAGCATAGGCCAATAATATACGAATTGACTCAAGCCTAGCTACGGGTGCATAGGTTTCACCGAAATCCAAACCTTCGACTTGTGAATATCCTTTGGCCACAAGTCGGGCTTTGTTCCTTGTCACCACACCATGCTCATCTTGCTTGTTGCGGAAAACCCACTTGGTTCCTACAACATTTTGATTAGGACGTGGAACCAAATGCCATACATCATTCCTGGTGAAGTTGTTGAGCTCCTCTTGCATTGCCACCACCCAATCCGAATCTTGAAGTGCTTCCTCTACCTTGTGTGGCTCAATAGAGGAAACAAACGAGTAATGTTCACAAAAATGTGCAACACGAGATCTAGTTGTTACCCCCTTATGAATGTCGCCGAGGATGGTGTCGACGGGGTGATCTCGTTGGATTGCTTGGTGGACTCTTGGGTGTGGCGGCCTTTGCTCTTCATCCTCCTTGTCTTGCTCATTTGCATCTCCCCCTTGATCAATGTCGTCATCATGAGGTGGCTCATTTGCTTGATCTTCTTCTTCATCAACTTGAGCCTCATCCTCATTTTGAGTTGGTGGAGATGCTTGCGTGGAGGAGGATGGTTGATCTTGTGCATTTGGAGGCTCTTCGGATTCTTTAGGACACACATCCCCAATGGACATGTTCCTTAGCGCGATGCACGGAGCCTCTTCATTACCTATCTCATCAAGATCAACTTGCTCTACTTGAGAGCCGTTAGTCTCATCAAACACAACGTCACAAGAAACTTCAACTAGTCCCGAGGACTTGTTAAAGACTCTATATGCCCTTGTGTTTGAATCATATCCTAGTAAAAAGCCTTCTACAGTCTTAGGAGCAAATTTAGATTTTCTACCTCTTTTAACAAGTATAAAGCATTTGCTACCAAAGACTCTAAAATATGAAATATTGGGCTTTTTACCGGTTAGTAGTTCGTATGATGTCTTCTTGAGGATTCAGTGTAGATATAACCGGTTGATGGCGTAGCAAGCGGTGTTGACCGCCTCCGCCCAAAACCGATCCGATGTCTTGTATTCATCAAGCATGGTTCTTGCCATGTCCAAAAGACTTCTATTCTTCCTCTCCACTACACCATTTTGTTGTGGGGTGTAGGGAGAAGAGAACTCATGCTTGATGCCCTCTTCCTCAAGGAAGCCTTCAATTTGAGAGTTCTTGAACTCCGTTCCATTGTCGCTTCTTATTTTCTTGATCCTTAAGCCGAACTCATTTTGAGCTCGTCTCAAGAATCCCTTTAAGGTTTCTTGGGTATGAGATTTTTCCTGTAAAAATAATACCCAAGTGAAGCGAGAATAATCATCCACAATAACTAGACAGTACTTACTCCCGCCGATGCTTATGTAAGCAATCGGGCCGAATAGATCCATATGTAGGAGCTCTAGTGGCCTGTCGGTTGTCATGATGTTCTTGTGTGGATGATGAGTGCCAACTTGCTTCCCTGCTTGGCATGCACTACAAATCCTGTCTTTCTCAAAATGAACATTTGTTAGTCCCAAAATGTGCTCTCCCTTTAGAAGCTTATGAAGATTCTTCATCCCAACATGGGCTAGTCGGCGGTGCCACAGCCAACCCATGTTAGTCTTAGCAATTAAGCAAGTGTTGAGTTCAGCTCTATCAAAGTCTACCAAGTATAGCTGACCCTCTAACACTCCCTTAAATGCTATTGAATCATCACTTCTTCTAAAGACAGTGACACCTACATCAGTGAATAGACAGTTGTAGCCCATTTGGCATAATTGGGAAACGGAAAGCAAATTGTAATCTAAAGAATCTACAAGAAAAACATTGGAAATGGAATGGTCAGGTGAAATAGCAATTTTACCCAAGCCTTTGACCAAACCTTGGTTTCCATCCCTGAATGTGATAGCTCGTTGAGGATCTTGGTTTTTCTCATAGGAGGAGAACATCCTTTTCTCCCCGGTCATGTGGTTTGTGCACCCGCTATCAATAATCCAACTTGTGCCCCCGGATGCATAAACCTACAAAACAAGTTTAGTTCTTTGTTTTAGGTACCCAAACTGTTTTGGGTCCTTTGGCATTAGATACGAGAACTTTGGGTACCCAAACACAAGTCTTAGCTCCCTTGTGTTTGCCCCCAACAAACTTGGCAACTACCTTGCCGGATTTGTTAGTTAAAACATATGATGCATCAAAAGTTTTAAATGAAATGCTATGTTCATTTGATGCACTAGGAGTTATCTTCTTAGGCAACTTAGCACGGGTTGGTTGCCTAGAGCTAGATGTCTCACCCTTATACATAAAAGCATGTTTAGGGCCAGAGTGAGACTTCCTAGAGTGAATTCTCCTAATCTTGTCCTCGGGATAACCGGTAGGGTATAAAATGTAACCCTCGTTATCCTGAGGCATGGGAGCCTTGCCCTTAACAAAATTAGACAATTTCTTAGGAGGGGCATTAAGTTTGACATTGTCCCCCTTTTGGAAGCCAATGCCATCCTTGATGCCAGGGCGTCTCCCATTATAAAGCATACTACGAGCAATTTTAAAATTTTCATTTTCAAGTTCATGCTCGGCAATTTTAGCATCTAATTTTGCTATATGATCATTTTGTTGTTTAATTAAAGCCATATGATCATGTATAGCATCAATATCAACATCTCTACATCTAGTGCAAATAGTAGTGTGCTCAACGGTAGATGTAGATGGTTTGCAAGATTTTAATTCAACAATCTTAGCATGCAATATATCATTTTTATCTCTAAGATCGGAGATTGTAACATTGCAAACTTCTAATTCCTTAGCCTTAGCAAGTAATTTCTCATTTTCTTTTCTAAGGCTAGCAAGAGTAATGTTTAATTCTTCAATCTTAGCAAGCAAATCATCGTTATCATTTCTAAGATTGGGAATGGAAACATCACAAGCATTTGAATCAACCTTAGCAATTAAATTGGCATTTTCATTTCTAAGGTTGTTAATGGTTTCATGGCAAGTACTTAGCTCCCTAGATAATTTTTCACATTTCTCAACTTCTAGAGCATAAGCATTTTTAACCTTAACATGTTTTTGTTTTCCTTGATAAGGAAGTCCTCTTGGGAGTCCAAGAGATCATCCTTCTCATGGATAGCACTAACAAGTTCATTTAGTTTTTCCTTTTATTGTATGCTAAGGTTGGCAAAAGAATACGCAAATTATCTTCTTCATCCCTAGCATCTTCTTCATCACTAGAGGACTCATATCTAGTGGAGGATTTGGATTTTACCTTCTTCTTCTTGCCGTCCTTTGCCATGAGACACTTGTGGCCGATGTTGGGGAAGAGAAGTCCCTTGGTGACGGCGATGTTGGCGGCGTCCTCGTCGGAGGAGGAGTCGCTAGAGCTTTCGTCGAAGTCCCACTCACGACAAACATGGGCATCGCCGCCCTTCTTCTTGTAGTACTTCTTCTCCTTTCTTCTTCCCCTCTTGTCGTCGCCCCTGTCACTGTCACTAGAAATAGGACATTTTGCTATAAAGTGACCGGGCTTACCACACTTGTAGCAAACCTTCTTGGAGCGGGACTTGTAATCTTTCCCCCTCCTTTGCTTGAGGATTTGGCGAAAACTCTTGATGATGAGCGCCATTTCCTCGTTGTCAAGCTTGGAGGCGTCGATGGGTGTTCTACTTGGTGTAGATTCCTCCTTTTTCTCCTCCGTCGCCTTGAATGCGACTGGTTGTGCTTCGGACGTGGAGGGATCGTCAAGCTCGTTGATCTTCTTCGAGCCCTCGATCATGCACTCAAAACTTACAAAATTCCCGATTACTTCCTCGGGGGTCATTAGTGTATATCTAGGGTTGCCACGAATTAATTGTACTTGAGTAGGGTTAAGAAAAATAAGTGATCTTAAAATAACCTTAACCATTTCGTGGTCATCCCATTTCTTGCTCCCGAGGTTGCGCACTTGATTCACCAAGGTCTTGAGCCGGTTGTACATGTTTTGTGGTTCCTCCCCTTTGCGAAGCCGGAAGCGACCGAGCTCCCCCTCGATCGTCTCCCGCTTGGTGATCTTTGTGAGGTCATCTCCTTCGTGCGCGGTTTTGAGTACATCCCAAACCTCCTTGGCGCTCTTCAACCCTTGCACTTTGTTATACTCCTCTCTACTTAGAGAGGCAAGGAGTATTGTTGTTGCTTGAGAGTTGAAGTGCTCGATTTGGGCAACCTCGTCCTCATCATAATCTTGATCCCCTACGGATGTGAAGCGTCCCCAATCCTCTGGGACTCAAATGTGATACAATTACTAGTCCCAGGAGGCTAGTAAACACATTTATACATCAGATGTTACCAAATCTGCTTAAACGAGACAAACCTACAAAGGTGGCGAACAACTTTAAGAGTTGGTCCACAACTCGAGACATATCATCAGAGTGGGGCTGAAGCAGCCCGATATACGCAGTGAAGCAAATCAGCGGTCCAACAGCCACAGGCAAGGTTGGGAACAGTCGTAACTCTTACCCGATCTCCTTTTTCTGAAAAAAAATAAATAAGCAAGGGTGAGTACAAACGTACTCAGCAGCCCACCTTCACCCGCGGAATGGGGAAATCAGATATAATGCATGGAATATGTGGAGCTCAGGATATTTTGCAGAAACAACAATATTTTATGCAGAGTTGTTTTGAAAAACATTTTGTATTTTTGCAACGCGCATCCTCTCCAAAAAGGAGCAGGAAGTTTTTCAGTATTATAACAAAATCCCCTGGACTAAACCATCCAGGTATCTCAGCAGTTTCCCACTGGTTTTCCTTTTCAAAAACAGCTACTGGACTTCCCGTCCATCATAGCTCACGGCTCAACCGCCGAACCTTTTAAAAACCACTTCTCTCAAAACCATCTCTTTTTTTTAAAAACAAAACATTAATTGCCATACCATACCAGACTCGTCCATTCCTGTGGACACAGACTATTCGAATAGGTTTTCAAACTCTGCGCAGAGGTGTACACTTTACCCACTAGTCCGGCTCTGCGATCTCATAGCTAGTGAGACCCGAATCCGACTCTCTTTCTTTCCCCGCACGTCCTAACCTTAACGGTTATCCGGAAGGAGTCAGGCCACCACCATGTCCAAACCGGACAAAACTTTCCCCCTCCTTATCCTCCCGGTGCTCCCCAGCCTTCATAACCCTGGGGTTGGACCGTACGAGTTCAGATTGAGTGACTGCCCAAACAGTCTCGAGTGGTTGTACTATTAAAGAGTACAGGTAGTGAAGATGACAAACCGGTCCTTATATGAGGGGACAATCCTTCTGCTCACGCCTAAACCAGCTGAGCCATCACCTTAGGCCCTCCCCTAAACCAGGGAGTCCCTGATCATCCCTACTCAAAGGTGATAAGGGTGAAAACCCTTCATCACACACATTTTGAAAAGCATTTTCTTTTGAAAACTCACACCTTTCCTCAAATCATTTGTAACAAATATATCAGGGATTGATTGCGGCAAGCGGCTGGGTGGCCATAATAACTTGTCTCAAAATCATATCATGCATAAAATAACAGGCTGAGGGTTGTGGTTGAAAAACATAGGTAATTTATGCATCAAAGGGATCCAGTGAGCTTGCCGTGCTTATCCGGCGAAGGGGGAAGGGGAGCTCGTGGAACTAGCTTCTGGCTCCACCGCCTGGTGTAGACTTGTAGATCTGGCCTCCACGAGACGGCACGAACGCTCCGATAACAGGAGGGTGGACTGGAGGCGAAGCGACACTACGCGTGTAGCCGGCAGAGCGGAGTAACTGAGTGGGTGGGAGTTTTTCTTGGCTGAGGGTGTGGAGTGTGTGTGGAGAGGGAGAGGGTAGTTGGGTGTATTTATAGCTGGGTGTATGTGGTGTAGCACAGTGAAGTTCACTGTTGGTGAGAATAGTGACGAATGAATCGTCTGACTTAGTATGAGCAGAAGAGTTATAGGCAGAATATGGGACAAGAGTATTTTGGGAGTTTTCTGGAATATGGACCATGCTGAAGGGATGACATGGTTGGATAGGGAATAGTTTGATAAGAATTTAGAAACGAGAATTATTGGAATCTGAGTTTGGGAGCCTGGTTCGAAGGAATCTCAAAGTTAAGTGTGCTCAACTTGGAGAAACCTGGGATGGGTGACCAGATGGGAAGTTCCCTACTGGAAGGAAAATCACAGTCACCGGAGTTCGTATGGCTGGAATATGGGTCTGGCTGGTCTTAGGTGGACTGGACAGCATGATGTATGAGTAGTTGAAATTTGGGGTAACTAGATGACCGATGAATAGTAACGATGAATAGTGGCGACGGAAAAGTAATTATAGACATCATCGATGAATAGTAACGATGATGAATAGTAATGGTAAATAGTAACGATAATGAATAGTGTATGTGAATAGTAACGATGAATAATAATGGTGAATAGTAATGGTGAATAGTGATAGTGAATAGTCGTATGAACGAACGATGAACGATGAATAGGAACTATGAACGAACGGACGAACGATCGAATGATCGGACGAACGAACGATCGGAATTTCGGCAGCATAACGGCAGGAAAAAGATTATTTGGATGAACGAACGGACGAACGATCGAGTGATTGGACGAACGAACGATCGGAATTTCGGCAGCATAACGGCAGGACAAAGATTATCTGGAAGAACGATGAATAGGGACTATGAACGAACGATGAACGATCGAATGATCGAACAAACGAACGATCGGAATTTTGGCAGCATAACGGTAGGAAAAAGATTATTTGGACGAACGAACGGACGAACAATCGAACGATCAAACGAACGGACGAACGAACCATGAACGATCGGACGAACGATCGAACGATCGGACGAACGAACGAACGAACTAAGAACAGGGGACGAACGATCGAAGAACGATCGAACGATCCTTGTGCTAGTGTGTGCTTGTGTGGAACATGGAGTGGGTGTGGGGGGGGGGGAGAGAGTTGCCATGAAATGGCTTGGGGTGGGATGAGAGGAGGCCCTTGCCCCTCTATTTATAGCCATGGTGGGGGGATTAGGGGGAGGGATGAGAGGATTAGGGGGAGGATGAGATGATTAGTGGGAGGTTAGCATGTATTTGTCTTGTATAAGTGAGATTTGCTTGTAGAGCTCACCGTATGACACTGGAGGCATACGTATACGTATGAGCATGAGGAAAGTTATGAAGAAAATATTTGTAGGGACTTGAAAAATGATTCTGAAGGTATTTCTCAAGAGGAAAATACCTGGAGATATATCGGTGGAATATTTGGGCAGTATTTCTGGAAAGAACTTGAAGAGGATCACTAGGGAAATATCTGGGCAATATTTCTGTAAACAATTTGAGGGGGTCACTGGGGAAATATTTGTAGGATATTTTGGGGAGGATTTTAGAGAGAATAAAGACCACTATACTTTATTTGTTGATATCAACTTGTAAACAAACATTTTGAAACGAAATTTGAAATTCATTTTGAATTTAGAGCGAGTTTGAGAAAATTCCAAGATTTGAATTTTTGGGATGCTACAAATCTACCCCACTTAAAAGGAATCTCGTCCTCGAGATTTGGCTTAGAAGGGTTATGGGTATAGCTTTACTTCAGCTACATATCTTCACTTTGCATACTCTTCGAGGAGATGGAACTTCAACAAAATCTGGCCTTTCAGGAGCATCCGGTTGCTGATTGCAAACGCTGATTCTGGCTACTCAAAGATCATCTTCAGGCTTCTAGCTTTCGCTTGGCAGCTAGCTTATTGCGGAAGCATTGATGCCAACACGCAAACCTTTCTCTTGCGAACTTCCACATGGATTCCTTCTTTGATTGGTCTTCTGGTGCTTCATCAACAAAACTTGGGTGACCACTTCTCATCCAGAAACTTATATGCTTTGATGATCTGGTCCTCCACAAGCTTGCTACAGCCCTTCTTCTTTTTCTCCATAGCAGGAACCTTGCTGGAACACTACCCCACTTAAAAAGAATGAGGGTAGATCTCTTGAATCTTGGGGATTTGAACTCCTTGAAGTACCTCATAACAAGGGTGTTACGGGGCCTTCTTCTGCTGTTGCTGCTTGACCAGGCTGCAGAGAGATGACTGACACATGGTTGATTCTGGGAGAACCTTCTTCTTATCTTTTCTTCACTATCTTCTTTTCACTGATCCTTTATTTCTCTTTGCTCTTCCCACTGGAGGATTCTATCAAAGAGTATTACCATCATACAAAGGAGGAAACCAAAGACGTTGAACCATATACAACAGTCTTCAACCCAAGAATCACCAAGCATTGTGATCTTAGGGGCGAGGGAGTGGAAAATGGAGTTGCTTGCGATTTGGCAGAGGGGATTTTTATCGGGAGTGTTTTGCTTTAAGCGGAATAGGAACTGAGGGAGTTGTTGGGGGGGGGGGGTTTATCAGGTGTGTGCTTTGCTTGGGATGGGAAATGAGGGAGCTGGTGGGGGGGATTTATAGGCGAGCGTTGGCGTTCGGTTGCGGAGTAGTGGTGATGGAGTAGGTGCTACGTGGCAACAGGTGCGACGGAGGGGAAGGGGGGCCTGGTGCCGGCGATGATGGCGGCGGTGGGTGCGCTGCAAAGGTGGCGTGGGCGGCGGTAGTGCGCTGCAAAAGGGGGCGTGGGGCGGTGGTAGTGCGCATGGAGGCGGGCACGCGTGCGGGGGGGGCACGAGTGAGTGGTGGGGTTGATGACCCTGATGTTTGTGGTCTCTGGTTCCAAGAATCTTTGCCTCTCTGTATGGTAATAACTCCTTCTGTCCTCTTTTCCTGTTTACTTTGACTCAGGGGCAGTGCTTTGATTCTCACGGTCGGTCCTTTTGACTGAGCGACTGTACTGGTTTCTTCGGTAGCTTGTTCCAGGCTTCAAGGGTAAGCTTCCGGATATCTTCTTCGGTAAGGTGCTTTTCTCTTGAGATGGGTTAAGATGAGAATGGAAGCATAAGGTGAGGATTAGATCTAATTTGTGACCTGTGTTTTATAGAAAACCTTTCTTAAAAAGAAAGAAAACACACAAGCTCAGCAATGATAAACACAAACAAATCAAATATTTTGAATAAGGGAAGAATAGAGTTTTTCCAAAGCACGGACTACTCAGATTCGGGGGCTAAGCATAACTACTATTGCTTGGCTCCTGAATTGAGAACTATGCTAAATGCAACTTATGAGCACTAACGTTAAAGCATCACATATGCACTCAAAAGGGGAGAAAACATCAAGCGAAATTCATTTTGAAATGCCCTAGGGGGCCACACAAATAGAGTTTTTCAAAGCACGGGACTACACGATTACCTCTCATACATGCAGGGCTCTAGCCAAAGTGAAGAAAAACTTCACTACCCAATGCATGCAGAGGACTGGGCATACTAACTTCAGATCTGGCAGCTTCTCTTCTGGCAAGGCTGACGCACAACTTCAATCTGAGATATCTCCTGGATGGGTCAACAGGGAGCTGATGTTGATGACTTCTTCTGGCGGCGACTGAGATGGCAGGACAGGGTCGAACTCTTCTTCAAGCGGGACTGGCTCTTGTAGCACCTCTGAGGGCGGCGGTGCTGGCGGGGTGCTTGCAGCTTCTTCCTTGACCTCAAGGGACGGTGCTGGAATCTTCTTCATGGTGAGGGGCTCAAACAACTCCGACGGGGGATCTTGGGAGGATTCAGGGTGCTCTTGCTTATCCATAGCCTTAGGGGAGACTGGAATTCCTTCCAAGACTATGGCTCCTTCCGGTAGTTCCCAAGCCTTCTTTTCTCCTCTGGTAGAGACCGGATGACCTTCAAGAATCTGGGGATCTTCAGCTCTCATCGATTGAACTGGGTTGGATGAAGCGGGCTCTTGGATCCGCAGGGCTCTACGTTGGTTATGGGTTACCAAGTAGGCATCCATCAACTTCTGGACGTGTTCATCCTTGGCTTGCTTCAGGGCTTCAACAGCAATGGTTTCACGACTTTCCAATGCAGTTGCACGGGCTTGAGCTGTGGTGAGATCCACATGGAGCTGACGGTTGCGCTTCTCTGCATCTTCTGCTCGGGCAATCATCTGACGGTGGTGCCGAGCCAAGAAATCATACTGGGCATCAAGGGTGAGCAGGTATGCAGTGAGGTACACGACTGTGGGGTCGTCCTCAAGCAGCTGCTGCTCTTCCAATGCACGCATCCTGGCCATCCAAGCGGGACGGCCTCTCTGAAAGGGCGGAAAGAATCTGAGCGGGGTGTCGGCCACTTCTTCTTCATAGATCTGACACAGGGCCCTCAATGCCTTGCGAGCGACGACTTGGCAGGTGTCTTTGAATCTGTGCCCAGCAGCAGTGACACTCCATTCCACATGGTGCGGACTGGATCCAATGTATACAGTCACGACACACTTCTCTGTGCCATGCTCGACGAATTCACGACCATCATACTCTGGCTGACTCCTGATTCCGAGGCGAACTGTGCATGCTCTCAGCAACTTGGGGAAACCATCTTCATTCTGGCAAAAGCTGGTTTGGCAACAGACCTCCATCTGACTTCTGAGAGAAGGAAAGGGGGGAAACATTTTTGAAATGAAGGGATGAGAGCAAGAATTTTTTTAAGAAAATAGTTTTGACTCAAAACTTTTTGGATCAGGCTAAGGGTTACGTCCTGCGGCCAACCTAACAGCTCTGATACCACCTGAAGCGTCCCCAATCCTCTGGGACTCAAATGTGATACAATTACTAGTCCCAGGAGGCTAGTAAACACATTTATACATCAGATGTTACCAAATCTGCTTAAACGAGACAAACCTACAAAGGTGGCGAACAACTTTAAGAGTTGGTCCACAACTCGAGACATATCATCAGAGTGGGGCTGAAGCAGCCCGATATACGCAGTGAAGCAAATCAGCGGTCCAACAGCCACAGGCAAGGTTGGGAACAGTCGTAACTCTTACCCGATCTCCTTTTTCTGAAAAAAAATAAATAAGCAAGGGTGAGTACAAACGTACTCAGCAGCCCACCTTCACCCGCGGAATGGGGAAATCAGATATAATGCATGGAATATGTGGAGCTCAGGATATTTTGCAGAAACAACAATATTTTATGCAGAGTTGTTTTGAAAAACATTTTGTATTTTTGCAACGCGCATCCTCTCCAAAAAGGAGCAGGAAGTTTTTCAGTATTATAACAAAATCCCCTGGACTAAACCATCCAGGTATCTCAGCAGTTTCCCACTGGTTTTCCTTTTCAAAAACAGCTACTGGACTTCCCGTCCATCATAGCTCACGGCTCAACCGCCGAACCTTTTAAAAACCACTTCTCTCAAAACCATCTCTTTTTTTTAAAAACAAAACATTAATTGCCATACCATACCAGACTCGTCCATTCCTGTGGACACAGACTATTCGAATAGGTTTTCAAACTCTGCGCAGAGGTGTACACTTTACCCACTAGTCCGGCTCTGCGATCTCATAGCTAGTGAGACCCGAATCCGACTCTCTTTCTTTCCCCGCACGTCCTAACCTTAACGGTTATCCGGAAGGAGTTAGGCCACCACCATGTCCAAACCGGACAAAACTTTCCCCCTCCTTATCCTCCCGGTGCTCCCCAGCCTTCATAACCCTGGGGTTGGACCGTACGAGTTCAGATTGAGTGACTGCCCAAACAGTCTCGAGTGGTTGTACTATTAAAGAGTACAGGTAGTGAAGATGACAAACCGGTCCTTATATGAGGGGACAATCCTTCTGCTCACGCCTAAACCAGCTGAGCCATCACCTTAGGCCCTCCCCTAAACCAGGGAGTCCCTGATCATCCCTACTCAAAGGTGATAAGGGTGAAAACCCTTCATCACACACATTTTGAAAAGCATTTTCTTTTGAAAACTCACACCTTTCCTCAAATCATTTGTAACAAATATATCAGGGATTGATTGCGGCAAGCGGCTGGGTGGCCATAATAACTTGTCTCAAAATCATATCATGCATAAAATAACAGGCTGAGGGTTGTGGTTGAAAAACATAGGTAATTTATGCATCAAAGGGATCCAGTGAGCTTGCCGTGCTTATCCGGCGAAGGGGGAAGGGGAGCTCGTGGAACTAGCTTCTGGCTCCACCGCCTGGTGTAGACTTGTAGATCTGGCCTCCACGAGACGGCACGAACGCTCCGATAACAGGAGGGTGGACTGGAGGCGAAGCGACACTACGCGTGTAGCCGGCAGAGCGGAGTAACTGAGTGGGTGGGAGTTTTTCTTGGCTGAGGGTGTGGAGTGTGTGTGGAGAGGGAGAGGGTAGTTGGGTGTATTTATAGCTGGGTGTATGTGGTGTAGCACAGTGAAGTTCACTGTTGGTGAGAATAGTGACGAATGAATCGTCTGACTTAGTATGAGCAGAAGAGTTATAGGCAGAATATGGGACAAGAGTATTTTGGGAGTTTTCTGGAATATGGACCATGCTGAAGGGATGACATGGTTGGATAGGGAATAGTTTGATAAGAATTTAGAAACGAGAATTATTGGAATCTGAGTTTGGGAGCCTGGTTCGAAGGAATCTCAAAGTTAAGTGTGCTCAACTTGGAGAAACCTGGGATGGGTGACCAGATGGGAAGTTCCCTACTGGAAGGAAAATCACAGTCACCGGAGTTCGTATGGCTGGAATATGGGTCTGGCTGGTCTTAGGTGGACTGGACAGCATGATGTATGAGTAGTTGAAATTTGGGGTAACTAGATGACCGATGAATAGTAACGATGAATAGTGGCGACGGAAAAGTAATTATAGACATCATCGATGAATAGTAACGATGATGAATAGTAATGGTAAATAGTAACGATAATGAATAGTGTATGTGAATAGTAACGATGAATAATAATGGTGAATAGTAATGGTGAATAGTGATAGTGAATAGTCGTATGAACGAACGATGAACGATGAATAGGAACTATGAACGAACGGACGAACGATCGAATGATCGGACGAACGAACGATCGGAATTTCGGCAGCATAACGGCAGGAAAAAGATTATTTGGATGAACGAACGGACGAACGATCGAGTGATTGGACGAACGAACGATCGGAATTTCGGCAGCATAACGGCAGGACAAAGATTATCTGGAAGAACGATGAATAGGGACTATGAACGAACGATGAACGATCGAATGATCGAACAAACGAATGATCGGAATTTTGGCAGCATAACGGTAGGAAAAAGATTATTTGGACGAACGAACGGACGAACAATCGAACGATCAAACGAACGGACGAACGAACCATGAACGATCGGACGAACGATCGAACGATCGGACGAACGAACGAACTAAGAACAGGGGACGAACGATCGAAGAACGATCGAACGATCCTTGTGCTAGTGTGTGCTTGTGTGGAACATGGAGTGGGTGTGGGGGGGGGGGGAGAGAGTTGCCATGAAATGGCTTGGGGTGGGATGAGAGGAGGCCCTTGCCCCTCTATTTATAGCCATGGTGGGGGGATTAGGGGGAGGGATGAGAGGATTAGGGGGAGGATGAGATGATTAGTGGGAGGTTAGCATGTATTTGTCTTGTATAAGTGAGATTTGCTTGTAGAGCTCACCGTATGACACTGGAGGCATACGTATACGTATGAGCATGAGGAAAGTTATGAAGAAAATATTTGTAGGGACTTGAAAAATGATTCTGAAGGTATTTCTCAAGAGGAAAATACCTGGAGATATATCGGTGGAATATTTGGGCAGTATTTCTGGAAAGAACTTGAAGAGGATCACTAGGGAAATATCTGGGCAATATTTCTGTAAACAATTTGAGGGGGTCACTGGGGAAATATTTGTAGGATATTTTGGGGAGGATTTTAGAGAGAATAAAGACCACTATACTTTATTTGTTGATATCAACTTGTAAACAAACATTTTGAAACGAAATTTGAAATTCATTTTGAATTTAGAGCGAGTTTGAGAAAATTCCAAGATTTGAATTTTTGGGATGCTACAAGATGGTACCTGTACACCAAACTCAACGACATCCCATATACTTTTGTGGAGTGAGGTTAGATGAAATCACATTAAGTCGCTCCACCTAGCATAGTCTTCACCATCAAATGTTGGTGGTTTGCCAAATGGGACGGAAAGTAAAGGTGTATGTCTAGAAATGCGAGGATAACGTAGGGGGATCTTTCTAAACTTCTTGCGCTCATGGCGCTTAGAAGTGATGGAAGGCGCATCGGAGCCGGATGTGGAAGGTGATGAAGTATCGGTCTCGTAGTAGACCACCTTCCTCATCTTCTTCTTCTTGTCGCCACTCCGATGCGACTTGTGGGAAGAGGTTTTCCTCTCCTTCCCCTTCCCCTTGTTGCGGGACTCTTCCGATGAAGCTTTCCCGTGGCTTGTAGTGGGCTTGTCGCCGGTCTCCATATCCCTCTTGGCTTGATCTCCCGACATCACTTCGAGCGGTTAGGCTCTAATGAAGCACCGGGCTCTGATACCAATTGAAAGTCGCCTAGAGGGGGGTGATTAGGGCGAAACTGAAATTTACAAAGTTAATCACAACTACAAGTCAGGTTAGCGTTAGAAATGTAATCGAGTCCGCGAGAGAGGGTGAAAAACAAATCGCAAGCAAATAAGAAGTGTGACACGCGGATTTGTTTTACCGAGGTTCGGTTCTTGCAAACCTACTCCCCGTTGAGGAGGCCACAAAGGCCGGGTCTTTTTCAACCCCTTCCCTCTCTCAAACGGTCCCTCGGACCGAGTGAGCTTTCTCTTCTCAAATCAACCGGGAACAAAACTTCCCCGCAAGGACCACCACACAATTGGTGTCTCTTGCCTTGGTTACAAGTGAGTATTAATCTCAAGAAAGAATGAGAAAGAAGAAAGTGATCCAAGAGCAAGAGCTCAAAAGAACACAACAAATCACTCCCGCTAGTCACTAAAGCTTTTGTGGAATTGGGAGAGGATTTGATCACTTGGGTGTGTCTTGTATTGAATGCCTAGCTCTTGTAAGTGGTTGGAAGCTGGAAAACTTGGATGCAATGAATGGTGGGGTGGTTGGGGTTTTTATAGCCCCAACCACCAAACTAGCCGTTTGGTGGGGCTGTCTGTCGCATGGTGCACCGGACAGTCCGGTGCGCCAGCCACGTCACCAGGCCGTTGGGATTTCGACCGTTGGAGCTTCTGACTTCTAGGCCCGCCTGGCTGTCCGGTGTACACCGGACAAGTACTGTAGATTGTCCGGTGCACCGTCTCGCACGTGCCTGACTTCTGCGCGCTTCTGGCGTGCATTAAATGCGCCTGCAGGTGACCGTTGGCGCGAAGTAGCCGTTGCTCTGCTGGTTCACCGGACAGTCCGGTGAATTATAGCGGAGCAAATTCCCGAAGCTGGCGAGTTCCAGAGTTGCTCTTCCTTGGGGCACCGGACAGTCCGGTGAATTATAGCGGAGCGCCTCTGGATTTTCCCGAAGGTGAAGAGTTCAGCGTGAAGTCCCCTGGTGCACCGGACAGTCCAGTGCGCCAGACCAGGGTCCCTTCGGTTATCCCTTTGCTCTTTTGTTGAAGCCAACTCTTGGTCATTTTATTGGCTAAGTGTGAACCTTTAGCACCTGTATAACTTATACACTAGAGCAAACTAGTTAGTCCAATTATTTGTGTTGGGCAATTCAACCACCAAAATCAATTAGGAATATAGGTGTAAGCCTAATTCCCTTTCACGTGGAACTAAATGCCATACCTCATTTCTAGTGAAGTTGTTGAGCTCCTCTTGCATCGCCACCACCCAATCAGAATCTTGAAGTGCTTCCTCTACCTTGTGTGGCTCAATAGAGGAAACAAACGAGTAATGTTCACAAAAATGTGCAACACGAGATCTAGTGGTTACCCCCTTATGAATGTCACCGAGGATGGTGTCGACGGGGTGATCTCGTTGGATTGCTTGGTGGACTCTTGGGTGTGGCGGTCTTGGTTCCTCATCCTCCTTGTCTTGATCATTTGCATCTCCCCCTTCATCAATGTCGTCATCTTGAGGTGGCTCATTTCTTTGATCTTCTTGTTCATCAACTTGAGCCTCATCCTCATTTTGAGTTGGTGGAGATGCTTGCATGGAGGAGGATGGTTGATCTTGTGCATTTGGAGGCTCTTCGGATTCCTTAGGACACACATCCCCAATGGACATGTTCCTTAGCGCGATGCACGGAGCCTCTTCATTACCTATCTCATCAAGATCAACTTGCTCTACTTGAGAGCCGTTAGTCTCATCAAACACAATGTCACAAGAAACTTCAACTAGCCCCGAGGACTTGTTAAAGACTCTATATGCCCTTGTGTTTGAATCATATCCTAGTAAAAAGCCTTCTACGGTCTTAGGAGCAAATTTAGATTTTCTACCCTTTTTGACAAGAATGAAGCATTTGCTACCAAAGACTCTAAAATATGAAATGTTGGGCTTTTTACCGGTTAGGAGTTCGTATGATGTCTTCTTGAGGATTCGGTGTAGATACAATCGGTTGATGGCGTAGCAAGCGGTGTTGACCGCCTCCGCCCAAAACCGATCCGATGTCTTGTATTAATCAAGCATGGTTCTTGCCATGTCTAAAAGAGTTCTATTCTTCCTCTCCACTACACCATTTTGTTGTGGGGTGTAGGGAGAAGAGAACTCATGCTTGATGCCCTCCTCCTCAAGGAAGCCTTCAATTTGAGAGTTCTTGAACTCCGTCCCGTTGTCGCTTCTAATTTTCTTGATCCTTAAGCCGAACTCATTTTGAGTTCGTCTCAAGAATCCCTTTAAGGTCTCTTGGGTATGAGATTTTTCCTATAAAAAGAATACCCAAGTGAAGCGAGAATAATCATCCACAATTACAAGACAATACTTACTCCCGCCGATGCTTATGTAAGCAATCGGGCCGATTAGATCCATGTGGAGTAGCTCAAGCGGCATGTCGGTCGTCATGATGTTTTTGTGTGGATGGTGAGTGCCAACTTGCTTCCCTGCTTGGCATGCGCTACAAATTATGTCTTTCTCAAAATGAACATTTGTTAATCCTAAAATGTGCTCTCCCTTTAGAAGCTTATGAAGATTCTTCATCCCAACATGGGCTAGTTGGCGATGCCAGAGCCAACCCATGTTAGTCTTAGCAATTAAGCAAGTGTCGAGTTCAGCTCTATCAAAATCTACTAAGTATAGTTGACCCTCTAACACTCCCTTAAATGCTATTGAATCATCACTTCTTCTAAAGACAGTGACACCTACATCAGTGAATAGACAGTTGTAGCCCATTTGACATAATTGAGAGACGGAAAGCAAATTGTAATCTAAAGAATCTACAAGAAAATCATTGGAAATGGAATGGTCAGGTGATATAGCAATTTTACCCAATCCTTTGACCAAACCTTGATTTCCATCCCCGAATGTGATAGCACATTGGGGATCTTGGTTTTTCTCATAGGAGGAGAACATCTTTTTCTCCCCGGTCATGTGGTTTGTGCACCCGCTATCAATAATCCAACTTGAGCCCCCGGATGCATAAACCTACAAAACAAGTTTAGTTCTTTGTTTTAGGTACCCAAACTGTTTTGGGTCCTTTGGCATTAGATACAAGAACTTTGGGTACCCAAACACAAGTCTTCATCACTAGAGGACTCATATCTAGTGGAGGATTTGGATTTTACCTTCTTTTTCTTGTCGTCCTTTGTCATGAGACACTTGTGGCCGACGTTGGGGAAGAGAAGTCCCTTGGTGACGGCGATGTTGGCGGCGTCCTCGTCGGAGGAGTCGCTCGAGCTTTCGTCGGAGTCCCACTCGCGACAAACATGGGCATCACCGCCCTTCTTCTTGTAATACTTCTTCTTCTCCTTTCTTCTTCCCCTCTTGTCGTCGCCCCTATCACTGTCACTAGAAATAGGACACTTTGCTATGAAGTGATCGGGCTTACCACACTTGTAGCAAACCTTCTTGGAGCGGGGCTTGTAATCCTTCCCCCTCCTTTGCTTGAGGATTTGTCGAAAACTCTTGATGACGAGCGCCATTTCCTCGTTGTCAAGTTTAGAGGCGTCGATGGCTGTTCTACTCGGTGTAGACTCCTCCTTCTTCTCCTCTGTTGCCTTAAAAGCGATCGGTTGTGCTTCGGACGTGGAAGGCTCGTCAAGCTCGTTGATCTTCTTTGAGCCCTTGATCATGTACTCAAAACTCACAAAATTCCCGATCACTTCCTCGGGAGTCATTAGTGTATATCTAGGGTTGCCACGAATTAATTGAACTTGAGTAGGGTTAAGGAAAATAAGTGATCTTAAAATAACCTTAACCATTTCGTGGTCATCCCATTTCTTGCTCCCGAGGTTGCGCACTTGATTCACCAAGGTCTTGAGCCGGTTGTACATGTCTTGTGGCTCCTCCCCTTTGCGAAGCCGGAAGCGACCGAGCTCCCCCTCGATCGTCTCCCGCTTGGTGATCTTTGTGAGCTCATCTCCCTCGTGCGCGGTTTTGAGCACATCCCAAACCTCCTTGGCGCTCTTCAACCCTTGCACTTTGTTATACTCCTCTCTACTTAGAGAAGCGAGGAGTATAGTTGTTGCTTGAGAGTTGAAGTGCTCGATTTGGGCAACCTCGTCCTCATCATAGTCTTCATCCCCTACGGATGGTACCTGTACACCAAACTCAACGACATCCCATATACTTTTGTGGAGTGAGGTTAGGTGAAACCGCATTAAATCACTCCACCTTGCATAATCTTCACCATCAAATGTTGGTGGTTTGCCTAATGGGACGGAAAGTAAAGGTGTATGTTTAGAAATACGAGGATAGCGTAGGGGGGATCTTACTAAACTTCTTGCGCTCATGGCGCTTAGAAGTGATGGAAGGCGCGTCGGAGCCGGATGTGGAAGGTGATGAAGTATCGGTCTCGTAGTAGACCACTTTCCTCATCTTCTTCTTCTTGTCGCCACTCCGATGCGACTTGTGGGAAGAGGTTTTTCTCTCCTTCCCCTTCCCCTTGTTGCGGGACTCTTCCGATGAAGCTTTCTCGTGGCTTGTAGTGGGCTTGTCGCCGGTCTCCATATCCCTCTTGACGTGATCTCCCGACATCACTTCGAGCGGTTAGGCTCTAATGAAGCACCGAGCTCTGATACCAATTGAAAGTCGCCTAGAGGGGGGGTGAATAGGGCGAATCTGAAATTTACAACTTAATCACAAACTATAAGCCGGGTTAGCGTTAGAAATGTAATCGAGTCCGCGAGAGAGGGTGCAAAACAAATCGCAAGCGAATAAGGAGTGTGACACACGGATTTGTTTTACCGAGGTTCGATTCTTGCAAACCTACTCCCCGTTGAGGTGGTCACAAAGACCGGGTCTCTTTCAACCCTTTCCCTCTCTCAAACGGTCCCTCGGACCGAGTGAGCTTCTCTTCTCAAATCACTTGGGAATCAAACTTCCCGCAAGGACCACCACACAATTGGTGTCTCTTGCCTCAATTACAAGTGTGTTTGATCACAAGAAAGAATGTGAAAGAAAAGAAGCGATCCAAGCGCAAGAGCTCAAATGAACACGGCAAATCACTCTCTCTAGTCACTAAAGCTTTGTGTGGAGTTGGGAGAGGATTTGATCTCTTTGGTGTGCTTTGCAATGAATGCTAGCTCTTGTATAGTGGTTGGAAGCTGGAAAACTTGGTTCTAATGAATGGTGGGGTGGTTGGGGTATTTATAGCCCCAACCACCAAACTAGCCGTTTGGTGGAGGCTGCTGTAGCATGGCGCACCGGACAGTCCAGTGCGCCACCGGACAGTGTCCGGTGCGCCAGCCACGTCACCAGGCCGTTGGGTTCCGACCGTTGGAGCTCTGACGTGTGGGCCCGCCTGGCTGTCCGGTGGTGCACCGGACAGGCCCTATAGGCTGTCCGGAGTGCCACTCGCGCGTGTTCTGACTTCTGCGCGCGCGCCAGTGCATTAAATGCTTCTGCAGTCGTTCGTTGGCGCGAGGTAGCCGTTGCTCCGCTGGCTCACCGGACAGTCCGGTGTGCACCGGACATGTCTGGTGAATTATAGCGGAGCGGATTCCCGAAGCTGGCGAGTTCAGAGCCGCTCTCCCCTGGAGCACCGGACACAGTCCGGTGGTACACCGGACAGTCCGGTGAATTATAGCGGAGCGCCTCTGAGTTTTCCCGAAGGTGACAAGTTTGGCTCGGAGTCCCCTGGTGCACCAGACACTGTCCGGTGGTGCACCGGACACTGTCCGGTGCGCCAGACCAGGGCACACTTCGGTTATCCCTTGCTCTCTTTGGTTGAACCTTTTTCTTGGTCTTTTTATTGGCTTAGTGTGAACCTTTGGTACCTGTATAACTTATAGACTAAGGCAAACTAGTTAGTCCAATAGATTTATGTTGGGCACTTCAACCACCAAAACCATTTAGGAAATAGGTGTAAGCCTAATTCCCTTTCAACAAGAGCTAAGCAAGAGCCCAACTTCACCCCAACAACTAGCACTAAGATAATAGTACTAGAAATACAACAATGCTAAGACAATACTTCAAATACTTGCTAAACAAATACACAATGTAAAGTGCTTGAAATAAGTGCGAAATGTAAAGCAAGGTTTAGAAGACTCCTCCAATTTTTCCGAGGTATCGAAGAGTCAGCACTCTCCACTAGTCCTTGTTGGAGCACCCGCGCAAGGGTATCGCTCCCCCTTGGTCCTCGCAAGAACCAAGTTCTCACTACGAGATGATCCTTTGCCCCTCCGGCGCGGTAGATCCCTCGAGACCGCTTACAAACTTGAGTCGGGTCACCAACAAGATCTTCACGGTGATCACCGAGCTCCCAACGCCACCAAGCCGTCTAGGTGATGCCGATCACCAAGAGTAACAAGCCGTAGACTTTCGCTTGACCAAGAGAAGCCTAATGCAAGTGGTGTGTGCTCTAGGTGGCTCTCGCTAGCGCTAATGAGGAACAAATGCGGGATTAAGATTCTCTAATCTCCTCACTAGGCTTTTGGTGCTTGCAATGCTCTAGCTATGTGCTGAAATTAATGTGGGCAGCAAGACATTAAATATGGTGGGTGGAGGGGGTATAAATAGCCCTCACCCACCAACTAGCCGTTACCAGCACTCTTCTGTGCATGGGCGCACCGGACAGTCCGGTGCGCCAACGGTGCGCCAACGGTCGACTCCAATGGCTAGTTCTAACAGCTAGCCGTTGGGCTGATGGCACACCGGACAGTCTGGTGCACTGTCCGGTGCACTGTCCGGTGCGCCACTAAAATTCATTTCTGAAGCTGGCGCTCTCGGGGTTTCTGCTCGGGGAAAGCCTTCCCCTGGGCCAGCCTAGCCCCACCTGGCAGAGGGCGCATCGGATAGTCCGGTGCCCCAAGGCCAGAAACCCTATTTCCTGTTTTCAGCTGATTTTCAAATCGGTTTTCGTTCTAACTTGTGAGTGAGTTCTAGAGTGACACCTAGCACTATATGTGAGTGTGAATGTGCACCAACACTACACTAGAACTCTCTTGGTAAAACTACTCATCGACAACCCCTCTTTATAGTACGGCTAAAAGAGAATAAAAGACCTAACTAAATCACGAGTGTCCACAACTCCTTGAAACTCGGACTCCGTAGTCCTTCACTTTTTGTTTCGTCGTTTAGCCGTCGCTTCGAGTTCTTATTTCCGGGATTGTTTTCACCGTTGTAGTACTTCTACCTGTAATGCGACCTAACTTACCATTTGTCTCTGCAAAACACACGTTAGTCACATATAACATTACGTTGTCATTAATAACTAAAACCAACCAGGGGCCTAGATGCTTTCAATCATGGAGTTGGTTATATGAACAAACGCTATACCTGACTGTTACAAAAGTGATCATGCTTCTAGCTAGATTATGGGCATCAACGTTGAACTTTCTATTCTCATGAGCTAAATGAAGATAATGAAGGGGCTCTTTATAAAATAATATGAGAGTAGGTGAAATTATAATCAGCTCTGGATGGTGGATGTGATAGACAAGATTTAATATTAGTATGTTAGCATCTTAATCATTTTTTACACTAGATATGTTGCCTTTTATATTAATATTTCATAATCTTATACTATATATTTTAGGTAATAAATAAACTATGCGAGGGTGAGTCCTTTTGGGGCGGACCTTTGCCTTGTCTTCCTGCTGACTCATGGGCCCCAGAGGCCTGGGATCTTTCCCCCGACAGTAGCCGGCCCCCGAGGGTAGAGTATCTCCCCTTGGTGGCTTTGTTTGATGGGCATCGTTTGCATCGATCTTTGAGATGTGTATCCCTGTTTAGTCGCAGCATCCACACCTTCGAGAGATGGAGTGTCCATGATGCAGTCCTTCCCCACTTGGGGAGGGGCGGATGTTATACCCCTTTATAAGTTTGGGCAAACGCATGCTTCCAATCGTCCTAGAGTTATTTGTTTTCTAGCTCACACCTCGGATGAGTTCTGCCGGCAAGTCAACTGATGGGTCTTGGGTTGGGAGGAAACCGCGCCACGTTAGATCGGGCCTGCGGTAAGATTCCTCCTCATCTGAGCACTTCTTTTCCCCTCCGTTGGTGATTCTAACAATTTCCTTTCTTGTCATAGGACGACCCCTCCTACCTTCGACCAGGAGGTGTCACCTTCCGTTGGGTCATCGTGGTCGGGTACATTACCTCATCTCCCTCTCCCCTAGGAATCCCGAAAGAACCATGATGCTTTCCGCGCGGCGCTAGAGGCTGCCGAGGCTAGACTGCTCTGGGCCTAGCTTGCCGAGTTCGACTGCCTCGTAGCTGATAGGTTGCTCGTTGCTTGTTCGTTACTGGCTGTTTCAACTCCTTTCTTACCTTCGTCGCTTTTCCTTTTAGTTCTAGAAGGCGAACTGGAGAAACTCTGCCACCGTTCGGATCAAGCCACAGAGTATGTCGAGGCACATGGCTCCACTTTGGTGAGCGCTTAGACAACATCCCATGTCACATCCGGGATATCATCAATTTTGGCCTTCATCAAGGAGCCGTAGTGGAGCTGCTCGTCGAGGAACTTCGGTCCGACCATGGTCTTTGTGACGTTGTCGGTCCTCCTTCGTCTCTATCAAATGATGGGCTAGAGGACGTACTGAAAGGGCTACGACGAGGAGACCATTCGTAGATAGGTTGTTCGCAGACGACATCGTTCGTAATGCTCGTTGACCCCACATTGTAATGTGTCTTGATGCTTGTCACACCCGGTTTTAGAAGGCAAACCGAATGCGAACCATGTACGTGCCAGGATCAGTTATTCACGTACACAGCAGTTACATAACATGGACATCATCACACAGTGCTCAAATAGTATTAAAAGGGAAATAATAGTTGATTACATCATACGTCTGAGACGTCCATATAGTTCTTACAATAAATCAAAGTGCGGAAAAGAAACGTAGATAACTGCGGCCTTCACAGGCAGCCGACTGGGGGTTGCCGCTAACCCACGCCTAGAACTCGTCGTAGTCTTGGAACTCCTGGAGGTCTCCTTCCACAGCTTCATCTTCGCCTGAGCAGTGGTTGCAATGCTGACAACCTGGGGATGGGGGGGGTTTGGTGTGTAGAGCAAGGGTGAGTACACATCAACATACTCAGCAAGTATCCTGTTTGGTTGTAGTGGACTAGCTTTATGTGGGGATAAGTCAAGCAGTTGCTTTTAGTTGGTCAGATTATTATTTACTAATAGAAAGCCCGGTTTTAGCTTCAACCCAAGTTATTAGCCCGATGTACCCTTTCCAAACGGAAAGAATACCACTTACCAGCACTATAGTCATAACCAGAACCATCAGTCTCATTGCCACCTGTACCATAATGTCTCTGATCAAGTACCACTAATCACTGGAGCTCCCTTGGCCGCTCATAACCGCGAGCACGACTGATATATCAGTTTTCAAACACTCTGCAGAGGTTGTGCACTTTACCCACAAGCCGTGATTCCCATTCTGCCCGGAGATCATGACTCTCCATTGATCACTACCAAGGTGACCCAGCAGGGCATCACTACGTAGCCTTTACAAAGATTCCCCGGGGCTGTAGCCACCCGTTAGGTTTCCTAAATGCACCGCACTCCTCCCCAAGGGGCGAACCCAAACTTGGCAGAGCGAGCCGCATACACCGAGCCCCATTGACGGCACGACGGCTAAGTGATCTACACCCCGGATCCTCAAATTATTCAGCTAAGGGCATCCCATTCCACCCTCATGGTTGCACTGTTTTCCCGGGCGGTCATCCATAGAACAGGTCCTTACGGAGAGGCACTCGAGAAACCGCTCGAGCCCCCTTGAAGACCACAAGTATAACATCATCATAAGAAAGGGGAAAACAACGTATCATAGATAATCTCATCATGTTCATTGATTAGAGTTGAGCAATAGCATAAAGCTAACTAATAATAATCCAACCCAAATAGGTAAACAAGGACATGGATAACAAAAGCTAGTCAATCCTTAAGTATAAACGTGTAATGCGGGAGGTGAATTAAATAATGAATAGGACAGAGATAGGTCAAAGGACACTTGCCTCCACCAACCGACTGCTGTTCAGGGGCTTCTCCTGCGAGTTCCTCGGGCTCTTCAACCGGATCGTTCTCTAAGCGGGTGCAAACATACATACATCCATCCATTGAAATTAGGAAACCAACAGTACACCATACAAGAGAACAAGTAAAGCAAATATGCATAGAATACCACATACGATAATGGCTTTACCTTGGTTAGAAAGAAACGAGGGAAGGTCTCGCAGGGGTTAAGGCTTACATCGAAACACGTTACGGGTAGGCGAATAACTAGACGTTACGTGCTCTAGTCCAATTAGCCCTAACAAAAAGGATTAGCTACATGCACTACTAGAAACATAACTACTTTCAGTTGATCAACATCAAATGGGATAGACAATTAACTATATGAATTAACTGACGTAACCAATTTCTAAATTGAGACTCCTATTTTATTAATATAAACAACGTGGTCACACGCATAGAATGCACGGGGGGGTAGACGGGGCGCCTGGGGGTAGACGGGGCACGACGGGTCGTGCCAAGGCACGCGCACTACGCGGGCACGCGCGCGAGGCCGCACGCACACACCACGGACTAGCCGTGTGCACGTCGGGGCCGAGCGCTAGCCGAGCTCAAAGCCGCGCGCCGTAGGCACGCTGGGCCAAGCTCGAGACCACGCAGGGGTCGACACGACGCGAGCAAGGCACGGCGGGGCGACCGGGCCGGGACGGGGCGGGAGCAGCCGAGCCGGGGCCGGGGCGGTTGAACCGGCCAGGGGCGGCCGAGCTCGCCGGGGGCGGGCGCGCGCGGGCGAGCGGCTCGCCGGGGAACCGGGCGGGCGGGTCGCCGAGGCGGGGACGGGGGACGGCTCACCGGAGCGGGCGCAGGGCGGCTCGCCGGAGCGGGCGCGAGGGCGGGGCCGAGCGGGCGCGGCCGGGCTCGCCGGGGGCGGGCTCGCCGGAGCGGGGCCGAGGCGGCCGAGCTCGGGGCGCGGGGGCGGGCGGGGCACGGCCGGGCGGGCGGCGCGGGGTGGCCGGGCCGGGCGGGGTCGGCCGGGCCGGGGGCCAAGCCGGGCGGCGCGGGGGGCGCGGGCGGCCGGGCCGGGGGCCGAGCCGGGCGGCGTGGGTGAGGGGATGGCGCTAGAGGGAGGAGAGGGAGGGAGGAGAGGGGGGAAGCCTCACCGGAGGGGGGGGGCGCAGGGGCGGCGGCGGCGACGCACAGGGGCGGCGGCGGCGCGCAGGGCAAGGGGCGGCGCGGTTAGGGTTTGGGGAGAGAGAGGGAGAGAGATGACGGGCGGGGCCCGCGGTGGAATTTTTGGAAAAAAAGAAAAAGGGTGGGGGAGGGCGGCTGGGCCGGTTGGGCCCAAAGTGGGGGAGGGAGGGGGCGCGCGGCTGGGCCGGCGTGGGGCCCACGCGGAAGGGGGGGAGAGGGGGCGGCTGGGCCGCCAGCTGGGCCGGCCGGAGGGGGGCGCGGCTGGGCCGAATAGGGGAGAAGGGGGGGGAGAGAGGGAAGAAAAAGAAAGAAAAGAAGAAAAGGCTTTTTCCTTTTTTTCTAATTTCTAATTTTTCTCTACACGAAAGCATTCACATTTTTAATCAAACAAAAAGTATGCATGGTTCGGCATGATGCATTACACAAAATAAAGTGTTTTAAGGTTTTGCTTTACACGGGGTCTAAAGCCAAAACCCGCTATAACTTTGGAACAGATCAAGGTTTAGCGAGGGAACGAGAAAAAAGAAAGGGGTAACGCCTGAATTTGGTGAGAGAAAAGAAGAAAAAATTCTACCCCCAAATTCAGGGCGTTACAAACCTATCCCCCTTAAAAGAATCTCGCCCTCGAGATTCAGGGTTGGCTAGCAAAGAGCTCAGGGTACTTGGCCATCAGATCATCTTCGCGCTCCAGGTTGCTTCTTCCTCAGAGTGATGATTCCATTTGACTTTGCACATTCTGATGGTCTTCCTTCGGGTGACTCGGTCTGCAACCTCAAGGATCTGCACTGGCTTCTCAACGTAGGTCAAGTCCTCCTGGACTTCAAGACCTTCCACTGGCAACTGTTCTTCTGGCACACGCAAACACTTCTTCAACTGAGACACATGAAAGACATCATGCACAGCAGACAAATTCTCGGGCAAACTGAGCTGATAGGCCACTTCTCCATGTCTTGCAAGAATCTGATACGGACCAATGTAGCGGGGTGCTAGCTTGCCTTTGACTCTGAACCTTCTGACTCCTCTGATTGGTGACACTTTCAGATAGACAAAGTCTCCGACTTCGAAACTCAGCTCTCTTCTTCTTTTGTCTGCATAGCTTCGCTGCCTCGATTGCGCTATCTTCAGATTCTCTCGGACCATCTTGATGTTCTCTTCGGCTTCAAGCAAAATGTCTGGTCCAAACACCTGCTTTTCTCCAGGCTGATCCCATTGCAACGGAGTTCTACAACTCCTTCCATAGAGCACCTGAAATGGTGACATCTTCAAACTGGCCTGGTAACTGTTGTTATAGGAAAACTATGCATAAGGCAATCGCTTGTCCCATCCGGACTGATCTTGCAACGCACAGGCTCTCAACATGTCTTCAAGAATTTGATTGGTCCTTTCGGTCTGGACATCTGTCTGCGGGTGGTAAGCTGAACTGAAATTCAGATGTGTGCCCAAGGCTTCATGCAACTGCTGCCAGAAATGAGAGGTGAACTGCGTTCCTCTGTCTGACACTATCTTCTTTGGCACACCATGAAGACAAACGATTCGAGACATATACAATTCTGCCAATACTGCACTGTTGTAGTTGGTCTTGACAGGTATGAAGTGGGCTGACTTGGTTAAACGGTCCACTACTACCCAGATGGAATCGTAGCCGGCTCGAGTGCGAGGCAATCCGACTATGAAATCCATACCGATTTCATCCCATTTCCACTTAGGGATCTGCAACGGTTGCAACAATCCAGCAGGTCTCTGGTGCTCTGCCTTAATTCTTCGACAACTATCACACATGGCCACATGCTCTGCGATTTCCCTCTTCATTCTGTACCACCAGAATTTCTTCTTCAGATCTTGATACATCTTCTCACTGCCAGGGTGAATCGAATAGGCCGTCTCATGAGCTTCCTTGAGAATCAACTCCCGAATGGACTGGACATTGGGAACACACAAGCGATCTTTGAACCATACCACGCCTTCTGCATCTTCTCGAAAATCTTTGCCTCTGCCATCTAGAATCAGTCGTCGGATCTCACTGATCTTCTCATCATTCTTCTGCGCTTCTTTGATTTCACGCTCTAAGGTGGGTTCCAACTCAACTGTGACTCCTCGCGAATTGTTCAGAAATCCGAGACTCAACCTGTCAAACTCCTTGGCCAACTCATAAGGCATCGGTCGAGCGACCATCAGATTGACTTGACTCTTTCTGCTCAAAGCATCTGCCACTACGTTTGCTTTGCCTGGATGGTAATGGATCTCCAACTCATAGTCTTTGATCAACTCTAACCATCTTCGTTGCCTCATGGTCAACTCTGACTGAGTGAATATGTACTTCAGACTCTTGTGATCTGTGTAAACATCGCATTTCTGCCCATACAGATAGTGTCTCCATGTCTTCAGTGCGTGAACCACTGCTGCCAACTCTAGATCATGGATTGGGTAATTCTTCTCATGAACCTTCAACTGCCAGGACGAGTAGGCCACAACTCTTCCCTCTTGCATCAACACGCATCCCAAACCTGTGTAACAAGCATCACAATACACCGAGAAGGGCTTGTGCACATCAGGCAAGACTAGGACAGGCGCTGTAGTCAACTTCTCTTTCAGCGCTTCAAAGGCCTCTTGACATTTCTGGGTCCACTTGAACTCAACTTTGTTGCCTAGCAACGCTGTCATTGGTTTCGCAATCTTCGAAAACCCTTCAATGAATCGCCGATAATATCCGGCCATTCCAATGAAACTCTTGATTCCTCGAGCATCTGTTGGCGCCTTCCAGTTCAGAATGTCTGCCACTTTCTTCGGATCCACAGCCAATCCTTCCTTGTTGATTATGTGACCCAAGAACAGGACTTCACTGATCCAGAACTCACACTTGCTCAACTTTGCATACAGCTGGTGCTCTCGCAATCTCTGCAATACCATCCTCAAATGATCTGCGTGCTCTTCTTCGCTTTGAGAATAAATCAGAATGTCATCAATGAATACCACCACAAACTTATCAAGGTAATCCATGAATACACTGTTCATCAAGTTCATGAAGAATGCTGGTGCATTGGTCAAACCAAAAGACATCACTGTGAACTCATACAAACCATACTTGGTAATAAATGTCGTCTTCGGAATGTCCGAAGGTCGGATCCTGAGCTGATGATAACCTGACCTCAAATCAATCTTGGAGAACACACTGGCTCCTCTCAACTGGTCGAACAAATCTTCTATTCTGGGCAAGGGATACTTGTTCTTGATCGTGACTTCATTCAGAGCTCGGTAATCGATGCACATCCTCTTGGTGCCATCTTTCTTCTCCACAAATAGGACAGGGGCGGCCCAAGGCGAGGTGCTTGGCCGGATGTAACCTTTCTCTGACAGCTCATCAATCTGCTTCTTAAGCTCAACCAACTCTGGTCCGGATATTCTGTAAGCTCTCTTAAAGATAGGGGCGGTTCCGGGAAGAAGCTCTATGGCAAACTCAACTTTCCGCTCTGGTGGCATACCCGGTAAGTCCTTTGGAAACACATCTGGGAACTCGGACACAACCTTGATACTCTCAATTGGGTCTGCCTCACTGCTATCGACAGCTATCTGATAACAACTTCCTTTCTTTGGCTCAGGTGGGACTAACTCGGTCACCACTTCCTCTCCTAGTGGGGACACCAACTTGATGGTCCTCATATCACAACTGATAACTGCCTGATACTTATCTAGCCAATTCATCCCTAGGATGACATCTATTCCCTGAGTACCCATTACTATAAGGTTAGCGGGAAACGCTATCCCCCTTATTTCCACACATATATTCAAACAAATGCTATCGGCTCGAATTCTACCACCGGCTGAGTCAATTTGAATGGGGGTTGACATGGTAGTAATTGGAAGATTATGTGCTTCTACCCATGATGCAGTAATGAAAGAATGCGTTGCTCCAGTATCAAATAACACTTCTGCAATATGGGAGTCGACTGGGAACATACCTACTATCATGCCGGGGGTCTCCTGAACTGCTTCAGCCTCCAAGTGGTTCAGTCTCCCATGATTATAACGCGGCTGAGAGCGATTGCCTGCTCCAGACTGAGGCACATTCTGCTTTGCTGGGGCATTGGGGCCTGACTGCTGCTGGGCTGCCTTCTTCGGACATTGCATCACCCAGTAGCCTTGCTCTCCATAGTGAAAACATGCCCTGTTTCCAACCTGAGCTGGTGCTGCCTGATTGTTCTGCTGGTTTGCTGGGGCAGGAAGACGAGGTGCCTGCTGATTCTGCCTCTGAAACTGGCCTCTTGACTGATTGCTCTGACGGTTCTGGTACTTATGCTGAGGATACTGCCTTTGAAACTGCTGATGTTGCTGAGGTGGACGCTGGTTCTGTCTGAACTGCTGAGGCTGATTGCCTGAGAAACGAGGACGATTGCTGCTTCCAGGTTGGGGTCCACTGATCTTGCGCTTACGATCCTCCATCTTCTTACGCTTCCTCTCTGTCATGATTGCTCTGTCAATCAGGTGCTGGAATGTCGGGAAGGTGTGATTCATCAGCTGATACTGAAGAGGGTCAACCAAGCCTCTCAGGAAACGGTACTGTCGCTTGGCGTCGGTGCTGACATCTTCAGGAGCATAGTGAGACAATTGCAGAAACCTGTCCCGGTACTCACTGACAGACAATGACCCTTGCTTGAGGGCCAGGAACTCCTCCTTCTTCACTGTCATCAGACCTGCAGGAACATGGTACTGACGAAAGCTTCCTCTGAACTCTTCCCAGGTGATGGCGTCAGGGTGGGCATGGGTGGCGAGGTAAGACTCCCACCATGACTGAGCTGCTCCTCTCAACAGACGGGGACCATACAGGACTTTCTCCCTGTCATCACACTGAGCGGTATGCAACTCCCGCTCCATAGTGCGCAGCCAGTCTTCAGCATCCATGGGGTCAGAAGAGTGAGCAAACATTGGTGGATGGCCTCTCATGAATTCAACACGCTTGTCTCTAGGCATCTGAGGCATCTGAGGCTGAGGTGGGGCCTGCTGCTGCTGCTGAATGGCGGCCAAAATCTGACCGATGGCTTGAACTGCCTGAGTCTGCATCAGAAACATCTGCTCGATCGACATCGGGGGCGGGGGCGGCAGGTGCTGCTGCTGGGGCACCTCCTCCTGTTGAGCGGCTCGCTCCTGCTGAGCACGCCTTCCTCCTCTGCGCCTGTTCTCTGACATCTGCAGAATGCAACCACACATCAGAACTGATCTGGCAAATCTTGCAGCATAAGAAAAGAGTATAGAATTCTTCAACAGCACTGAACAGATGAGCATCTTCACTGATCTCCAACCCAGACCACACAGCTTCTCAGATAAAGAGGAAAGTAGAATAAAGGGTTTCCCAACTATATAACTAACTCCATTAACATAATAGGTAAACCAAAATGCAGGGGATACCCACACTCTGGTGACAATCATTACAAAGATCCAAACCAAACATAGTTCATCATGACAAACATAAATGCACAGGATATAACAAACTACCCTGTCTAACTAAGACTAACTAAAAGCAAGACTAACACTAAGACTGTAGCTTCTACGTATGTATTTTGTATTAATTACAAGATCCAACTCTAACGATCTATGGTTCTAGAGTTATCTTGGTCTTGCAGTCATAAGACTGGTGTCCACGCCGAGGTGAGCGGTACGGGTGCTGAGTCCCGACGGGGGCGGGGGAACCATCATCCAGGTGACGACGTTCCGCGCGCTCAGCCCGCAGCAGGGCGATCTCAGCATGAGCCCTACTCAGCTCGTGTAGTGCATGGTCCAGCTCCGTGTTTAGCACGGCGGCTAGGTTGACTGTGCTGCCCAACCTAGGATTGCCCTCACCGACAGGTGAGACAATCATGCCTCCTGTGCTGCTAGATGGACGGCGGGGGTAATACCTCAGGTCAAGACCGTCAGCTACCCCACCGAGAACCGAGCAGTAGTGCGAAAGCGCACGCCGTGCAGCATCTTGCATGGCTGCCTCAGCTGAGTCCCGCTCAGAGATAGAATAGTGCTCTGAGCAGGCCTCCGCACCCTGGAGACTGTTCTCCGGGCGGCGCACCAAGCAGGTCGCCTCCCAGCGGTCCGGGTAAACCCCGCGACTATGCTGGTAGACCACACAGCGATACTCGATGGACCAAGTACGCCGGTTAAGTGCCCGACGTAGCAGGGTATCGAGCGCATCGTGGAAGTGACACCCGCGAGCAGCGTCACGAGTGATGGGTCGAGCAACCCATCCTTCCGGCTCATGGTTAGCAGAGAAGTCGATGTCGTGGCTCGAGCTGTCGTCGCCATCTCCGTCGTCTGGGTCTCCTACAGCAGCTACTCCAGAAGCTGGGGCGCCCAGTGGTGGTGCAGGGGGCACCTCCAGGGGAAGCACGGGGGAGCAGCTCCTCACGGACTCTATCTCCTGCTGGAGCGAGAAGGAAGAGCCCTGCTGCTCCTGTCGTCGACGTTCCTGCTCCTCATGCAGGCGGTGGTGCAGTCTCTCCAAGTGGCTGGACTGTCCGGCCACGAGACGGCGAAGCGGACGCTCAGCAAGGCGGGAGGGTAAGAAGGGGATGACGGACTTTCGTGCAGTGTGTCTAAGTCGAGCCATCTACAAAAGACATCGCAAGCAAAAGGGTGAGGACAGAATTAATATGACCAGCAAATAATGAATCATAAGTAAATGAAGGATTAGAATAAAACATCATTTTCAGCAAGGTATATTATATAGTAGAACATAGGTTTGGTCGGTATGACCAACTTTTGAAGGGATATCAAAGTCAAGGTAGGGACAGAGGTCTATAGTCCTTAGAACGACCATTCTATTCTAGGTTAGCGGTCCTACAGTCAGCACAGCTTTGATACCACTTATGTCACACCCGGTTTTAGAAGGCAAACCGAATGCGAACCATGTACGTGCCAGGATCAGTTATTCACGTACACAGCAGTTACATAACATGGACATCATCACACAGTGCTCAAATAGTATTAAAAGGGAAATAATAGTCGATTACATCATACGTCTGAGACGTCCATATAGTTCTTACAATAAATCAAAGTGCGGAAAAGAAACGTAGATAACTGCGGCCTTCACAGGCAGCCGACTGGGGGTTGCCGCTAACCCACGCCTAGAACTCGTCGTAGTCTTGGAACTCCTGGAGGTCTCCTTCCACAGCTTCATCTTCGCCTGAGCAGTGGTTGCAATGCTGACAACCTGGGGATGGGGGGGGGTTTGGTGTGTAGAGCAAGGGTGAGTACACATCAACATACTCAGCAAGTATCCTGTTTGGCTGTAGTGGACTAGCTTTATGTGGGGATAAGTCAAGCAGTTGCTTTTAGTTGGTCAGATTATTATTTACTAATAGAAAGCCAGGTTTTAGCTTCAACCCAAGTTATTAGCCCGATGTACCCTTTCCAAACGGAAAGAATACCACTTACCAGCACTATAGTCATAACCAGAACCATCAGTCTCATTGCCACCTGTACCATAATGTCTCTGATCAAGTACCACTAATCACTGGAGCTCCCTTGGCCGCTCATAACCGCGAGCACGGCTGATATATCAGTTTTCAAACACTCTGCAGAGGTTGTGCACTTTACCCACAAGCCGTGATTCCCATTCTGCCCGGAGATCATGACTCTCCATTGATCACTACCAAGGTGACCCAGCAGGGCATCACTACGTAGCCTTTACAAAGATTCTCCGGGGCTGTAGCCACCCGTTAGGTTTCCTAAATGCACCGCACTCCTCCCCAAGGGGCGAACCCAAACTTGGCAGAGCGAGCCGCATACACCGAGCCCCATTGACGGCACGACGGCTAAGTGATCTACACCCCGGATCCTCAAATTATTCAGCTAAGGGCATCCCATTCCACCCTCATGGTTGCACTGTTTTCCCAGGCGGTCATCCATAGAACAGGTCCTTACGGAGAGGCACTCGAGAAACCGCTCGAGCCCCCTTGAAGACCACAAGTATAACATCATCATAAGAAAGGGGAAAACAGCGTATCATAGATAATCTCATCATGTTCATTGATTAGAGTTGAGCAATAGCATAAAGCTAACTAATAATAATCCAACCCAAATAGGTAAACAAGGACATGGATAACAAAAGCTAGTCAATCCTTAAGTATAAACGTGTAATGCGGGAGGTGAATTAAATAATGAATAGGACAGAGATAGGTCAAAGGACACTTGCCTCCACCAACCGACTGCTGCTCAGGGGCTTCTCCTGCGAGTTCCTCGGGCTCTTCAACCGGATCGTTCTCTAAGCGGGCGCAAACATACATACATCCATCCATTGAAATTAGGAAACCAACAGTACACCATACAAGAGAACAAGTAAAGCAAATATGCATAGAATACCACATACGATAATGGCTTTACCTTGGTTAGAAAGAAACGAGGGAAGGTCTCGCAGGGGTTAAGGCTTACATCGAAACACGTTACGGGTAGGCGAATAACTAGACGTTACGTGCTCTAGTCCAATTAGCCCTAACAAAAAGGATTAGCTACATGCACTACTAGAAACATAACTACTTTCAGTTGATCAACATCAAATGGGATAGACAATTAACTATATGAATTAACTGACGTAACCAATTTCTAAATTGAGACTCCTATTTTATTAATATAAACAACGCGGTCACACGCATAGAATGCACGGGGGGGTAGACGGGGCGCCTGGGGTAGACGGGGCACGACGGGTCGTGCCAAGGCACGCGCACTACGCGGGCACGCGCGCGAGGCCGCACGCACACACCACGGACTAGCCGTGTGCACGTCGGGGCCGAGCGCTAGCCGAGCTCAAAGCCACGCGCCGTAGGCACGCTGGGCCAAGCTCGAGACCACGCAGGGGCCGACACGACGCGAGCAAGGCACGGCGGGGCGACCGGGCCGGGACGGGGCGGGAGCAGCCGAGCCGGGGCTGGGGCGGTTGAACCGGCGAGGGGCGGCCGAGACGGGGGCGGGCGCGCGCGGGCGAGCGGCTCGCCGGGGAACCGGGCGGGCGGGTCGCCGAGGCGGGGACGGGGGACGGCTCACCGAAGCGGGCGCGAGGGCGGGGCCGAGCGGGCGCGGCCGAGCTCGCCGGGGGCGGGCTCGCCGGAGCGGGGCCGAGGCGGCCGAGCTCGGGGCGCGGGGGCGGGCGGCGCGGGGTGGCCGGGCCGGGCGGGCGGCGCGGGGGCGGCCGGACGCGGGCGGCCGGGCCAGGGGCCGAGCCGGGCGGTGCGGGGGGCGCGGGCGGCCGGGCCGGGGGCCGAGCCGGGCGGCGCGGGTGAGGGGAGGGCGCCGGAGGGAGGAGAGGGAGGGAGGAGAGGGGGGAAGCCTCACCGGAGGGGGGGGGGGCGGCGCGCAGGGGCGGCGGCGGCAGCGCACAGGGGCGGCGGCGGCGCGCAGGGCAAGGGGCGGCGCGGTTAGGGTTTGGGGAGAGAGAGGGAGAGAGATGACGGGCGGGGCCCGCGGGGGAATTTTTGGAAAAAAGAAAAAGGGTGGGGGAGGGCGGCTGGGCCGGTTGGGCCCAAAGTGGGGGAGGGAGGGGGCGCGCGGCTGGGCCGGCGTGGGGCCCACGCGGAAGGGGGGGAGAGGGGGCGGCTGGGCCGGCCGAAGGGGGGGCGCGGCTGGGCCGAATAGGGGAGAAGGGGGGGGGGGAGAGGGAAGAAAAAGAAAGAAAAGAAGAAAAGGCTTTTTCCTTTTTTTCTAATTTCTAATTTTCTCTAGACGAAAGCATTCACATTTTTAATCAAACAAAAAGTATGCATGGTTCGGCATGATGCATTACACAAAATAAAGTGTTTTAAGGTTTTGCTTTACACGGGGTCTAAAGCCAAAACCCGCTATAACTTTGGAACAAATCAAGGTTTAGCGAGGGAACGAGAAAAAAGAAAGGGGTAACGCCTGAATTTGGTGAGAGAAAAGAAGAAAAAATTCTACCCCCAAATTCAGGGCGTTACAATGCTGCTTCCCGAGGGAGGATATAAAAATGGTTTTCATTTTCGCTCGCACTACCCTTTGAATCCATGCGACCGTATCGTTGGGTCCCAAGGTCCTTTCTTCGTCGGTCCGATCACCCTTTCAGGGGCTCGTAGGCTTGTATCCATATACTCCAGTGGGCACCGCCTTTTAAAGGGGCCACTCCACCATGTAGGTAGTCGTGCTAGCTCTTCTGCCTCGTGAGCTTCCTCGGTGGTCCAATTCCACCACTGATTTCTTTATGTCCATGGATTGAGGGTCCGAGGTAGACCCCTTAAGGGTGGTCATTCAAGGCAATGGTATGTGAATTCTTTCCTTCTCGCAAGGTTCTTCCCATTTCCCCTACCTCTATTGGTCCTCCCCGGCCTTAGGGTGGCGGTCTGCTCTCCCAGGACCCAAGAGGGCATGGTCTTGTGACTGGGTCATCCGCTCAGCCGACCCATGTGGGACTGTCAATGGAAGATCTTCGAAGGGACTTGGGCACGACTTGCGCTACCTTGGAGGCGGCTAACGTCGAGGTCTGGCGCATCTTCTGGCGCACCTAGTCATTCTTAATGACATAGGGGCGGGTTAAGTTTGTGTGGTCCGGCTCTCTGACCCCAACTCTTCGCATTGCGGAGTATCCACGAATTCCTTGCATTTGCAGATTTATAACTTGAGGATCTATGTCTTTATCTATGCGCAGGTCAGGCCACGGGTTTCCTTCGCGCCCGTGGTAGGAGCTGTGACTTGCGTCTCCTTGACACCCCAGACCATGTTCGTGAGGCTGTGGAGTTTGGGGTTCACCGGGGCACGATAGTGGCTCTTGCCATCACGTAGCTACACTTTGGTGGTGACCTCCATAGTGTTGTTAGTTTACCTGAGGGTTCAATGGAAGCTTGTTCCCGCTCGCCCTCCTAGCTGTGGCGACGATCACGACGTTAGGAATTGCGGCGGCGCTCACGGAGCGCTCTGTCATTAGGAGTCTCTCCTGCTTTAGATGCCTCATCCCAGGAGACGGGTTGAGCAGGATCTCGTTCCTCGGCTTCATGGTGACGCCGAATGTTACGACGCCTATTCCGAAGTCGATGTGCCTTGTGCTGCGGGGACTCCTCCCCAGTACAACGGGCTCATCGTCGGAGATGGGTGTGTCCTCTACTCTTCCCTAGATAAAGAGGACATCTAGGAAGAAAGAGCTTGGAGCGGCGTCTTGTGCTCCGGCCGTCTCCCATGAGAGCGGAGCGGTCAGAGCAACCATTGTTCTTGTTCCCGCGGCTACGACAATGTCGTGGTTATCCGCTTCTTTTCGCCGAGTGATATGAGTCCTCGCCCGAGTGGGCGACATGGACAAAGGGGTCCGTCGTGACAGAGGTGTCGCATCAGCCGACTGAGCCACATGTGCCATGAAAGTCGCCTAGAGGGGGTGAATAGGCGGAATCTGAAAATTATAAACTTAAGCACACACTACAAGCCGGGGTTAGCGTTAGAAATGAATTTGAGTCCGAGAGAGGGGGGAAACAAATCAACCAAGGAATAAAGCGGATGGACATGGTGATTTGTTTTATCGAGGTTCGGTTCTAAAGAACCTAGTCCCCGTTGAGGTGGTCACAAAGACCGGGTCTCTTTCAACCCTTTCCCTCTCTCAAACGGTCACCTAGACTGAGTGAGCTTTCTTCTTACTTCTCACGGGTCACTTAGACCCCGCAAGGACCACCACACAATTGGTGTCTCCTGCCTTGCTTACAAAGCACTTTAGAGTAACAAATGAAAAGAAAAGAAAGCCAACCAAGCAAACAAGAGCAACAAGAAACACAAGTGATCCTCTCACAAACCCTAATGCGCTAGAGTTGAATTTGGGACTTTGAGTGGATCGATCGCTTTGATTTGTGTCTTGGAGTGAAGTCTAATGTTCTTGTATTGAATGCAATGTGTGGAATGCTTGGATGGTTGGAGTGGAGGTGGTTGGGGGTATTTATAGCCCTCAACCACCAAACAACCATTGGGGAGGGCTGTTGTCGATGGGCGCACCGAAGCCACGTCAACCAACCGTTAGGGTTAGGGAACTCCTGACTGTTGGAGGCTTTGTCTTCTAGTGGCACAGGACAGTCCGGTGCCGCACCGGACATGCACTGTTCTCTGTCCGGTGCGCCTCTGACGACTGCTCTGACTTCTGCGCGCACTGTCCGCGCACTGTAGCGTTGTAGGGGTCCGTTGCAGTCGACTGTTGCGCTGGATAGCCGTTACTCCGCTGGTGCACCGGACAGTCCGGTGAATTATAGCGGAGCACGTCCAGAGAAACCCGAGGGTGACGAGTTTGGGACTATACGGTCCTGGTGCACCGGACACTGTCCGGTGGCACACCGGACAGTCTGGTGCGCCAGACCAGGGCACTCTCGGTTCCTTTGCTCCTTTGTACTTGAACCCTAACTTTGATCTTTTATTAGTTTGTGTTGAATCTTTATGCACCTGTAGAATATATAATCTAGAGAAAACTAGTTAGTCCAATATTTGTGTTGGGCATTCAACCACCAAAATTAATACTGGGAAAAGGTTAACCCTATTTCCCTTTCATGCCACAATGGTCCTGGGACCACCCGATGCAGTGGCAATTCTACGCGGGGCGGAAGCTGGTTGAGATCCTCGCACCTTAGAGTTCGTCGGTGCAGTTCTCGCTGGAGTTAGGCGAGATGAGCTCACCCCCGCATTTGGTGCCATCGGAGAAGATCTCTTCCTAGACAGGTCCGCAATGCGGTGCAGGACGCCTTCCTGGTCTACAATGCAGAAGAGGGATCCAAAGCAGAAGTTCTCCCCAGCATTGAAGGTGACCGTGATGTTGAAGATGATAACCATGTAGTCGTCATGGATCAACTTCGCACCCTCTACCTAGCGCACTAGCTGTTAGTGTTTATGGTCCGACTCCGCACCATGGGGTTACCCACGTGATGCTTTTGAGTAGGACGGTGTCGTTGACTGCGACTCGATGGTACGTGCGCGAACACGTCAGACTTGGATAAGGATTTATATAGGTTCGGGCCGCTAGAATGCGTAACACCCTACTTCCTATTGAGGTTGTGTATTGGAGTTGCTCTGGAGTATATAGATTACATATGTGTTGTGGTGGTGCTAAGGTGTGGTTGATGAGGGCTGGTGTATGATGAGATGATATGTTTTGGTAGGGGTACTCTCTCGGCCTTATATAAGTGACCAAAGGGTTATTCCTTTACAAGTAGTGATCACTATATATTCTACCTATCTCCTCTTTTATCGCGTCTTGTAGTTCTGCTTATCCGGAGTTCGATAACTTCCTTAGCCGAGTCGACACCGAGTGTTTAGCCCTTCGGGTGTGTGCAACCTCTTCGACCGAAATATTAGCGCTTTCGCCTACGCATAACCCGAATGTTTAGTCTTCATCTTCTTGGATCGAGCTTGCCCAACTTGGTTGTGGCCCGATGGCCCATCCTGCAAGGTGGACCATCAGGTGGCCCATCAGGCGGCCCGTGGCATGTTTCTATGTTAGTGAGGACCCGAAAATATCTACCCCAACACCACTAAAGGCAGCACTAGGCATACAGTAAGCAGGAAATCAACTAAGTGTCAGTCAAGATAAACTAGATGAACTACCCTAAACAACAGTCACTCATCATGCTAGAAATATATCTGAAATAGATACCAGTTTAAATTCTCAAGATTTATCAGATTTTACAGCAGAATACAAATTTCGATGAAAAGCATGCGAGTGCGAGAGGCTGTAAGCATTGTCATTGTCTAACTTTTCAACCGGATGTAGCCTATGCAACAAAGCAATCAGAAGGTAAAGACACCGGTTTCGATCATCCACCACCTACTCGAGTTCATCCAAAAGTGAAAATAGAAGCAATCTCGATACAATGATGTGGTGACAAATTCAAACTCATCTCGATCTTTTTGATTTTTTTTCACTTACCTTGATTTTTTGCTTTAAGCACGAATTTAATGAATCAAGCCAATGGATGACTCAAAACATGAGACATAGCCACCTAGCATACTAGCGACGGTACAAAGAATTTCAAACACATCCTATACATGCTAGGTGCCAGTCTCAATGGTGAGCATGTTTTGGATTCAACAAGTAATAGTCAAGTTCACAATTATGAAAAGAAGCTTAGCTCAACAATATTGTATCAATATGAGCAAACAGAGCCTAAGCATGCCAAAGCATCATCATGTATACAAAGAACATACTACTAGGATCATAGTCACATTCTAGCAGATACACAAATGAAGCTCAAAATACTACATGAGATACAAATATAATACAAGAATGAAGAAAGAAAGACTAAAATCTACATGAAAAACAGAAAAAAAAACAAAAAATGAAGCCCTTGATAAAAAGGAAGTAGACATCTAATTTCTCTCTTAAAATATTATATTATTATGTCAGCTCACGAGCCGATTCAGACTCATTTAAAATTGACTCGTATTGAAGAGGTTCGTGAGCCGAGATTGGATGATCCCGAGCTAACTCTTGAGCCTCGAGTTTTTTTTCACGACCCTAAGGTCCCCGGCCGGAACAAAACCCGTTCGATGCGTCTCCGACGTTTCAGGACACAATCAAGGGCTAAAAGCCACTACAGGCCCAAACTCAGCCCATACCCACTCTCCCATCCACGAGACCACAAGCCACACCAAACCCGCGTTCATCGACGGACGAGCTCGCCGGCGAGAGAGCGACTGAGATGGAGGCGGCGGCAGCGGCGGCCGGCGTGGAGCTGGGCTCTTCGAAGCCCCAGATCGCGACGCAGGCGGAGATGGCGGAGGCCCGGGTGCCGCTCGCCTACCGCGACCAGTGCGCGCACCTCCTCATCCCGCTCAACAAGTGCCGCGTCGCCGAGTTCTACCTCCCCTGGAAGTGCGAGCCCGAGCGCCACGCCTACGAGAAGTGCCAGTACGAGCTCGTCATGGAGCGGATGCTCCAGATGCAGAAGATCCGCGAGGCGCAGGAGACCAAGGTCAAGGGCGGCGCCTCCATTGGCCTCATCCCGGCCACCGCCAGGCTCGCCTGATACGGGTCCCAGCCCGATCCGCTTGATTTAGGTGAGCTCTGACTCCGTCACGCCGTTTCGAATCTCTTCTTTCCGGGATTTAGCTCGGCTGCTGTGGCTTGAGTTTGTGATTTGGATGTGAAGGCCACATGTTGTCTCGGGTACTTAGGGATTCCGATTCCATGAGTAGCGAATCGTGCGCCCTTTTGTCAGGGGAAGCAGCATTGGGCGGGTGGTCCGTCAGCGTTGGCGTGGATATTATTAGGTTAATTTGTAGACATTTCAGACTAAGCTGCTGACTGAATGGTTAGGGTTTTCAGGAGCTGCTGTAGCCGTGTAGCACTTGCAGAGCTAATTTAGGTAGGGTGAAAACAGAAACGTGACTCTTGATTCTTGGTAGCATAATTCAAGCTTGCTGCAAATATGACGAAGTTAAAACGTGAAAATCAAGCCACTGGGATACATGGACATTTGAGATCAGTCCAGATCTCTCTCTCTCCTTTTTTTGCTGCCCAGTGCTTGCTGCAGTTCCAACCATTATGCTGTCATATGTTCATATATTGAGTTGTGATGTTCATGTATCATGAATACACAACACAACAGTGCTAAAATGTTTAGAAATCAGTCTAGCTGGTAGGAAGCTTAATGGAAATTCATCATATCTGCCCTGCGACCTGAATTTTTAGGGCTTCCAAACCACCTGAAATTGGTTACAGATTCAAGATTACTGTTTGGTGATATTAGGGCTAGAACTCTATTCTGGCTTGTAGCTTTTCAAGTCATTGGAAGTGATTTAGACAATGCCTAGATTTTTGTTTGTTGCACCAAATTTTAAATCTGAAGCTTTGTGCAATTAAAGCAGATAATGTACATAGGCAGCAGGTTAGTTTAGCTACGCAGGCTGCCATTCCAAACACATCGTTGCAGTGAAGCATCAAATCTAATTAAAACATGTATGATAAACATGTCATAGCTTACCTATGCCAATAAGCAGAATATTTCTCAACTATATCTATAGGTTGCTGCAAGCAATATTGAATTTGAAGGAACTTGCCCAAGTTTCATTTTATAACACATTGAGGTGTCATGTCGATTAAATTAAATGGAGTTGCCAATTCATATCACATTTTTTTATTGTACCTCCACTTAGCACTTTTGCAATACTTTCAAGAACGTTAGGTCTTTTGGTGCGTGGGGGTAATATACTCGTCTTCAGGGGGATGCCACATGAAGAAACAAATGCAGTCCTTTTAGCTTCATTGTTAGAGACTTTCCAGTCCTTTTGAGATGAGCTCTTCAATACACTGCTTGTACTTTATATCATTTGATCTTAAATACTTTGTGACAAACCCCCTGTTCTTCCAATTTAATCTGGTTAAGTGCAGTAGAGCATCTCTCTGCATGACTGTTGCATAAGTTTTGCTGGTTCTTGTGAGTTCATTTCATAGCAGGATAATGCAATACCAAAGTGATGCTTGTTACATTATACCGGCATACTGCATCCACTTTTCCTATATAAGCAACATAAATTAATTACCCTAGGGGGTTCATCTATTGCCTGTTGGGTTTGCCTTGACTATCGGCAATCGTTCCTCTAGCAGTAGAATGGGGAACCCCTTAATGGCATTGAAAACGGTAACCTTTAGTGGAAATTGAGATTTTACTTTTGAACTTTTGGGCATTGTATTCAATCACTGTTATTTCCATAAAAAGGATAACCACAGGTTGAACTTTACAATGGGGTTTGCAGTTACTAGCATAATATGGCCCTGTTAAGCAGAAAAGTGCTGGTAATTTTTTATTTCCATTTGCCACACATAATTCTTAGTTCTATTTATTTACTATATTAGCTTTCCTTGTGTTGCTTATGGCTGGATACAAGCTCAGCGTGATGTTAGTAACTGGCCTGGTTAACATTAGCAATCATATGGAAACCAGGGACATGGAATAGGAACTCTCTTGTGTGAACAATAGCTGCTGTCAGCCTGTCAGTTTTACTCTGTGCGCATCTAATGCATGATAGATTGAAACACATCGGATGTGATGTTTAAGGAATCTTTTGTATCCGATCTGGATCATATGGTCACAACCTTCCCACTGTAAAACACGTCTTGTTAGCTTTTCTGCAGTCTTGTCTGATAATTCCATTTGCATGCCATGACAACCGACAACATGAACACAAACGACATAATAATAATGGCAATAGTGCATCTATACCTAGTCTCTTTTGGCTTGCCAATGTCCATTTGTGTTTGGTCAATACCTCGGAGGGACTCCCAACACGTACCTTCTATGAAGTTCATCTTCAGAGTTATGTTATGCCCCCCTCCCACCCCCCAATGAAACTTGACAACTACATTTTTTTTGGTGGCTCTGTATGATGAAGCTGTTACGCACCTTTAGGCTGCTCCCACACCCTAGTCTGGGACTCTGGGTTAGGAATAATGGTATTGATGTGCATCGTAGATGAAGGTCGATCTCTTGGTTTTGAGCTGCAAATTGAGTTGGCATAGAAGCTTTTCTTTTGTTTTGGAAACTGAAACCATGGTCGCCATGGCTTTGATGATATGGACCCCCTGGTTTGCTTGTCTCCCATGTGAATGCATCACTACCTTTGACGCCTAGCCCATAGGGCCATGTCAGATGATTCTGGGAATAAAAATCTTCTCATCATCCTATTAGGTGTCTGGGTTGGTTATTCTATGCATTATTTGTTTTGGCCTGAAGCAGCGTTGGAAACATAACACTGTTATGCCATGTTACCTGTGGCCGTGGGACAAATTTGCTATGTCTTTGTTACCTGTGGCTGTGGGACAAGTTTGCTATGTGTTTGTTTCCCTGCTGCTGCAGTAGTGGCTGTCTGGAAACTCATGTTGATTTCACTTTTTTTTTTATTCTGTAGCACCTGCCTGTTGTTCAGGGCCCTACTAACCAGCTGGACTCGTTTTGGACGCAGGTCTGCCTGTTGGCTATAGCAGCGTCCAGAGGCGTTGCGCCGTGCAAGGATCCTCAATGTTTGTTGTGTGAACAGAGATACGCGTTTGAATTTGGCATAAAGTTAACTGTTGTCTTCTTTTTCCCTTCCCCTCTCTCTCTCTATCTCCCTGATGGGTATCTTCAGGTTTCAATTTGATGATGGAATAAGGAAAGGTACTTGTCCTATTACCGATGACTGGATGACATTTTTGAAGTTTTGAAAACTTGTTCACCTTGTGGCTTGTGTTGCTGCCTCAAGCCAACTACTGCGGCAGGCATGGCAATTGCAGCGATTAATTCGTGCATGTTTACGTTGCGATATATTAATTTTGTTGTGCCCCTTGATCTGACATTCTGACTGGCTGCAAGTGCGGTGTGGTGTGTAGCCTGCATCTGCATGTTTGACCATTGGCTCTGCAAGCCTGTGCAAGTGCAATGCAAAGGGGACCGTGCTTGAGAGCATCTCTGACTTCGTAGCTCTGTACTAGCCAGCCCAGCGCCGGCCGGCATGAAGAGGAAGCTGTTCCGTGCTCTTCAAACGGCGCCTTCAGTTCAGTGCCACACACAGCTATTTTTAGCTGAGTAGCTGTGGTCTCGAATTCGGGTGCCGAAATTGGCATCGGATCCCTTGGTTTTTTCTTTTTTGTCGCCTGTCCTGTTGATTCACCCCTTCCGGCCGCATCCCTGTTTGTATCCTGGCAGCTGCGTTGGCTGGCTAGGTGACTGGCCGAACAGGACAGACGACGTCGCCGGCGGTGGGTGAGAGCCGGCCGTGTCGAGGAGGCAAGCATTACAGGAGGGGGTGGTGGAGGAGGCAAGCATTACATGAGCAACCTCGCGTGGCTGGCATGCCCATGCGTGCACGCGGCTGCGTTGCGTTTCCATGTTAATTACATATATATATACAGGTGGCTAGGTGGCTAGGTGGCTAGTTACGCTTAGGCTAGCCGCAGTGACCAACTCTAAAGCATGCGCTATGTTTTTTCAGTTACATTTGCAGTTAACAGATGCTGCAGCCGTGCACCTTATGTGCTACTGTAAAATTAGAGTGCGCTTGTAAAACGCTATTTCTAGAGTCCCTCTCTCCACTCGACCGGACTGCAGGCGCATGCTGCTACTGGTACACTTCAATATGCCTCGCCGACGCCAGCTAGGGATATAGAGTTAAAAAATAATATAATATATGGTAGTTGGTATAAGGTTGGGATATAGAGTAAAGATGAGTGCGGAGGATTGTGGTATAGAGTAAAGAATTTTGCTGACCAGGACAGAATATTCTTTTTAGGGTAGAAATTTAGAGTAGTATGAGTGCGGATAGCCTTACGCTAGTATGATGCTGGAAGGCTGCAATGCATGTGCAAACGTTCGGTCGCTGCTGCGTGCCCTGGCCGAGCGAGTTGAGATGAGAGGTGGACACTGCGGCGGCCGTGCAGTGCAGGGGGCAGGGGAATGATGATGGGCACGGAGAAAACACACGGGTCTCCTCCTCCCGAGTACGAGTACCAGTCAGGCAGGCAGCTGTCGTACTCGCCTAAACGGCTAAACCTAGACATGGAGGGAGGTTTCCGGCGTGCGACGAAACTTGGGGGCAGACAGAATCATGGTCGTCGGGCGCGGACCACGGCATGGCATGGCAGCCCACATTTGTTCGGCGCTGCGCGTTGCGTTGCGTTGCGTTGCGTTGGTATCATCCCTTTGTCTTATACTGTACCTAGCTGGAGGTGCATTTGTCTTGACAATTTTTCTAACTCTAAAAATAAAACAAGAAAAGACACCGTTAGGAGGATCTACCGTGAATTCACCAAAGGTGCTGCTACGTACCGTCTTGCGCCACGCATGTTCTCGATGCCCTCGATCCCCCGCGCGCTTTAGGGTATGTTTAGAGTCAGCCTAGTTTTTAATAATCTAGTTTCTGTTTTTAGGGTATGTTTGATTAGACTGTGGCTATAAAAAAAAGTTGTTGTAAGATGTGAGTCGAGAAAAAAAGCTGTTGTGGACTGTAAGCTTTTAAAAAGCTAAAAAACCATTTTGTGGAAACAACTAAATGCAGTTATTTTTCGATATATGTTTTCACAGTTTCATCTAGGGATGGCAACGGGGATTTCCCCGTCGGGGAATGGCTTCCCATCCCCGTCCCCGCGGGGACAAAAATTTCCCGTCCCCGTCCCCGCGAACGCTCACGGGGGAGCTTTTTCTCCCGTCCCCGTCCGCGTCGGAGAATTTATCCCGTGGAGAACCCCGCGGGGAATCTGTCCCCGCTAGAAGTACAATATTTAAAGATAAATTTAAATTGATTGTATCAAATTAATACAAATTTAACAAACAAGATTGAAAATTACAAGAGACATCTACTTTAGAGTTTGGTTTTCTATTTTATAACATGTCATGCACTGAGTTCTTACTATAATTTTAACAAGTAAATTAACTAACTTGGATAAAATAGTTTTGTGGGGCGGGTACACGGGGAACGGGGACGGGGGATGGTTCCCCGTCCCCGTCCCCGCGAACCCGACGGGGATTAAATTTCCCCCATTTAGATCCCCGCGGGGACTAAATTAGCCACATACCCGTCCCCTAATAGGGGAATTCCCCGCGGGGAATCGGGGATCGGGTTCCCATTGCCATCTCTAGTTTCATCCAAGATCTATTAAAAGCAGGTCTAGAGGTGCTTTCAATTTTGCACCGGAAGAAAGTCAGTTTTTAGAAAAAACTGCTTTCTAGATCTAGCCCTTTGGTTTGGCTTTTGGCTTTTAAGGGGTAAAAGCCAAAACCAAAAACCAAACCAAACACACACTTAGTTTCTACAAGTTTATAAAAAAGCAGTTTAGTGTTTGGAATCACTTCAATTTTTATAAACTAAGTTTAGCTAGAAAAGCCATTTTCTTGGTTTTTAACAAACTGGAAATCTAGTTTCTATAAACTGAGACATAAACTAATATGTTTGAAAACTACCTCAGTTTTTATAAACTAATTTCCTAGAAACTGGATGCTTTCAAACCAACCTTTGGTACTGCACCTTTTACGTGAACGTACATGCATGCACGTAAGAATTGTCATCGCGGCTTTTAGAATTTGGACCTAGCTAAGAACAACTTCATGAGATTAGTTAAAAAAAGACTAGTCAAATTTACTGATTTAGCAATCTCTAAAATAGATTTTAGAGAAAAAGTATAGGCTAATCCAACATGCTCGGTAAACCTACTGACTGAATAGAGTAAAACAGGCTATCCAAAATGGAGAGTGAATGTGGAGGGATAGGAAGTCACTAAATTTAAAGAGTCATTTACATAGTCTATTGATACACTTTTTTCCTAATATTAGCTAAATTTTCCTTCACAAAAACATATACTAGTCTTTTGGAAGTTGCTCTAATTAGCTTTTGACCCTCGAAGAAACCTTGGTCTGCTAGCTTTTGACCCTCGAAGAAACCTTGGTCTGCTTCTAACGAGTAACGCGACAGCGACGGTACAACCGCCATGCCAGAAACAAAAGGGCTGGCGGCAGTCAACGGTTATGATTATATTCGGGGCAGACCGAGATCAGACAAGGAAAACATCCGTCCACTTTGGCGAATGATCCGCTCTTGTTCCTTTTATCCTCACACATGCATGCGGCGGTAGATGAGAGAAGGGCGGAACAAATATCGGCCATGTTTAGATCCAAGGGCTAGAGCTAGTTTGGGCTAGTTTGTGCCAAACTAGCCCAAAAATAGCCAAACAGGAGGACTAGAGTCAGTTTTTTGCAACTAGCCCACCCCAAAAACTCTTCCCACTAAGGAGTGATTATTGGGGCTAGTTTGTTGGAAGGCCCACCAAAATCTTTTTTTCTCTCTTATCCTTCCGCACGGGATCCATACGTTCCTAGGTCCGTTTCTTTTCTTCGATACGCAGGGAAGGACCGGCGCCGCCGTCCTCGAACCGAAGAAACGCCACCGTCCTCGAGCAGGTCAGCCGTCGCCTCCCTCCGTTCCCTCAGCCTCCTCCTCCCTCTTTTCTTGATCCATGGAAAGGTAGTGGAGGGGCATGACTGGCCACATTAGAAAGAACAGGAAAACAACGGATTTGTTTTGGCTAATTTCTTATTGAATGCATTTTCGACTATTGTAATTTACTAATTTATCTACTGTGATTGGCTCATTTTGTTACTGCATATGCAGCCTCACCGTTGCCATGGACGGCGATTCCTTCGACCTCAACTCGCAGGCGCCGGAGACTGATGGTTTCCCGGGGCTTCAGCTGTACGGCAACATCCTGTCCGACTCTGATGGTCTGTTCGATGGCCGTGCCAGCGGCTCTGTGCTTCCTCCGTATCGCACACCGCGTGCCGGAGGCAGAGACGCGCGGGCAGCTGCAGCGGCACCCTAGGCCCGACAGCTGCTCTTCGACGGCTCCACCTTGGCGGCAGGCAACACAGTTCGTCAGCGGGCAAACTCGGCCGCAGCAGCACCCGTCCGTCGTCAACAGCTCAACAACACAGCGCGTCGTCGCACCAACAGCCAAGGCGCACCGCGTCCGCCACCACCGAGGGCACAGAGGGCTCCGAGGACACAGAGGGCACCCACGAGTGCAGTCCGTGGGCAAGCATCCGGCTCTGGCGCTCCCTTCAACAACGATGAAGCAATGGAGGATCACGTGGAGGACTTAGCTAGTACCTTCAAAGAGTCTGTTGTAGCCAACACTAAGCAAATGGAGAAACGTGCAAATCAGAAGGCAGAGTTTTCTGTCAAGAGGTGTCAAGAACTTGCATTTGAGTGTGGCATTGAGAGAACAGTTGACAACGTGTATGCTATGTCAAAGTTGTTCGCAACAGAGTTTCAAAGGGAGTTCTTTTGTGGCCAGTTAACTCCTGAGCTTAGGTTGGGTTTCTTCAAGAAATGGTGCAGGGACAACAATTTGGAGTAGAGAACCGTTATCTCATATCTATGCATAGTAGTGAACCTTTATCTATGTGTGTGATGAACCTTTATCTATGTGGTGTAATGAACCTTTATATATGTGTGTTCGGTCTTGAAGTAATATCTGTGTGTGTAATGAACCTTTATCTATGTGTGTGAGGTCTTGAAATATTATATATGTGTCTTGAAATATTTGAACTTATCTATGAGCTGTGATGTCTAGTCTTATGCAACGTCCTTATAGTTTGTTAAATGTGTTGAAGCAGGAAGATGATGATGGCATCATGTATGAGGAAGAAGTAGCCGATGGAGGCAGCTCAAGTGAGGATGAAATTATATCCAGGTGTCGCAACAATTTGGTGCAACAACAAAAAATGATTGTGCAGTTGGTTCCTATCTTGGGTATGTACTCTGATAACTACTTCCTGAAACTACCTAAGAGGGTCGCTGGGGATTCTGGTTTGGAATGGGTGCAAGAGACACTAGCAAGAGAAACCCAATGTTACAACATGTTTAGGGTTGAGAGGCCTTTATTTTATAGACTGCATAATACTTTGGTCCGTAGATATGGGTTGAAATCCACTAAAAAACTGACATCTGTAGAGGCTCTTGCTATGTTTTTATGGATTGCACCCAAGGACCCAACATTTGCAGAGATGCACCCAAATTTAGAGAATCCAACATTTTGGCCAAACTTCAACGATTGCATAGGAGCTATCGATGGGACACATATCAAGGTTGTGGTTGATAAGAGTAAGAAGATTCCATATTTGAACAGGCACAATGAGACCAGTCAAAATGTGCTTGCTGTTTGTGATTTTGACATGAGATTTACCTTTGTGTTGTCGGGATGGCCTGGTTCGGAGTTTTCAAAGATGCCATAACTACTCATCACCACAAATTTCCACATCCACCACCAGGTTTTCTTACTTCACCTTTCTTGCAACAATTTTAAACCAATTAAACTAGTTCATCTAAGTCTCATCGTTTACCTTTCAAAATATGTAGGCAAGTATTATGTGGTTGATGTGGGTTACCCAAATCGTCCGAGATACCTTTCACCATACCAGTGTACAAGGTACCATGTCGAGCAATGGCATAATGGCCCACCGCCCCAAGGTATGAAAGAAGTCTTCAACCATGCACATGCCAAAGTTAGAAATGTGATAGAAAGAAGTTTTGGAGTGTTGAAGATGAAGTTTAGGATTTTGTTGAACATGCAAAGATTTCCAGAGGACAAGCAAACTAGAATTATTGTTGCATGTATGGCTCTTCACAATTTTATTCGAGAGAGTAGAATTGCAGATCGAGAATTCGAAGCATGTGATGCCGATGAAAATTATAACCCAATGCCTGGTTCTGCAGCATCAACATGGCCAGAAGACGAACCTCTTGTTGAAGATGTCAACATGAATGCCTTCCGTGATGACTTAGCTCATGCTTTGTTTCATGGAGTGTAATTTTTTTTAATATTGATTAAGGACTTGTATGTTCGTATGGGACATCGCATTTGTATGCAGAAATTAAACTTATTGTGATTTGGATGTTTGATTTGTGAAAATAAATTTATTTGTGTTATTTGTGTGTGGGAGAAGCCACACAAGAGTTTGCCACACTAAATCCGGATAAGGAAAGGTTTAAATGAGACAAATGATTATAAAATAGCATTTATTGTAAACTAGCCCTTGGATCCAAACATGTAGAGGGCTAGAGCTAGTTTGGGCTAGAGTTAGAGCTAGAAACTAGCTCTAGCTCTAGCCGGGCTTGAAGGATCCAAACAGGGCCATTATTGCCTTCTTGCAAGAGTGTTCCATTCACCGATTTTTCCGTACGTGAAAACATCAAGTCTGTTCGCTGCGGCTTTAATCTAGCTGTTCGGACTACTACAACTACAGTCCATGTATAGAGGCAAGATGTTTACACCAAGGCTATAATGTTTACTTAAGTTCACTATAGTGCTTCTCTGGTTGAGAAGCCAATATGTCTACACCAAGGCTAAACAAGTTCTATTGATAAAGTTCGTCCAAGAGGCAAACAAGCGTTGGACCCCAACGCCAACCATCGTACCATGTCACATGGGTTTGACGCTCTTTAAGCTTTCCATGTGTACTAGCCATTTGACTATGGCCTTTGCCACCCCAACAACTGAAGCGCCCCAATCCTCTGGGACTCAAATGTGATACAATTACTAGTCCCAGGAGGCTAGTAAACACATTTATACATCAGATGATTCCAAATCTGCTTAAACGAGACAAACCTATAAAGGTGGCGATCAACTTTAAGAGTTGGTCCACAACTCGGGACATATCATCAGAGTGGGGCTGAAGCAGCCCAATATACGCAGCGAAGCAATTCAGCGGTCCAACAGCCACAGGCAAGGTTGGGAACAGTCGTAACTCTTACCCGATCTCCTTTTTCTGAAAAAAAATAAATAAGCAAAGGTGAGTACAAACGTACTCAGCAGCCCACCTTCACCCGCGGAATGGGGAAATCAAATATAATGCATGGAATATGTGGAGCTCAAGATATTTTGCAGAAACAGCAATATTTTATGCAGGGTTGTTTTGTAAAACATTTTGTATTTTGCAAAGCGCATCCTCTCCCAAAGGAGCAGGAAGTTTTTCAATATTAGAACAAAAATCCCCTGGACTAAACCATCCAGGTATCTCAGCAGATTCCCACTGGTTTTCCTTTTCAAAAACAGCTACTGGACTTCCCGTCCACCATAGCTCACGGCTAAACCGCCGAACCTTTTAAAAACCATTTTTCTCAAACGCACCCCTTTTTGAAAACAAAACATTAATTGCCATACCATACCAGACTCGTCCATTCCTGTGGACACAGACTATTCGAATAGGTTTTCAAACTCTGCGCAGAGGTGTACACTTTATCCACTAGTCCGGCTCTGCGATCTCATAGCTAGTGAGACCCGAATCCGAATCTCTTTCTTTCCCCGCACGTCCTAACCTTAATGGTTATACCGGAAGGAGTCAGGCCACCGCCATGTCCAAACCGGACAAAACATTCCCCCTCCTTATCCTCCCGGTGCTCCCCAGCCTTCATAACCCTAGGGTTGGACCGTACGAGTTCAGATTGAGTGACTGCCCACACAGTCTCGAGTGGTTGTACTTATCATGAGTACAGGTAGTGCAGGATGACAAACCGGTCCTTATATGAGGGGACAATCCTTCTGCTCACGCCTAAACCAGCTGAGCCATCACCTTAGTCCCTCCCCTAAACCAGGGAGTCCCTGATCATCCCTACTCAAAGGTGATAAGGGTGAAAACCCTTCATCATACACATTTTGAAAAGCATTTTCTTTTGAAAACTCACACCTTTCCTCAAATCATTTGTAACAAATATATCAGGTATTGATTTGCGGCAAGCGGCTGGGTGGCCATAATAACTTGTCTCAAAATCATATTATGCATAAAATAACAGGCTGAGGGTTGTGGTTGGAAAACATAGGTAATTTATGCATCAAAGGGATCCAGTGAGCTTGTCGTGCTTATCCGGCGAAGGGGGAAGGGAAAGCTCGCGGAACTGGCTCCTAGCTCCACTGCCTGGCGTAGACTTGCAGATCTGGCCTCCACGAGACGGCACGAACGCTCCGATAACTATGCAACATGAATAAACAAACATACAAACCAACAAGTACACCAACAAATATTTAGTATAGTGGTCAGAATAGTGATATATGGATGGGTAGAGTCTTGAGTAGAATCTGTGTCATGTGGTGTTGAGATACTACTAGTGGTGGAGCGGAGGTGCTTACCAGGGGGGTGGACTGGAGGAAAAGCGATACTATGCGTGTAGCCGGCAGAGCGGAGTAACTGAGTGGGTGGGGTGTTTGCCTTGGCTGAGGGTGTTGAGTGTGTGGAGTGGGAGAGGGTAGCTGGGTGTATTTATAGCTGGGTGTATGTGGTGTAGCACAGTGAAGTTCACTGTTGGTGAGAATAGTGACGAATGAATCGTCTGACTTAATATGAACAAGAGAGTTATAGGCAGAATATGGGACAAAAGTATTTTGAGAGTTTTCTGGAATATGAACCATGCTTAAGGGATGACATGGTTGGATAGGGAATAGTTTGACAAGAATTTAGAAACAAGAATGACTGGAATCTGAGTTTGGATGGAGGAGTTTTGGATTTTATAATCATAGGAAGAAAAAGAAAAGGAAAGGAATATTCTTGGAATATTCTAGAATTTGAATATTTAGAGATATTTGGAAAATCAAATGTATTTTTGAGCGGGGTGCGGGGAATTATTTTTGGGCTTTTCTTGGGCAGAGGTTTATGTTGGTGGAAACTGTTCCTACCTACTGTGTCACATCAGACAGCAGTGAGGCGGGACCCAAATAACTGGAATGTTGTGGTATTCTGGTCCGAATGGGCTGTGGTATCTTGGGCCAGGTTTTATAGGATTGAAGACGTATCCATACAAACATGGTTCGCCTTTCTTTTTGGAAGTCTGGCTTGAAAGAATCCCAAAGTTAAGCGTGCTCAACTTGGAGAAATCTGGGATGGGTGACCAGATGGGAAGTTCCCTACTGGAAGGAAAATCACAGTCACCGGAGTTCGTATGACTGGAATATGGGTCTGGCTGGTCTTAGGTGGACTGGACAGCATGACGGATGATGTGGGGGATAGATATCCCCCGGGTCCACCAAAAGAGTAAAGGACCTCACGAAAGGCCCAAGGGCCCAATAAATCGTAAGGTTATTCTTTTGTGGGCCTGGGGAAAGACGACCAGCATCGCAGAGCGACATGGGGCCGGATTGGTGCAAACCCAGACGGCCCATAGCGCCGAGCCATTGGCCACAACAGAGATCCGACTTTCCCGCGTCGGGGCCTTCATGCAGCGAAGCCACGTGAGGATAAGTCGGCGAGAGTTACGTAGGGGATAATCTCGAGAGGTTCACTATCTTTTAGCTACCCGTTGTTATCTCATCATGTGTACTGCCCCACGGTCGAGTATATAAGGCCCAGGGGGCACCCCTTCAGAACGATCGACCCATTACTTAGCCTCCCACATCAACTCTCTGTATTCTCGATCCAGAGAGCTCTCTTGTAATCACATCCACCAAGCATACTCATCAGGACGTAGGGTGTTACGCATCTCTAAGCGGCCCGAACCTGTAAACCTTGTCCACTGTCCCTCGTGCGATCGGCACGAACCATTTTGCTACAGTTGTCGACACCGTCCTACTCCTAAAAACACCTTGAGGGGCAACCCCGGGTGTGCGGTCGGACCCTAAACACCGACAGCTGGCGCGCCAGGTAGGGGGTGTGTTGACAATCCAAGCTAGCTCAATGGCCATCTACAACAAGATCACCCCGCGTCCCGGATCTATGTTCTGCTTCGGAACAATCTCGTTCGTAGCGGACGAAGAAGGAATTCTGCACCGTATTGCGGATCCGCCAAAAAAGGAGTCTTCCTCAACAAACTCCGAAAATACCGGAGAAGCGCAACCTCCAGCTCCCCGGAAGAAAATCACCACGCCGGCAGCGTCGTTCTACCCCGACGTCCTCTTCATCGGAAGGGCAGAATCGCCGACCATCTCCGACGACGAGCCGACTGTACCCGGGGAGGAACCGCCTCAGCGAGAGTCCTGTCGACGGAGGAACCGGCGCAGGAATGTTCGACGACATCACGCGGCCGGAGAGCGGAATCCGGAACAACCTGTCTCGCGAGACGAGGTCTCGGAGGTAGGAGAAACCCCGGAAGAACGCGTTTTCAGAGAGCGAAGGAACTCCCGACGACGTGATCGCCGACGAGCTCAGGAGCAGGCTGAGCTGGATACAAGGCAACGTCGCGAGAATCCACTCTTCGGGCGTAATCTGAACCCCGACTTCGCCCGAGCCATGAACACGCCGAGCGAGGTCGGCGGGGTGCTGGCTCGGATAGCGGAAGGACTTCCTCGGACTCCTGACGCCGACGGTTACCGACGACTGTTCACCCAGGCGGCCAATCATCTTCTACCGCTTGCTCACCCACCGAACGATCTACGACACGCCATCAACAGTCGCCGAGACGCGCGGAGCTCCATCAACGCTTCGCGGGAACGGCGGCATGAGAACGAGATTCGTCGACGAGAGGAGTACGACAGAGATCATGGTGCCCCGACTCAGAGCCAAGCTACCAGGACTGAGTCGGCGACGGCTTCAACTGGCGGAACCTCCCGGGGACGGTCGAGGAACCACAACCACAACTCCCCTCCCCGGGACAGGCATCGACCTCGACGACAGGAGGACACGTGCGGAGTGTCCGCCCTTACTCCGCGCCTTAGGGCCATCCAATGGCCTCCCAACTTCAAGGTATCCAATGTTGACAAGTATGAACCTAAGCAGGATCCGTGGGGTTGGCTAGCCGTCTACACCACCGCTGCTCGAGCTGCCGGAGCATCCGAGGACGTGATGACCGCGTATTTGCCCATTGTCCTTGGACAAGACGCGCTGCAATGGCTACGACATCTGCCCCGACACTGCATCGACGTCTGGGGAGACTTCAGTCGGCGTTTCACCGCCAACTTCCAGTCCCTCTCCGACAAGCCGGCGCAGCCGTGGGACCTCAAATCTATCAAGCGCCGGGGGGACGAGACTCTCCGATCATACCTCAAGAGGTTTCAAACCATGAGGAATCGCATCCCCGATGTCACGGAGGCGGCCGTGATCGAGGACTTCTACCGAGGATCCAATGACTCGGCTTTTGTCCGAGCCATACTACAAAGGGCGCCGACCACCTCAGAGGAGCTGTTCCGGGAGGCCGACCTCTACATCACCGCCGACGAGCGAGCCCAGGACCTCATCGGAGGAGCGAAGCCCGCGCCGGCAGCACCGCGGCGCGACGCGAACCAGCAACCTGACAAGCGCTGGGAGAAGCGGCCACGCGAAGAAGTACACGCCGCCGGACCACCCGCCGCCCGCGCTCGAGGAGGACCTCGTGGAGGCGAACGCACACTGGACGACATCCTCGACGCCCAGTGCCCGTACCACAAGGACATGCGACACACTCTTCGTAACTGCCGGGACTTCAAGCACTCCGTCGGACACGGCCGACCCTTCCAACCTCTACCTCCTCCTCCGCCAAGGGGAGGACCAGATGAACCACGACAACCCCATCGGCAGGAGGAGGGAGGAGGAGGAGGAGCTTTCCCGCGCGTTGACAGGGAGGTCAACGTCATCTTCGGCGGACACGGATCACAGGAGAGCAGAAGACAGCAAAAGCTCAATGATCGCCAGATACTAGTGGCAACCGTCGGCCCTCCCGCCCCATACCGATGGTCGGAGCACCCGATCACCTTCACTCGGGCGGATCAATGGCTCAACTTTGATCATCCGGGCAAGTACCCGCTTCTCGTCGATCCGGTGATCCGAGAGAGCCGGGTGAAAAAGGTGTTAGTGGACGGGGGGAGCAGCATCAACATCACCTTCCCCCGGACACTCCAAAGCTTGGGAGTTCGTCTCAAAGAGCTCCACGAGTCGGACACTCCTTTCTTCGGCATCGTGCCGACGGAAGGGGAATACCCGCTGGGCCACATCTACATGCCGGTCACCTTTGGAACTCCGGAGAACTACAGAACCGAGTTCCTGAGGTTTGAAGTGGCAAACTTCGACTGCGGGTACAACGCCATCATCGGGAGGCCAGGATTGGCCAAATTCATGGCCATTCCGCATTACACATACATGATACTGAAAATGCCGGGGCCACAAGGAATCATAACTGTGCGCGCCGACCTCCAAGGCGCCGCAGAATGTTTCCGAGTGGCTATTCAAGCAGCCCTCACCGCCAAGCCGTCGACAGCTCCCTCCGCAATGGCGAACTCTAAGCCTGAGGAAGACCTCGCAATACCGGCGAATGAAGCTCAGACCGCGACCTCTATGCGGCCGACTGAAGAAACTAAAAGAATCAACCTGGGGTTCGCTGATGAGCGCAAGACGGCCATCATCAGCTCCAGTTTGGACAACAAATAGGAAAGCGCGCTCGTCCAGTTTCTGCAAGATAACCGAGACGTATTCGCATGGCAACCTGCGGATATGCCGGGAGTCCCGAGAGAACTGGCCGAGCACAAGCTAAAGGTCTTTCCCCAGGCGAGGCCGATTCGACAGAAGTTACGTCGTTTCACGCCTGATAAGAGGGAAGCCATTCGCGCCGAGTTAGCTCGCTTGGTCGCGGCCGGATTCATTAGAGAAGTATTACATCCTGAGTGGTTAGCCAATCCTGTTCTTGTACTCAAAAAGAATAAAGTGGACTGGCGCATGTGTGTTGATTATACTGATCTCAACAAACACTGTCCGAAGGATCCCTTCGGGCTCCCGAGGATAGATCAGGTGGTGGACTCCACCGCTGGATGTTCTATGTTGTCTTTCTTGGATTGTTATTCTGGGTACCATCAGATCAGCCTGGCAAAGGAAGATGAAGAAAAAACGGCATTCATTACTCCGTTTGGCGCTTTCTGTTATACCTCCATGCCGTTTGGCCTTAAGAACGCTGGAGCGACTTACCAGAGAGCTATTCAAACATGCTTAGCCGATCACTGGGGCAAGCGTGTGGAGGCTTATGTGGATGACGTGGTGATCAAAACACAGGACTCAAAGGACTTCATCGAAGATTTGCAACTGGTTTTCAACAGCCTGAGGCGGTACAGGTGGAAGCTTAATCCCGAGAAATGTGTTTTTGGGGTGCCAGCCGGAAAGTTGCTCGGATTTATCGTCAGCCACCGAGGAATTGAAGCTAATCCAGATAAGATTGAAGCTATTATGAAGATGGAAGCACCTCGATCGCAGAAGAAGGTTCAGCGACTTACTGGATGCATGGCAGCTTTAAGCAGATTCATATCCAGGCTGGGAGAAAAAGGTTTGCCGTTTTATAAATTACTCAAGAAGGTGGATAAATTTCAGTGGACTTCAGAAGCACAAGAAGCTCTAGATGCTCTGAAAAAATTCTTGACAACACCGCCAGTACTGAAACCACCTCGACGAGCTACATCAACTCAACCGGCTGAAGATTTGCTATTGTACATCTCTTGCACGACTCACGTGGTAAGCACCGCGTTAGTAGTCGAGCGAGCAGAAGAAGGGCACGCCTATCCAGTACAACATCCTGTGTATTTCATCAGTGAAGTCCTTGGCCCCTCAAAGAAAAAGTATTCTCAAATCCAGAAGCTATTGTATGCAGTACTTCTAACTGCCCGCAAGCTGCGTCACTACTTTGACGATCACAAAGTCATAGTGGTCACAAGTTTTCCAATAGGGGATATTCTTCACAACAAGGAGGCCATCGGTCGAATAGCCAAGTGGGCCTGTGAGCTGGGATCTCATGACATCGAGTTTCGGCCTCGCACTGCCATCAAAACCCAAGCACTAGTCGATTTCGTATCAGAGTGGACTGAACAACAAGTACCAGACAACCCAGAGACTGCAGAGGTATGGCGAATGTATTTTGATGGCTCACTCAAGCTGCAAGGAGCAGGAGCGGGGATTCTTTTCACTGCACCAGGAGGCGAACACCTCAAGTACGCCCTCCAGCTGCTATTCCCGGCCTCCAACAATGCAGCCGAGTATGAAGCTTTGATCCATGGATTGAACATTGCCATATCACTGGGCGTCAAAAGATTAATGGTGTACGGGGATTCTCTGGTAGTTATCAGCCAGATAAATAAGGAGTGGGATTGCTCAAATGATTCGATGGGAAGATACTGCACCGCCGTCCGAAAGCTGGAGGATAAATTCGAGGGTTTAGAATTTCATCATGTGGAAAGAGATCGGAATACGGCAGCTGACGTACTATCCAAGCTGGGGTCCAGTCGAACTCAGGTCCCACCTGGGGTTTTCGTGCAAGAAGTCCTGCAGCCGAGTATCTCAACGGATCAAGTAGAAGAGTGCAACATCATAAATCAACCCGAGTCAGATCTTGATGACTGGAGAAGGCCAATCATTAAATACATAAAGAATGAAGAAGAACCAGATGATAAGAACTCGGCGGAGCGCATTGCAAGACAGTCGGCTCATTATACACTCGTTGGGGGGACATTATACAGAAGGGGCGCATCAGGCGTCTTCATGAAATGCATTCTCCCATCCACTGGAAAGCAACTACTAGAAGAGGTCCACGCTGGACAATGTGGGATACATGCAGCCTCCAGAACACTAGTTGGGAAGGTCTTCAGATCAGGATTCTATTGGCCAACAGCAAAGAATGATGCAGCCGAGTTAGTTCAGAGGTGCGAAGCTTGCCAATACTTGTCGAAGCAACAGCACTTGCCAGCACAGCAGCTGCAGACCATACCAGTAACTTGGCCTTTTGCATGTTGGGGGCTAGATATGATTGGACCTTTCAAGAAAGCTCAAGGGGGATATACTCATGTGTTGGTAGCAATTGACAAATTCACTAAATGGATAGAATTCAAGCCCATTGCCTCCTTAACCTCTGCCAAGGCTGTGGAATTCATACAAGATATAATATTCAGATTCGGGATACCAAACAGCATCATAACTGATCTAGGATCCAACTTCACAAGTTCAGAATTCTTTGACTTCTGCGAGCAAAAAAGTATTCAGATCAAGTATGCATCTGTAGCCCATCCGAGAGCCAACGGGCAAGTTGAGCGAGCTAACGGGATGATATTGGATGCACTCAGGAAAAAGATTTTTGATAAGAATGAAAAATTCGCAGGGAAGTGGATAAGGGAATTACCCTATGTTGTTTGGAGCCTAAGAACCCAACCTAGCCGAGCCTTGCATGGAAACACTCCTTTCTTCATGGTCTATGGGTCGGAAGCAGTGCTGCCTGCTGATCTCAAGTTTGGGGCGCCAAGGCTGATTTTTGAAAGCATAGCAGAAGCTGAGACCACCAGACTAGAGGACATAGATATACTCGAAGAAGAACGGCTAAGTGCAGTAATCCAGTCAGCAAGATACCAGCAGACTCTAAGGCGCTATCACGACAAGGCTGTGCGGCAACGATCCTTTTCAGTGGGGGAGCTCGTCCTTCGCCGAATTCTAACGGGAGAAGGACGACACAAGTTATCACCCTTATGGGAAGGGCCTTTCATAGTGGCAGAAGTCACTCGGCCCGGATCATATCGCCTCACTCAGATGGATGGCACGGAAGTCGGGAACTCTTGGAACATAGAACACCTGAGAAAGTTTTATCCTTAGCCGTACCTCAAAACTGCTGGGATAACAATGATGTACTCTGTAAAGTGGAAATATGTCATCAATAAAGAAAAGGTTTCAAGGATACTCAATTTATTTACGATTGACTCGCATTCTTACTTAACTCGGGGTGACCACTATGCCCTGCTAACGGAGCAATCGACTTAAGTCGGCAACGACTTAAGGCGGTGCAACATGCTCACGCTTACTTAACTCGGGGTGACCACTATGCCCTGCTAACGGAGCAATCGACTTAAGTCGGCAACGACTTAAGGCGGTGCAACATGCTCACGCTTACTTAACTCGGGGTGACCACTATGCCCTGCTAACGGAGCAATCGACTTAAGTCGGCAACGACTTAAGGCGGTGCAACATGCTCACGCTTACTTAACTCGGGGTGACCACTATGCCCTGCTAACAGAGCAATCGACTTAAGTCGGCAATGACTTAAGGCGGTGCAACATGCTCACGCTTACTTAACTCGGGGTGACCACTAAGCCCTGCTAACGGAGCAATCGACTTAAGTCGGCAACGACTTAAGGCGGTGCAACATGCTCATGTTTTACTTACCTCGGGGCGACCACTATGCCCAGCTAACGAAGTAATCAACTCCAATTGGCGCTTGCTTAAGACTAATGCAACATGCTCTCGCCTATTTAATTCAGGGGATGATCTCCATATCCCACATGCAAAATTCATAGTCATCATGCATCATTACTACCAAACTCATTGAACTAAAAAATCCTGATACAATGATAGAATAACTGTGTCACTCAAACAAACTGGTGTTCTCTGACAAATATTCAATCATGCAAGCTGCGCGCTTGGAGCATGCGAAATGTTTTCTCTATTTTGCAATGTCTTTTCTAGGAGCAGTTGACGAAGAAGGACGACTCGAGGAGTCAGGGGCGGCGTTCACGTCGGCCCTTATATCTTCAGGAACGACTACGCCAGGCCTCCTCATCAGAATTCGTCCCGCTCGAATGGCCTTGTCCATGGCCCTATCGCGTTGGGCTCTCAGAGTATTGGAAGTTTCTTCAGCAGCCTTGACAGCCGACTGGGCAGCCTCTAGCTCCTGGGTAACAGATTTTTTGGAAGCACGCAGATTCTTGATGACAACGTCTTTAGCTGATATCAACTCCCGAAGGCGAATCACATCATCCAAGGACTCCTGCAACTTATAGCGAAGATTGTTCAACTCCTCCATGGAAAAGCGATGACTTCTCTCCAAGATGGTCAGCGAGTTGCTAGAATCTCGATACAACCTATCAAGATTGTCTCGAGAAGCGGCAAGGATGCGTTTTTCCTCCTACAAGCGCAAATCAGTTCTTTCAGAAAACCGGGCAAACAATAGGAGCACGGCAAGAAAAAAGTGCAGTTTCATATATCACCTTTTCAGAATCAAGCTGGGCATGCAGAGAAGAACTCAACGCATTGGCATCATCCAAGGCAGCAGAAACCTGACTCAGTTCAATCTGACCTTGAGAATACTTTTCCTCAAGATCAGTACATCGCTGAGTCAATTCAGCTCGATCCTGAGAATGTTTCTCCTCAAGAAGTGCAGTCTGCCGAGTCATTCCTAGTAAGAGGTAACCAAACAAAACAAGGTCAGAAGGTCAAGCAGTCCACAACAAACGCGAAGAAAAGAAAAAGGGCACTAACCAGCGTTAATCGCCTCCAACTCGGATACACGACGACGAAGTAACACTGGATTCCAACATGGAAAAGATGAAGCCACTTCTGGAATAGGAGCACCATGCAATTTCAGCTGGGTGGTCACCCCATCCACAAAAGTCTGATGAGAAGAGCAGATGAGCATAATGGCAAGAGTTCAGGCAATGTAAAAATCAAGCTAAGAAACAACACAGTACCTGGAGGGTGGAGAAGAACGAAGGGATCCCCAAGTCAGGAGAAATCAGATGATAACCAGGCGCAAGGTCATCACCCGAAGCAGCATGCAATGAAACAGTGGGAATCAGTTCATCTCCTTCAGCATAACCAGATACTCGATCAACGGGGACGCTGCCCTCTAAAGCGATGCCCCGGTCTGAAGTTTGGGCCACCACCATGCAGCCAGAGTGTGGAGGTGACCCAGCGTGAACATTCATGGAAGTGCCGGAGGGAGATCCTGTCTGGGCATCCCCGGGGACCGGGCCATAGTCGGCACTGCCCACTTGAGCCGGGTTATCCCCGGCAACACCCTCGGGGGCTGGGCAGTAGCTTGCACTCTTCGCCCGGGCTAAGTCGTCCCCTGCGACACCCTCGGGGGCTGGACATGTGTCGACACCATCCTTGGGGTCCAAATTTTCAGCAGTAACCGTCTCCAAGGTTAGCGGGCCCTCGGTTATTTCCATGGAATCAGGACAATCCAAGTTAACATCCCGTCCCTCAAGATCGTGCTCTAAGGTTGATGAGGCACGGGATGACCTCAACCCAGCGTCCGGCACAGCACCACAGGTTTCCGTCGCGGCATCGTCCACTGGCCCTGATAACAAGTCCTCTGGGACCATATCCTCGAGAGTTTGATCAAAGTCGGCCAGGGATATGTTTTGCAGACCAACAAGAGCAGATAAGGCCGGGGAGGGAACCCCACTACTTTCCCCACTGGCGAGGAATTGCCGACTGTTCTTTCGAATCAAAGGAACCTCATCCTCTTCCTCTTCATCATCTTCATCAGCAACACCGGCACCACACCCATTGGGATCAGCATCAGATGGACCACACCCATTGGGATCAGCAACAGATGGACCACACCCATTGGGATCAGCATCAGCAAATTCAGATGCAGGAACCTCCTCATCAGCAGGAGCCGAGGGACCTGCACCCTGATTCAAACTAGATACTCGCCGAATACGTCTCTTCTTCTTTTTCTGCTCATCAACGGAAAGATCAGTCTGATTGGTTCGGCGGGGACGCTTCGAGCGAGCACGGACAGGTCTCTGGACATCCAAGACTATACCGACTTCTGGGAGAGGTGCCACTGCCAATGTCTCAGTAGGAATAGCGTCAGAAGAATCCTCAGCCAACATGTCAAGCACAGCATTTATTTCAGCATCAGTAGGATCCGAAGGCACCTCGAAATGGGTTTGTCTTTCATCATCAGGGATTTTCCCAAGTGAAGCAATCAAAGCACTAACCTCCTCATCAGAGGGCCGCGTTCTAAAGCCCAAATTACCATCAGTTGAAGGCGGGTTTGACACGAAGCGAGTGAAGGCCTTGGCAGGAGGCAGATTCCAGGCTGAATACGCCACCGGAGCACCAACATTGGATACTTTGCCTCTGAGAATCATCTCCAGCCGGCTCACCAAATCTGCAGAAGGGATCCTTCCATTGGTAACTCGAGTTGGGTCGGCTAGCCCTTGATACAGATAAGCCGGGTGGGCCCTGTCTTTCAGTGGCTGAATGTTTTTGAAGACAAAGTCAGCAACTATAGCTTCAGCGGTTAAACCCCTCTCTTTCAATAGCCCAACTTCAGCTAACAGCACACTAGCTTCAGCCACCTCCTCGTCTGTGGGAGACTCGGTCCAGCTCGGGGTGCGAACATCTGGCTGTCTTCCTGACCGGGGGGGGGAGAGAATTTCCATAGTTATCAACTATAAACCATTCCAGGCGCCATCCCTTAATGCTGTCTTTAAGGGGGATCTCAAGATACTCAGTTTTCCGTCCCCGGCGCATCTCCAAGCTGGCACCTCCAACCAACTGATGCTGTCCCCCGGCCATCCCAGGGCGACAGTGATACAGGTGTTTCCACAATCCAAAATGCGGCAGCACACCAAGAAAGGCCTCACATAAGTGGACGAAGATAGAAATTTGCAGAATTGAATTAGGGTTCAGATGGGTTAAGTTGATGTGGTAGAAATCAAGAAGACCACGGAAAAAGGGAGAAATAGGAAGGCCAAGGCCACGGAGAAGAAAGGGAGCGTAAACCACAGATTCGTGGGTATCCTCCGTCGGAACCGTAGTTCCATGGCAAACCCGCCAAGAACAGAGTTCCCGTGGAGGAAGAACCCCGATGGACACAAGGTGGAGGAGTTCAGTTTCAGAGATGTTGGACATGTGGTTACCTGCGAAAGGCAACTGGCTGTTGGGATCAATTGGGGGAATCACCACAGCGGAAGAACTCGCGATTTTCCTCTTGGGAGCCATCTCGATTTCACCAGCGAGCAAATTGGAGGCAAGCGCAGAGGAGATTTGGAAGCAGGAATGCAAAAACTAGGACGCGGAAAGCAAAGGCGGCTAAAAGTGCGACTCTTATGGGATATTCTCGGACCAGACACCGTTTCAAAAAGTGCCCAGTCATCACTCGGCGGTTATTTCCGAAATCCCAGCATGCCACGTGGTCATTCGGCAGTTATTTCCCAGAAAACTGGTGGGCCCTCTCCTTACTCGGGTGCTAACCCTCGAAATAACTCGGCGTTGCCACTAAAATGCCGACGTCACTATCCAGTCACTCGGCGTTGCCTCTAAAACGCTGATCTTGAGTTCAATCGTTCGGCATTACTTCTAAAATGCCGACGTTGACCTTCAATCACTCGGCGTTGCCTCTAAAACGCTGACCTCGAGTTCAATAACTCGGCGCTGTCTCTAAAACGCCGACGTCACTATCCAGTCACTCGGCGTTGCCTCTAAAACGCTGATCTTGAGTTCAATCGTTCGGCATTACTTCTAAAATGCCGACGTTGACCTTCAATCACTCGGCGTTGCCTCTAAAACGCTGACCTCGAGTTCAATAACTCGGCGCTGTCTCTAAAACACCGACGTCACTATCCAGTCACTCGGCGTTGCCTCTAAAACGCTGATCTTGAGTTCAATCGTTCGGCATTACTTCTAAAATGCCGACGTTGACCTTCAGTCACTCGGCGTTGCCTCTAAAACGCTGATCTCGAGTTTAGTCACTCGGCATTACTTCTAAAATGCCGACGTAGACCTTCACTCACTCGGTGTTGCCTCTAAAACGCTGATCTCGAGTTCAATAACTTAGTGTTGCTTCTAAAACACTGACCTCGGGTTCAACCGTTCGGTATTACTCCTAAAAACGCCAACGTTGACCCTCAATCATCCGGCGTTGCCTCTAAAACGCTGACCTTGAGTTAAATTGTTCGGCATTGCCTCTAAAATGCCGAAGTCACTACTTAGTCACTCGGCGTTGCCTCTAAAACGATGATCTGGAAGTTCAACCACTCGGCATTACTTCTAAAATGTCGACGGCGACTTCCGATCACTCGGCATTACTTCTAAAAACATTGATACAGACTGCAATACTGCTTGGAAGCATCAGTATAACGACCAAGCCGTTCATCTACGGCCTCAAAAAACTCAGATTCATAGTCAGACGAAACAAGTCATCAAAAGGAAACCAAACTTGCTTTTCATTCAAGGGAAGTGATAACACTTACAAATCAACTCATTCTGAGTTGATACTTCCCTATTTCTACTACTAAACTACACTTTACTGCTACTACTACTACTACTCTACAATATACTACTTTACATTACTAATAATACTATATTATCTAACTATACTACTTCTAATCTATACTAATATTTAAAAGGACCAGTGGCATCTAGCCACTGGCCCTGCCCCTGCCGCCGCCGCCGCTCTTGGTGCCGCCCCCGCCACCGACGCTCTTGGTGCCGCCCCCGCCGCCGCCGCTCTTGGTGCCGACCCTGTCGCCGCCGCCCCTGGTGCAGCCGCCGTCATCGTCGTCGTCATTGTCGTCGTCGTCGTCGTCGTCGTCGTCATTGTCGTCGTCGTCGTCGTCGCCCTCGCCCTCGCCGCCGTCGTCCGAGTCCTCCTCCTCCGAGGAGTACTCGGACTCATCCGAGCCCTCGAGCCCGGAGCGCTCGACGGCCCGGATGTACGACCAGACCTCCGCCGCGAGCCCCTGGGAGTCGTCTGAGTCGTCAGACGACTCACGCAGGGGGATGGGAGCCGGAGACCCCTCGGATTCAGAGGAGAACTCCTCCTCTGAATACTCCGAGTCACCGAAATCTTCAGACGGAGGGGTTGGTTCGCGCTTGCGTTTCTTGCCCATGGTGGAAGTGCAGATAGAAGAAAGAAAGCAGGCAACGGAGAACAGCGAGAGATGTGAAAAAATCAGGCAGGCAAAGGCACTATTTATAGGAAAAGAAGGCAACCGCTCACCTCCAACAGTGGTCACTGAACAGTCGCAAAGCATTCAATATACACCTCCACCCGTCCAAAGACACGTCAGGCGGCGGACGCCGTTTCATGCAGCACTACACCCATTGGGACTCCAGTCAACAGCGCAAAGGATATGATTACACTCGCCGTCCCATCACATTACAACTCAGAAGCAACCGGTTAAAACACTCAGCGTACCAAGATGTTCCTTGCTCACACCCATTGGGGGGGGGACGCCCAGGAATTGTCAGTATATTTTTCAAAATGGTCACATCTGTGCAGAGCATGCAGTGAATGCCTCAAGACAAAAATGAGATATCAACAAGAGTTAAAGGGAAGCCAAATATAGTCAGTAGAGTGCAAAATATGGTCGACAGACATGACTTGAAGACTAGACAGAGAACGTCCATCGAACGTCCAATCAGTCGCAGAGCAAATACACTATGCTACTCAGCAAGATATGGAAGGGTTGCAAATTTAGTCGCAAAAGACAAAACACATGCTGACCTCCGAAGCATAATATTGATGACATAGCACGGATGACATCATGCCAACCTTTTTATAAGCAGAAAAAGTATTCTTCAGCAACAGGACGCAAAAAGAAGACCTTCAAGCGAATTATCCAAAAAAAAAATCCACTTGAAGGTCGGGGGCTACACCCATTGGGTGCACCTCCGGTGCACCCCATGGATTGTCACTATAAGCCAGGATAGCGTCAATTTCTAAGGGCACGAAACAAGATTAAGAAGCCAATCCTCAACTGGAATAAGGAAACGCAAATGGGAGTAATTTCTAATGAAGACCTTCGAGTAGATTATTTTCTAAAATCTACTCGAAGCTCGGGGGCTACACCCATTGGGTGCACCTCCGGTGCACCCAATAAGGTTCAGAGTCCAACAAACAGGAATGCCGATCTCTAAGGCACAGGCACAAAGCTAGGTTCTGGTCGACAAGTGATCAAAGCGGGAGAAAATAGCAAGGAGTCATCTTTCTTCAAATCATCTACAAGCTGGACCTGAGATCTTCGGGTTGATTATCTCTAAATTAACCCAAAGATCGGGGGCTTGTGGGGGATAGATATCCCCCGGGTCCACCAAAAGAGTAAAGGACCTCACGAAAGGCCCAAGGGCCCAATAAATCGTAAGGTTATTCTTTTGTGGGCCTGGGGAAAGACGACCAGCATCGCAGAGCGACATGGGGCCGGATTGGTGCAAACCCAGACGGCCCATAGCGCCGAGCCATTGGCCACAACAGAGATCCGACTTTCCCGCGTCGGGGCCTTCATGCAGCGAAGCCACGTGAGGATAAGTCGGCGAGAGTTACGTAGGGGATAATCTCGAGAGGTTCACTATCTTTTAGCTACCCGTTGTTATCTCATCATGTGTACTGCCCCACGGTCGAGTATATAAGGCCCAGGGGGCACCCCTTCAGAACGATCGACCCATTACTTAGCCTCCCACATCAACTCTCTGTATTCTCGATCCAGAGAGCTCTCTTGTAATCACATCCACCAAGCATACTCATCAGGACGTAGGGTGTTACGCATCTCTAAGCGGCCCGAACCTGTAAACCTTGTCCACTGTCCCTCGTGCGATCGGCACGAACCATTTTGCTACAGTTGTCGACACCGTCCTACTCCTAAAAACACCTTGAGGGGCAACCCCGGGTGTGCGGTCGGACCCTAAACACCGACAGATGAGTAGTTGAAATTTGGGGTGATCGGATTAGCGATGAATAGTAACGATGAATAGTAACAGTGAATAGTGATGGTGAATAGTTCGTATGAACGAACGATGAACGGTGAATAGTGACGATGAACGAACGATGAACGATGAATAGGAACTATGAACGAACGATAAACGATCGAATGATCGAACGACGAACGATCGGAATTTCGGCAGCATAACGGCAGGAAAAAAATTATTTGGATGAACGAACGGATGAACGATCAAACGATCGGACGAACGAACCATGAACGATCGGACGAACGATCAAACGATCGGACGACGAACGATCGGAATTTCGGCAGCATAACGGCAGGAAAAAAGATTATTTGGACGAACGAACGGACGAACGATCGAACGATCGGACGAACGGACGAACGAACCATGAACGATCGGACGAACGATCGAACGATCGGACGAACGAACGAACAAACTAAGAACAGGGGGACGAACGATCGAAGAACGATCGAACGATCCTTGTGCTAGTGTGTGCTTGTGTGGAAGGTGGAGTGGGAGTGGGCGTGTGGGTGTGGGGGGGGGGGAGTTGCCATGAAATGGCTTGGGGTGGGATGAGAGGAGGCCCTTGCCCCTCTATTTATAGCCATGGTGGGGGGATTAGGGGGAGGGATGAGGGGATTAGTGGGAGGATGAGAGGATTAGTGGGAGATTAGCATGGATTTGTCTTATATGAGTGTAATTAGCTTGTAGAGCTCACCGTATGACACCGGAGGCATATGTATACGTATGAGCATGAGGAAAGTTATGAAGAAAATATTTATGGGGACTTTAAAAATGATTCGGAAGGTATTTCTCAGGAAGAAAATACTTGGAGATATATCGGTGCAATATTTGGGCAGTATTTCTGAAAGAGTTTGAGGGTGATCACTGGGGAAATATTTGTAGGATATTTTGAGGAGGAATATAGACCACTATAATTTTATTTGTTGATATCAACTCGCAAACAAACATTTTGAAATGAAATTTGAAATTCATTTTGAATTTAGAGCGAGTTTGAGAAAGTTCCAAGATTTGAATTTTTGGGATGCTACAACAACAATCACTAACATATGGTCTGAGCCTTGAGTATGACGACGTTCGTCGAACCATAGTCTGTATGGGGTCCATCACCTTCTAGAAACAAATTAGATCACCCTCGGAAAGTTCGAGCCCGTGGCGCCGATATCGATGTCATGAGCTATGGCGTCGAGGTACTGCCACGTTAGGGTCATTGTAGCGTCCAGGGCTGTTCCTAGATTTTGAAGGACCGGAGATGAGATTATAAATGAAGGTCTTGATATCATAAGATCTATTTTTTACCATTATATATCAACTAATTAAAATAATTCGACGTATCATCGAAAAACCTGAGTGATAAAAAATAAAAGAGATATTGTTACCTCAAATATATTGTAGAGACCACTTTAAAAATGTTTTGTAACATCTCTAGATGAAAAATCATCAATGATGACTTTAATAAAATAAATTAATTCATGTAATTTGTTAAGCAAAGTAATTAGAGCAATTAAAAAGAATGCATATATACGTTATATGTTGACTGTTGTACTCATGCTAGTATTGGTCTACCATTCATAGATTAATATTTAAGAAAATAATAAATAAATAATAAGGGATATTGGGTTAGTAACAGCACCTGCCCAATATCGTGATGCGTTGTGCCCTATGACCTGTGCAGCTGTGCTGATGCCCTGTGCCCTGCCTGACATCCTGCTGCCTACGCTCAGTTCTACCTTTGTTGTGGCGCCACTGCCTGATGCTTAAATTATGATGATAGCGAGTGTGGCGCACCGGCATGCCCTAGCGTCTTAATTTGCGTTCGATTGTCTTTGGTTGCATATCAACTATCGCTAGACTGGATCCTATATGCACTGGGGTGGGCCCCTGAGAAGTGCGAGCCCAAGGCAGTTGCTCCCATTGCCCCTCGTCCATGCCATTTATAGTGTGATACCTCAATGCAATGTGAATTATGGTGTCGAGCCATGTAATAACGTCGATGATGTAAGTCTCAGCACACTAGTACAGAGAGTCTCTATAGTGGCGGCCCTAAAACTATTTTCACTGGCGTTTTTCAGTGCCGCCAGTGCTAGGGGCCAGTGGAAATCGCCATTTTCACTGGCGGTTATTCAAGAACCGCCAGTGGAAATAACATTTCCATTGGCGGTTTTATTAAGAAAACCGCCAGTTATTTCCACTGGCGGTTTGTTTTATTTAGCCGCCAGTGGAAAGTTTCCCGCCTTTTTTTAAATTTTCGTACTGAAATTTATATATTTACACACACAAACATATATATATATATATATATATATATATATATTTTGATATTGATAAACATGTAGTATTGATATTAAAAGCAACATGGAATTAAATTCTATCATACATTTATATACATCAAAGTCTTGTTTACAACCATGTATGCATCACACATTATATACATCAAAGTTTTCACTTAAGCTCTAATAACTATCTCGGCTAAGAGATAGTCTACTAATTTCTGTTAGTATTCTAAACTCTGGCAAAGCTAATGTTCCGGAAGCATCGTGATATTTCTCTTATGCGAGAATGACCTCTTTCAATATGAATGTGCACAGGTCCTCAACTATGCCATACAATGCACCTTCAGTCAAGTTCTCCGGGCTTTCTTGTTGAAATTGATGTAAAGGAAGTTTATAAACATCAACTATTTATACTCAATAATAACACATTTGCATCTTTAATGACATAAATACATACGTGACTATTACTAATAATACCTTGCCAGGGTTCGTGATGTATCGTCCGTTCATTCTCATGAACTCGCACACGTAGAACCCACATAGGACCGATCCGGGTGGTTGCTTGTGGCACTACATAACAGGAGATTGGTTATTTAGTTGCAACATTGTCCTATGTACGTACATGTATGATATGTATTCATAAATTCACATACTTACCAGCCAGTTATAATGGATGTCTAGTGGCACGCCTTTTTTGGACGTGTCGTACTTTCCACCTTGTAGCTTATAAAACCTAAATGCCCTGTGATCTCAAATAGAATCACCATGTTATTCTACAATTCTCATCGATATAAGTATGCATGCATAGAAAAGGCTTACAGCTCTAAGATGCCGAGAAATTTTGAATAGGCCGAAGGCTCGGTGTGCAAGGAGTCGAGCACCAGCACCTTTCCAACCTTAGGATAAATGAAGAAGCATATCCAGTGGTCCCTGTACGAATCAAACTTGTGATACATGTGTATTGAAATTATTGATTTTATTTATGCAAAATCACACTTACTTAAAGTTGTACGGGGCCACTATGGATTCCCTGTCTTGAAATTGAAGCATTGCATGTCCTATGTAGGTGGCGTATCTTGCTTCAAAATCCTTCTTCAGATCTTGGATACGCACCTCAATTTCTTCGTCCGTTAGTCCCTGTAATGCTTCGTTGCCTTTTCCGATTCTAAAAGTGTGGTTATCCTCGCATATCTTTATTGGGTTGAGATACCCAACCCTTTTACTGGCACTAGCATTGGGATTGGTACCATAAAGGATCTCCTGCTGATCATGTTGCATTCTGCAACGCACACGTGCATGTCAGATATTGAAAATTTATACAACTCACTAGCTAATAATAACACATATATGTGGAGTATGAGTGACACTTACAATGCAAATATGGTTACAAGTTGCACGTCGAGTCTCTGAAGGTTCATCATTAACCACATGTCCTCGAATGCAACAACGACTTTTTGATTTGAACCAATAAAAGCATGGGCTGGTATATTAACACTGATGGTGTCGATGCCAACTGAAGATGTCCGCATGTACCAATCATGCAACCTTTTAATATTAACCGGGACCTTCCTTAGTTTCTTAAAAGTGAGTAGTGGTCTGCCTGGCACATATTTTTTAGGCACGTTTTTATAATCTGCCTTAGTTGGCTTCTTTATCTTTGCGGCCATTGCCTCAGCCTTTTTTGCGGACTCCTCGAGATCGGCCAAATCAACAGTGTCTGACGTGAGGCTCCGTCCAATCTGTTGGAACTTGCTCTCAGTTGCAAGGGGATCCAACAAGGGTGGACAGTGACGTCAACAGGGTTCTCGCGCAAGATGGCAATAGCTCTGTTCATTTGCCCCCTCACGGGCACTGTGCGGGGGTATTTATAGGTGTCTGAGTGCCCAGCGCCTTGTGTTAAGGACGCATGTGCCCTCAGATACCTAGGTTATCCCCAGAATATTTCCATAAAGCAGGGTTACAGACTGTAATTACAGGAATGCCTTTGCAAATTAGGCCCGTAACACGCAGCGGCCACGCGGGGCCCGTTACAATGGGCCGGATCACACGTGGGCCTCTGAGCTGGACGAGGCCGCACAATGGGGTGACGACGTCGCAGGCCTTCGTCTTGCGCCGTATCATGCGAAGGGTGTCCCTGCCTGTTTTGTCTCCGTCGGACCAGCGACTGCAGCGAAGGCCTCGAGCGAAGGGTGGCGTCTTTGCCTTCGCCCCAACATTTGCCCTCCGAGGGACCAGTTCGACAAAGTCACCTGGTGCCGAAGACGTCGCTAGATGGCGGAGACGCTGCCCTCGCTCGAAGTGGTTCCGCGGGGGTTTTTGACATGACAGTTGATTGACGGTGTACTGTTGGATTGCGGGTTTCCCGAAGCGCCGCGCCCTGTTGGATTGTGGGTTTCCCGAAGAGCCGCGCCCTGCCTAAAAAAGGGGGCGGGGGATGGCGCTTCTTGAACTTCACTTTCCGCGCTCCGTGCAAACCCTAGTCGCTTTTTCCACCGTCTTGCTGCTCGTCTGCCCGCCTTGCTTTTGTTCACCGGAGATCTGGCTCGAGTGAAGCAGACCGCCCGCCGCCGCCGACGGTACGTAGCGATGCCGACCTCCTCTTTTTCTGCTGCCGCTACACCGCCGGCCGACGCCTCGTTGCCGGCCGTCGCATCGCCGCCGGCCTACGCCTCGTCTGAGGAGACGCTGAGTAGTTTGGTGGCGGAGGAGTTGCGCACTGGCGATTCTGTGGATTTCGGCGTGTCGCGGATGTCGTCGGCCCGCGTGCAAGATATGCAGCGGCTGGGTTACTTTGGCGGCGGAGTTGCTCGTGTCCCGGGGACGGAGGAAGTCCCCGAGCCGGAGGGCGAGTTGGTTGTGTTCGAGGCGTTCTTCGCCGCCGGTCTCCGCCTGCCTGCGCACCGATTTGTTGGCGAAGTCCTGCGCAGGTTTAACGTTCAGATACATCAGCTGACTCCGAATGCTGTGGTGGCTCTGTCGAAGTACGTCTGGGCGACGACTTCGTACGGCGGACAACCATCAGTTGAAGTCTTCGCGAAGTACTACTGTCTGCACTGGCAGAAGAGGATGATTGGGGATGAAGTTGCCCAGTTTGGGTCCTGCACGTTTACGCCGAAGACCGACAAGACCACGATGCAGGTAGTCGAGTTGGTTCCTTGCGCCCGCAATAAGTGGGGCAACTGGAATGAGTTTTGGTTTTATGTCGCTGAGGGTACCGTCGAAGGCCATGAGGGGCTCCCCGTGTCCGAGATGTGTTCACATTTTTACTCAGCGTACCCGTCCTTTGAGGTGGCGGAGGGGGATGCGGAAGAAGGGCCCCTTCGGTGCGCCGCCGGCCTGAGCAGTGGGCGCGATTTGGTTGAAGAATTTGTGGCGTACGGGATATGGCCCTTGGCGCATGGCTGGGCGCTGGGCGAAGTGTGCCCTCGCCGGATGCCTTCCCATGGTGGGAAGATGGTCCGAAGTCCAGCCTTCGCGCTGAATCTGCAAAGCCGCGATCCGGCCGCCTTTGTGCGTGAGGCGGAGGATGGGGCGGTGCGGCTCGTTGGTCGTTACATGCCGAGGACAGAGGGCCAGCGTAGCTGGGATATCCGCGGGTCGGATGAACGTTTGAACAGGGTTTTTGAATTGAATCAACTGCCGTATGGCGGCTACCCCGGCCAAGACGATGTGGACCGTCGTGGGAAGAAGCCGGTGGTGGAGACCGGGGACGACCCTGCGCCGGCGGCCGCCCCATCCTCTAAAAAGAGGAAATTAGGTACTGCTATGGGAGGACTTGGGGTCTCCGATGGTTTTGCTAGAGAGTTGATGAGGACTTGCGCGGCACCGGGGGGAAGGATGTCTTCGCCCGAGCTCCGGGAGTCTTCGGCGCGGATGCTGAGGGTTACCGGGGGTTGGTGGCCTAGGAATGTTCCTATCCCCCGCGCAGCCGGCGAAGACTTTTTTACATCTCACATGGTTCGTGAATGGAAAGTGTTTCCTTACGGGCAGAATATTGCTGCTATTGTGTCGGCAGTGATGGACAAGGATCGCCAGGGAGCTGCACAAAAGCGTCAGGCGGTTGTCAGGCTTCATGAAGCCCGACCGAAGAGGCAGCGGGGGGCTGCGAAGGCTGCGGCCCCTGGCGGAGACAAGCCGCCGCTGACGGCGAAGTCGGGCGGGCCTGTACTTAGCAAGGCGCCGGAGGCAGCGGCAGGCGCCGGCGGTTCCAAATCAACGAAGGTCGTGCCGCCGTCCAGCAGGGTGTCGGAGGTCGCGAAGGCGGCCCGAGAGTTGTCGTCGTCGGGCAAGCGCGTCGCTGACTTCGCCACCGATATTAGTGTGGACGACTATCTTGGTGGTAAGACATTGGCTCATTTTTTTCTTTTTTTTTTAATTCGTTGATACGTCGCAGGGTCGGACGAAGGCCAGCTCGCTATTGTTGCGCCTGCCGCGGCGGCCATGGCAACTGCCGGAGTGCCGAAGGCGAAGGGAAGTGCACTTAGCGCCGGAGGCGAGATGTCGGCACTCGCGGCCGTCAGGGATGAGGCGGGCGCTGCGTCCCACCGGCTGAAGGAGGTGACGGAGGCACTAAGTCAGGTCCGTTGAGCTAGACTCCGTTTTTTTGTGGCCGCGGTCTTACGTGTGTTCTGCAGGTGGCTGACTTCGCCAACCGCACGGCGTCGGGGGCCCTCACGGCAGTTGTGTCTGCCGAAGTCGAGAGACTTTGGACGCAACACGCGGACGCCGTCCGTGAAAAATCGGCCGCCGACAGTAAGTGCCGCAAGTTGGCGGACAAGGTGGCCGCGCTGGAGGGGGAGAAGGCTGACCTTCGGCGCCTATTGGTGGGGGAGAGGAGGGAGACCAACGAGGCCCTCGCCAAGGCGCAGGCTGCGCAGGTGGAGGCCAATCTGGCGCGGGCGGAGGGCAATCTTGCCAGGGAGCGCGCCGAGCAGCTGCAGGAGCGGCTCATCGCCCTGGAGAGCCGCGTGGAGAGGGCCGAGGCCGCGACACGTGCGGAGGCCGAGCGGACGCGCAAACAGCTTATGGACTCGTACCATAAGCTGAGCGCGCGGACCGGTGACTTCGAAGTGCCGGACCGAGAGTCCGGACTTCGTTGCCTGGAGTGGGTACAGGAGGAGTTGCAGGCGCTCCCCACTATCGTGGAGGGGTTCATGTCGTATGCCTCCCTGGTCACCTGTGAGGGGGCGATGAACGCGCTCTCCCGCGAAGGGTGCCGGCACTACGAGGTCTTCGACCAGGCTGATGAAGACTTTGAGCGAGATATCTACAAGGTTGAAGACCCCGTAGTGAAGGAATTCGCCGGTGCCATCTATGATCGGATGTGGGGTCCGCACGGTTGCGAGGTGGTCAGGGAGCGGGCCGAGATGGCGAGGGCTCAGGTAACGTTTGGCGTTTGCTGGATGTGGGCTATGTGTGGGTTCGCTGAATTTGTGTGCTGTGTCTTAGGCGGCGCGAGGCGAGAGAGTGGATGACTTCGGGGCATTGAACAGCGCGCTGCCTGACCCGGAGCCGATCCCGGCGGAAGCCGTGTCCGGGGCCGCCCTGGAGGCGCCCCCAGAGCCCGCGGAAGGCGCTCCGGAGGCCCCCACATCTGCTGCGGCCGGCGAGGACCTGCCCCCAGAGACCGCCGAAGGCGCGCCTGATGCCCCCGCAGCCGCTGCGCCGAGGGCTGAAGATCCTGCGACGGTGGCGGCGGAGGCGACAGCGGAGGCAACGGCGGAGGCTCCCGCGCCGGCTGGGTCTTCGCAGGTGGCGTAGTGGGTGTAGATAGTTAGGGAATTTTGGATATGTTGCTGAATTTTGGTTGCTGCGCAGGTTCAAGATTTTGGGCCTGCGCACGCAACCGCCACTACTAATTTGTTGGCGGCTTCGACCGTGGATGGTGGTAATAAATGTGATGGGTCTGCAACTGAGTTTTCTGATTTTGCTGACTCTGGGAGCTCGGTTGAGTGGACTGAGGAGTCGACGGAGGAGGACTTGGATTATTTTGCGGCCTTGGATGTGGCAGCGGCGGAGGCTTCGCCGCGCGCTGCCGACACAGGTGATGTGCCTGGTCCGAGCACCGGGCGCCGGCGGCGAAGGGCGGTTGCGAAGCGTAGAGTGAGTGGGGCGGAGGGAGATCGGCTTCGTGTGAGTAGGGCTGGCCGTCAGGAATTGTTGTCCTTGCCAGCCACCGTGAGTATGGGTGAGGGGGAATTGCGAAGTCTTTTTGCGGGTGAGGAGCTTAGGATAATGTTATTTAATTATAGGGAGATGGGAATTATTCCTAAGGTTGAGCCGATGTAGAGTGTAGTGCCCTCGCTTGTACATGTGTAAAGGCTTGTGTGATGAGGTTGTGTGCCCCCGCGCACTTGGCTATGCTTACGAAGACGTTATGTACTTGGTCTGGTGTGTTTTGTTATGCTGTGCTGGTCCGGCTGCACCCTTAGGCGACTTATGCACGGATAGTCTTCGCGGTAGACTTAGGTTTTTTCGCACTTGTTGTGCTAGTCCGGCTGCACCCTTGGGCGACTTCTACACGGATAGTCTTCGTGGTAGACTTAGGTTTTTCGCACTTGTTGTGCTAGTCCGGCTGCACCCTTAGGCGACTTCTGCTCGGATAGTCTTCGCGGTAGACTTAGGTTTTTTCGCACTTGTTGTGCTAGTCCGGCTGCACCCTTGGGCGACTTCTGCACGGATAGTCTTCGCGGTAGACTTCGGTTTTTCGTACTTGTTGTGCTAGTCCGGCTGCACCCTTGGGCGACTTCTGCACGGATAGTCTTTGCGGTAGACTTTGGTTTTTCGCACTTGTTGTGCTAGTCCGGCTGCACCCTTGGGCGACTTCTGCACGGATTTGTCGCACGCGAGGGTGGTTAGCGTTGAGCCTCGCGGTGACCTCGTATTGGTCGAATGTCGAAGACCGTCGTCGCGGTCTTTTTTCGACGCATGTTTTTGCGGGGGATTTTTCAGACATATATTACATGGCTCCGCCTCGTTAAAAACCTCACCCCCCGGGAGGAAAAGAGTGCGGACCAGAATAAGATTGTTTTTGCGAATTACAAGGGCGAATCAGCCCTGATGAGTCAAACGAAAAATTTGCGGAGGTTGTCGATGTTCCAGGAGTGCTCCAGGTCTTCGCCGTTTGGCGTTGTGAGCCTGTAAGCGCTGGGGGAAGCCTTCGTCTTGACTATAAAGGGGCCCTCCCACTTGGGCTCCAGCTTGCCCCTGGACTCGGTCTGAGCTGTTCGGACGAGTACGAGGTCCCCTTCGCTAAATTCCCTCGGTATGACTGCGTGGTCGCGCCATGCTTTTGTCTGGGCTTGGTATTTGTTTAGGGCTTGTAGAGCGAAGACTCGGTCTCCGTCAATGAGATCCTTTGAAGTTGGCTCGTCCACATCGGGGACGGCTGACGGAACTGTTCGCGGGGACCCATGTTTTATTTCTTGTGGGGTCATGGCCTCCGATCCGTATAGAAGGCGGAAAGGAGTAAACCCGGTCGCCCTGCACTCAGTCGTGTTTAGTGCCCATACTGCCTCAGGTAACAAATCGGTCCATCTGCCCTTTTTTTCATCGAGGAGCATCTTTTTGACAGCTGTGAAGATTTTTCCATTGGCGCGTTCCACAACTCCGTTGGACTGCGGATGATAGACTGAGGCGAAGGCAAGCTTGGTGCCAATGGAGAAGCAAAAATCCTTGAAGTCTTGGTTGTCAAACTGCTTGCCGTTGTCAACTGTTAGCTCAGACGGTACTCCGAAGCGGCAAACAATGTTTTGCCAAAAGAACTTTTGGGCAGTTTTTGATGTTATTGTGGAAACAGCCCTTGCCTCGATCCATTTGGTGAAGTACTCGACAGCGACGAAGGCGAACTTAAGGTTCCCCTGAGCGGTGGGCAAGGGGCCGATAATGTCCAGGCCCCAGCGTTGGAGAGGCCACGTGTGGGCGATCAGCTTTGTATACTGCAAGGTGCTGCCTGACCGAGGAGAAAACTTCTGGCAGGCTTCGCAGGACCTTGTGACCCGATTTGCGGCGCAGATCATTGCGGGCCAGTAAAAACCTTGGCGAATCACCTTAGCAGCTAGGGCCCTTGGCCCTGCGTGTGAGCCGCACGTGCCACTGTGGACTTCGCGTAGGATCTGGATGCCTTCCTTTTCGGTGACACACTTAAGCATTGGCTGACTGACCCCTTTTTTGTAGAGTTGGCCTTCAATCAGTGCGAAGTCTCGGCTTCGATGTCTGAGGCGCTTGGCCTCACTGATGTCGGCTGGATGATAGTACCCCTGTAAGAACAGGGTTATTGGTGCCCGACAGTCTTCGCTCATGATAAGGTTGACTATGCGGTGGCCCTCGCTGTCATTGGTTATTTAGAGCCCTTTGGGGCTCCGGACGGCTGGCGTGCCGATGACATGAAAGAACACGTCGGAGGGCAAAGATTCGCCCCTGGCGGCAGCCTTGGCCAATGCGTCGGCCTCTTCATTCTTGGCCCGATCCACATGCTGCAAGGTGAATCCCTTGAATTGTCTCTCGAGGCTTCGGATGGCCGCGAGGTACTGCATGAGCGCAGGGTCCTTTGCTGCATAGTCTTTCTCGACCTGGCCGGCAACTACCTTGGAGTCTGTTTTGATGATGCAGGTGGTGACTCCGAGGGCCCTTAGCTTGCGGAGGCCGAGGATCACTGCTTCGTATTCTGCTATATTATTTGTGCATCTGTCCGATTCCAGATTGAAGCTGAGGCGTGCTGCATATCTGTGCTTGACCCCGACTGGTGAGGTGATGACTGCAGCGATGCCTGCCCCCGCATGGCACCATGCGCCATCGCAATGGATCGTCCAGACCTTCTCTGCGGACGGGTCTGGCTGTGTTGTTGGCCCAGTCCAGTCTACGACGAAGTCTGCCAGGACTTGTGACTTGATGGCTGTCCTGGGCTCGAAGCTGATGTGATAGCCGGAGAGTTCGGCCGCCCACTTGGCAATCCTCACTGATGCCTCCGGGTTTCTGAACAATTCGCCGAGTCCCCTGTCTGAGGTGACTCGGACCTTGAATGCTTCGAAGTAATGGCACAGTTTGCGTGAAGACATAACGACTACGTAGGCAATCTTCTCCAGCTCTGTCATGTTGCACTTGGACGGTGTCAGCACTTCGGAGACATAGTACACGGGGCACTGCCTGACCACGCCCTCGACTGTCTGCTCCTGCACTAGTGCCGCGCTGACCGCATGCGGCGAAGCCGCGACGTAGAGCAATAGGGGGAGCGAGGAGTCGGGGCTGGTAAGGACGGCCAACTCTGTCAGGTACTGTTTTAATGAGGCAAAGGCCGCTGCCTGCTCTGGTCCCCAGGCGAAGTCTTTTGCACCACGGAGTGTTTTGAGGAAGGGAAGACTTCGCTCGGCGGACCTGGAGATGAATCTGTTGAGGGCGGCCAATCTGCCTGTCAGGCGTTGGACGTCCTTGACGGACTGCGGAGGCGTCATGTTTATGATGGCCTGAATCTTGGTTGGGTTGGCCTCGATGCCGCGGTGTGATACCAGGTAGCCCAATATTTTGCCTTGGCGAACGCCGAAGACGCACTTTTCCGGGTTTAGGCGGAGTTTTGCGTCTCGCATGTTCGCGAAGGTTTCGGCGAGGTCGGCAAGATGGTCCTCCTTGCTCTTGCTGGCGACGACGATGTCGTCCACATATGTGAATATGTTTCTGCCAACTTGCCCTTCGAGCACTGTTTTGGTAAGCCTGGAGAAGGTGGACCCAGCGTTCTTGAGTCCCTCCGGCATTCTGATGAAGCAATATGTGCCGAAGGGTGTTATAAAGCTGGTGCTACCCTTGTCTTCCTCCTTCATGTATATCTGGTGGTAACCGGAGAAGCAGTCGAGGAGGGACATGACTTCGCATCCGGCCGCGCTATCGACTATTTTGTCGATCCGCGGCAACGGGAAAATGTCCTTTGGGCAGGCTTTATTGAGACTGGTGAAGTCGATGCACATTCGCCACTTCCCGCTCTTTTTCTGCACCATCACGACGTTGGAGAGCCATGTGGGGTAAGCCACCGGCTCGATGAATTTGGCTTCCAGGAGGCGGTGCACTTCTGCCTTGGTGGCCTCCATCTTCTCGTCGGACATCTTGCGAAGCCGCTGTTTTTTCGGCCTTACCAAAGGGTCGATTCCCAAACTGTGCTCAATTATGGAACGGCTAACCCCGACCAGATCGAGGGCTGACCAGGCGAAGACATCTTTGTTCTTGGACAGGCAGCAGAGGAGCTTCTCCTCTTCATGCGAAGTAAGGTCTTCGCTGATAATGACTGTCTGCTTGGGCGTGGCCTGGTCGAGGGGGACAGTCTTGGTCCCGTCGTTGCTCTGCAGCTGTGCCTTGTCGTGCTGCTTATTGGTTGGGCTGGCGGGCGCGGGGACCTCGCGCTGGGCCGTGAGGCAGTGCACGTTTCTTTGACCGGGCACGAAGTCCCACTCTATGTTGCGCGCAGTCTGTTGATTGCCGAAGACCGTAATGACGCCTAACGGACCTGGTATCTTCATGCATAGGTACAGTCCGTGAATGGCTGCTTCGAACTTATTGATGGAGCCCCGGCCCATGATGGCATTATATGGATATACCATATCCACGATATCAAAGGTTACTTGCTCACTTCGGGCATTGGGTGCTACACCGAAGGAGAGAGGCAGCTCTATTTTGCCGACGGGGAAGGTGCCCTTGCCGCCGAAGCCATACAACGGGTTGTCCGAAGGCTTAAGCAGGCTGTGGCTTATGCCCATGCGATTGAAGGCGTGGAGGAAGATGATGTCCGCCTGACTGCCGTTGTCAACTAGGACTTTGTGCAGGTCCCAGCCTGCCACGCTGCAATTGATAACCATGGCGTCGCAGTGGGGGCGCTGCGCAGGTCGACGTCTCGTGCGTCGAAGGTTAGCGGTATGTGGGACCACTTTGTCTGCACGATGGGGCCGGTGACGGCGACGTGGTTGATGCTGCGGTAGTGGTCCCGCTTCTGCCGCTTTGTGTCGAAGTCGATGCTGGACCCCCCAGTTATCATGTGAATGACTCCGCGATATGGTTGATCGGCGAAGTCTTCCTGCTTTGGAGCATGGGGGATGTTTTGATGTTGCTGATGTGGTGGTGGGGGTGGGGGAGGTACGATTTGTACTTCCTGATGGTGTTGGTAAGCGTGGTGCGGTGGATGCGGAGCGGGGGCGTGGATATATGGTGGAGGGGGTTGCTGGTAGGTGTGTGCGACAACTCGGGGGTTGTCGGCTGGTTGCGCCCGTGCCATCCTGTCTCTGGTGGCCTTCGTTTCTGGGTAGTCTTTGGTTTGGTGGGCGCAGTCTTCGCCGTGGAAGAGGCAGTAGAATCGGCGCGGCGGCTGCGCACGCCCCCGACCCCTACCGCGAGTACCATTTCCGCGGCCCTGGGGGGATACTCCTGGCGACGAGGGGCGTCAGCAGCGGGATGCTGGTTGGCGATGTTATGCACTTGCTGTTGATTGCGGCCGTCTCGACCGGAGTCCGGCTGCGGAGTCCTCGTCCACGTGCGGCTGGACTGTGGAGCATCTTTTGGCTTCCTTTGGGACTCAACCTTGCGCTGGTGTAGCTCTTCGGATTTGGCGTACTTTTCAAACAACTGATATAATTCCTGGAGGTTCTTGGGCGGATCTCTGATGCAGTGGCTGTAAAGGACACCCGCGCGAAGGCCACTGATAGCGTAGTGGATGGCGATCTGGTCATCGACTGAGGGCAGCTGTGACTTGAGTGTTAAAAATTTGCGGTAATACTCTCGCAGGGTCTCCTTTTCCAGCTGCTTGCAGAGCGAGAGTTCGGCCAATGCGTCGGTGTCTGGGCGGTACCCTTGGAAGTTGAGCAGGAACTTGTCCCGGAGGCTTCTCCAGGAATCAATGGATAGCGGAGGCAACCTGGTAAACCAGGTGAGAGCTGGGCCCTCTAGGGCGATGATGAAAGACTTCGCCATTGTGGCGTCGTCCCCTCCGAAAGATGCAACGGCGACCTGATAACTCATTATGTATTGTGCCGGGTCGGTGCTGCCGTTGTACTTGGGATAGGTCCCTGCCCGGAAGTTAGCTGGCCAAGGCGTCACTTGCAGGTGTGGCGCCAGGGGACTTTGCTCGTCGAGATAGTTGACCCCTTGGAATGGCGCGGCGTGCGGGAAGGTGTGGTCGCGCTGGGGGGAAACGCGGGTCTTCTTGTTGCGCGCGGTGTTGCAGGGGTGGCCCATGCTGCAGGCCGAGGTGGCCTTCGCGCGTGTCTTCCAGTTGTGTTTGCTGCTGGAGGGGTGGCTCGTGATGCAGGCCAAGGTGGCCTTCGCGCTGCATCAGCGCGATCTCCCGCTCAAGGTCCTGGGCCTTCTGCTCTTCGTCGTGTATCATTTGCCGCACTTTGGCTAGTGCGGACACGCGCTGGCGCTTGGCCTCCAGTATCTCTTTCTGCCTCTGGAGATTGCGGTTCTTGAGGCACAGGGCGCGCAACTGTAGTTGTTCTTCCGCTGAGACGCCGAGGGCTTCACCGTCTTCGGTGAGGTTCGCGCCCTCCAGTGGGGCGAGGCCTGAGGGTGGCTGCGATTGTCCTTCAGGGCCGCAGGTGCGGAGAGTGTCGTCTTCGCAGGTGCGGGGGACGTCGTCTTCAGTGGCCTCTTGGTGGGTGGATTGGGTGAGGGCGAGGGCCTTGCCCTTTCTTGCGGCAAGCAGTGCTGCCTTCGCAGCCTCGTCAGCCTTCGGGTTAGCTCTCTTGGGTGCCATCGCGGGTGGTTTTCTCGTAGCACGAACGGTGGGCGCTAAATGTTGGAACTTGCTCTCAGTTGCAAGGGGATCCAACAAGGGTGAACAGTGACGTCAACAGGGTTCTCGCGCAAGATGGCAATAGCTCTGTTCATCTGCCCCCTCACGGGCACTGTGCGGGGGTATTTATAGGTGTCTGAGTGCCCAGCGCCTTGTGTTAAGGACGCATGTGCCCTCAGATACCTAGGTTATCCCCAGAATATTCCCATAAAGCAGGGTTACAGACTGTAATTACAGGAATGCCTTTGCAAATTAGGCCCGTAACACGCAGCGGCCACGCGGGGCCCGTTACAATGGGCCGGATCACACGTGGGCCTCTGAGCTGGACGAGGCCGCACGATGGGGTGACGACGTCGTAGGCCTTCGTCTTGCGCCGTATCATGCGAAGGGTGTCCCTGCCTGTTTTGTCTCCGTCGGACCAGCGACTGCAGCGAAGGCCTCGAGCGAAGGGTGGCGTCTTTGCCTTCGCCCCAACACAATCCCTTTCAAAAAACGAGCTGTGCCGACAGTGGATTTACTCTTCTTTTTCTTCTCGAACGGGGACACTAATTTTGGTATAGAAACTTTAGATTTCTTTGATGGTCGTTGAGATGGCTGTGGAGAAGGTGGATCCCTGAAGGGCGATGTATGTGGCGGAGATGGTGGGCCACCATGAGGATGAGGAGAAGGAGGGTCAGAAAGAGGATGAGGAGCAGCATGTGAAGTTTGAGGAGGTGATGATTGATGTACAATAGGAACAACAATTTGAGAAGGCGGAGACGGTTAGGCCTGCGACGAATTTGTCCAATCAACCAATTCGACATCCCTTCGAGGCCAAAGGATAAAATTCTTGATAGCTTGTCCAAGCGTCTCGATACCTTCGGGCCCAGGGATGTCTAGCATGTCGTCCTCGTATCCTGGGACGACTGACGTCACTTCTACCCTGCAATATTCTTCTGGAATGTCGTTTCCATGGAACTTGCGTCCTGGGATCGCAAGGCCTGTGGCTACTTTCTTTGTACGCTGATTGTTAATACCATATCTTATAACTAGTGTGCATGCCACAGGCCTTGTGATGTCATCAACTGGATAGCGGACCTTATTTCCCGTTGACGCGACAGAGCTTGGGATGGTCGTACCCTCGGTGGAAGCCGACGTTTGAGCTGCTGGAATTATTTGCATCTGTGGAGTGGTCATCTGTTGAACAGACATTGCACTCGCCATCGCCAATTGCTGCATCAATTCTGGAGGAGGATTCGATAGCATTTCAGACATCAGGCCTTTGAACTCTTTCTTGGCCTCCTCCTTAAAATAATTCGTCATCTCTTCCTTGTATCGATCACGTTTCTTGTACAGACCTTCCCATTGTGGTCCGAATCCTTCCTTCCATCCTTCCTTAGATGAGATTCCTCGTACACGACCAGGATGCTCAGGGTTACCGAGACCAGCCATTAGAATGTCTCTCTTCCTTTGCGGCTTAAATGTTCCTTGGCTCTGCTTAGCTGCAATTGCATATATGTTTTTTGCCGCTTCTTCGACAGTGGGATCATCAAAAGATACACCAGACTCAGTTTCCCTTGGTTTTCTAGCACGGATCCAATTAGCTGTCCTTTCACCAAGTTGCTCGGACAGCGTCGGCAACCCTGCAGCCTTCTTCTCGGTGTCTTCTTGTCTCCATTTAGGAACCTGTTGGGGGCCTTCGGCTACCGAAGGTCCTCAAAAACATGATTTGACAATATTTTCCGAGTGAAACATGTGAACAGGTATCTTCGGAGTCAGGTTGCGGGTGTACAAAAGCATGGTTAAGACAAAGCTTGATTGGGGTGGAAAGCGACCACAACGAAGGATAAGACGATCACGAAGCTACGTGCAGAAAAGCTTCGGCATGACGGCAGAAAAGAGGAACCGACTTAAAGATGAAAAGTCAAATTAAACCTCGAAGGATTGCTATAAAGTTATTGTCAAATGTAAAGGGCATCAATGTAATTTTACACGGGCTGCGTCCCGTGCCTATAAATAGATGAACAGTACTCCCGTACTGTTCACGCTGACTCAGCATTCGCCTTTTTCGCATCACGCTTGTACCTTTACTTTCTGTCAATCCGAAGGTACATTCATGATTTGTTATTTTAGAGATGATATTGCGAATAAATATAAGTTAATGACAATATTTAGATTATTCTTCGTATTTGATATATGAATTCTTCTTTATTGTATACTTAACTTGCAAAGGTTCTTTCCCTTATAGCCTTCGTCCGGATTTCATTATGCCCGAAGGGATATAATGTCTTGAAGGACGAAGGAGTTTAATATTTAACATTTTTTATGTTGCCTTGTTCTTAATTCTTAGCATTTGAGAACAAGCCCCCAACATTGGTGCCCACCTCCGGTGAACTCACTTCCACTTTTTGAGTTTTGAACACCTTCAGCAAGTGTCACCTTCGTCATGCCGCCGAAAAAAGCTTCAACGACAGGGGCTGCCACTCTATAGCCGCTGAACCCCAATCAAGATGTCGTTTCTCTTAGGGAGGCCCGAAGCCAAAAGAGGAAGGTCACCAGTCCAACGCCTCCGGAGGACGACTTGGATCAAGAAATCCAAAATTTGGAGATGATCAATCAACAGGTCCAACGGAAGAAGGAGAAGATGGCTCGTCTAGTTGATCTTCAAAGGCAGATAGACGAAGCCTCTGAAGAGCTTCGACATCTTGCTCAAGACGATCAGAACCAAAGGCCCCCGCGCAGAGAGCTTCATCAAGAGGGCTTCTTCAACGAGGGCGACTGGTATGAAGATTTCCATCACGGAAATTTTGCTTTTGATGATACTTCTCCCCTGTCAACAGAACTGCAGGCTACTCCTTGGCCACAGTCTTACAAGCCACCCCAGCTCCCCATGTACGACGGTCATTCAGACCCGAAACAATTCTTGATGAGCTATGAGGCAACTATATCTTCGTATGGTGGCAACACGGCGGTCATGGCAAAGTCTTTTGTCATGGCCGTCAGGAGTGTTGCACAAACCTGGTACTCCTCTCTTAGGCCAGGGACAATCACCTCATGGCAAAAGCTGAAGGATATATTGATAACCAGCGTCCAAGGGTTTCAGACGAAGCCAGTCACAGCTCAAGCTTTATTCCAGTGCACCCAGGATCACGAAGAATACCTTCAGGCATATGTCCGAAGGTTCCTACGTCTGAGGGCACAGGCACCAACAGTGCCCAATGAAATTGTCATTGAGGCCATGATCAAGGGGCTTCGGCCAAGACCTTCAGCTTAGTACTTTGCCAGGAAGCCTCCTCAAACTTTGGAGAAGCTGCTCTAGAAGATGGACGAGTATATTCGAGCTGACAATGATTTTCGCCAAAGAAGGGAGGAAGCTTTCAGGTTCTCTGAAATGACCAGGGGCTTCGGAGGAAGATTTTATCCGAGGCACGTAAGGTCAATTCACAATTCTACTCAAAATGATGACAAAGGGAGTCAACAACAAAGGCCACAGTGCTCCTCGCAAGCTTCGGGGCAACAACAAAGCTCTTTCCGGCCGCCAGCGCCAAGGGGCAGAGGCGCCAGGGGCTTCGGGGGAAGATTTGGAGATCAACCAAGAAAAATTTACTACCTATTCTGTGGTGAAGGCAAGGGCCATACCACCAGGATGTGCCACGTTACCATCCAGAAGCAAAAGGAGCTAGCAGAGGCCGCAGCGCAACAGAACCAGCCAAAGCAGGTTATGCATACTGCTTCGTACCATTCGCCTTACATTCCACAATATGTAGGCAATCACCCTGCAGCCTCTGTTGCTTCGGCAAGCCAACCCCAAGCTTCCTGGCAACAACTTCCACCGCCACCACCAATACAACGAGGTCCGTAGCCAGAAGGGAGCCAACACTCTCACCCCCAGAGGGACTTCAGAGAGGAGTCCGAAGCCCGCACAGTCAATAGCACTGTGCCAGAGTCGAAGCACATTTACTGACAAAATATCCTACCTCGACAGCAGCTTTTGCATTTTCGCATTCAGTTTTACTTTCTTTGTAGTAAAGAACAATTATGGGAAGTTTAAGTGTCTTTTATCGTTTTTTCAAATTCTTGTAACAGTTTAGCTTATTATCATAATGAAAATATATCTTCTCCATAGGCTTGAGTTACCGAAGCACAAGAATTTATGGTGGCACGGAGAACCTTTCGAATTATCAAAAACTTGTTCTAAGGAACGCACCGTAACTTCTTCGAAGTAGTAAAAAGTCGTTCCTAAAGGAGCGCAGTGTAAGTTTTCTGCTCAAAAGTCGTTCCGAAGGGAATGCAGAGCTTACAGCGAAAAATAAACGCTGATTGCGCTGAAAGTAAAAGGCGAAGAAGCTCCTAAGGGAGGCTTACAGCGAAAAATAAACGTTGATTCCGCTGAAAGTAAAAGGCAAAGAAGCTCCTATGGGAGGCTTACAGCAAAAAATAAATGTTGATTCCGCTGAAAGTAAAAGGCGAAGAAGCTCCTAAGGGAGGCTTACAGCGAAAAGTCAGCGCTGAGATAAAAAGATTGTGTGCTCTATTGCAGGGATGTGTGTATCTTCGGTATAAATATCATTTTGCATAGCATAACATCATCACATCATTTTGCATGACATAAGCATCATACATCATATCGCATGCAGAACAAGAAGGGGACACAATATTGTTCTTCGAAGAATGTTTTGAAAAAGATAAAATCGTGTTAAAGCACAAGATAAATTGAGAAGAAGTATAGCTTCATTGGAGAGGCAACATAAAACTTTGTTATAGCTTCGAAGAATGTTTTCACGAAGCTTGGATATTCTGCATCAGAGAAGTATGGAAATTCTTGTGATACATAAAAGATTTTCTTCGCGAAGCATGAAAAGAAGGGAATGTGTTTTTTCACCGAAGGCTCAAAAAACGGTATGTATGCAAAATTTCATGCATCGTAAAGAATTGAACCATAAATAGATTATATATTACATTCAGAGTTACAAAGTTTTATACATGTCACGTTCCAAATATTTTAACAATAGCACTTAATCTTCCCTAAGAACTACTTCTGCAGCTTCGTTCAGTAGCTGATTGACAACTTTGTCCATGATGGCTTCGGCCATCTGTCTAATTTCGTCGTCCCCCTTCGAGGGGGGGGGGGGGGGGCTGGAGATGCCTCAGCAGGTTCTGAGGGAGGAGAGGACACGGCTATATTACTATTACAAACCGCGAACAAAGTTCAAAATCAAAAATCACAACAGAATAAAAACCACTAGTTAATACCTATTTGCCCTTCGGGCCCTGTGCTTTTTTCAGCAGCCTCCACTACCTTCCTAGCGTCATAGATGCCTTTTTCGCTTTTCTGAATGATTTCTTGAGCCATTTCTCGGCCGCCATTGTCCCAAATATCGGTGAAAAATTTTCCACCGACCTGGCTTGCTTCGGCTGAAGGGTCCTTAATATCTTTAGAAGATAAAGCAGCTTCAGATTGTGCTAAGGATTTCACATGCTCGCACCCTTTCATCTCCAAAATAGTAACAATTCCCCTGGCGCCCGAAAAAGCACAAATGTCCCCGCGACTATTCAAGATTTCCTCGAAGGCCTCAGCTTCGTGACTGATCCATTCAATCGGGCCTTCTGGATTCCCCCTTGTGAAATTTTCTTCACTGGAGAACGCGCCAACGCAGGCGAAGCTGGATTTTATCTTCTTAACACACTCTATGGATTTATCATAGCACCTTTTCTTGGAAGCACGAAGCTCTTCAACATTTACTTCCAAATGATTTGCCCATTGGTCACTTAGTTCTCGTTTTGTTTCTTCAAGAATGCGTTCTTCTTTAGCTCGGGCTAATTGTTTCCGAAGACCTTCGATTTCACGCTTCTGAGCTTCGGTTTGAGTTTTAGAGCTAGCTTCGTCTTCCTTTATCTTATCCACCAATGTAAGAAGAATTTTGTCCTTTTCCAAAGCTTCGTTTCTTAGTCTGATAACCTCTGTTCGAAGGTTGTTAAGAGCAATGGTGCAGCTCTCATCTTCAGCATTCTTTTGTGCCCTTAAGGCATTGCTGAGTATTAAGCCCTATTCAAAAGAATGAATGGATTAACATAAGAACAAAAGATTAATTCAAAATTCATAAACTTCAAAATTCACAATTTTTGTACCTTCAGACTATTGTATGCAAGGCTATCCGCAAGATCGTCCTTCGTCATGGCGCAAAGGCCAGCTTCAAGCTTCGGGAACCCCATGCTTCTAGCCATCTCCCGGCAGACGGATAATTCTTTATTGTCTGGGAGACAGTATAAGAAGTCATCTTCGTTTGTCCCATTGAACACTACGACCCCCTTCGGATACTTCAGTTCTCGGGCATAGTGATTAGCTTCAAAAATCTCTTCTTCAGATAATTTCTTCCCCGAAGCATGTCGCACAATATAATCACGTATTTTGGATGATGTTTCAGGGGCGGCAGTGTCAATTTCCTCAATCAAAATCGGCTCTGTCATTTTTGTTTTTTCGGTTTCCAAAGTTGTCTCTTTCAATTTTGTTTCTTCAGCTTTTAAAGGTTTCACCTTGGTGGGCTTTGAAGGCTCAGCTTCAGTTTTAGGTTGTTGCTTCAAAGCTTCAGCAACAAAGGCTTCAGTAGACACTTCAGAAGCTTCAACAGTCTTTGGAGTTATGCTTGAAGATTTAATTGTTTCCAAAACATCCAGCACATTAACCATCCTTTTTCTTTTCGGGGTCGCTGCTGGACCCTTTTGGATTTTTGTCGAAGGACTTAAAATTTCTAATGTTTTTGTTTCTTCAGTCCTCGGTTCTACTGTTTTCTCTATTGCTGGTACTTCGGCCACTTCTTCGATTTTCGGCACTGGAGTTGGTTCTCTAGCTTCGGTGGCCGAAGAGGCCTCACCAATAAATTCAGGCACTATGGCCGGTTCAATATAACGTGGCCGGTGTGTGAGCACCTTTACCTTTTTCCTCTTCGGCGATGGCTCGCTAGGAGCAGCTGAAGCAATTTCCTTTGCCGGAGAAGTATTTTTCCTTTTTTGGCCTCGCACTGGGTAATGGTAGTCGGGGTAGACAAACCCAATTGCATCAAATACTCGGTTAAGTCTTTTCTTCTTTTGGCCTCCGAAGGCCGCTGATAATGCAGTATCTTCAGCTTTCGAATATACCCCAAGCAATTCGTCACTTATGGCCTCAATACTCTTTAACCAGTCATCATCTGGTTCAACAAATTATCTCTGTATTTGAATGTGTATTTTAGCCTAACTAGTCCACCTTCGTCAGGTTCCTTGATGGTTTCCTTCGGCATTTCCCACTTTTCTACAAGTGGCCATATTCTGAAGGCAATATGCTCTTGGACCAAATCCCTTGTCCCAATAAAAGAGCAAACCACGTCGAAGGCTCTCTGGCATTCTTCGGCTGCTTCATCCATTTCCACCTTCGGCTTCCGGAGGCCGAAGCGTTGCCAGATAGGGCACATTATGATGCCTTTGATATCTTCACGCGATTTCAAGTCATTTTTCACGTAAAACCATTTTGTCATCCAGTCGCCGGGCCACCTCTTTCGAAAGGTTGGCACAGGGCAGCTTGACCCGGACCGAGCGCCGAAGCTGTAAGATGTTGTGATACTGCTCTTTGCCCCAAGGTTTTGTCTCATACAATAGCTCGTGTATGTTACAGAAGCTTTTTGCGTTAGGTTCCAAACCTTGGCTTCTCACGGCCCACACAAAGGTGTTCATCCTTATGATTGCTTCGGGGATAAGTTGGTGAAGGTAGATTTCAAATATCTTCAATACTTCCACAACAAAACTGCTCAAGGGAAATCGTAATCCAGCTTTCAAGAAGCTTCGGAATATCACGACCTCATTTTCTTCGGGAGTCGGACAAGTCTTCTCCCCTTCGTCAGCCCTCACAACAGACAAGTCCCGAAAGTATTTCCCTCTCATATTTACAAGATGATTTTCCTTAATACTGGACTTACCAAAAACTGCATGGCTTGGTCGCCAGGGTCGATCTTCTGAATCTTCACCACCACTATCCACATCGTAACTTTCACTGTCGCCAGTATCTTCAGATAAACCCTCCAAGATCTCCTTAGTAATCTTCTCCGTATTAGTCTTTGACATTGATTCAAGAAAGCCCAGGTGCATTTCCTCAGAAAGGCTTAGCTTCGAAGCACCAACAACTTTCTTATCTTCAGGCATCTTCGCAAATGCTGACAAAACACACTCGAAACCGAAGCTTAAAAATTTAAAGCCGAGCAAGTGTTGTCACGCGCAGGCTGAAGAGCTGGGTGAGTAAAAGCAGATGGCAAAAGGGCGTGCCAAATAAACTTGCGGTGAGCTCTTATTTATACACCCAGTGTGTCGAAAACTGGAGGGCCCCGTTTGTCAATGACTGTTGCTATTCCAGCAAAAGGAAGGTGTTTTTTCGGACCTTCGGCTTAAAGCCTTCGTCCATGTCGCAATATGAATTTATCATTACAGTAAATTAATATTGCGAGGGGCTACTGTTGGGGGCCTTCGGTTTCCGAAGGTCCTCAAAAACATGATTTGACAATATTTTCCGAGTGAAATATGTGAACAGGTATCTTTGGAGTCAGGTTGCGGGTGTACAAAAGCATGGTTAAGACGAAGCTTGATTGGGGTGGAAAGCGACCACAACGAAGGATAAGACGATCACAAAGCTACGTGCAGAAAAGCTTCGGCATGACGACAGAAAAGAGGAACCGACTTAAAGATGAAAAGTCAAATTAAACCTCTAAGGATTGCTATAAAGTTATTGTCAAATGTAAAGGGCATCAATGTAATTTTACACGGGCTGCGTCCCGTGCCTATAAATAGATGAACAGTACTCCCGTACTGTTCACGCTGACTCAGCATTCGCCTTTTTCGCATCACGCTTGTACCTTTACTTTCTGTCAATCCGAAGGTACATTCATGATTTGTTATTTTAGAGATGATATTGCGAATAAATATAAGTTAATGACAATATTTAGATTATTCTTCGTATTTGATATATGAATTCTTCTTTATTGTATACTTAACTTGCAAAGGTTCTTTCCCTTATAGCCTTCGTCCGGATTTCATTATGTCTGAAGGGATATAATGTCTTGAAGGACGAAGGAGTTTAATATTTAACATTTTTTTATGTTGTCTTGTTCTTAATTCTTAGCATTTGAGAACAAGCCCCCAACATTGGCGCCCACCTCCGGTGAACTCACTTCCACTTTTTGAGTTTTGAACACCTTCGGCAAGCGTCACCTTCGTCATGCCGCCGAAAAAAGCTTCAACGATAGGGGCTGCCACTCTACAGCCGCTGGACCCCAATCAAGATGTCATTTCTCTTAGGGAGGCCCGAAGCCAAAAGAGGAAGGTCACCAGTCCAACGCCTCCGGAGGACGACTTGGATCAAGAACTCTGACCCCATAGTTGTCTACCGTGACATGTTTGTCTTCAACCCATTGACATCGGAAAACCGAGATCTGAAATGTAACACAGTCTAGTTCCCATATGTCCTCAATAAAGCCAAAATATGTAATAATCTCACCAGTTTCATCATCTATGGCCTCGCATCGAACACCACTGTTTTGTGACATGCTCTTTTTGTCCTTGGACTTGGTACAAAATGTGAATCCACTAATGTCATAGGTTTGCCATGTTGTGACCTGGCGTGATGGTCCAGATGCCAACCCCTTAATGGTTTTTTCTTCTATTGTTTCTCCATGTGGAATGTCCTTCACCATTAGCCATGTGTTGAACCGCTGCTTATGTTGCTTCATTACCCAATCAGCCGTATGCCCAGGATTTTGCTCGTGAAGCTCATTGATGTGTTGTTGGATAAATGGCTCTATTATCGCTAGCTGATGTAGGATGCTGTGATGTGCCTCAATAACTGTATTGTAATCTGGTGGGATGAAAGATTTCTGTCCCATCCTCCCGCTTCCATACAATCTACCCTCGTGTCGTGACGGAGGCAGACCTATTGCAACCTGGTCTTTTAGGATACTATTGCAGAATGGACCTCCGGACTCAATGACCTCTTCGGTACAGTACTCCTCTATCATGGATGCCTCGGGACGAGCACGGGTTGATACATAGCCATTCAGTATTGACATGAAACGCTCGTACGTCCACATTTCATGCAAGTACATAGGACCCAATGCATCTATTTGTGGCACCAAGTGCACCACAAGGTGCACCATAATATCAAAGAACGATGGAGGGAAACACATCTCAAACTGTGATATTGTCTCTACTGCGAATTCCTGAAGAGATGCCAACTCATCACGGTCAATTACCTTTTGTGAAATTCTGTTGAAAAAGTAGCACAACCGTGTGATTGCCATCTTTAAAAACAAAGGATTTATAGCCCTGATGGCAATAGGTAGGAATGTAGTCAGCATGACATGACAATCATGTGAGTTGTAGTTGGTGACTATCAGGTCTTTCATTGACACAATACTCCGTATGCTAGAGCAGAATCCGGATGGGACTTTCAAATTCTTAAGCCAAACACACATCACATGTTTCTCATCTACATTGAGATTGTAGCTTGCTGCTGGGAGATGATACTTCCCATTTTCTTGAAGAACAGGATGTAGTTCCTTTTTTATGCCTAAATTTACCAAGTCCATGCGTGAATTGAGCCCTTCTTTTGTTTTGCCCTTTATGTCTAGCAAGGTGCCAATTATGCTTTCAAACACGTTCTTCTGAACGTGCATACCATCGATCGCATGCCGCACATCTAACTCTTTCTAGTAAGATAAGTACTCGAAGAAAATAGACTTTTTCTTGAATATAGCCCCTGGAGCTGGTTTGGCATCCTTCCTTGTTTTTCCGTCTTTTGTCTTCTTCCCGAAAACAAACTTGATATTCCTGACTATTTCAAAAACTCTATGACCTTTATTGTTACCCGATGGAGCAGTAGAATGTAGTTCACCATTATTGTCAAAGTACTTATCCATCTTTCGCATGCGGTACCTGTGTCCTTCCAATAAAAAGCGTCTGTGTCTCATGTACACTATCTTCTTAGATGCAGTAAGGGACACGTAAGCAGTTTCATCAATGCATACTGTGCAGCCAACCTTTCCCTTAAACTGGCCTGATAATGTGAAGAGTGCAGGGTAATCGTTTATCGTAACAAAAATAATTGCTCTCAGCGTGAATGAATCTTTACGATACTCATCCAACATTTGAACACCCGTTACCCACAATATTTTCATATCCTCCATTAAGGGCTCTAAAAATACATCCATATCAACTCCAGGCTGTGTAGGTCCATAAATAAGCATGGTTAGCAAAATGTACTTCCGTTTCTGCATCAACCATGAAGGAAGGTTGTATATGGTGAGGATCACTGGTCATGTGCTATGCTTGCTGCTCCTTTCAGCAAATGGATTCATTCCATCAGTACTCAGTGCGAACCTAACATTTCTTGGTTCATCGGCAAAGTCTCGGTGGTTCTCATTGAAATCTTGCCACTGCTTCCCATCAGCTGGATGTCGAAGCTTCCCATCGTTTTTGTGCTCATCAGAAGCATGCCGGCTCATAAGTTTGGCATCCTCAGGGTTAGCGAACAAACACCTCAATCGATCGACGACGGGGAGGTACCACATCACCAAAGCAGGAATCTTTTTGAGCGCATAATAGTCTACTTCTTCTTTTTCTTTGCTCGTGGATTTTGAAGTCTTCTTTTTGGCTTTCTTTCGCTTCTTCCCTTTAGACACAGATGCAACACACTCTTCCTCTCGATAGTCTTTATTCGTCTTGTACCTAGTTGCACCACACTTTGGGTAGTTCTCCAAGTCTTTATAATCATCACCTCGATAAAGGATACAATGATTTCTACACGCGTGGATCTTCTCCACGCCCATAGTGAGTGGACTGATTAGTTTCTTTGCATAGTACGTGTTAGCAGGCACTTTGTTCTCCTTTGGAAGCATGTCTGCGACAATACTCAAGAACGCATCGAAGCCAGCATCAGACAGACCATATCTAGCTTTTAACATCAACAGCTTTAACACAGACCAGAGCGTCGTGAACTCTTTGGTACAACCCTTAGACTCGTCGTACAAAGGCTCTTCTGCTGCCTTCTTCAGGGACTCCATACCTTTCATGAAGAACATCGATGGATCTGTATGACGATGCAACATTGCCTCTAACAACTCTGCATCTTCCTCGTCCATAACTGTGACGGAACCTCCCAAGTAATTAGGCCCACCTACAGTTGTCCTTGTCTAACAGACATCAGACACCCTGTAGATGTTCCTAAGTCACTTGACAAGCTCGGTATCTTTTCCGACCTTACCAGGAACGTTTCACCCGTCTTGCAGACATTACAGACCATCGAGATAAAGATATGCGGAAGCGAATTACATAAACTTACATTTATTCCAAAAGCAAGCTCGAGTTATTTATTTACAGACCAGTCTAAAAGTGAGTGCATAGAAGTAATAATTATACAAACCAAGGGAGACACAAACTTCTCCCAAAAGGCTATAAACAAAGATCCTATGTGGAGGACCGAGTCCTCCCGCACTTCAGTCTTGTTTTTCTTCTTTGGGAACCACCTTGGCACAGAAGCAGCAAAAGTCTGCTACTTCCTCACCTAAAAACAACGAAGGGATAAACCCTGAGTATGGAATTACTCAGCAAGACTTACCCGTCTAAAGAAAAGACTCTCAAGGATATGCTGGCCTTTAGGGAGTCAAGGTAAGGCTTTTCAATAAGCAAAGACTCTGTTTTGCAGAAATGCTTACTACAGTAGATCCTTAAAAATCCAATTTTATTTGTCAGGTTAGGTTCAATTACCTGTAACTAGAGTTCTTTCTACCCTAGTTCAATCACTGGTCCTGCACTAGCCAGTTTCTTAACAAAAACCCATCATCTTTAGTGGAATGCTACGTGTAGGTCAGTGACCAAGTCTTCATAACCGCGAAGGTACGGCGATCCGAATCGATTATACTCAGCTGAGGATCTCCAATCACACGACATATGTAGCACTTAACCCTTGCATATGTCAACCCGCCACCGGGGTTCTTAAGACCGGATCAGGTTCACGCAAACCGAGAGCCCAGATACACCACCGTCCAGCCTCTTGCCACAGAGGGTACACGCTACTCTCGCCACCGCTCCACTCCCATTTCGTGTTATATTATTCCGGCCTTAGTCTGCCCGAGGCAAGGCTTACCCATGACGAGGCATGTGACCAGTTAAAGGGTCCTCGATCATCAAGCCTACATCGACAAGGTCCTTAATCGACTCAGACGGAGACACTACACCGAGACTCTCTTCTCGTGCAAGTCACCCGCCCGGTCTCAGCTTAAACTTTTTAACCCAAAAACTTGGTACCTGGCAGAGGTACATCTTTTCCGATGTTGAATCCATCACGGCCATGATGGATTCACCATCAAGTTTTATTTTCGAAAACATCCCTCCCACTTTGCCAAACATCTTTTGTAAAACAAATCCTTTTGTTTTTCTAAAGCAATACTAAGCATAGTAAAACCTTTTTGTAAAAATAGGGTTTCAAGGAGGGTAATCAAGATCAAGGAAGGTAATGCAGGAATTGTTTAATCAATCAACTCCTATCACCTAATGCAGCAAGCAAGTGAGAAAGATTTTAAAAACATCAAGGAAGGTGGCAAATGCACCGGGGCTTGCCTTTGTTATCAGGTGAGTCCTGCTCGGATCCACAAATATCGAAATAAAAGCAGTTGCCTGCTTGAGGATCAGAGGATGGTGGTATCCCTTCTTCAGAGACTTCTTCTTCTTCTTCGTGCTCTAACATAACCATATACATGCATAAGAATGGATGTCATGGGATGCTCATGAGGATGCAAAGATAATATAAACTTATTATCTAAGTCTTGAGTACAACTTTCCTTCACGGTACTCCGAGAACCTAGGGTTTCCGGAGTCAGTAAAGGAGTTCATGGAGCAGGGGGGGTGGTTTTGGGTTTAGTGATCAAACAAGGTTCAAATCAAACCAAACTCTACCCATGGCTTCTAAATAATGTGAAAAGCTCACATAAAAAGTTTGGGAAATTTTGGACTTATTATTTATTTTCTAAAAATCCAGAACCAATGGTTTAGGCTATTTTAAATACCCTAAAATTCCCTATTTGATCTAAAAATCATGAGTTTATTTTTATTAAATACTAGGGAAAACAAGGAACCTAGGAAAATTGGTCTCATATTTTTAGGATGTTTCTATAATTTTCTACAGATTTCTAAAGCTCTGCGGAAAAAGAAAAAGAAAAAGCTTCAATAGTAACGGGCTGAAACCAGCCCAGATGGCCCAGATCCGCGCGAAATCGCGCGCGCGCCCGCGCCCGCGAGGTGAACTTGCGCAGAGGCCCTCGGCGTTTTAGCTAAACCAGAACAGGGTCGTTTACTATTACGCAGAGTCACTGACACCTACAAAAAGGCCCCTGCGGTTCTATCAATTTGCAACCGGAAGTCCCCGACGGCGCTCGCGCACCGCCGCGCTCCGGCGAGCATCTACGCCGGCCGATTGGGACCATTACTGGCGCTCTCGAGCGGTTGTCACCGAATTGGATCTTCCTTAATCAATTTACCTAACCCAATTTCACTAATTACCCTATGGTTTGCACTGGCCACGACGACCGTGGATATGGCGGAACGATGAGCGTGTTCTTGGTGATTTATGTCAGTCCAGTACAATTAAAGGGTTCGAGGAGTGTTAGGAGAGCCTAGGGGTGCTAGAACATTTAACAGAGGAGTATGAATTCACCTGGAATGGGCTGGCCGCGGTGAAGTGTTCTTGCGGGGTGTTCGACCCGATTTGGGGGAAGTCCCAAATTCGCGTTTTCAGGTGAACGATTGAGGACGATATTTGGTGGCTGGGTGGGTGATGAGGTTACGCAGCTAGGGGAGGGCTCAATTTATAGGCGGCTTAGACGGTGGCCGTGAATTTTGAGGAGGACGCGCGGCGGCCGGAGGGAAAGAAGATCACTGGCGCAAGTAAATTCGTGGCAAACGGCGTGGCATTCTCCCCAGCGACGATGGGACAGCCTTAAGGTGTCACGGTGGTGCGGTGGAAAGGCTAAGCCACGCGGCACATGGCCGGGAGGCGGCGGTCACCGGCGAGGTAATCCGCGCTAGCCGCAAAACAGAAGAGGAAGACGACGGTGAGTCACCGGAGTGACGTCCAGCGCATGGGCGGTGAAGATCTTTTCAAGGTGAGCGACATCCACACGGCCGCGGCACCAATCCCGGCAAAGCGGTCACCGGCGGTGAGATTTTTCCATGGCGGTCGATCTGATCGGTTAGAGCACTGTACCATGGGATATGTTCGTCAGTCGCCTGAACCGACCTCCTTCCATCGACTAGTTCTCACAATTCTTGTGAATAACCGGGCAAGATTCCTTAATAAAGTTTGTTCTTGATTCAACAGTCTTCAATTCTTATACATGACATTTGGGTCAAAACCGAGGGAATCCAAAGATATGGCGCATCAAACTTGCACTCACCTCACTGGAACCTTATTTTAGCCTTAGGTTCAGTTTCAGTTTTCTGAAACTGTTCTGACAGAGCAACTTGGAGCAAGTTTTTCTCTAAATTTCTCATAAGACCATGGCTTGAATCCTTAAACAAAGTTGTTCTCCTATAATTGGGCTTCAACTTTGATGTGGTGACCTAGGGCAAAAACCCTATATCCTGAAAAATACAAGGCTCCAAAGTTGAGCCAATACCACTGAAATCCAGACTTAACCCCAAAAAGGTTAAGTGAGGCACTTTTGCACTTAAGTCCAAATTTCAAGTTTTGGATTGCAAATTCTCATATAAGTGACCCAAATAACTCAAGATACTTATTTAACTTGATTTTTGCACTTTAGTCCAAAAGTGGACTAATTTTGCACATAGGTCCCTAGGGTTTGGTTTAGGGCTTCCCAGGGTTCCAATTAGGGTTTCTGGTATCCCAGGGGTATAAAAGGAATTCAAGTTTGTTTTTAGAGTCATTTTATGACTTTTACCCTAAAGTCTTTAGGTTTTCTTAACTTGGGTTAAGCTTTACCCCTTTAACCACTATTTAGGGTTAAGTTCCTTAACCAGGGTCCTATTTGCAAAATACCAAAAACAATACACTTGTTTGAAATTTTTACCTAGTAAATGCACTCTAGGTGTGTCAAACATATGCAATGCCAATGCTTATGATGTCATGCTCAAGTTTTAGTTATAGTAACACCAGGGGTGTTACATCCTTCCCCCCATAAAAGAATCTCGTCCCGAGATTTAAAGTCCTAGGGTGAGTAATGGAAAAGGAAATGTGTCACATTTTTATTTCCTTATTTCTGGTACAAGGCAGGGGTGGTGTGGGGGTTCATTCCTTTATTACACAGCTATACAAACTTTACAACTTACAAGAGGCTAGAAAGCCTGGGAAATTCTTATCTAAGAAGTCTTGGGTTTCCCATGTAGCCTCATCTTCAGAATGCTGGTTCCACTGTATCTTATAAAACTTGAGAGTCTTTCTTTGGGTAACCCTGTCCTTTTGATCCAGAACTCAAATAGGATGCTCCGAGTACGTTAAATCTGGTTCCAGGACAACATCTGTCACTTCAATGGTTCGATCGGGAACCCGTAGACACTTCTTCAATTGCGATACATGGAACACATTATGTACAGCAGACAATGTTTCGGGAAGTTGAAGTTGATACGCCACTGGCCCATATCTTTGAAGAATAGGGAATGGACCAATGTACCTGGGTGCAAGTTTTCCCTTTACCCCGAAACGCGATACTCCCTTCATTGGTGAAACCTTTAAGTAGACGTAGTCTCCTTCTAAGAAGTATAAGGGCATTCGCCGTTTGTCTGCATAACTCTTCTGACGAGCTTGTGCTTCCTTTAGATTATGAATAACTTTCTGAACCTTATCCTCGGTTTCTTTTACCATATCAGGCCTAAAGAAATACCTTTCACCAGGTTCAGACCAATTTAGCGGAGTTCGACATCGACGTCCGTATAAAGCTTCAAAAGGTGCCATCTTGATGCTTTCCTGGTAACTGTTATTATATGAAAACTCCGCCAAAGGTAAACATTCATCCCATTTCTGCGAGAAATCCAGGACACATGCCCGCAACATATCTTCAAGTATTTGGTTCACTCTCTCAGTTTGTCCACTGGTTTGAGGATGATAGGCCGAACTGTGGAGTAACTTAGTTCCCAGGGATTTATGAAGTTCTTCCCAGAATTTAGACACAAATTGTGGCCCACGATCCGACACTATAGTCTTTGGAACACCATGTAAACTGAGAATACGAGCAATATATAATTCTGCATAGGTAAGTACCGGGTAATATGTCTTGACCGGCAGAAAATGAGCAACCTTTGTAAGTCGATCAACAATCACCCAGATAGAGTCATACCCTTTTGCGGTCCTGGGCAATCCCACAATGAAGTCCATGCTTATGTCTTCCCATTTCCATGTTGGTATTGATAATGACTGCAATGGACCGACAGTTTTCATGTGTATGGCCTTGACACGTCTGCAAGTGTCACACTTAGCCACATAGCGTGCAATTTCAATTTTCATCTTCGTCCACCAGTAGTGCTGTTTTAGATCATGATACATCTTAGTGCTTCCCGGATGAATAGAATAGCGACTAAGATGCGCTTCATCTAAAATTTGCTGGCGGAGTTCTTCATTCTTTGGCACTACTATGCGGTTGTTAAACCATAACACACCTTGATCGTCTTCCTTGAAACATTTGGCTGTTCCAGCCCTTATCTTCTCTCGTATGTGCTTCATGCCCAGATTATCCTTTTGAGCATCAATTATCCTTTGCAAAATGGTTGACTCAAGCTTTAGCTAATTCAGAGTCCCTTGTTGGATTATCCCCAGGTTTAACTTCTCCATTTCTTGACATAAAGTGTTTTCGGAGGTCTTTACCATAAGACAGTGGCAGGAAGTCTTACGACTCAATGCATCTGCCACCACATTGGCTTTGCCTGGGTGATAATGGATCTCCAGTTCATAGTCTTTAATGAGCTCAAGCCATCGTCTTTGCCTCATATTTAACTCTGACTGGGTAAATATATACTTCAAACTCTTATGATCTGTATATATGTGACAGATATTTCCCAGCAGATAGTGACGCCATATTTTCAGGGCATGAACCACAGCAGCTAGCTCGAGATCATGTGTTGGATAATGCTCTTCATGTCGGCGTAACTGCCTTGAAGCATACGCAATTACTCGGCCCTCTTGCATCAGCACACAGCCGAGTCCACTGCCTGACGCATCACAGTATACATCAAAAGGCTTAGTGATGTCCGGTTGAGCCAATACCGGAGCAGTGGTTAATAATGTCTTCAATTGCTCAAAGGCTTCATTACACTTAGAAGACCAATTGAACTTAACATCATTTTTCAATAAACTTGTGATTGGCTTCACAAGCTTAGAAAAATCAGGTATGAATCTGCGATAATATCCCGCTAGTCCAAGAAAACTCCGGACTTGGTGAACAGTTGTTGGGGGTTTCCATTCCAGAATATCTTTGACCTTGCTAGGATCTACCGCAATTCCTTTAGCTGATAACACATGCCCCAAAAATTGAACTTCCTCCAGCCAGAACGCGCACTTACTAAACTTGGCATACAGCTGATGTTCCCTCAGGCGCGTCAATACAATCCGTAGATGCTGAGCATGCTCCTCTTCATTTTTAGAGTATATCAAAATATCGTCGATGAAGACCACCACGAACTTGTCTAACTCGGGCATGAACACCGAGTTCATCAAATAGGTGAAGTGGGCAGGAGCATTGGTGAGCCCGAAAGACATTACCAAGTATTCAAACAATCCATACCGCGTGGTAAATGCGGTCTTCGGTATATCCTCGGGCCGAATACGGATTTGATGATAGCCCGACCTGAGATCAATTTTGGAAAATACCCTCGCCCCAGTCAGTTGATCAAATAAGATGTCGATCCTTGGAAGAGGGTACTTATTCTTAATGGTGACCTCATTCAGGGGCCGATAATCCACGCACATGCGCAAGGTTTGATCCTTTTTCTTGACAAAAATGGCGGGACAACCCCATGGGGATGAGCTTGGCTGGATAAATCCCTTATTCAGTAGATCTTGTAATTGAATCTTCAATTCTGCCAACTCATTAGGGGGCATACGGTACGATCTTCGGGAGATGGGAGCCGTACCGGGCTTTAGCTCAATTACGAATTCTACATCTCTTTCAGGGGGTAGTCCAGGCAAATCTTCCGGAAATACATCTGGAAACTCACATACTATCGGAATGTTCTTGATCTCCGGTACAATGGCTTCAAATATTCTACCAGAAGCTTTGGCTGGATTGGTTTTGGGGAGAGATAAAAGAATTTCTTCTTGATTATAGCTCAACCTGACGATTCTGAGTTCAATGTTGAGAATTGCCTTGTGTTGGGTTAACCAATTCATACCCAAAATTACATCTATATCCTGGCCTTTCAGAACAATCATGTTAGCAGGAAAGTTCCGTCCGGCCATGGTTACTGGCACTGCATAGGCCACTTCTCTAGTAAAAATGTGTCCCCCAGGTGAATGAATTTTAAATCCCTCTTTTGATTCATGACATGCAATGTGATGTTGCTCCACAAATGTCTTGCTAATGAAGGTATGCGAAGCACCAGAATCAAAAAGAATAATTGCAGGGTGACTGGCCACAGGAAACGTACCCATCATCACCGGCTCTCCCTCCGGTGTAGTAGCCACTTGAGTGTAATATACTCGCCCCGTCTTCTTGGTATTCTTGCCCGAAGTACTTCCCTTGCCTGGAGCTGAATTCCTCGATCCTTGCTGATTATTAGCCTGATTTTGCCTAGGATAGGGGCAATCTTTAATAAAATGCCCAGATTTGCCACAGTTAAAACATCCAGTTGAAGAACTTGGCAGAGCAGGGAATCGAGTGCCTGGGGCACCCGGCTGACTTGGGGCAGTAGGGGCTTTGTTGGGACGAATAATTATGGGCTGCTTGAAAGGGAAGGATGGTGCACTTGAACGGTTCTGGTTAGAAGGCCGGAGAATAAACCGTTGCCTCTTCACCGGGCCCTGACTAGGCCTATCACCACTGAATCCCTTATTTTTTCCAGAATTTGCGCATTTTGCCTCCACAGCTAAGGCTGTACTGACAGCCTTCCCATTGGTGAGATCAATACATGCAGCCATTTTTCGCTGCATCCGGTCATTTAGACCTCTCATAAAACAGTTCCTTTTCTTCAAATCGGTATTCACCTGATCAATTGCATATTGTGACAGGTGATTGAACTTGTTGAGATACTGATTAACAGTATCTCCCCCTTGCTTCAGTTTCATGAACTCTTCTTGTTTCATGTGCAGCACTCCCTCAGGAATGTAGTGCTCGCGGAAGGCTGCTTTAAATTCGTTCCATGTAATTTGATGGTTGTCCGGTTGGATAGCCACAAAGTTCCCCACCAAGTACTGGCAGGGCCTCGGAGTTGCTATGCCGCGAACAATGGCTTCTGTGTTTTCGAACAACGAAGAAGGCCAAACTTCTGTTCGATGACTCGTATCCACTCGTCGGCTTCGAGCGGGTCTTCTGCTTTGATGAAGAGAGGTGGACAAGTCTCGGAGAAGTCCAGATAAGTAGTCTCACGGGACCTTGTTGAAAACCTCTTCCTGCTTGTTGTTGGAACTGCTGCTGACCCGCCATTTCCCTAAGGAAGCGGGTATTGTCGGCGGTGGCATTCACCAAGGCAGCAATTGCCTCGGCTAGCGTGGGTGGAACTGGAGGTGGATTCGGGGTGACATCCCGACCCCCAGATGTTCCGGCTGCGTCCTGTCCGCGAGTCCTGGTCGGCATCTGAGGCAAAAACATTTGAATAAACATAATGTGCCAAAGAAAACCTTCCATTTTACATTACTATAAAGAGTAATGATACAGACTCGATATTACATAACAGGATACATTACCCATTTTACAAAAGTTTTAACCTATTATACAACAGTACACCCTACAATACACTACTCTACTTTTATTACCCCATTAGTCCTGCTTTCCGTTACTTTTGGCGGCTTCATTGTCAGGTGTGGGAGTCCAGACGTCAACCAACCTCAAAGAAGGAGGGGGTTCAAAAAGGTCTAACTCCCCACCCAGCGCGCGTCCCGCAACGTGAGAGGGTCCGGCTTCCGTCTCAGCGGAGTGTGCAGGCTCACTAGGGTGTAGTTGTGAGTATAGCACATGGACTTCCTCATGCAATGTATTGCAGTAGACCTGCAGGTTGTCGACAGCTGAGCTAAGTTCTTTAATTCGGGCCTGAGCCCTTGCTTCCTTAGCACATGCCAACATATGAGACTGTACTGCCCAGTCAAGTGCTAAGTCCCGATCAGCCAGCTGATCCTGCAGGTGACGGATGTCCCTTCTTAGTTCATTGATTCTATCTCCGTCTGCGATCCAAGTATTGGTCCTGCGTCGCAGCATTGCTTGAAGTCGACTCACTTCGGCTTCCAGGTCTCCTATAGGGTCATTACTTCCGCTGCTACTGCTTTCGTGTCGAGGGGCTAGTTGATGCCGGGGTACTCCAATTGGTCCCGTTGACTTACGTGCCGTTAGCCTTGTGCGTGGCGGCATCTTTCTAAGGGGGAAAATTTATTAGCATAATTCTTAGCATGATGCATGAATAAGTACAGAATCAACTTTGGTCGATTCAACCTTCTATACATTGCACTCTTCCTATCTGGTCTTTAAGATAAACTCTTCAGAATACTTAGGTAAGAAGAGAAAAGAATCTTTAGGTAAGACTTTTGAAAATCTTTTTGAAGATGCCTTATAATATCTGCAAAGAAGGGCTACGCTCCGATACCAGCTGTGACGGAACCTCCCAAGTAATTAGGCCCACCTACAGTTGTCCTTGTCTAACAGACATCAGACACCCTGTAGATGTTCCTAAGTCACTTGACAAGCTCGGTATCTTTTCCGACCTTACCAGGAACGTTTCACCCGTCTTGCAGACATTACAGACCATCGGAGATAAAGATATGCGGAAGCGAATTACATAAACTTACATTTATTCCAAAAGCAAGCTCGAGTTATTTATTTACAGACCAGTCTAAAAGTGAGTGCATAGAAGTAATAATTATACAAACCAAGGGAGACACAAACTTCTCCCAAAAGGCTATAAACAAAGATCCTATGTGGAGGACCGAGTCCTCCCGCACTTCAGTCTTGTTTTTCTTCTTTGGGAACCACCTTGGCACAGAAGCAGCAAAAGTCTGCTACTTCCTCACCTAAAAACAACGAAGGGATAAACCCTGAGTATGGAATTACTCAGCAAGACTTACCCGTCTAAAGAAAAGACTCTCAAGGATATGCTGGCCTTTAGGGAGTCAAGGTAAGGCTTTTCAATAAGCAAAGACTCTGTTTTGCAGAAATGCTTACTACAGTAGATCCTTAAAAATCCAATTTTATTTGTCAGGTTAGGTTCAATTACCTGTAACTAGAGTTCTTTCTACCCTAGTTCAATCACTGGTCCTGCACTAGCCAGTTTCTTAACAAAAACCCATCATCTTTAGTGGAATGCTACGTGTAGGTCAGTGACCAAGTCTTCATAACCGCGAAGGTACGGCGATCCGAATCGATTATACTCAGCTGAGGATGTCCAATCACACGACATATGTAGCACTTAACCCTTGCATATGTCAACCCGCCACCGGGGTTCTTAAGACCGGATCAGGTTCACGCAAACTGAGAGCCCAGATACACCACCGTCCAGCCTCTTGCCACGGAGTGTACACGCTACTCTCGCCACCGCTCCACTCCCATTTCGTGTTATCTTATTCCGGCCTTAGTCTGCCCGAGGCAAGGCTTACCCATGACGAGGCATGTGACCAGTTAAAGGGTCCTCGATCATCAAGCTTACATCGACAAGGTCCTTAATCGACTCAGACGGAGACACTACACCGAGACTCTCTTCTCGTGCAAGTCACCCGCCCGGTCTCAGCTTAAACTTTTTAACCCAAAAACTTGGTACCTGGCAGAGGTACATCTTTTCCGATGTTGAATCCATCACGGCCATGATGGATTCACCATCAAGTTTTATTTTCGAAAACATCCCTCCCACTTTGCCAAACATCTTTTGTAAAACAAATCCTTTTGTTTTTCTAAAGCAATACTAAGCATAGTAAAACCTTTTTGTAAAAACAGGGTTTCAAGGAGGGTAATCAAGATCAAGGAAGGTAATGCAGGAATTGTTTAATCAATCAACTCCTATCACCTAATGCAGCAAGCAAGTGAGAAAGATTTTAAAAACATCAAGGAAGGTGGCAAATGCACCGGGGCTTGCCTTTGTTATCAGGTGAGTCCTGCTCGGATCCACAAATATCGAAATAAAAGCAGTTGCCTGCTTGAGGATCAGAGGATGGTGGTATCCCTTCTTCAGAGACTTCTTCTTCTTCTTCGTGCTCTAACATAACCATATACATGCATAAGAATGGATGTCATGGGATGCTCATGAGGATGCAAAGATAATATAAACTTATTATCTAAGTCTTGAGTACAACTTTCCTTCACGGTACTCCGAGAACCTAGGGTTTCCGGAGTCAGTAAAGGAGTTCATGGAGCAGGGGGGGTGGTTTTGGGTTTAGTGATCAAACAAGGTTCAAATCAAACCAAACTCTACCCATGGCTTCTAAATAATGTGAAAAGCTCACATAAAAAGTTTGGGAAATTTTGGACTTATTATTTATTTTCTAAAAATCCAGAACCAATGGTTTAGGCTATTTTAAATACCCTAAAATTCCCTATTTGATCTAAAAATCATGAGTTTATTTTTATTAAATACTAGGGAAAATAAGGAACCTAGGAAAATTGGTCTCATATTTTTAGGATTTTTCTATAATTTTCTACAGATTTCTAAAGCTCTACGGAAAAAGAAAAAGAAAAAGCTTCAATAGTAACGGGCTGAAACCAGCCCAGACGGCCCAGATCCGCGCGAAATCGCGCGCGCGCCCGCGAGGCGAACTTGCGCAGAGGCCCTCGGCGTTTTAGCTAAACCAGAACAGGGTCGTTTACTATTGCGCAGAGTCACTGACACCTACAAAAAGGCCCCTGCGGTTCTATCAATTTGCAACCGGAAGTCCCCGACGGCGCTCGTGCACCGCCGCGCTCCGGCGAGCATCTACGCCGGCCGATTGGGACCATTACTGGCGCTCTCGAGCGGTTGTCACTGAATTGGATCTTCCTTAATCAATTTACCTAACCCAATTTCACTAATTACCCTATGGTTTGCACTGGCCACGACGACCGTGGATATGGCGGAACGATGAGCGTGTTCTTGGTGATTTATGTCAGTCCAGTACAATTAAAGGGTTCGAGGAGTGTTAGGAGAGCCTAGGGGTGCTAGAACATTTAACAGAGGAGTATGAATTCACCTGGAATGGGCTGGCCGCGGTGAAGTGTTCTTGCGGGGTGTTCGACCCGATTTGGGGGAAGTCCCAAATTCGCGTTTTCAGGTGAACGATTGAGGACGATATTTGGTGGCTGGGTGGGTGATGAGGTTACGCAGCTAGGGGAGGGCTCAATTTATAGGCGGCTTAGACGGTGGCCGTGAATTTTGAGGAGGACGCGTGGCGGCCGGAGGGAAAGAAGATCACTGGCGCAAGTAAATTCGTGGCAAACGGCGTGGCATTCTCCCCGGCGACGATGGGACAGCCTTAAGGTGTCACGGTGGTGCGGTGGAAAGGCTAAGCCACGCGGCACATGGCCGGGAGGCGGCGGTCACCGGCGAGGTAATCCGCGCTAGCCACAAAACAGAAGAGGAAGACGACGGTGAGTCACCGGAGTGACGTCCAGCGCATGGGCGGTGAAGATCTTTTCAAGGTGAGCGACATCCACACGGCCGCGGCACCAATCCCGGCAAAGCGGTCGCCGGCAGTGAGATTTTTCCACGGCGGTCGATCTGATCGGTTAGAGCACTGTACCATGGGAAATGTTCGTCAGTCGCCTGAACCGACCTCCTTCCATCGACTAGTTCTCACAATTCTTGTGAATAACCGGGCAAGATTCCTTAATAAAGTTTGTTCTTGATTCAACAGTCTTCAATTCTTATACATGACATTTGGGTCAAAACCGAGGGAATCCAAAGATATGGCGCATCAAACTTGCACTCACCTCACTGGAACCTTATTTTAGCCTTAGGTTCAGTTTCAGTTTTCTGAAACTGTTCTGACAGAGCAACTTGGAGCAAGTTTTTCTCTAAATTTCTCATAAGACCATGGCTTGAATCCTTAAACAAAGTTGTTCTCCTATAATTGGGCTTCAACTTTGATGTGGTGACCCAGGGCAAAAACCCTATATCCTGAAAAATACAAGGCTCCAAAGTTGAGCCAATACCACTGAAATCCAGACTTAACCCCAAAAAGGTTAAGTGAGGCACTTTTGCACTTAAGTCCAAATTTCAAGTTTTGGATTGCAAATTCTCATATAAGTGACCCAAATAACTCAAGATACTTATTTAACTTGATTTTTGCACTTTAGTCCAAAAGTGGACTAATTTTGCACATAGGTCCCTAGGGTTTGGTTTAGGGCTTCCCAGGGTTCCAATTAGGGTTTCTGGTATCCCAGGGGTATAAAAGGAATTCAAGTTTGTTTTTAAAGTCATTTTATGACTTTTACCCTAAAGTCTTCAGGTTTTCTTAACTTGGGTTAAGCTTTACCCCTTTAACCACTATTTAGGGTTAAGTTCCTTAACCAGGGTCCTATTTGCAAAATACCAAAAACAATACACTTGTTTGAAATTTTTACCTAGTAAATGCACTCTAGGTGTGTCAAACATATGCAATGCCAATGCTTATGATGTCATGCTCAAGTTTTAGTTATAGTAACACCAGGGGTGTTACAATAACATTTGGCAAAACATGGGTTCTTTCACGTTCATTTCCTCCGGCGTAACCATGATCAGTAACATTTGGCACTACATGTTCGCTCTGTGGAAGAGGTTGTTGTGTCTCGTGAACGAACTGAAAGTTGTCGTCGATGTTCGCAGGGTTTCCAGCTGTATAAGGCGAAGAGCTACCCTCTCCATGCTTTGTCCAAATTATGTAATCCTTCACAAATTCTCGGCATACCAGATGAGATATGATTTGTTCTGTGTCATCAAATACAACAACATTTTTGCAGTCCATGCATGGACAATATATGTGCTTTGTCTTTGTTCTCCAAGCATGGTTCGTAGCGACAACAATAAACTTATGGACCTCAGATATGTATGATGGATCTAGCCTTGATAAGTTATACATCCAGGATATCCTCTCCATCATCACCTGTAAAAAAAGTAACATAAAACACACAAGACACACAAATTGGCAAGAGAAACATATACCAATAGGCGGTTGGATCGATTAGGCAACCTAACTACTTTATCTCTAACACATGGTGAAACCCTAGATCTAAAATGTGGCTAAAATGGAGGAAAAATGAACAAAATTTGGCAAAAGAAACATAAGCCAAACTTTCCTAGCAACTAATAAACAAAAAATCTTAATACCCAAACCTATCTCTCTAACACATGGTGAAAGCCTAGTTTCAAAATGTAGTTAAAAATGAGCAAAAATGAACAATAATTGGCAATTGAAACATAATTAAACCAACCTTTCTGTAACACCCGGCTTTAAGGAACAAAGCCAGGTGCAACTCATACATGCGCCAAGAAGACAACATATATAATAACAGAGTGTATAGAGATAAATGTCATAAAACATCAGAGTAATTGTTACATAGCGGAAGTCTTATTACAAAATAAAGATAAATATAAAACGAACTAGGGATCGTCGGCGCCAATGTCGACTGAGAAACGCCACCTAGATCAGATCATACTCCTCGATACTTGACTCCACTTGAAACCACCTGTTCTTCTCCTGTGGGGGGGTGTGAGACAGCAAGAGTGAGCTCACATACGATCATAGCTCAACAAGTCATGGGGAATAATGTGGCATGAACTCACCAAAGGTGGGAGTTCATGTAGTGTAAGGCTGATCAATGAAATAAAGGCTGAAGCTGAGCATTGCTTTTATAAGTTGGTCAAAATTTTATTAGCAATTACTAAGTGTAAGTAAATACCAAACCTTAGAAATAATAAGTAAAAGTAATAATAAAATAATCCCAAATGCAATGAAATGACAGGTTAAGTTTAAGTTCCATAATTTAATCATGTGAGTGTCCGAGCCGCTCATGACCGTGAGCACGGCTAGTATACCAGTTTTACACTCTGCAGAGGTTGCGCATCTTTACCCACAAGCCGTGTTACCCATCTGCCAAGAGACGGCCAATCCCATACACCTCTACCGAGGAGGCGAGGCAGGGTAACACTACGAGGCCTTTACAAAGTTCCACTAGCTTCAGACTACCCGCTACAGTTTATAGGAAGATCCAGTGCAGGGTTCCTAGCTGACCGCCATCGCAGCAAAACCAACCAGGGACCTCCCTACACTGACCTCTCCCCTACTGCCCTTGCCCCTTTCGGGTAAGGTAGCCCTCCCCTAGCTTTCCTAGTTAATCAGCCAAGGGCGTCCCATTAAACCCTTGTGGTAGCACTGTTTTCCCGGGTGGTTCTCCATGTTCCCATTAACATAATGATCTTAACATGAACAAGGATTAATAAAACAGATAACAATAAATAGTATAACAATAAGTGATGGATATCTCTATACCCAAATCCGCATAAAGCAATAGCATGTACTACCCAAAACTTTAGTAGTAAAACCAGTGGTGAAGCAAGGTATAAAGATAGTCAAAATCTAGGGCATCCTATTGGGTCCCAGCAAAATTAACCTATGCAGATCATTATGAATAATAAGAACATGAATGGGTAAAAGAAGTGATCAAGGGCACAACTTGCCTTCAATGAGCTCCTGCTCAGCTACTTCTACTTGTTGAACCTCAGATTCCACAGTGGCTTGCTCGTCTACTCGCATCAACACAATACATACATAGCATAGCATAAATTAACATTACACCAAACCTGTAAATAAAATATGCAGTAAAAATCTACATATTAAAATGAAATCCTAGGAACTGGAATCACTAAATTTGGAGTTATAGTATTCAAGTTATGAATTTCCTAAGATTTAATGTGATTAAAATAGGATTAAATGAGAAATTAATTTTCTAACTGAGTTCATGTCAAAACAGAGACACTAAGTGGTGCAGAATAAAATTACAAAATTTTAGGAACTGGAATGGAGTAATTTGGAGTTAAAATGAATTTTCTATGCATTTTACAAGTTTCTAGATTTGTTTTTGTATTAAAAATGAATTTCTAATATCATTTCTCTATTTTAATCTTCTCGGGACCGGGCCTCATTTATCGAAAAGCGCAGGGGCTAAACCAGAAGGATTCCTAAGACTCAGTGCACTGTTACGGTGGACGGCGGGTTATTTTTAGTAATTCCCAGGGGCCCATACGCAATTGAGCCACGACGAAGAGGTATGTAAGAATTCCATCCATCGGATCACAGTTGAACGGCCCAGATCATAACCCCATACATCCGAACAGGTACACGTTGACGCCCTTTGGATCAAAATCCTACGGCGCGGATTTTACAGACCCCGGACTCCACCCGATCTAAAATCAAGCGCCAGGATCTAATCTAGCGCGACGGGGCATGTGGATCCTAATCCAGGTCGTCCAAAGGGGATCGTACGGCCGTTAGGTCGTCTTCCACCCCAGTCAGCCGAACAGCGGCGACGCGAGCTCCCCACGGTGAGGTCCTCGTCGGCGAACCGTGCTCCGCCAATCCGGCCACTATGCCAAGTTTATTTTCCTTCAACCCCGAGCTAGGACCGCGGAAAACTCACGGCCTGGGCTATAAATAAACAACAACTCACCGAGGAGTTAGGAGATGATCGCCAATGTCGCCGGTTGCCTGACACGGTGAAGCTCCGTCGACCGTCGCGATAGCAGAATTGCTGCGGAGTATCCCACCGCCAAAACCCGCCCTCGGCCTTCCGCGCACCCCTCGCGCGCCCAGCGCACCGACGACAACCCAAAACTCGCCCCGCCGCGCTCCTTTCTCTCTCTCACCGACGGCGTCAAAAGCCAATGGCGCTGCGATGCACAGGTCCCAAGGGAATAGGTATTGGACGGTTGAGGGGCGATGCAATTAGCTTCTATAGCCAGCGACGCGAAGATCTCGGCGGGGCATCGGCCGGCCGTGGCCAAGCGCACAGCGGCCTCCCGCGAGCGTTGCGCAAGCCGCCATGCACGGCAATTCGGTTGAGGACGGAGTATCTGGCGAAGCGGGCCCACGCGTCTGTGTGAGTAAGGATCCCCGCAGTGTACCCGCGTGCGGGCGAGCCGCGAGCGGCAGGCCGGTGGGACCGCGATGTCGGTGCCCAGCGGGGAATGGAGAACGCGCGTGACTGTGTCGTGGGTCCCCTGCGTAAGCGACTCAGGCGTAGTGGAATGCTGGTCGGGCCGTGTGACTGCAGAGGCCGGTTGGGCCAGAAGGGTTGCAGCCGGCCCACTTACACTAGATTTGTTTTAATCTTTTCTTTCTATCTCCCATTTTCTTTTCTTTATTCCTAAAGTCAATTTGAATTCGAATTTAACATCAAACCTTGTGCAAATTTATTCTCAAATCATATTGTGAAATGAGAAATACCAATTTTAGAAATATAATTACATTATTTATATTTTTGTATCATTTCTCTTCTTCTCATTTTCAAAAACCCTATTTTCAAATTTAGGGTTTAATTCAAATTCTAGTAATTATTATCTTATTATCCCTAACATTATTATTTTATTTAATGCACAAACATATAAACTCCAACAAATGCACTTTTTCTTTATTTTAGAATAATTGTTTTATTTAGTCACTCTCAATTACATAGGTGCTCTTTTTATGATGCAAATGAAACACACAAAATGAGGAGCTCTCTCTAGTACTCTTGGTATACAACTTTGAGTATTACAAATCCTACCCCCCTTAAAAATAATCTCGTCCTCGAGATTTAAGAAGGACTAGGGAAAAAGAGGGGGAAATTCTATGCGAAGCTCTTCTTCTCTCTCCCACGTAGCTTCATCTTCCCCATGGTGACTCCATTGCACTTTGCACATCTTTATAACCTTATTCCTCGTGACTCGAGTCAAAGTATCCAAAATCTTGATGGGGTACTCAGCATAAGTCAGATCACCCTGAACACTGAGCTCTTCCATTGGTAACTGTTCCTCAGGGACACAGAGACACTTCTTTAGTTGAGACACATGGAATACATTATACACATCAGATAGTTTATGAGGTAGCTCGAGTTGATAGGCCATCTCTCCAACTCGCCTAAACACTCTGAATGTCCAATAAAGCGAGGGGACAATTTGCTCTTAACCTTGAATCTCCTCATTCCACGAAGTGGTGACACCTTGAGGTATACATGATCTCCTTCCTCAAATCCCAGTGGTCTCCTTCTACTACCAGCATAGCTCCTTTATCTGGTCTGAGCCACTCTCAAATTCTCTCGAATTATACGGACTTGTTCTTCTGCCTCTTGAATAAGTTCAGGTCCAAAGAACTTTCTTCCCCTAGTCTGATCCAATATAGAGGAGTCCTACATTTCCTGCCATATAGGGTCTCGAACGGTGACATCTTCAGACTGGCCTGGTAACTATTATTATATGAGAACTCAGCGTATGGTAGACTTTTATCCCAACTACCACCTTGCTGGAGGGTACAAGCTCTCAACATGTCTTCCAATACTTGATGAGTCCTTTTAGTCTGTCCATCAGTCTGAGGATGGTAGGTTGTGCTAAAATTCAACTTCGTATCCATATTCTCATGAAAACTTTTCCAAAATCTGGAGGTAAACTATGATCCTCTATCCAAAATGATCTTCTTCGGTACACCATGTAGATACACAATCCGAGCCATATATAACTCTGTCCATTGGGATACTTTATAAGTAGTTTTGACCGGAATGAAATGAGCCACTTTGGTCAGTCTATCCATAATAACCTATATCGAATCTTATCCTTTTGAGATGCGAGGCAATCTAGTAATGAAATCCATACCAATCTCGTCCCACTTCCACTCGGGTATCTTCAGTGGATGCAATAGTCCAGCTAGCCTCTGGTGTTCAGCCTTCACTCCTTGGGACACCTCGCACATAACCACATGTGCAGCCACATCTCTCTTTAATCCATACCACCAATACTTCCGCTTCAAATCCTGATACATCTTAGTGCTACCAGGATGAACAGAATAATCTGAGTCATGGGCCTCCTTTAAAATAGTCTCACGAAGGCTTTCAATCTCCGGAACACATATCCTGTCCTTGAACCATATGGTGCCTTGCTCATCTTCCGTGAATTTTGGACCTCGACCTTCAGTAATCAGATCCTTAATCTCTTGTATCTTAGCATTACCGATTTGTCCTTTTGCGGATTTCTTGCTCCAGAGTAGTTTCCACATCAATAATAACTCCTTTAGTGTGAGCAACTATCCCCAGGTTAAGTCTCCTAAAATCCTCATCAATCTCATCGGGTAGCTGGGCAACAACAGCTGAATGAACATGCTCCTTTCGACTCAAGGCATCTACAACCAAATTTCGCCTTGCCCAGGTGATAGTGAATTTCCAAATCGTAATCTTTAATTAGCTCCAACCAACGGCGTTGCCTAAGGTTGAGATCCTTCTGAGTGAATACATACTTCAAATTCTTATGATCCGTGTACACTTGGCACTTAGTTCCCATGACACAATGCCTCCATATCTTTAGTGCATGCACAACGGCTACCAATTCCAGGTCATGAGTGGGGTAGTTCAATTCATGTTTCCGCAACTGACGAGAAGCATAGGCAATCACATGTCCTTCCTGCATGAGCACACGTCCTAAGCCTTGGCCACATGCATCACAGTAGATGTCATATCCCTTCTGTAGATCTGGCATAACCAACATTGGTGGTGACATCAATCTCTTCTTCAATTGATCAAAGCTGTCTTGGCACTTCTCGCCCCACTTGAATTCTCTTTCCTTCACCAAAAGCGAGGTCATAAGCTTAGCAATCTTAGAAAATCCTTCAATAAATCTCCAATAATATCCTGCAAGTCCCAAGAAACTTCGGTCCTCCGTAACCGTAGTGGGTATGCTCCACACCACTATCTCCTTGACTTTAGCAGGATCCACTGATATTCCTCCATTAGAAATGATATGTCCAAGAAATGGCACCTCGCCAATCCAAAACTCGCATTTGCTGTACTTAGCGTAGAGTTGATTATCTCGTAACTTCTGTAGCACCAACCTTAGATGTTCTTCATGGTCACTCTCATTCTTAGAATAGATAAGAATATCGTTGATGAACACCACGACGAATCTGTCCAAATACTCCAAAAACATCTTATTCATCAAATCCATAAAATAAGCTGGTGCATTAGTTAATCCAAACGACATAACGATGAACTCATATAATCCATATCGAGTCGAGAAAGCCGTCTTAGGAATATCTGATGGTCCAATCTTCATCTGTTGGTATCCCGATCAAAGGTCAATCTTCGAGAGTACCCTGGCTCCTCTCATCCGATTAAATAAATCCTTAATGCAGGGTAACAGAAACTTGTTCTTCACAGTGACTTCATTAAGGGACCTTTAATCCACGCACATCCCTTGCAACCCATCTTTCTTCTTTACAAACAAAACTGGTGCTCACCAAGGTGAAGACTCGGACGAATGTACTCAGCCTCTTGCAACTCCGTTAAGTGCTTCTTGAGTTCTTATAACTCTTCTACAGACATCCTATATGGCCGTTTAGAAATAGGAGCAGTTCCACGTAAGGGATCTATGACAAACTCAACTTTCGTATCTGGTGGCATCCCTGGTAACTCTTCTAGAAAGACATTCCGAAAATTCTTTAACTACCCGGATGTTGTCACCCAAAAACTTCTCATCTACTAAGAATGTCGCTAGTCTGATGGTGGTAGTTACTGCAACTTCAACTTCAAAACTTTGTCCTTTAGAACTGGTGAGTCCTACGGTTCCTTTAGCAGAGTGTATAAACTGTCTTTACCTTTCTTAACCGTGACATACCAAGGATCAGATCTGTACTGCTTGGCTCCAATATTATAGCAGTAACTCCAAATTCTCTACCCATAATGGTCAATGTCAATCTACGTGTCATTTGATTCGCCACAACAGGCCCTTTAGGTGCAATTACTCTCATGGGTTTTCTCATATTGTCCAACACATATGCCCAAACCAAAATCTCAGCATGACGCATAATTTTATTAGCAACACATGGGGACAGATAGACCTTTTTTATTCCTCCTAAAATAGTATCATACCAAATACTAACTAAAGGAACATGTGGATCTTACAAATAGTAGTAATTTATGTATATGTTTATGTAGCTTGGTGGAGCTGGTGGTGGTGGAGATGGTGGTTGTTGTCGTTGTCTCTCCAACCGTGATTGCCTTATTTCTTGTTGTATCTCCAGACGGGCCTGACGTATTTCCTCGCGTTCTTGTCTTATCTGGTTTTGCATTTCGGTCATCATGTCTGTCAATTGCTGTATTACCAGCCTTTGGGTTGCAATCACTTGATCGGTTTCAACAGGTGGAGGATTTGGAGGATTCATTTCTGTTTACTGTTGCGTGATAACCTTTCCTTTCCTGGTATTGACCATCTGAGTTAGATACATAAGGTAAGAAAGAGCAATAGACAAGGCAGTAATTACAATCATGTTACTTTGGGGGACTTATTAGCTAAGTAGATTAGGGTGTCACCTACTAAAGCTAATACAGTACCTTATAGTGGTACATGCTAAAATGTCCATATATAATATTTCAATCAATCAAAGAAGCAAATCAAGCATTGATCATCAGAACAATCAACCAATATTTTTAATAGAGAGAATAGTTTTTTTTTGTCTTAGGTCTCCTATCTCTTAAAAATGTCATAGGGGTAGGGATTCCAAGGTGTGAAATCCATCTTGTCTCAGAGTAGAAAAGGTAAGAATGATCAGAGTATGACAGAAAAAGGTGAGACAGGATCAAGATAAGATAAGTATAGAATGACTCAGAGTAAGGTAAGTAGGTAAGGGTTTTGTCCATTTCTATCTAGGTTTCGTCCTACAATCAACATTTCCTCTGATACCACTTCTGTAACACCCGGCTTTAAGGAACAAAGCCAGGTGCAACTCATACATGCGCCAAGAAGACAACATATATAATAACAGAGTGTATAGAGATAAATGTCATAAAACATCAGAGTAATTGTTACATAGCGGAAGTCTTATTACAAAATAAAGATAAATATAAAACGAACTAGGGATCGTCGGCGCCAATGTCGACTGAGAAACGCCACCTAGATCAGATCATACTCCTCGATACTTGACTCCACTTGAAACCACCTGTTCTTCTCCTGTGGGGGGTGTGAGACAGCAAGAGTGAGCTCACATACGATCATAGCTCAACAAGTCGTGGGGAATAATGTGGCATGAACTCACCAAAGGTGGGAGTTCATGTAGTGTAAGGCTGATCAATGAAATAAAGGCTGAAGCTGAGCATTGCTTTTATAAGTTGGTCAAAATTTTATTAGCAATTACTAAGTGTAAGTAAATACCAAACCTTAGAAATAATAAGTAAAAGTAATAATAAAATAATCCCAAATGCAATGAAATGACAGGTTAAGTTTAAGTTCCATAATTTAATCATGTGAGTGTCCGAGCCGCTCATGACCGTGAGCACGGCTAGTATACCAGTTTTACACTCTGCAGAGGTTGCGCATCTTTACCCACAAGCCGTGTTACCCATCTGCCAAGAGACGGCCAATCCCATACACCTCTACCGAGGAGGCGAGGCAGGGTAACACTACGAGGCCTTTACAAAGTTCCACTAGCTTCAGACTACCCGCTACAGTTTATAGGAAGATCCAGTGCAGGGTTCCTAGCTGACCGCCATCGCAGCAAAACCAACCAGGGACCTCCCTACACTGACCTCTCCCCTACTGCCCTTGCCCCTTTCGGGTAAGGTAGCCCTCCCCTAGCTTTCCTAGTTAATCAGCCAAGGGCGTCCCTTTAAACCCTTGTGGTAGCACTGTTTTCCCGGGTGGTTCTCCATGTTCCCATTAACATAATGATCTTAACATGAACAAGGATTAATAAAACAGATAACAATAAATAGTATAACAATAAGTGATGATATCTCTATACCCAAATCCGCATAAAGCAATAGCATGTACTACCCAAAACTTTAGTAGTAAAACCAGTGGTGAAGCAAGGTATAAAGATAGTCAAAATCTAGGGCATCCTATTGGGTCCCAGCAAAATTAACCTATGCAGATCATTATGAATAATAAGAACATGAATGGGTAAAAGAAGTGATCAAGGGCACAACTTGCCTTCAATGAGCTCCTGCTCAGCTACTTCTACTTGTTGAACCTCAGATTCCACAGTGGCTTGCTCGTCTACTCGCATCAACACAATACATACATAGCATAGCATAAATTAACATTACACCAAACCTGTAAATAAAATATGCAGTAAAAGTCTACATATTAAAATGAAATCCTAGGAACTGGAATCACTAAATTTGGAGTTATAGTATTCAAGTTATGAATTTCCTAAGGTTTAATGTGATTAAAATAGGATTAAATGAGAAATTAATTTTCTAACTGAGTTCATGTCAAAACAGAGACACTAAGTGGTGGAGAATAAAATTACAAAATTTTAGGAACTGGAATGGAGTAATTTGGAGTTAAAATGAATTTTCTATGCATTTTACAAGTTTCTAGATTTGTTTTTGTATTAAAAATGAATTTCTAATATCATTTCTCTATTTTAATCTTCTCTGGACCGGGCCTCATTTATCGAAAAGCGCAGGGGCTAAACCAGAAGGATTCCTAAGACTCAGTGCACTGTTACGGTGGACGGCGGGTTATTTTTAGTAATTCCCAGGGGCCCATACGCAATTGAGCCACGACGAAGAGGTATGTAAGAATTCCATCCATCGGATCACAGTTGAACGGCCCAGATCATAACCCCATACATCCGAACAGGTACACGTTGACGCCCTTTGGATCAAAATCCTACGGCGCGGATTTTACAGACCCCGGACTCCACCCGATCTAAAATCAAGCGCCAGGATCTAATCTAGCGCGACGGGGCATGTGGATCCTAATCCAGGTCGTCCAAAGGGGATCGTACGGCCGTTAGGTTGTCTTCCACCCCAGTCAGCCGAACAGCGGCGACGCGAGCTCCCCACGGTGAGATCCTCGTCGGCGAACCGTGCTCCGCCAATCCGGCCACTATGCCAAGTTTATTTTCCTTCAACCCCGAGCTAGGACCGCGGAAAACTCACGGCCTGGGCTATAAATAAACAACAACTCACCGAGGGAGTTAGGAGATGATCGCCAATGTCGCCGGTTGCCTGACACGGTGAAGCTCCGTCGACCGTCGCGATAGCAGAATTGCTGCGGAGTATCCCACCGCCAAAACCCGCCCTCGGCCTTCCGCGCACCCCTCGCGCGCCCAGCGCACCGACGACAACCCAAAACTCGCCCCGCCGCGCTCCTTTCTCTCTCTCACCGACGGCGTCAAAAGCCAATGGCGCTGCGATGCACAGGTCCCAAGGGAATAGGTATTGGACGGTTGAGGGGCGATGCAATTAGCTTCTATAGCCAGCGACGCGAAGATCTCGGCGGGGCATCGGCCGGCCGTGGCCAAGCGCACAGCGGCCTCCCGCGAGCGTTGCGCAAGCCGCCATGCACGACAATTCGGTTGAGGACGGAGTATCTGGCGAAGCGGGCCCACGCGTCTGTGTGAGTAAGGATCCCCGCAGTGTACCCGCATGCGGGCGAGCCGCGAGCGGCAGGCCGGTGGGACCGCGATGTCGGTGCCCAGCGGGGAATGGAGAACGCGCGTGACTGTGTCGTGGGTCCCCTGCGTAAGCGACTCAGGCGTAGTGGAATGCTAGTCGGGCCGTGTGACTGCAGAGGCCGGTTGGGCCAGAAGGGTTGCAGCCGGCCCACTTACACTAGATTTGTTTTAATCTTTTCTTTCTATCTCCCATTTTCTTTTCTTTATTCCTAAAGTCAATTTGAATTCGAATTTAACATCAAACCTTGTGCAAATTTATTCTCAAATCATATTGTGAAATGAGAAATACCAATTTTAGAAATATAATTACATTATTTATATTTTTGTATCATTTCTCTTCTTCTCATTTTCAAAAACCCTATTTTCAAATTTAGGGTTTAATTCAAATTCTAGTAATTATTATCTTATTATCCCTAACATTATTATTTTATTTAATGCACAAACATATAAACTCCAACAAATGCACTTTTTCTTTATTTTAGAATAATTGTTTTATTTAGTCACTCTCAATTACATAGGTGCTCTTTTTATGATGCAAATGAAACACACAAAATGAGGAGCTCTCTCTAGTACTCTTGGTATACAACTTTGAGTATTACACTTTCATAACAATTAATAAAAACAATCTTAATTACCAAACCTATCATCCTCCCTCTCCATACAACACATTCACCATTCATTAAGCAACTAAATATGTGTCATGGATAAACTTATTTGAGAACTAAACATGAAAAAGGAGAGGAAATAGACAAAATATAACCATCTTAAGCAACCTCATTTGAGGAAATAGAGAAAATAACCTAGCTATACTCTTCTCTCTCACATGTAAAACCCTAGATCCAAAATGTGGCTAAAATTGAGCAAGAATGAACAAAAATTGACAAAGAAACATAAACCAACATTTCTTATCCACCTTCTTCCAAAAAATGAAGACCAAAACCTCCCCCTTGTATTTTGTGAAATCTGGACCTCCAAAATCGCCTCCAATGGAAGTTGTCTGCGAGCTACAGCTCCTGTCGGGGGGGGGGGAAGAGTGGTATTTATAACAGATAGTTCACTGGCGGTTTGCTTGAAAAACCGCCAGTGGAAACCTATTTCCACTGGCGGTTCTCTTAACACAACCGCCAGTGGAAATAGGGTATTTCCACTGGCGGTTCTGTTACACCAACCGCCAGTGGAAACTAGATTTTCACTGGCGGTTGTTTTACATCTTATTTTCACTGGCGGTTCCCAAGCCGGATCCACCTGGTTTTTTTTACTGACGCGCGGTAACTGAAACCGCCAGTGATAATTTATTGGTGCCGCAGGCTTTGAGCTCTTTTCTACTAGTGGCACCGACTCTCAACATGATTTTAGTCCCAACAGACGTATAAACTTGAAATTTTAATAAAAAGGGTTAAAGTATAAAAAACAAACTAATATCGCACTTAGAAAGCCATGTAACAACTCCAATAGTGGAGAGCAAGAAGGGTGGTTTTGAATCCAGAGTAGAAAAATATGCTGGAGAGTGGTTGAGATAGAGACTATGTGAATATTATAGCGAGTAGCAGAGCTTGTAAAATAAGTTAGAAAGAGCTTATCATAATCTTTTATGTCTAGCTTCTCCTTTCAAGCTTGAACGAATATAAATTTATTGGAGGGGTTCTATATATGGTCCGAGCAGCCGTAGTAAAGCTCGAGTCTACACTGTCTCCATGCTAGATTAGTTTCCAAATCATTTTACAAAGAATGGTATAAAAGGCTTTTTTTAAGCAATTCCAGGAGCCTCTCTATATTTTTTTTTCTAATTAATATGAATAGAGTTTTTTTTAAAAAATACTCTCCAACAACTTATTTAATAGCTATCTAAATTTAGCCATCTTCTATTTTGGGTTTTTTCGCTAGAAAAAATATAGAAAACATGAATGACTCTTTAAAGTGCAAACAAGATATAAAAAAGTTGTTGGAGACTGAAAAAATATAGAAAATGAGTTATATGCAAATGACTCTTTAAATGATAGTTTAGAGAGTGAAATTTAGAAACTCTTGTAGATGCTCTTAGGCTATTCACAATGGAGGTTTCATGAGGTGTTTCATGTATTAATTAGCCTGCCACATCAGCTATTTTGATGACATGTCACATCATTTAAGAAGGAAGAGTTTCATGGAGTTTCATGGGGATGAAACCATGTTAACTCGTTTCCAAGATCTTGGAAACTGTGTGAAACCTCCACTGAGAGTGTTTTGTTTTATCTTCATATAATTGAACAAATCCTATTGGTTATTTATATGCAGCATTTAAGAAGTATGTTGACATATGAAATAGTGAGATGAAACTCTCTATTGAGAGAGAGTATTTCATTCATCCATAAATCTGATGTGGCATTTTTGGAAACAGAGACATGAAATCCTCATTGTGAGTAGCCTTAAAGATGCTCTACTGTCTTATACCTACACATACATCTAGCTAGGTGCTTCAAACGGGCAACAGCCGCTAGCGCCTAGCAGTACGCGCGCCACGCGGAGTGATGCTACTGCCTAACGCACTGCAACGGCGCCCGTTAATCGGCATGCATGCCGATTGCCGATCGACCTGCTGGTCCTGGTCCAGTGTCAGTCTCCACTGTCCAGCGCAGTCAGCACAGCAGCAGGGAGAGAGAGAGAGAGGAGAGGTGAAGCCTGGCACCGGCGCCGGCGCCGGTAGGCATCGGCTCATGTGTTTCTTCCAAAACGCGCATACACACGCACACAGCAGGAGCAGCAAAGCATAGGCCACAGGGAAGGGAGCAGCACTGGCATGGGCATGGCATGCTGCTATGCATAGCTGCTCAAGTGCCCAAGAGACCGGCAGCGCCATCATTGCATGCAAGGCGAAAACAAGCGGATCATACGGCTCATCATGCCCTCCCAGTCTCCCAATCCCAGTCCCAGCGAGCGCCCCTGCATCTGCATGCACGCATGATCCTTTACGCATGCCCTGCATCTGCATGTCCGTGAGGCGTGCGTGTGTGCATCCACGTCTTGTCAACGCTTTCGGCACTGTACGTGTCGTTTGGAGGGGTGATCAACGTAAGAGTATCTCCGATATAGTATGTAAATTTAACTCCCTAAATTATAGGTTTAGGGAGGTGCTAAAAGACTTTAAGGAGTGCAAAAATGAGTAAATTACATTAGTGGTCCACAAACTTGACACATTGTGTCACTTAGTCCCTGAACTCAGAAAACCGGAAAACATAGCCTCGAACTTTGTTAAAACAATCCAAAACCGGGTTTGTAAAACTAGATGCCAACGTGGCATTGCCACGTCAGAGCCACTTGGAGAGTTGGAGTCCCCGACTTAGCATGGTGTGTCACTTATGTCCTCGAACTTGAATGTTATTTCACTTGAGTCCTCGAACTTTCGTTAGTTTGCTTAATGTGGCATGACATGTCAACATCCGGTTTATATGTTAAAATGGTACATCTTTGCTCACCCTATTGTACTTGTGGACTAAATCCTGTTTATCTCAATATAAAAACATTTTAATCCACCTAAGTTATCACCCATTCACCAAAATAAAGCAATGATCTTTCAATCTCTCCCTTCTTGGTATTGATGATAATTCTACAAACACATGAAAACTAAGCATAATTGTTCACGCCAACAAAAAATAAGTAGGCATGCTTTCTATTTAAATTGAGCTGGTGGCAGAAATTCGTATCAACAAACTTCCCTAACGTCTTAGAATGTCAGAGTTGTTGATGGAAGATCAACAAACTTCCCTAATATCTTAGAATGTCAGAGTTGTTGATGAAAGACCATAAAGTAGCTGCAACAGGCACACTCCACACACTCCAACTATGGAGGTCCTCCTAGCGACAACATGGAGGCAGCACGTTAGCACAAGAGGTGCTCTTGGCGGTGTGGCTAGAGTAGGCTTTTCTGGTAAACTTAGCACCAACCTAATTTAGAGAATTCCAATAAGGTTGGTAAATATAGGAATGAAATTAGGTTTTGTAAAAAATTTGTAAATTTAGGGGCCTACTTTATATAATCGTTGAAGAAGAGTTATTTTTTAAAAACTTCTTAACTTTATATTTAGAGAATTGTTTACATATAACCATTATGAAAGGGAAATGTGCCCTTGGGCCATTTCTAAGTATTTTGGTGATTGAGTGCCAACACAAGTGCTTAAGTGAAAATCTATGCCAATTGATGGACAAAGTGCAAATCAAGTCTAAAGGTATGTTTCTAGACTTAGTACATTGTGTTGAGAACTAATGTATTGTGTCTAAGTGCTGGAAACAGGAGAAATCAATTTGGAGATGACTTGACTCGTTCAGCCAAAGTCTGCTCAGTCTGGATGCACCGGACTGTCCGGTGGTGCACCGGACAGTGTCCGGTGCGCCAGGCTGGCTCTGGCGAACTTACTCTTCTCGGGACTTCGACGACGGTGTACGACTATAAATCACCGGACTGTCCGGTGGTGCACCGGACTGTCCGGTGAGCCATTCACAGGCGAAGTCATCGCTCTCGGGAAGCAATTAACGACGTACGGCTATAAATCACCGCACTGTCCGGTGAGCCAACAGTCGGCCGGGCCAACGGTCGTCCGCGCGATCCGCGTGGGACACGTGGCCGAGCCAACGGCTAGAAGGGGGCACCGGACTGTCCGGTGTGCACCGGACAGTGTCCGGTGCGCCAACGGCTCTGAATCTGCAACGGTCGGCTTCGCCAAATAAGGAAAGAAATCCGCACCAGACAGTGTCCGGTGGTGCACAAGAGGAGTGAAGGAAAGAATTGCCTTCCTGGAATGCTCTCAACGGCTCCTAGCTGCCTTGGGGCTATAAAAGGGACCCCTAGACGCATGGAGGAGGACACCAAGCATCCTTTGAGCATTGTTGATCACTCACACTTCATTCTTGCACACTTGTTCGACATTCTTAATGATTTGAGCTCCGTTCTAGTGAGAACCTCGTAATACTCTTTTGAGCTCAAGTCTGGGTCTTGTGTGTGCGTATTTGCTGTGATTTTGTGTCTCGTGTGCGTTGCTCATCCCTCCCTTACTCCGTACTTCTTTGTGAACATCAAAGTGTAAGGGCGAGAGACTCCAAGTTGTGGAGATTCCTCGCGAGCGGGATATAGTAAAGCAAAGCAAAACACCGTGGTATTCAAGTGGGTCTTTGGACCGCTTGAGAGGGGTTGATTGCAACCCTCGTCCGTTGGGACGCCACAACGTGGAGTAGGCAAGCGTTGGACTTGGTCGAACCACGGGATAAACCACTGTGCCATCTCTGTGTTGATCTCTTTGTGGTTATTGTGTTTTGCTAAGACTCCTCTCTAGCAACTTGGCCTTATTGGTGCTAACTCCTAATCAAGATTTTGTGGCGCTAAGTTTCAAGTTTTACAGAATCACCTATTCACCCCCCTCTAGGTGCTCTCACATTATAGATGATCTAAGCATAAATATCGCCTTGCGAAGTGCAACATCCTGTGCCAACCAAAAAGATCAAGAAAGTGGATTGGTGATCTAACAAGGGCCGCGTGCTGAATCCACGCTCGCATCAGAGCAGGGCCACATGCGATGGAGAAGAGATGCGCCTCTCTCTTTCACGCGACGGGAAGAGAGAGGGAACAAATTGTTATGAGTGAAGGTGTTGTGAGTTTTGTATAAAAATAACTTTTAATCTAAAATTGTTGTTGTTTTTTCATTCCTTTAGCTTTTGGCTTTTACGAAAACAAAATTTTTTTTGAAAAGCCTAACCGAAGGGGGTTCAAAGGTGTTAGTCCCGGACGTAGCCTATAGACCGCTTTAATTTCGGTTGATGATACGAATCAAGATTAAAATCTACTTCGTCTCGGTTGCCTAACTCATCACTAACAGACAGGGGTGGTAATTCATTTTTCATTCCTCTATTATACTCTATCATACTAAACCTCAATTATATTATAGTAATCCCTCTTTTGATCAATTCATAGATCCGCCAATTAATGCTGACAGACGAGACTTTAGTCCTATGGTCCTTTGCTAGTTAGCAAGAGTTTTCAAAGTGGGACTGTAGCTAAATTCAATAGCAGTGTATGCTGCGAATACTGATGAATACCATTGATCCTATAGCTCATTTGAGTAAACATGCTAGGAATTTAAATGTGCAAATTGTACATTCTTCAAAGTTTCACCAACATTTTAGCCGAGACTGAAGAATGCCTATCTGGGGACTGGACTCGACAACAGAAGGAAAGAAAGAGCGGATCTATCGGATGGGAGGAGGGTGAAAAGGTCGATCGGTTTGAAAGTTGAACGTAAGGTAGGCTGATCGCTGCTGAGCGCTGTGTGGCAAATATAACGCGAGAATATATACGGTGTACATGAAATTTAATTTGGTACACATGAACTAACAAAGTTTTTAAAAAATTCTGAAAAAACCCATATATATCCTTTTCATCCTACTCCAATTATATGGTACCCTCCATTCTCGAATATTTATCATCGGCTAGTTTATTTTTGAACTAAAACACGACAAATAAAAAGAACGTCGAGAGAGTACAAAATTTCAAGGTCGAATCTTTATTATATAAAGAGTAATAAAAGTGGTTAAATTTCTGACAAGTTTAAATTAGAAAATCGGCTAAAATGTTATCTTTTATTATTACAGCTAAACTTGACATTTTGTATATAATTAGAGTAGGGTGGAAAGAATATGTATAGAATTTTTTTAAAAAAAATTGTGAAACTTTTTAGTTCTTGTGCAGTACACTTTATGTATGTTACCATATAACGCACCTGGGATTTGACTGGCGCATGCCATGGATTAGCAGCGCAAGGAAAAAGATAACTCGGTACGAGTATCTATTTCACGCGTCGGATCGACGCCAGGGGACGAAGCTACGTTATGGCTTCTGGGTGCACATGCACCTCAAAAAAAAATCCAAAAATCAGTTATAATACTTAAAATTTTCCTATATATACAACACATATATTTGATTCCTATGCATCTGTAAGAGAGATGCACTCTCCTTACATTAGCTCTAGCTTCGTCACGGATCCGCCCCGACCGCTCCCGGCCGGGCGGGAGAGGGTATGTAGTCCCCCGGTCATCTTCAGCTTCAAGGGTTTATTTGTGTTGCGTTTCATAATTTTTTTTCCTTGTCTGATAAAAATAACGATAAAACTCTTACAGATTATTTTTAGAAGTCATCGTTGGCTGAACAATTAAACACGCATTTTTAATAAATCTAGTTAATTTTAAAAGGATTTGGTAAGTTTTAAAAGGCTCCGACTTAAGTCTGGCAATATTTTTAGGGGGAGGGATGGGAGCATATTCTACTTGTCAATGATGCCTCCTGCCACGACGTGATGAGAAAAAATAAATTCCCTCTGGAACTTACGGGTTCCACGGATCGGACCCTTCTCCTTGGATCTGCACTGCATGCATGCATGCATATATAATGATCTTGGGGGGTTAATTAATTTACACATGTTGGCTAAGCTTTAAGTACCCTGGAATCCTGGATTCGGTCAGAGATCGAGAGACCCATCTGAAAGAGAGATCATTCAGTCTAGTCGTCGCTGTATACATCTGTGCCTGCTGCAGTGCAATCATCCGCGGTTAAGGTACTAGTTACTGCTCGTATGTAGCTATCCCTCCCCCTAATCGTTGTCATCATCGTCATCATCATGCTGCTGTTGATAGTTCATAGCAGTGGTAGTAGCTAGCTACTATCATCCATCGTGTGACAATTTTTGCCCCAAGAAAACATCTTTAATTATGCATGGCTCATAGCCTTTTGGTGCTCCCGAGGCAAAAGGAGAAATCTGCGACCAGCTTTTATTTGCATGATAGAGGCTGATCCTCCCCCCCCCCCCCCCCCCCAGCTTTTCATCTAAATTCAAAGGCCAAATCCTTGAAGCCACGAACTAATCACAGGCGCCATCAACCAGTGATCCATTTTATTATTACTCTTCGGTGAGAGCATATATGCTGGGAGCTTAGTACTGGCTATAGCTAGCTCCCTGCAGTATAGGAATTTTCACAGGTGTAGCTAGCGAAGTAGCAAGCCATGCAGGCACTGGTATCTCGTACACATGAGCATGCAATGCATGAGACGGCTGGCCGGTGTGCATGACAAGATTGAGCCCTTTCTTGGCTGTTCTGATTGGGCACATGCTTTGTTTCCTGTTGATATATACTCCACTCCACTCCACTCGTGTATTTATGCGACGCAAAATTAAAGCTACTAGGTCTAGCTCGCCTCTCAGATTTCCCTTCATTAGCAAGGCGTTCGCCTGCATGCATGCATGTTGCAGCCAGGTGTGTCATCGTGCATGGTTTTATCACTTTCAGTTGCTGGAGCTGAACGGTTAGTGATAATGCAAAGAGCGCGAGCTTGGTTGGAGAAGCAAGCAAGAACAGTGCACTGAGGTGGATGGATGGATGAATTCAAGTTGTTGTTGTTGGTGTCTGTCTACAGGTAGCATAGCAACGCATGCAGCAGTGGCAAGGTGAAATAGGCCAGAGGAGGAGGATGGGGGTGGGGATGGGGGAGGAGGACAAGTCAGGTGCATGTCAGAGGCAGTCCTGGCGGGAAGCTCGGCATGCCCTGCTGCTGGCTGTCTTCATCTCCGCTCGGGTCAACAGCTGTGCCCCAATCTCATAATTATCCCCTCCTACGCCAGGCATATGCTCTGACCGCATCTGAAACACCCCATTTGTCTCCAACCTTTTGTCTCTTGCATTGCTCGCCGCTGCAGTGCTGCACACTGCACACACACTCTCTCTCTCTCTCTCTCTCTCTGGCCTAGGAGGAGAGGGAGTACACAGCAAAATTTAACACTTCTCACTGCTAGCTCGCCCATTCTCATTCGTTCTCTCTCTACGCTGTCCCCTCCTCCGCCTCTCTCTCTCTCTCTCTCTCCAGCGGCAAAAGTGTTGCACTGCAGCACTGCTAGCTAGGAGTATACTATGAGCTTGCTAGCTAGCCTGGCTGATGGATGGTCACTACTCATGTGCATAAACGTGCATGTGAAGTGGCTGGGCATCCAACCAAATATATAAGCTACTGGCAACCGGGCTGCCGGCTGCTGGCAGGTTCTTCGTGTTGTATGTAGCTTGAGGCTGAGGCCGCGGGAGATGACCATGGTGAGGACGACGATGGTCGGCGCCAGGGAGAGGAGCGGGGGAGTGAGGCAGTACAACAGGTCCAAGGTGCCTCGCCTGCGCTGGACGCCCGATCTGCACCACTGCTTCGTCCACGCCATCCACAAGCTCGGAGGCCAGGACAGTATGTGTGCTTCCTTCCTTGCGTGCATATGCATCCTGCTAGCTGCCTTGATCATCTTCTTGCATTGCTCTCGTTTCATTCCTCTCGTCTTCCTCTGGTTTGGCGCCGGATTATCTTGGGCGCGTTTCTCCTCTGAACCTGCATGCTGTACGTGGTCGCAGAGGCTACGCCGAAGCGAGTCCTGCAGCTGATGGGTGTGGGAGGACTCACCATATCTCATGTCAAAAGCCATCTGCAGGTCCTCTCTCTTGGTCTTTGGATTCTGTTCTTCATTTTCCTTCACCTATTTACAATAGCTAACTAGTATGGAGTATATATATTCCCTTTTTTTTATGAGAGTGCGCACTACTGACCGAATATAGTTTTATTCTTCTTCTTCTTCTGAATGTGTCGAACAGATGTACAGGAACATGAGAAATGATCTTGGAATGCAAGGTACATACTACCCTAATTAAGTAGCTCAGGCACAGCTAGTTCTTCTATGTTCCCAGAAACGTTAAGAAAAACTGAAAAGAAAGCGTCAGGCCATTGGCTGCAACTTTTTTGCAGCTCAAAAAAAAAAAACAGCCATTGTACAGTGCTAGCAGAGAGATATTACAGCTGCTCCTGATGCAAATAAGCAGTAATTAATATTGGCAGCCGAGTACTGTAGCTTCTTGGGTCCTCCAGTACGTACACGTACACCGGAGAGACACTGAAAATAGCTAACGATCGAGATGAGCCTTCCTCCCAAACAAATCATTGAGTTTTTTTTTATAATGAAGTGAGTCAATGTGCATCTGTTAATGACAGTCTAATTAACCAGACTCAGAAGTGATTTAAGGCCAAAACAGGATTTCTTGATTATTTACTAAAGGACGTGTAGTCATGAAACAAAGAATCTACCTGTACTAGCTAGGCTGTTGTTTTTTTTTCAAAAGGAATTGTTCTGACAGACGGGTTGTGGTCAGCTAGAGAAAAATAAAACTGATCTTTCCAGCAATTCATGCATGCATGTGTGTGCATGGATGGCACGGTTCTCCACAGCCATCTTCTTTTCCTTTTTGTTTGTGTGTGTTTGCTTCAGCAACATGCAGTGTCTACCGTCTAATTACATACTAGTCGCATGCTAGTCAATTTTGAACTAAAACACGATAAATAATAACAACGGAGTGACTAGTGAGTACTTACTAGTCATAAGTGACTAGTGATATGCTTTTTCCTCCGATGTGAATTTAAATACGGGCTATAGCAGATTTCAGGGCGAGCCTACGCTAAGCTGTTCTTTTTTTTCCCCGCTATGTCAACTATATATATTACGTTTTAGCGCCGCTAGGTTACTTAGATATATATCTTCTTATCATGTCATGCTAAGTTGTTTTTATTCTCTTTGAAAAGTTAAACACTTAAGTTTCACGAATCAACCTATGATGCCATAGTAATTAAGCAATGTTCTCTGGACTACTAAAGCCTTGAAACATATTATTTGTGCTCATCAAATTTCATGATTTTTTTTATATTTTTATGAATAAAAACTGCTTGTGTTTTTCATAGCTATCTGGCATAGCTTCTCCGTAGCTTTATATCTTCTGAAAAGAAAAGAAAAAAGATATCGTTATTTGTCATAGGCCGCGATTGTATTATATATACATACCCGCTAGCTGCTGGAGTGCTGCACCTGCACTCCACCAGCTCATCAGAGAGGCAGAGAGCAAAACCCAATGCTAACACCGAGCGAGCCATTGTTCCTCTTCTTTTGCCGATCCTGTTGTCAGGGACGACGATGCAGCTGGTGCACCGGGCGGAGGAGCACGTATACGGCCGAGGCGGCATGCATATGGAACTCTGCGCCGATACACAGCGACGACGACAGCCGCAGCCGCAGTGCCGTCATGATGAGTGCGATGGCCCCTGCTGCTGCGTCGTCGTCTGCCGCTCGCCACCACCACCAAAGCCTGGAAAGGAGGCGACGACGCTGTTCCAACGCCAACTGAAAAGGTCACTGCCTTTTATTTTTTACTCATTTTTCTTTCTCTGTATATGCATGCTCATCGGTCACGTCAGGGAGGCCAGCCATTCGCGTCCCGGATGCTGCAGCCGCATTTGCCATGCATTGGAACCAGTCAGTTTTTGCCAATGGAATGGAATATTTACTCCTTCCTGCCAGTGGAATAGTGGCGGCAGTGTCTTTGAAATAATTTGTTTTTTTGTTTTGACAAGAGGGACACCGTCAGTCTACTGCAGATCTTGATGGAATGTCTGTCTACAAATGCATGCCAGCTAGCTAATTGGTTGGTCCGTTCTTGTTTTATTTGTCATGTTTTAGTTCAAAATGAACTACAAAATATTCGACAAATGTGGTGGTACGGTAGTATAAAACTTTGATCAACTTGGTTCGTGTCAGTTTTACTCAAGTTTAATTTTCTCCTGCACGTACGGCACGATGTGAAGTGAAGTTGTGAACCAACCATGCATGCATGCATGTTGCTTTGCTTGCCGTGTAGTGTGTTTGCAATGGAGGAGCCAAACAACAGTGGTGCGGGGAGGAGGCGTGAGCGGGAGGAGATGGATGGGAGCGCGAGCCCCAAGAGGGTGCTGCTGCGAGGAGGCCCAGGGCCAGGAACATGTGAGGGCGACGGGTCACCATCACCACCCAGCAGCGGCGGCCTGTGCTGCGCGCTCGCAGCAGCAGCAGCAGGTGGCTACAACAGCTACATGCGCATGATGCAAGCGGCCATGGGGATGGCTGCCGCTGCCGGCGCTCGTGCTCCGCCTCCGCGCACGCCTCGTCATCCACCTCGTCACGCGGAAAAAACGACGGTGGAGCCCGGCCGGGGGCCGGGAATAAAGCGGCAGGCGCAGATGCAGTCGGCGTCGGCGCGGCCCGGCGCACACGCCGCTCCAGCTCTTCCTCGCAGCACCAGCAGCAGCGAGCAGCTCTTCACATTCTCGGGCTTCGTGGTGGCGCAGGAGCAGCAGCCGCCTCCTCCTCCCCCTCCTCCCTGCTGCAGCCGTGACCACCCTTTCGAGGTATGAGCACTGCTGCCACTGCATGCATGCACTGTGTCTCCTATAGCTGCTAGTAGCTCCGTCGGCGAGCGGCCGATGGACCGACCGGTCGATCCGTCTCAGCTCAGGGCTCAGGCTTTGAGAGAGGGTGACCGAGCGAGAAAGCGAGTGGTCAGAGAGCACGGCAGGGGGGACAAAGCGCATGGATGGATCGTCCCAGCGCGCGCACTACTGCTCCTCTGCGCACAGCAGCAGTGCCACTGCCAACTGCGTAGGCGTGGCGGCCGGCGTGTGACCGAGTGTGGGCGCGACGGATGGCATCGCATTCTCGTCTCTCTCTCTCTCTCTCTCTCTCTCTCTCTCTCTTTTCTGCAGTGCGTGCTCGCTGGTTTATCTCGTCCTCGCTGCATACTGCATGCAGTCTCGATTGCATGCCTCTCATCTGCAGTAGGGGCAGTGCGTGTGCGTGCTCTCTATTCCTTTCTCTCGCACAGACGCACAGTCCCTCTCTCTCTCTCTCTCTCTCTCTCTCTCCCCTCATGCGTTCGTGTGGGCGCAGGTTGCAGTGTTGCACTGTCTCCTCAACAGATTCCAATCGGCACAAAAAGGCAAAAAGCGCCGAAGTGACCGCACTGGAACTCAGGCCTATTGCCCTTTTCCTTTTGTGCACACGACACTATATATGCATGCCTTTGTTTGTTTGTTTGTTTGTTTGGATCCCAACAGAGATCTCCAAAGTCGATCTCATAGGCCGGTATAGATGATCTCAAAGCCGTTTTTGTAAATTATTCAGCAAATTAAAATGTCTTAACGTGTAGAGCTTCTTAATAAAATAATATGCTCTCATGTAATCTCATATGCAAAGGCCAAGGGAATGTGTTGACACTGAGAGAATCAACTATTTTCAGCTTTATCCCACATCATATCAATCCTTTGTAAATAATAGTACGCATGGTTATATTTTTAGTAGGACAAAAGTGCCCGTTTATAGCATGAAACACACAGTTCCAAACAATTCATCAAACTGTTGCAGAAAGGGTGTGCCAATTAAGTTAACTGGGTCTAGCTTGAACCACTATTATTTGTCTAGTATTATCAGAATATATATGTACATATTTATTACAAGTTTTACTTTGATCACATTTCATATACAAGTACTAATAACTTGCTGCCCTCTTTTAAGAAAGCAGCTAACTTATCCAATTAACGCTAGCTAACGAAGTGAAGGTTTGCAAGCAGATGGTCGGCACGGCTCTCATCGCTCATGGCGCCTCTGCCGAAGCGCGCGGCGGCCTGCAGGAGACGCCGCCGAGGCTGCCCGCAGTGGCCGAACAAGCAGGCGGCGATCCCTGGACGTCGTCGGCGGGTTCAGAAGACGACCACGAGGAGGAGGAGGACGGCTGCTCGCTCTCGCTGTCCCTAGCTACGAGAAGCAGCCGCAGCAGCGGCGACGAGGGCGGCCGGCTCTCGCCGACGGCGGCCACGTCGTGGGGGAGCCAGATCAGCCTCGACCTGTCCTTGTCCACGCTATAGAATAGACCCGTCATGTTGGTATGATGCGAGTTTGTGAATGGGATAGCTTCTTGGGCCTTGCGGCGGGCTGCCTTCTTGGTGTAGCGTTTCCTACAATTTTCGATTGCTCTAGTTGTTGTTGAAGCTCTTGGCTCGTTAGGTTAGTCCCACGTGTAATATCAGTTATAAATATTTTATTGTTGGGAGGAGCTAGATGGTCTTGATCTTTACCATTCCGATTCGGGCCAATTTGGCAAGGCTCGATCTAGATAAGGTAAACACCTTCCTGCTCAGGTTTCCAAAGCTGGCATTGCCACCCATCACCACGGACGGAGCCAGGATTACGTCAATCAATTCATCAATATTATATGGTAAAAAAATATAATATGATGTTATCAAGCTTAAGCACTCGATATGGAGATAGCTTCTTTCGTTGTTTCGGGCTCCCTACCCCTAGGACGGTCTATAGTGGCGACGTGTGACCTTCGCTCCAACTCTCGATCCGAGGCGACCATTCATGAGGGGCACGTCGTCTCTTAGGCTTTCCTGGGCTCAGCGCCGCCCTCGGGAGCGACCTGAGTGTCGTCGGAAGTTGCTGCACTATTCGTGCTCCCTTCGCGGATGGACGAGGAGCCTTCTCCGGTGAGTGCAAACAACGAGGGGTTGCCACGGTCAGTGCCTCTCTCGCGGGAGGCCCTTTTTCGACGAGCCCTTCCCTGCCCTCTAGCTCCTTTTTCTAAAGTGATTGGTCATAATAAGATAATGTTAGCTAAATCATTTCTCAATAAAGATTTAGATATTGAAAAATGTTTTCTAGCAAAACAAAGGAATCATAATTTAAAATTTGAATTTAAATGATAATATAAAACAGACAATGAATAAAAAGAAAGGAAATGCTAATAAAATAAAATGAAAAGGAAATAGGAGCAGCCCTCGGTTTGGGCTGAATTCGGCCAGTCGGCCCATGTGCTCCCCTCCGCGCTAACCTAACCCGGGTGCGCTATGCGCCGACATGTGGGCCTCGTCGTGCCAGTCACCCACCGCGGAACACTGTGATACCGGTCGCTGGAACGTGGGCCCACTGGGTTATTGCTGCCCCTGCCTCCACGGACTTGTGGAGAACGCACTATCGACTGGGGCCATCTGTCATTGTCTCTCGCGGGCACTGTTGTTCTTCCAGATTTGTGGGCAACGGCCGCGTGAAACTCTCGAGCGCCGCCAAAAAAAAGATTATCCGACATCTGTTTTTTTTGGCTCTAGCCGCCTCCAATTCCCTTTATCATGTGCTCCCTTCTCATCTGCCGCCTTCAACCTCCTCTGCTCTACACGCTTCGGGCTGTCAAAAAAGGCAGATTTTGCGTACCTACACATGTCGCGTATGCGATCGTTAATATACGAATCAACGAGCTGAGATCCACAATGCATCTTCTGTCTCATTAGTCTCTTGGACTCTATTGTGCGCATCACCTCTCCTTTGTCGTCGTAACTCTCCCAACTGCATTTCCTCGTCTCCTACAAAAAAATAGTAAGTACAGGTCTAACATTACAGCTGGTGCAAAACAATAAATAAATACCAACCTCATCGTAATCTACCATATGTCCACAAAAATATTCAACACCAAACTCGGAAGGAACTAATTCATACTTAGCTTCAATACCACATTTGCAGAGTACTAGATCAAACTTCAACTCTTCCGTCCACTGATTTTTTTTTCTTTTCCTTTATCTCTGCCTCTGGCCAATGGGACAAAGGACCATACAACCACTCTCTGAAACGACATTTACGTCACATGTATGGCTGCAGGAGAATAAATTAGTAATTTATTATAAAAAAATAACAAGTTTATACATTTAGCGCATCGATGGGCTCACATAATCAATGTTCGGACACACGAAGTGCTTCACAGTGTCTTCGTCGATGACAGCACGATCTCCACAATCGCATCGAGACGGTGAGTCCATCCTTCTTTCTGTTGCTACCTCCTTCTCCGCATCTGTCATTGGTGGAGGATTCGGGGATGAGGTACCCAACGCTTAAAACGCTAATGACTAGTCCTTCCACACAACCAATTAGCGAAAAGAAGATATCGAGGGTCAAATTTATCAGGACCGTCGATCCACTGGAAAAAGAAACACCTCAGGTGCTCCTAAAACAATGGAACGAAGCACTATTACACATCTAGAAAATAAAAAAATTCGAACAAAATTAAATCACAAGTCATAAGCTACGTACGTTAAAACCGCCACAAAGGTAGAAGCAGCGAGCAACCGTGTCTGGATGTTTGGATTGACATACCCAAGCCAGTCTGCCACAGTCACAGTTAGGCACATGAAGTTCAGGAGGAACAGGAGCATCCTTACTAGATACGTCCGGATATAACTCTCGAGGACGACCTCTCTTCTGCCACAACGCCTCCCGGTACATGTCTTTCATCTAAGAAACGATTATAATTATCACTTGTACCTAATAGACTTTATAATCGGTTTACACAAACCATCAAATAAAATGTACTCATCGTATTAACGATACTATATATATTATGAGCAACATTGGAAACTAATAATCGAAAAGTACAACCAACACTACAGGAAAATGCTGTATTTCCGACGGCCTCCAGTAGTTCCGACGGTTCCTAGGGTACCGTCGGAAATAAGGCTATTTCCGACGGCCCACGACCAGCCGTCGGAAATAAGACTATTTCCGACGGCTCCCCAGCCCCCCGTCGGAAATAAGACTATTTCCGACGGCTGGCCAACTGAGCCGTCGGAAATAAGTGGACGCCCCCTAACGGCCGTCCCCCGCGCGGCCCCCCGGCCGCGCACACAGCCAACGCACACACGCACGCACACACGTTCTAACGACTCCGCGCCGCCGCCGCCAGGACCCGACGACGAAGGCACCTTCGCCGGCCACCTGCCCGGACCGCCGGACGCCCCGACGCACAGCGCGCCGTCGCCCCGATGCCCGCTCACAGCGCGCCGCCGCCCCGACGGCCGCACACCTGCCCCGACCCCGCACAGCGCGCCGCCGCCGCCGCGCCTCGAGCCGCCCGCGCCCGGCTTTGCCCACCGCCGCCGCCCGGGGCTCGCCAGAGCCGTCGCCGTCCGTCGCCGTCCGGGTAATGGCATCACTGTCGTTTAGTTTTCACTATGTAAATATTTTTTTAATATAATTAGATTATAGTCGTTCGAATATTTGATGTGACATGGAACCAAAATACCCGTGCAGTGCACATTGGCACGCTGCATCGAGCCGATCCGGCCCGGCCCGGACTGCGTGTTGCATGGCTCCAACGAAAATAGAATAGAACCACTGCTAGCTAGGTCGACAACTGGCGCCAACATGCTTGGCCATCATGCCAGACACGTAGGCAAGCTAGACGCAGTGGCGGCCTGTGACTCTCACCGTCTCCATCTACCATTAGTTTAAAGAAAAATGGAGCAGAAGGCAGTACTGGTTGTGCGCCTGTGCTAGTGCTTCTCTGGTAGCGATAGCAACTGGCATGGCGTTAACGCTTAGCTTATCCAGTTGGAAGCACTGCTCGTTTAGAGAGGTGAGTTGACAGTAGTTAAAGCATCGACTTTCATCTCTATTCCAAATCCCAGGTAACCAGTAGAGCCTATAGGCGATACTTAACTAAAATAGGTCTAAACTTATGTGTCACCCGTTTCGGTCCAACACATTGCTTAATAAAGTAGTGTGTTGTACCGAAATTGTCCCTTTTTGGACAGCCTTAGAGTGAACGACATATCAAATAGGATTTATGATGAGTCAATGAGTTTGAGCGAGATTTCGACAGCATAACCCTCTTGTTCTCCGTTGCACCATTACAGGCGTGCAATGGAGAACAACAGGGTTATGCTGCCGAAATTTCGTTCAAACTCATTGACTTATCATAAATCTGTGATATGCCGTTCACTCTTAGGTGGGTTTAGGACCTATCCTTTCCTATAATTGTAGGACCACCGGCTGATAATATATCTAGAAATTAATGAACTTGTCTTGATCTTTAATTAGTCGAACGATGGGTGATAGTCGTCGCTGGATGTATGAAGGCTGGCAAAAAAATGATCCTTCGCTTGAGTGGATACAGAAAACCGAAGATTTTATCAATCGTGTTTTTTCTTCGTCAAGAAATGGTCGAGTGTGGTGCCCATGCAGTGTTTGCAAAAATTATCAACGTCAAACCAAGAAAGAGATGTCTGGTCATCTTTGCAAAAATGGCTACGTGCCAAATTATGAAGTTTGGGTGCATCATGGTGAGGAGCTTCCCCGTGGATATGCTGCAGAAGGTCAAGACAATTTTGACCCGGATTTAGACCGAATGGAGGAGATGGTTCAGGATTTAAGAGAGGATCCCGATTTAGTGTTTCCAGATAATCCTGAGGATCCTCAACCGCCGGAAGTTAAAAAATTCTTTGAACTTCTCAAGGCAGCAGAAGAGCCGTTGCACGAACACACGAGAGTAACCATTCTTGCTTTTGTGACGCGACTTATGGCTATCAAGTCTAAGTTCGCATTCTCCATCAACTGCTTAAATGAACTTTTGAATTTGATCAGCGACGTATTACCACCAAATCACAAAATGCCCAAAGACGTGTATCAGTCAAGAAAGTTACTCTCTGGCTTAGGTATGGAGTATCAAAAAATTGATGTTTGTCCAGATAACTGTATGCTTTTCTGGAAGGAAAATGAAAAATTAGACAAATGTTTGAGATGCAGCAAATCAAGGTTCGTTGAGGTCGTAAATGAAGATGGAGAAAAATTGACAACAGAAGTAGCAAATAAGCAACTTCGTTACATGCCTCTCACGCCTCGTGTAAAACGGTTGTTTCTCTCAAAAAACACCGCTAAGCAGATGAGATGGCACAAAGAACGTGAACGCGAGAACCCTCAAGTTATGATGCACCCATCTGATAGTGATGCGTGGAAGGCGCTTGATGATTTTGATTCGGATTTTGCTAGTGAAGCTAGAAATATTCGAATCGGGTTGGCGACGGACGGGTTCTCACCTTTCAATATGACTGCATCGCCGTATTCTTGTTGGCCTGTATTTGCAGTTCCATACAATCTTCCACCTCACCTTTGCATGAAATACGATTACATGTTTCTGTGTCTAATCATTCCTGGACCAGAACACCCTGGAAAACATCTCAATGTAATATTGGAACCTTTAGTCGATGAGTTGAAAAAATTGTGGGAAGGAGTCGAAGCTTACGATTGCTACAAGAAAGAGAGATTCAATCTTCGAGTTGCGTACTTGTGGTCGATTCATGATTTCATGGCCTACGGTATTTTTGCTGGATGGAGTTGTCATGGAAAGTTGACATGTCCAATATGTGGTAAGGATACAGATTGTTTTCGTCTTGAGTTTGGTGGGAAAATCTGTTACTTTGATTGCCACAGATGTTTCTTGCCTCTCGATCACCCGTTCAGATTTGAGGCAAATCAATTCAGAAAAGACACCATTGTTACCAAAGGCCCACCGAAACGTTTGAGTGGCGCAGAGATTCATGCTGCGCTCGATAATTTGAAACCAGACGGTACTGGTTACCTGGGATTTGGAATAGAACATAATTGGACACATAAATGTTCTTTGTGGGAACTCCCTTATACGGAGGCCTTGATTCTGATGCACAACATTGATGTCATGCACCAAGAGCGGAATGTTGCTGAAAGCATTATTAGTACATGTATGGATTTTCCCGAAAAACCAAAGATAATATAAAGGCCAGAAAAGATCTAGAGAAAATTTGTAACCGACCAAGCCTGGTCTTGCTTCAGAGTGGTGCTAAGCCACGTGCGTCATTTTGTCTAAAATCTAAGCAAAAGAAAGAGGTGATGGTGTGGTTGAAAAACTTAAAATTTCCAGATGGGTATGCCGCGGGATTCAGAAGGTCCGTGAATTTGAGGACAGGAAAAATGAATGGATTGAAGAGTCATGATTATCACATTATTATGGAAAGATTACTTCCTGTAATGTTTCGGGGTTACTTGAATAATGATGTGTGGACGACGTTAGCTGAGTTAAGCTACTTCTATAGACAACTTTGTAGTAAAGAAATTAAAAAAGATGTGATGGAGAAATTAGAGAAGGAGATTCCGGTCCTTATTTGCAAATTGGAAAAAATATTTCCCCCTGGATTCTTCAATCCGACGCAACATCTACTTGTACACCTTCCATATGAAGCTAAGATTGGGGGTCCTGTGCAGTATAGATGGATGTATCACATAGAAAGGACACTTAAGAAGCTTAGTGCAATGGTTGGCAACAAGGGAAGAGTTGAAGGGTGTATTGCGGAAGAATTTAAATATAAAGAGATATCAGCCTTCACGAGTGTATACTTTGCAGAAGAACACAATGTAAATGCACCTACATTAAGGTATAATGTTGATCAAGCTGGTCCATGCAGTAAACTCAAAATTTTGTCATTCGAGGGAAAGACAGTTGGAGCATCAACTGAATATCACATTGGACGTGAAGAAAAGTTGGATGCATTACTCTACATGTATGAAAACATGGAAGAGATGACTCCATACTTCAAGTAAGCATAGATTTTCAAAATTGAAGAGCAACATGTGCTCATTACTCCTCGTAACTCTTTTATTTACTTTTTTTTTCAACAGAGAGTACGAACGACAGAATAAGGGTAAACTGTCGACGAGGCTGTATGAAATCATGCTTCGTGAAGGAAAAGAAGGCACTCCCAATTTCATTAATTGGTTTCGAGTTCATGTAAATATCACATCCGTTTTCTTATGTGTTCATATAGTTTATCTTTTTAATAGTTCATCCTATTGATCTATATTCGTAACTGACAGTGCGAAAAAACTTCCAACGTTGACGAGGACTTACGTCAGATGTCACGTGCACTTGTCAAAGTCAGAAGCTATGGTCGTTATGATGTCAAGGGATATCATTTTTGTTCAACCAAATTTGAATGTACTCGACCGTTAGCTGCGACAACAAATACTGGTGTGGTATGTTGGTCTTTTGATGAGCAAGGAAGGGAGATGAATTATTATGGAACTATCAAAGATATATTGGAATTCGACTTCGCTGGGGGAAAAAAATCTGAAAGTTATGTTCTTCAAATGTGATTGGATCGATCCTAAACATGGGATACGACAAAACCAATTTGGTATGGTAGAAGTCAAACACGAGCGTATAATGACTCGTGGTTGTAGTAAATTTGTTCTTGGTTTTCAAGTGGACCAAGTGTATTATATGTCATATCCCTGTATCGATCTTAAAGACTGGTGGGTAGTGTACAACGTAAATCCCCGTGAAAGATTATATTTAAAGGGTGATACAAGTTATCGACAAAATGAGGTGGAAGCTGATGTTGAAGAAATTTATCAAGAAATTGAAGTTCCACCCGTTTTTAATATAGAAATAACAATGGAGCCAGATTCAGTAGCGGGCGATCTTAATGATGTAATAGTTCCTCCAAAAAGGAAACGAAAGTCGAAGAAGAAAAAGACGCCCGAGAGAAAGTCGACGCGCTTGAGAAGACAACAAATTAATCCTGATTTCGAATATGATTAAGAAGTAAATATTTATTTTGATGAATTAAAATTTAATTTATTGTTATACTATGTTGTTATCTCTTTATTGTTATACTAATATAATTTTCATTATGCAGGATGGCGACTCGAAAGTTGAAGAATTTTGTGAAGGGCATGACGAAGGGCTCTTCTTCTTCTTCAGGAAGAAGCAAAGCACAGGAGTGTCTGTTCTAGGGTACCGAGTCGCTCTCGAGCAACAGACGACAGGCTTTGATGGAACATCTTCCACCTGATATGCAGGGACAGGTGTGATTACTCTAAATTATTATTTTATTTCAATATAGTAATGTTTATATGAATCTAATGATTAAAGTGTTTCATGTGCAGGATGTTAACGAGACTCGAGAGGAGGAGGCGAGGGGTGAGGATGCGGCCGATTACGATGCGGCCGATGCAGACTATGAGCAGGAAGATGATGCTGGAGGTGGAGGTGGAGATGGGTGGTCTTCCGGTGGTGGTCAGTTTGAGGGTGGATGGTCAGCAGGCGGATGGGACTCATGGCCTAGCAGTGATGCTGGAGCTTCTAGTGGTGGAGGGTCTTCTCGGACACGGAAGTCGAGGAAAACACATTGGGTGCTTCCTCCTAAAGTTCCTGCTCGTGAGGAGGATAAGATTTTTATCGTACCGTGTGGCGACGAGTGAGTTGATTCTAATGTTAAATATTTGTTCATGCATTATATGAAATTTGTTAATGCTTCTTTTGTACAATGTGGTTGCAGGTCTTGGATTGATGCATCTTTTCAAGGTCAAGGACGTCGCACACAGGTGAATAAAGTTTTGGGAAGTATATGCAAATATCTCTGGCCTGGTGTAGTGATGGAGAAAGGCGTTGAGGTGCCTTGTATGTCTTGGGATCAGTACGGGCTCGCGTTCAATGCGGAACATAGGAATGCCCAAGGTGCTGTGTGGCATGAGTTCTGGGTATGTTCTCTAGCCCAACTTGAATTGATTCAACTATACAATGTGCTAAAAATCTTGTTTCTTGTTTTTTCAGAAACGTTATAAGTTGCCTGAAGATGGAAGTATGAACGATCGTGCATGGATCGTTTTTAACAAGAGCGCGACTACCTTGGTTAGGGATCAGATGTATTATGCTCGGATCCAGGTCACTTTTGATTACATATTAAGGCAGGAAGGACGTCGGCCACGTTCCAAAAGTGAGGCATCAAACAAATACTTAACCGAAGAAGAATATCTTAAGGTAAATTGTTTTTATCCTAATTCATGTCCAAGTGTTAGTACTAACAATACATTGGATCGAAATAAAGTTTTCAGACTCGGTGCCATGGATGGCATCAAATGAGGCTGGTTGGTGGGCTGTATGCAAATATTGGGCAACAGATGGATTTAAAGATGTTTCATTGAGAAACAGCTCAAATCGTGGGCATGATGTTCACCACAGATATGGTGGTGATGGCCACGTTCGTTTGGCAAAGCGCATGGTAAGTGTAATTTATGGTCGTGCATATCATGAATCTTCTATGTGTTTTATGTTATTTTCTTTTGCCTGTAGGAAGCTAGTTCTGGTGTTACGCCGAGTGATGTTCAGGTTTACCTTAGAGGTCACAGGGGGTCGGATCCTACAAATCCAGAACAATTGTGTTCTCAGTCAGCTGCTGAGCGTGTGGTGAGACTTTCGCAACTAGTTACAATGCACTTCTATTCTAAGAGTCGAGAAAAATATAACTGCATTGTTTATTATTTGTCAGGCCTCATATGGTGCTTCCATGATGTCGGAGCATGGGCAAGACTATGATTGGATGAATCAGCCTATCGATCCTCAGGTTGTGTATGCTAGTGGAGGCGGAAAACCTCATGGACGGTGAGTTTGCTATTATGAATTCGTCGATTTGATCTTTTCTAACATGATGTGTTGCGTGTTTAACTTCTTTCTATTTTTTTGTAGTTACCCTATGTTTGGTAGTGTTATCGACTCGACTCAGGTGAGGCCTGAAAGGTCTCGCCCATCGAGGTCGTCTAGCCGTGGTCCTCGCTCTAGTACCCAAGGAAACGCCGAGCTGATCCGGGTGCAGGAAGCTTTGAGGCGGCAGGAGGAGTATAACAAGCAACAACAAGAGTACTGGGCTGCTCAATTTGCACGACAGCAGGAGATGATGCAGGTAATTAGATCCTCGTGAGCCTCTACTATAATTGGAGCACATATTTTGTAATATATCCTCGTAACATAGCTTTCAATTTCTTTCAACAAATAGCACTAGGGCAACGTCCAGATTTTTCAGCGATGACTATGCCACCTCCTCCACCTATCCCGCAGTTTGTACCGACTCCACAATTTAGTTGGCCCACACCTGCACCTCAGGTTATACTACTTCACAACAAGAACTACTAACACATTTTTTTGAATGTTGTAGGTCCCTCCAGGAAACTTGCTAACTCCGGGAAATGAGGACTCTGAAGATGCGGTCGCTTCTTTTGTGGACGGTCTTCTAAACAGCGGAGGAGCTAGCAGATCAAATCAACCCCATCCATTTGATCAACCTCCTCCATTTGAGTAGCCTGTCTCCTTGTGTTTTTCTCGTACTATGGACTTGTGAACTTGTGGTATTGGGAACTTGTGAACTTGTGGTATTGGGAACTTGTGAACTTGTGCTATTGTGAACTTGTGAACTTGTGCTTTAATTTGTGGACGGGTGAACATTTTGTGAATTTAATTGTGTGTTTCGTGTGAAACGATGAATTATGGATATTTGTGGTATTGTATGTGATTCTGGATGAATTATTGAAAACTGGATATTGTGTGCAGATTGAATTTGTATGATTGTTTGTAAAACAAAAGCAGGAAAATTCTGTTTCTCTGTTTTTTAATTACTTCCGACGGCCTCTTATTTCCGACGGGGCCGTCGGAAATAAGCTGTGACGGCGTCAGACGCCGGCGGCCGGCCGTCTGCGGGGCCCACCTCGCTTTATTTCCGACGGCCCCACCCTGGCCGTCGGAAATAAACATACTTCCGACGGCCCCGTCGGAAACGCGGGTACTTCCGACTGGGTATTCCCTACGGCGTTACTTCCGACGGGACCCGCTTTAAGCCGTCGGAAGTAGTTACTTCCGACGATTTAGGATTTACTTCCGACGGTTTAGGCCGTCGGAAACTGGGCGTTTTCCTGTAGTGCAAATATACAAAACGAATCAGTGAGACATCATACCTTGGTCTACGAAGTGTTGCAACTCGAAACTTTGAATACAACAACTTTTGACGAAGTTTTGAATTGAGAGGAGATGAGGTCTTCTCAGCCAGCAGCGCGGCCGGTTTTATAGGCCTCCGTAGCTCGGCGCCATGATCTGTGGCGCCGAGCTACGAGACCGCGTCGGCGTCGCGTCAGCCCTAAGATGCAGATAGCCGTTAGTGCCACGTTAGAGTCGGCGTCATAGGCTATGGCGCCGAGCTGTGTTACCTCGGCGTCATAGCCTATGGCGCCGAGTATCGGGTCGAAAAATACATATAAAATTTCTGGGGTCTAATTGTACATTTTTGTCGTATAATGGGCTAAAAAACAAAAAATTGGGGCACCTTAATAGGTACGCAGTCGTGCATGGCTTTCTCATACCGTACGCATCTCTTTTTTTTTTATTTTCTGTTGGATTTTCTTCCGAGACCCTGTGCATGCGGATGAGATCAGATGGATTTTCTGTTGGAGCAGCCGTGCATGCGGTGCCCGAGAATAGAGGAGTTTTTCTGTTATTTATGTACTTCTATAATCAAGTTGACACCGTGGCTCTGCATATATATATGTACCTCGGGCCGCCACGAGAGTTCTTCTACAGGCACCGTAGCTCTCCATCTCTACTACCCTGTGAGGTTTTTGCTGGCTGCGGGCGGTCGCGTATCTCATCGCTGCGCATATCAATGGAGATGACCTCCGCCATGGAGATTAGCCTTGAGCAGATCAGGACAGAGGCTGTTGATCTGGTTAGATTAACACTTATATTTTTGGATTGATCTGTTCTATGTGTTTTATTTTCGACAAAAATCGATTTAGCTCTGTTCTTTATTTCGATCTGACAAATGCAGGAGAACATCTCTATGGAGGAAGTGTTTGCCTTCCTTAAATGCTGCAAGGAAGGGCTCAGCACCGAGGAAGCCCAGAAACGCGTCCTCATGTTTGGTCCCAATAAATTAGAAGAAAGAAAGGTCCTATATTTCATCGTCTCTGCATCTTAGATCATTCTTGTAGCTGACTGACACACAATCTGATTAAATTAATCTACGATATCCTCGTGTGTGTTTGCAGGAGAGCAAGGTGCTCAAGTTCCTAATGTTTATGTGGAACCCGCTGTCGTGGGTGATGGAGATGGCCGCCGTGATGGCCATCGCGCTCGCCAACGGCGACAACCGGCCGCCGGACTGGCAGGACTTTGTCGGCATCGTGGTGCTCCTCGTCATCAACTCGACCATCTCCTTCGTCGAGGAGAACAACGCCGGGAGCGCCGCGGAGGCGCTCATGGCCAACCTCGCGCCCAAGACCAAGGTGCTGCGGGACGGCCAATGGAGCGAGGAGGACGCGGCGGTGCTCGTCCCGGGCGACATCATCAGCATCAAGCTCGGCGACATCGTCCCGGCCGACGCCCGCCTCTTGGAGGGCGACGCGCTCAAGATCGACCAGTCGGCGCTCACCGGCGAGTGCCTCCCGGTCACCAAGAGCCCCGGCAGCAGCGTCTACTCGGGGTCCACGTGCAAGCAGGGCGAGATCGAGGCGGTCGTGATCGCCACCGGCGTGCACACCTTCTTCGGCCGGGCGGCGCACCTCGTGGACAGCACCAACCAGGTCGGCCACTTCCAGAAGGTGCTCAAGGCCATCGGCAACTTCTGCATAGGTGCCATCGCCATGGGCGTAATCGTCGAGGTCGTCGTCATGTACGCGGTCCAGCACCGCCGCTACCGCGAGGGCATCGACAACCTCCTCGTGCTGCTGATCGGCGGCATCCCGATCGCCATGCCCACCGTGCTGTCCGTCACCATGGCGATCGGATCCCACAAGCTGTCGCTGCAGGGCGCTATCACCAAGCGCATGACCGCCATCGAGGAGATGGCCGGCATGGACGTGCTCTGCAGCGACAAGACCGGCACGCTCACCCTCAACAAGCTCAGCGTCGACCGCACCCTCGTTGAGATCTTCGCCGCGGGCGTTACGAAGGACGACGTTATCTTGTTCGCCGCCAGGGCGTCTAGGGTGGAGAACCAGGACGCCATCGACGCCGCCATGGTCGGCATGCTGGGTGACCCGAAGGAGGCCAGGGACGGCATCCAGGAGGTGCACTTCTTCCCGTTCAACCCCGTCGACAAGCGAACGGCTCTCACCTACATCGATCTGGCCGATGGGAGCTGGCACCGTGTCAGCAAGGGTGCACCTGAACAGGTACGTAGTCGTGCATGGCTTTCTCATGCATCTCTTCTTTTTTTTTTGGGGGGGATTTTCTGTTGGATTTTCTTCCGAGACCCTGTGCATGCGGATGCATGAGATCAGATGGATTTTCTGTTGGAGCAGCCATGCATGCGGTGCCCGAGAATAGAGGAGTTTTACGTTTTTCTGTTATTTATTTACTTATTTATTTTATGAATTTCAAAATTCATTTGCTGAGTTTTTTTTTTGTATGTTACTCTTCTATGGCACGCAGATACTGGCTCTCTGCAACTGTGGAGACGACGTGTGCAACTTGGTTCACACTGTGATAGACAAATATGCCGAGCGTGGTCTTCGATCTCTTGCAGTTGCAAGACAGGTATGGTTTTGCAGTCGATGGTACTTGAAAAAAAATATTCTTTCACTCTCAGACACCTAATGCTTTATCCTGCTTTCCTACAGCAAGTTCCGGAGAAGAGCAAAGAGAGCCTCGGAGATCCATGGGAATTCGTGGGTCTGCTTCCTCTGCTGGACCCTCCGAGGTCGGACAGCTCCGACACAATCAAGCGCGCGCTCGACCTCGGTGTCAACGTCAAGATGATCACCGGTACGCCTCGCATTCCGATTTCCGAGAGGTTTCTTTCACTCACGTTGCTATGTTCTGACAATGGTCGCAACCTGCTTGCATTGCAGGTGACCAGCTCGCCATTGCCAAGGAGACCGGGAGACGGCTAGGGATGGGCACCAACATGTACCCGTCGTCCGCTCTGCTCGGGCAGAGCAAAGATGAAGCCACCGCTTCGGTCCCCGTGGACGACTTGATCGAGAAGGCCGACGGCTTTGCTGGCGTCTTCCCAGGTAGGGAGGAGGGAGGAGGGGTTTTGCAATGTGCATGAACTGCTATAACAATTGCCAATGGTGCTGTGCGTTCTTGATGCAGAGCACAAGTACGAGATCGTAAAGAGGCTGCAGGAGATGAAGCACATCTGCGGGATGACGGGAGACGGGGTGAACGACGCGCCCGCCCTGAAAAAAGCCGACATCGGAATCGCCGTGGCGGGAGCCACTGACGCGGCACGGAGCGCCTCCGACATCGTTCTTACCCAAGAAGGCCTCAGTGTCATCATCAGCGCCGTGCTCACCAGCAGGGCCATCTTCCAGAGAATGAAGAACTACACTGTGAGCATTCTTCCTCTGGCGACAAAAAATCCACTAACAATTCTGACCTGACCCTAATCCGTTCTCTTGTTTTTGGTCAGATATACGCGGTGTCGATCACTATTCGTATTGTGGTAAGTTAATTTTTTGTTTTGACATAGGCCTTGCAAAGAATCTAGAGAGTATTGTCTGAAATTCTTATGAACTGTGAACGTGCAGCTCGGATTCTTGCTGATTGCACTGATATGGAAATTTGATTTCTCGCCATTTATGATCCTGGTCATAGCCATTCTAAATGATGGTGAGCTTGCACTGCTCCCCCTACTTCATTAGAGGCGTTGTTCAATTGCATGCGTACTGTTCGTTAATCTCTATGCATTGCTATTATATGAATGATTCCAGGCACTATCATGACTATTGCCAAGGACAGAGTCAAACCGTCGCCGCACCCCGATAGCTGGAAGCTGAATGAGATCTTTGCCACCGGCGTGGTGTATGGAGCCTACATGGCTGTGATGACCGTGGTGTTCTTCTGGGCCATGAGAAGCACAGACTTCTTCTCTGTAAGCATTCCTTCATTAACTAGATGTTTGCCAGGGCGATTATTCACTGCCATTCTCTCTCTCGTTGTGTCAACGCAGAACACCTTCCACGTGAGATCTCTGCGCGGCAGCACCGAGGAGATGATGTCTGCCCTCTACCTGCAAGTCAGCATCATCAGCCAGGCCCTCATCTTCGTGACGCGGTCTCGCAGCTGGTGCTTCGCCGAACGCCCCGGCTTCTTGCTGTGCGCAGCGTTCGTGATCGCGCAGATCGTATGTCCTACTGCCTATTGATCACCATCTCGTTTCACCTCTGCCCAGCCAGCTGACCTGACCGCCGCTTTGTGGTTGCAGGTTGCCACTCTGATTGCAGTGTTGGCCGACTTTGGGTTCGCCCACATCAGAGGAATCGGGTGGGGGTGGGCGGGCGTCATCTGGCTCTACAGCGTCGTCACCTTCGTCCCGCTCGACCTGTTCAAGTTCGCCATCCGCTACGTGTTGGCTGGCAAGGCCTGGAACAATCTCCTGCAGAACAAGGTACGTACGTGTTGATGGTTTGCTTCAATCTCATGCTATCCTTTTGTATTACTCACGCCCTGTTGTTTCTTCTCTCTCTCTCTCAACAACACAGACGGCCTTCACGACGAAAAAGAACTACGGCGGGGAGGAGCGCATGGCGCAGTGGGCGACGACGCAGCGCAGCCTGCACGGCCTCCCGGTGACCGAGCCCGAGGCCGGCGGCAGGCGCAGCGGCAGCTTCGTGGAGTTGTCGGAGGTCGCCGAGCAGGCCAGGCGACGAGCCGAGTTCGCGAGGCTTCGCGAGAAGAACACCCTCAGGGGCCAGCTGGAGTCGTCGGCGAGGCTCCGCGGCGTCGACCTCAACGCGATCAAATCGCCGTTCTACAGCGTGTAGACGGGCGGAGTAGTTTGCCGGGGCCACTTGCCTCGCTAAGTTGGTGTTAACGTAAATAGATTATATGTGGTAATGGGTACCGATACTTTTGGTTGAGCTCTTTCTAGTAATATTAGATATTTCTATCTAATCCAATTATAACTAGTAACCATTACAGCCTGAAAGAGATATCATTACTATTTCTTTAACAATGTCTGTTATATATTATCCTAATTGGGTATTACTAAGTTGTTACGCACGCTACGTTTGTTTGTTTTTTTTTATTTTGAACATTAAATTTAATTTTGTTTATTCATCATCTCCCAAAGTTTCACAAAGTGTGTGTTTCTTTTATATATATTATCCTAATTGGGAGCTACGACGTACCCAAAGCCAGTGAACCGTACGTTTTATTGCCATCACCTTAAACCACAGACTATAGCATCAGAAACATGCAAGTTACACAATGCAGATACAAATGTTCATATGCAGATCTGCAACGTATAACAAAATCACCCAAAATACTTCACAGCCGACCAGCTTAGGCCCTGTTCGTTTTGTGCCAATCCATAGGGATTGAGGAGGATTAAATCCCCTACAAGTCAAAATTCTCTCCAATCCCTTCCAATCCCCCTCAATCCCTCTGGTTTTGGGATCAAACGAACATAGCCTTAGGTAGTTGCCCGCCTTCTGTGCCCGCGATGTCCTCTTGAGGGAGTCAAACACTTACTTACATATATAAATGCATAGTATATTTTGATTATGAAAAAATAGCCTACAGATTAGAAAAATATTAGATTGACTAATTCATCCTTTTCTTAAGGTTAGTTTAGAATCCAGAAAACCAGAGGATATTGAAACCTACCATCATCCTTTTATTCAAAATTGAATAAGATTAGTCCTTTCAATCTTCTCCGGTTTTATAGCTCTCAAACAAGCCATTAGGGGTGTTTGTGACTGCTTCATTTCACGACAATCAACTCAGCTTCACAAACCTCTATATAAATACTTCCAACTGCAACCTCTATCTAAATACTTTCAACTTCAACTACTCAACTAAACCAAAAAATGTAAAGTTAGGGTTAAATTCACCATTTTCATAAAGCAACAAAATTAATACTTCGCAGACACTATTTTTTTAATAACCTTGTGAAGTGAGAGCTAAGGCCCGCTCAGGTAGTGGCAGCTTAAACCCTAGCCGTCCCCACCTCTCCCTACCCCTTTCTCCCTCATCGTCGTCACTGGGGAGGCTGCTAGACGTCGTCTAGACTCCAGAGTAGGTGGCGGCGGGGCCCTTCTTGCCCGAACGCCTACATCTGGGTAGCAGTGGTGCGCGTGCACCTGCAGCGATGGTGGCTCTTCCTATGGGCGGTGATAAAACGATATCTAGGGGGGACATTGAGCGACCCGAGGAGGAGGAGCGCTAGCATGGAGCCAGATGCCGCGGCGCAAAGCGCCCACTCGACGAAGGTGAGGTGCGCCAGGTGATTCAGCCAGCGCTAGCACGCGCACGCGACGGCCGCCGGGTGGAGCCTTCTTGCATCAGGCTGGCAGCGGCCGTCTGTTATTGGCTCAGACTCTTCATGCTCAAGGACAGTAAGGATCAAGGCGGCATTGTTGTTGTGCTTGTGCTCTCCGACATGATCCATGTTGTGTGGCCTGAGGCCCGGCTCGGCCCCTGCACGGAGTGGCGGCCCTTGGCGGCAATGACATGTCCTCCATTGTTCACGTCCATGAGCTCGTCCAAGGTGCGCTTAGGCTCCTGCTACGATGCCTTCTCGGACCTCTGCTTCTCGTTCGTCGTCCGTCTAGACATGCCCTTTGGGCATCGGTGGCTGCCAGAGCCTATGCATTCAAGCTCGGGGCAGCTGCGACTATCTCTCGCTTTTTTTTATTTCATATCTTGCAAGTACCGTACATATAATCCCAAGACTAGAGTCATTTTGGAGTTGATTCACGGAATTGTTTGCTCATGGGACATATTTTATTTTCAAATGCAACCTATGGACTCTGTTGGTGTGCTTATTGGCTAGTTCGAGACTGTCTTCGTAGGACGGTCTATCTAAAAATTGAATGTTGTCACGTAACTCATGGTCGTTTGATATTAGCCAAGAGTTGGTGGTATTGCCGGTATGAGCATGGAAAGAATGTGGAGGCAAGGATAGTGATCTTTGATTTTGGTGGGACTTATGGGTCCTGGGCTCGTCAACTTCGGGCAGAAATCTCTAGGCCTGACCTTTGTTGGTTGTGCCTGACATTGACCTTGTTGAAGGCATTGTCTGAAGTACCAAGGGTCTTTTCTCTTGAGTGAAAACCTTTTGATTTGGCCTTTGTTGGTTGGGTCATGGCAACGACAACGTTCTTGTATGTCGTGTTTTTTCTGAAGACGTTGTTTTAGAGAGCCTCACTCTGGATTCTAGCTTTGCCTAATCAGTGTTTGATTTGAAGTCTATGTTGTGGTGATAGATCGCTCAAAGTGATGAGTTTGTTTCTCTTGTTTTTTTCCTTCCTTTTTCTTTTTTGGCTGTATACACTAAAGAGTATAGAGGCCGAGAGTAATCTTAATACTATTGTATTATCTTGATGTAATTGTCTAAAATTAATAAAGTTTTCTTTATCAAAAAAATAATCTTATGAAGTCAGGAAATAATTACCCACCATTGTCACCGATTACATACAAAACGCTTCGTTCTTTATTTCGGAATTGATTTGGTGATCGCACACATCTCTTATAGGTTATTAGGCCCCGTTTGGCATGAATCCGTCTCCTCTAAAAATAACTCCGGCTCTAGCTTCTCTTCAAGAACAACTTTTTTATAGGAGCATGTGTTTTTAACAAATCGTTTGACAAAACGACTCATTTTGATGCGAGAGAAGTGGAGTGAGAGGAGGAGTTGCTAGGAGCCAATTTTTTGGGCTCTGGTTCCTCTCTATAAAAATGGCTCCGGCTACTCGATGCTCTTTGTTGGAAGCTCTCTTTTTTAGACCATTTAGGAGGGCTCCTTCAAGAGTGGAGCCGAAGCCAGTTTAGGAGCCCTCTCAAACAGACCCTTACCGCTAGAAGCACTACCAGAATCGATGGCTTTGCCGAGTGCCTGAAGCACTCGACAAAGTCTTTGCCGAGTGTCGCACTCGGCAAAGAGGGCTCGGCACACAGTGCATCGGAAAAGCCTTCTTTGCCGAGTACTTTTTCTCGGGCACTCGGCAAAGAGGTTTGTCGAGTGCTAGAGAGCACTCGGCAAAGAAAAGCAGCCATTACGGCGTCGGGTGACGGAGACGGTGTCTGTGCCGAGTGTCCTAAGTGACACTCGGCAAAGAATTTACCTCTTTGTCGAGTGTCTACCGACCTGCACTCGGCAAAGGATCCACCAGCGGGGTCCCCATGTCAGGTACTTTGCCGAGTGCTTTGCATGGCACCGGCAAAGCATGCTTCTTTGCCGAGTGTCAGGGCCACTACACTCGGCAAAGAACCTATACCGGTGCCCAGGTCTTGGTTCTTTACCGAGTGTTATGGTCCTGACATTCGGCAAAGAACCTCTTTGCCGAGTGTCACACTCGGCAAAGTGACCAGTACACAGCTTTTTTATTTGTTTTTCCTATTCTATCCAAACAAACAAAAGATATTTCACAGATATCACATATATACATCACAGATCATCACAGACATATATAGCCAACACAAACAGTATTAACACAAATTCTGACATAAGTATTCAACATAAGTTCAGAGGTTCTCAACACAAACAGTATTAACACAAGTTCAAAAGTATCAACACAAGTTCACAAGCTCTGACATAACTATTCAACATAAGTTTTGTAGTCCAAACAATAAAAACAAAACTCTCATGGAGGTGGGCGGTTGGACTGGTGCTGCGTTGGGATGTACCCTTCATGAGGGTTGTTGGATGCCGCCCCAGATTGGCCCTGCACAGAGAAGAGATTGCATGTGTTATACCAGATGCATTACCAACATCTAACTACAATTTTGATACTCACAGGAGTATGGAATAGAGCAGGGTCAACTGCAGGGAACAATGGAGGTGGCGGAGCAAAACCCTGTGCGGCGCCAAGGCTCTGCATGTACTGGAACATCTCCACCATCCTCTGATGATCTGCCTCGCGAGCCACCCGCTCTGCCTCCCGCTCCGCCATCATCCTCGCCTCCATCTCTTCTAGTTGGGACTATAATATTAAAAGCCAATGTTATAGTAACTCAAAGAGAACGTTGATAACTCAAGTAAGGACGAGTTATAGAAGCACTAACCTCGAGTTGTTGTATGCGATGCTGTGAGCTGTCGTGCCGAGGTCGTATGTGGGAGCACCTAGAGGGGGGTGAATAGGTGATCCTGTAAAAACTTAAAACTTATAGCCACAAAACTTGGTTAAGTGTTAGAGAGATAATGCCAAGTGACTATGAAGCAAGCTCTTGCGAATCACAACAATCACACAAAAAGCAATCACAAGAGACACGCGAGTTATCCCGTGGTTCGACAAGTACAACACTTGTCTACCTCCACGTTGTAGCGTCCCAATGGACGAGGGTTGTACTCAACCCCTTTCAAGTGATCCAATGATCAACTTGAATACCACGGTGTTTTTCTTTCTTTCACTATATCCCGTTTGCGAGGAATCTCCACAACTTGGAGCCTCTCGCCCTTACAATTGATGATCACAAATAAGTACGGATGTAAGGGAGGGAAGAGCAACACACACAAGACTCAAAGCAAGAGCACAAACACGCACACTAGCCACAACTTGAGCTCACAACACAACTCGAGGAGTTCTCTACTCAAATAGAGCTCAAGTCACTATCACAAAGAATCAAATGCGCGAGAATGAAGTCTTGGTGCTTAGATATGATCAAAGAATGCTTGGTGTACTCCTCCATGCGCCTAGGGGTCCCTTTTATAGCCCCAAGGCAGCTAGGAGCCGTTGGAGGCATTCCAGGAAAGCAATTCTTGCCTTCTGTCGGGTGGCGCACCGAACAGTCCGGTGCACCACCGGACATCCACTGTTCACTGTCCGGTGCTGATTGCTTTCCTAAATTGGCGCAGCCGACCGTTGAAGATTTGGAGCCGTTGGAGCATCGGACACTGTCCGGTGCACACCGGACAGTCCAGTGCCCCCATCAAACCGTTGGCTCGGCCACGCGTCACGCGCGGATTGCACGGCCGACCGTTGGCTCATCGGATAGTCCGGTGCACCACCAAACAGTCCGGTGAATTTTAGCCGTACGCCGCCGACGAATTCCCGAGAGCGGCTAGTTGACCAGACGCCAGCCTGGCACATCGGACACTGTCCGGTGCACCACCGGACACTGTCCGGTGCACCCAGACTGCGCAGAGTCTTGGCTGCTTCAGCCAAGTCTTTTTCCTTTTGTATTTTCTATGATTCTAGCACTTAGACAAATATGTTAGTGCACAAAAACCAATGTACTAAGTCTAGAATCATACCTTTGTGTTGATTTGCACTTCATCCACCATTTGGCACTTATTAATACTTAAGGCAATTGTGTTGGACACTTAATCACCAAAATACTTTAGAAATGGCCCAAGGGCACATTTCCCTTTCAATATCCCCCTTTTTGGTGATTTATGCCAACACATCAAAAAGCAACAAATAGAAGTGCAACATCAATGCAATTAAGAACAAGAATTGTTTTTGATTCAAATTTGGCATGTTTGGATCATTCTTTGCCACAACTTGGTTTGTTTTCAAAATCAAGTTCAATTTCCTATCTCTAAGTCAAACACACTTGTTTAGGCATAAAGAGAGGTACTTCATGGGAAAATTTGATCAAGAGCCAAAAAACGCCCCCTTTTTCCCATAATCCTATATTCTCCCCACAAGAGACCAAAAGTTCTAACTCTACTATTTTCAAAATTCTAAAGTGGTAGCTGATCCATTTGCTTTGGCCTTAATTTCTCCCCTTAGGAATTAAGCACCAAAACGGGATCATTATTGGCCCTTAAACCCCATTGCCTCACCAAAATCTTCAATTAAGAGTAAAAAAGGCAATAAGAGCACGAAGATGAACTTGGAGTAAATTACCCTCTCATCGGAGTGCAATGGAAGTCTTGCATGGTCCAAGTTCACCTTTTCCCTTTCAATCACCTTTGAGACTAAATTAAGAAAACTCAAGCACACGGTTAGTCTTAAAGGGTCAAGTTGCAGCATTTCTCCCCCTAAATATATGCACCATTCACACATGGACTTGTGAGGTCCGGGGATCCCTTGCACAACTTGAGCACCATACATAAGCAATAAAATGCATAAAGGAACATGATCAAAGGCATAAAATACATGTATGCTCTAGATCAATCCAAGTTACGCGAATCTAAGACATTTAGCTCACTACGCAGCCTGCAAAAGGTATTCTCATCTAGAGGCTTGGTAAAGATATCGGCTAGCTAGTTCTCGGTGCTAACATAAAACACTTCGATATCTCCCTTTTGCTGGTGGTTTCTCAAAAAGTGATGCCGGATGTCTATGTGCTTTGTGCGGCTGTGTTCAACAGGATTGTCCGCCATGCGGATTGCACTCTCATTGTCACATAGGAGTGGGACTTCGCTCAGATTGTAGCCAAAGTCCTGGAGGGTTTGCCTCATCCAAAGTAGTTGCGCGCAACACTATCCTGCGGCAACGTACTCGGCCTCAGCGGTGGATAGGGCAACGGAGGTTTGTTTCTTAGAACTCCAAGACACCAGGGACCTTCCTAGGAATTGGCACGTCCCTGATGTACTCTTCCTATCAACCTTACATCCAGCATAATCGGAGTCTGAATATCCAATTAAGTCAAAGGTAGACCTCTTTGGATACCAGATCCCGAAGCAAGGCGTAGCAACTAAATATCAAAGGATTCACTTAACGGCCACAAGGTGACACTCCCTTGGGTCGGATTGAAATCTAGCACACATGCATATGCTAAGCATAATATCCGGTCTACTAACACATAAATAAAGTAAAGACCCTATCATAGACCAGTATGCCTTTTGATCAACGGACTTACCTCCTTTGTTGAGGTCGACATGTCTGTCGGTTCCCATTGGAGTCTTTGCGGTCTTGGCGTCCTTCATCCCGAACCGCTTGAGCAAATCTTGCGTGTACTTTGTTTGAGAGATGAAGGTGCCGTCCTTGAGTTGCTTCACTTGGAACCTAATGAAGTAGTTCAACTCGCCCATCATCGACATCTCGAATTTCTGAGTCATCACCCTGCTAAACTCTTCACAAGACTTTTGGTTAGTAGAACCAAATATTATGTCATCGACATAAATTTGGCACACAAATAGATCACCATCACAAGTCTTAGTAAAAAGAGTTGGATCGGCTTTCCCAACCTTGAAAGCATTAGCAATTAGAAAATCTCTAAGGCATTCATACCATGCTCTTGGGGCTTGCTTAAGCCCATAGAGCGCCTTAGAGAGCTTACACACGTGGTTGGGGTACCGTTCATCCTCAAAGCCAGGGGGTTGCTCCACGTACACCTCCTCCTTGATTGGCCCGTTGAGGAAAGCGCTCTTCACGTCTATTTGGAACAACCTGAAAGAATGATGAGCGGCATAGGCTAACAAAATACGAATCGACTCTAGCCTAGTCACAGGAGAAAAAGTCTCCTCAAAGTCCAAACCTGCGACTTGGGCATAACCTTTTGCCACAAGTCTAGCCTTGTTCCTTGTCACCACCCCGTGCTCGTCCTGTTTGTTGCAGAACACCCACTTGGTTCCCACAACGTTTTGCTTGGGACGTGGCACCAGTGTCCAAACTTTATTTCGCTTGAAGTTGTTGAGCTCTTCCTGCATGGCCAACACCCAGTCTGGATCTAGCAAGGCCTCTTCTACCTTGAAAGGCTCAATAGAAGAGACAAAAGAGTAATGCTCACAAAAATTAGCTAATCTAGAGCGAGTGGTTACTCCCTTGCTTATGTCACCTAAAATCTGGTCGACGGGATGATTCCTTTGAATCGTCGCTCAAACTTGAGTTGGAGGGGCTTGTGGTACTTCTTCCTCCTCATCTTGGACATCCTTTGCTCCCCCTTGATCACACGCCTCTTCTTGAGGGACCTGTTCGTCATCTTGAATTGGGGAATGCACCATCGTTGAGGAAGAAGGTTGATCTTGCTCCTTGTGTTCCTGTGGTCGCACATCTCCAATGGCCATGGTGCGTATTGCGTCCGTTGGAACATCATCCTCATCTACATCATCAAGATCAACTTGCTCTCTCGGAGAGCCATTAGTTTCATCAAATACAACGTCGCTAGAGACTTCAACCAAACCCGATGATTTGTTGAAGACTCTATACGCCTTTGTATTTGAGTCATAACCTAACAAAAACCCTTCTACAGCTTTGGGAGCAAATTTTGAATTCCTACCTTTCTTCACTAGAATGTAGCATTTACTCCCAAAAACTCGAAAATATGAGACGTTGGGTTTGTTACCGGTTAGGAGTTCATACGACATCTTCTTGAGGAGGCGATGAAGGTAGACCCGGTTTATGGCGTGGCAAGCTGTGTTCACAGCTTCCGACCAAAACCGCTTGGGTGTCTTGAATTCTCCAACCATCGTCCTCGCCATGTCTATGAGCGTCCTATTCTTCCTCTCTACCACACCATTTTGTTGTGGTGTGTAGGGAGCGAAGAACTCATGCTTGATTCCTTCCTCCTCAAGGTACTCCTCCACTTGAAAGTTCTTGAACTCGGACCCGTTGTCGCTTCTAATCTTTTTCACCTTGAGCTCAAATTCGTTTTGAGCTCGCCTTAGAAAGCGCTTGAGGGTCCCTTGGGTTTCTGATTTATCCTGCAAAAAGAATACCCAAGTGAAGCGGGAAAAATCATCAACAATAACAAGACCATACTTACTTCCCCCGATGCTGAGGTAGGCGACGGGTCTGAAGAGGTCCATGTGAAGTAGCTCCAAAGGTCTTAATGTGGTCATCACATTCTTGCTATGATGAGAGCTTCCCACCTGTTTACCTGCTTGACAAGATGCACAAGGTCTATCTTTTTCGGAAGTTACATTTGTTAGACCTAACACATGTTCTCCCTTTAGAAGTTTGTGAAGGTTCTTCATCCCCACATGTGTTAGACGGCGATGCCACAGCCAGCCCATGCTAGTCTTAGCGATTAAGCATGCATCTAGATCGGCCTCCTCCTTTGAAAAATCAACTAAATAGAGTTTGCCATCTAGTACACCCTTAAAAGCTAATGAACCATCACTCCTTCTAAAGACAGACACATCTACATTTGTAAATAAGCAATTGTAATCCATCTTACATAATTGACTAACGGACAACAAGTTATACCCGAGCGATTCAACTAAAAACACATTAGATATGGAATGCTCGGATGAAATAGCTATCTTTCCTAGTCCTTTAACCTTGCCTTGATTCCCGTCACCGAATATGATTGAATCTTGGGAATCTTTGTTCTTGACGTAGGAGGTGAACATCTTCTTCTCCCCCGTCATGTGGTTTGTGCATCCGCTGTCGATAATCCAGCTTGAGCCCCCAGATGCATAAACCTTCAAGGCAAATTAGGCTTGGGTTTTAGGTACCCAACTCTTGTTGGGTCCTACAAGGTTAGTTACAATAGCCTTAGGGACCCAAATGCAAGTTTTATCTCCCTTGCATTTTGCCCCCAATTTCCTAGCAACCACTTTCTTATTTTTACACGAAAGTACAAAATCAGTGTTGCATGCATGAAAAACAGTAGCAAATTTATTTTGCATTTTCTTAGGTACATGATGAACAACATTGTTTCTAGGCATATTTCTACTATGCACAAAAGAAGAACTTGAACCAATCATGGCATGTGAATCATAAGCATTATAACTCCTATTATGATGAGCATTTCTAGAAAATTTTCTATCATAAATAAATGCATGATTCTTTTGACTACTACTAGCCATCGGAGCCTTCCCTTTTTCCTTGTTGAAAATTGGAGCCCTTTGGCTTGTTAAGTTCTTTGCTTCCCTCTTAAAGCCAAGCCCATCCTTAATTGAGGGGTGTCTACCAACAGTGTAGGCATCCCTAGCAAATTTTAGTTTATCAAAATCACTTTTGCAAGTCTTAAGTTGAGCATTAAGACTTGCTACTTCATCATTTAATTTAGAAATAGAAATTAAATGTTCATCACAAGCATCAACATTAAAATCCTTGCATCTATTGCAAATTACAACATGCTCTACACAAGGACTGGATTTATTAACTAACTCTAGCTTAGCATTTAAATCATCATTCAAAATCTTCAAGCTAGAAATAGATTCATTACAAATAGATAATTCAGAAGATAGTAATTCATTCCTTTTAATTTCTAAGGCAAGAGACTTTTGAACACTAACAAATTTGTCATGTTCCTCATACAAGATGTCCTCTTGTCTCTCTAGCGGTCTATCTTTTTCATTCAATGCATCAATCAGCGCATTAATCTTTTCTACCTTAGCTCTATCTAATCCTTTGAACAAGCTAGTATAGTCTACTTCATCATCACTAGAGTCCTCATCACTAGAAGTAGAGTACATAGGAGTTTCTCTAGTGTTTACCTTCTTTTCCTTTGCCATTAGACAAGTATGGCGCTCGTTGGGGAAGAGCGACGACTTGTTGAAGGCCGAGGCGGCGAGTCCTTCATCGTCGGAGTCGGACGACGAACAATCCGAGTCCCACTCTTTGCCGAGGTGCGCCTCGCCCTTCGCCTTCTTGTAGGCCTTCTTCTTTTCCCTCTTCCCGCTTTTCTCTTGTTCCTGGTCATTAGTATTTTCGGGACAATTTGCTATAAAATGACCATACTTACCACATTTAAAGCAGGAGTGTTTTCCCTTTGCTTTGCTCTTGTTTGGATGCTCCTTTCTTCCTTTTAGTGCCGTCTTGAAACGCTTGATAATGAGGGCCATTTCATCCTCATTTAGCCCGGTCGCCTCAACTTGCGCCACCTTGCTAGGTAGCGCCTCCCTGCTACTTGTTGCTTTGAGAGCAACGGTTTGAGGCTCGTGGATCGACATTGGGCCATTCAGCGCCTCATCAACATATCTCGCCTCCTTGATCATCATTCGCCCGCTTACAAACTTTCCGAGTATTTCCTCAGGCATCATCTTGGTGTACCTAGGATTTTCACGAATATAGTTTACAAGATGAGGATCAAGGACAGTGAAGGACCTTAGCATAAGCCGGACGACGTCGTGGTCCGTCCATCTCGTGCTTCCATAGCTCCTGATTTTGTTGACCAGGGTCTTGAGCCTGTTGTACGTTTGCGTTGGCTCCTCCCCACTGATCATTGCGAACCTTCCTAGTTCGCCCTCCACCAACTCCATCTTGGTGATCATGGTGACGTCGTTCCCCTCATGCAAGATCTTGAGGGTATCCCAAATCTGCTTGGCGTTATCCATGCCGCTCACCTTATGGTATTCTTCCCTGCACAAGGATGCTAATAGAACAGTGGTAGCTTGTGCATTTTTGTGAATTTGTTCATTGATAAACATGGGATTATCCGTACTATCAAAATTCATTCCATTTTCTACTATCTCCCATATACTTGGATGAAGAGAGAACAAATGGCTATGCATTTTGTGACTCCAAAATCCGTAGTCCTCTCCATCAAAGTGCGGAGGTTTCCCAAGTGGAATTGAAAGTAAATGAGCATTGGAGTTAGACGGAATACGAGAATAATCAAAAGAAAAGTTTGAGTTAACCGCTTTCTTTTTCTCTTCGTCGTCGTCTTTTTGGGAAGAGGAAGACTCGTCGCTGTCGTAGTAGACTATCTTCTTGATGCGTCTCTTCTTCACGTCCTTCTTCTTGTGACTCGAGCCAAAGTCAGTGGGCTTATCATCTCTTGGCTCGTTGAAGACGGATTCTTTCTCCTTATCGTTGACCACCATCCCCTTTCCCTTAGGATCCATCTCTTCGGGCGATTAGTCCCTTTCGTGAAGAGAACGGCTCCGATACCAATTGAGAGCACCTAGAGGGGGGTGAATAGGTGATCCTGTAAAAACTTAAAACTTATAGCCACAAAACTTGGTTAAGTGTTAGAGAGATAATGCCAAGTGACTATAAAGCGAGCTCTTGCGAATCACAACAATCACACAAAAAGCAATCACAAGAGACACGCGAGTTATCCCGTGGTTCGACAAGTACAACACTTGTCTATCTCCACGTTGTGGCGTCCCAATGGACGAGGGTTGCACTCAACCCCTTTCAAGTGATCCAATGATCAACTTGAATACCACGGTGTTTTTCTTTCTTTCACTATATCCCGTTTGCGAGGAATCTCCACAACTTGGAGCCTCTCGCCCTTACAATTGATGATCACAAATAAGCACGGATGTAAGGGAGGGAAGAGCAACACACACAAGACTCAAAGCAAGAGCACAAACACGCACACTAGACACAACTTGAGCTCACAACACAACTCAAGGAGTTCTCTACTCAAATAGAGCTCAAGTCACTATCACAAAGAATCAAATGCGCGAGAATGAAGTCTTGGTGCTTAGAGATGATCAAAGAATGCTTGGTGTATTCCTCCATGCGCCTAGGGGATCCTTTTATAGCCCTAAGGCAGCTAGGAGCCGTTGGAGGCATTCCAGGAAAGCAATTCTTGCCTTCTGTCGGGTGGCGCACCGGACAGTCCAGTGCACCACCGGATATCCACTTTTCACTATCCGGTGCTGATTGCTTTTCTAAATTGGCGCAGCCGACCGTTGAAGATTTGGAGCCGTTGGCGCACCGGACACTGTCCGGTGCACACCGGACAGATTGGTGCCCCCATCAGACCGTTGGCTCGGCCACACGTCACACGCGGATTGCGCGGCCGACCGTTGGCGCGGCCGACCGTTGGCTCACCGGACAGTCCGGTGCACCACCGGACAGTCCAGTGAATTTTAGTCGTACGCCGCCGACGAATTCCCGAGAGCGGCCAGTTGACCAGACACCGGCCTGGCACACCGGACACTGTCCAGTGCACCACCGGACAATCCGGTGCACCCAGACTGCGCAGAGTCTTGGATGCTTCAGCCAAGTCTTTTTCCTTTTGTATTTTCTCTGATTCTACCACTTAGACAAATATGTTAGTGCACAAAAACCAATGTACTAAGTCTAGAATCATACCTTTGTGTTGATTTGCACTTCATCCACCATTTGGCACTTATTAATACTTAAGGCAATTGTGTTGGACACTTAATCACCAAAATACTTTAGAAATGTCCCAAGAGCACATTTCCCTTTCAGTATGGCTGGACTCGAGCCCGTGCTCCTTGCTCGCACCTGAGACAGAGTGGGAGTGGAGGACGAGTCGATTGCCCCGTCGGCAATCCAGTACCGCCCATGTCTCTTGCCTCCTCCGACCCTCATGAGCATATCGGGGTCGATCGGCTCAGTGCTTGGATCATAATCTGGACCATGAACCTCCTGCGCCATGGCGGTGTAGTCATAAAGGCGGTTGTAGACGGCGGGGTTGGTGTAGGCCTTGGGCCCGTCATCCGGGTTGTAGGTGACGTCGGACGTCGCCTTGCCCTTATGGGCCATAGCATAGGCCGAGAAGGTGGAGCAAGGCCGGCCACCATGTGACGCCGACTACAAGAAAACCAACGAGATAGTTAGAAATAATATCTAATCCAGTGCTATATACCTAAATAAAAAAGAGGGCGTACCCATGCTTCTGCATATTGGTCTAGGCTCCGACTGCCTTGGTGGTGGGAGGGACCTTGCATCATCATATGCCGTTCCCGTCTAGCGTTGTGCGCCTCATCCCACTCAGCCGAACACCATCTATCCACCATCTGCTCCCAGCACAAAGGATGTGCGGCGCACCAATGTGGAATCATCTACAAAGTAAACACGTAAAGTGCATGTCAGAAGATAAAATAAAATTCATGCAAGGAGTACTGGTACCAAACATGCATGACTTTACCTACAGGTACTGGTCCCTGGTCAACGACATGGTTTGGGCTTGCTGCTTGGTCACCTTCTTCCCAAGGACGGAGCCGTGGTAGGTGACGATGGCCTGGATTCGGGCCTCATAGTGCATGTCCACGACGAGCTTCTTACAGCTCGTGGTGGCCACCACATCCGCCCTAGCCTCGTATCCGGCCTCACATCTGAAAAAATCCTGCATACAAAAACGATGTATCCATACATTATTTCAAGAATTTGCAACGAATGCGACATATTTTACATTATACTAAGACTTAACCACAGCTCTTGCTTCACCCGCTCCGTGTTGTTATTGAATTCCCGACCATCCCGGTCTACTGCATCGGGGGCGATGGCGTAGTGGTCGAAGGTGTAGGCTGGGCCCGTCACTCCGACGTACTCAACCAGTCCAGAGAAGTGTTCCCTGCACAGCAGGCCGAGGATGCCATTGGGGGGCGATGATGACCCCCAGCATAATCCACAACTGTCCAAGACCTATTCAAGTGATAAATAAAAGGTATTAGTTTATATTATGATTTTGAACATATAATATGAACAAGAATGAAGAACATAAAGTTACATGCCTCTCCCCATCCGGCCGAATCAGCGTCGCCTGTCCCGAAGTATGGGACGCTGAGGGAGACTCACGGGACCTCGCAGGTAGATGCTCCTCGAACCTGAGGTGCCAGAACCTAAGGCGATATGTTGAGCTTTGTCGTCGTCCTGCTGCTGGTCGTCGTTGTCCTGCTGCGTCGCCGCTGCTGGACAAGGTCGTCCTACTGCGCCGCCTGCTGTGCCTCGTCCGCCGTCCTGCTCCTCCTCCCCCTCCTCCTCCTCCTCAGCCAACCACCCACCATATTTGTCTAAAAACCTGCAACTAAGAGTAAACAAATAAGCACATATAAAAAGATATATTTAAAAACAGGTGCGAAATAAAAAGCCATATAGCATTACATCGATTAAAAATAATCTTTATATGTGTCGGGGTTAGCCGGATCATAACTCTCATCATCACTATCAACCATTTCATAGTCAACACCATCGAAAGACGCAAGTTCATCATTAATGTCATTGCCTTCAAGGATTACTAAGTCATTATCATTTTGCACCTCATCATCTTCCTCATCAACAACCATTTCAATATCTACGTCCATTCCGATAGCATCGGTTAAGTCTATCTCATATCGCCCTTCTAGCCCATCTTCTTGGAAGAACTCTCCATCATGTGTCCGGGTCTAAGTTATAATCTTCATCGTTAAAAACAGGTAACCTCTCATGCGGCGATACCTTATACACAACATCCCAACCCTTAAGATGTTCTTTTGTTTGGCACGCATATGGGAGATAATACACTTGTGTGGCCTGTTGGGCCACGATATAGACATCGTCTCCTGGTACGGTGGAATCTTGTCTAATTTTGACTATCCCAAGATTAGAATGTGTCCGTCTCGTCACTTGAGGGTCAAACCAATGACATTTTAGTATCACAGGAGTAAGAGGTTTGGAACCATAAAAATTGAGCTCATATATTTCTTCGATTCGTCCAAAATAATCAACATCGTCAAGGCCGAGCATAAAGACTCCAGAACACGTTGTTTTCTGATTAGGCCGACTATTGTCGTAGTTTGTTGTGCGAAAACGGTATCCATTGACGTCATACCTAGAATATTTCTTGACCCTATAAGCAAAGTCGTTGGCTACTTGTCTCAACTCGACACTCATAGACGGATCTCTTTGGCCCTGCAAGTATTCGCAAGTTAAAAGACGCTAAATTGAGTTCAAAGACGTATCTCTTTTACAAACTAAACACGTACCTTACGTATGAACCAGGAAATAAAATCGGGCAACCCATTTCTCGCACCCTTTCTAAGAAGAGTGTCATATTCCTGTGGAGTGGGGTCCCTTGATCGACGCCAGAATTCATGAAGAAATTGTTCCATGTATGGCGTCACCTCTTAAAGGTTGGTCAATACATATAGCATGATATGCCGCCACTCTTCATATGTCAGGGTCTTGATGGTTGAGCCACTTGCGCTTCTGAGTTGGCCTCGAAATATGCTAAGGTTCAATTCATTATCGCCATCATTGTAACGAGGGGGTGGATTATGCACGCTCGGTAATTTGTCACCATAATAAGTTGTTGTGAAGTTTGACACCTCCTCTAGAATATATGCCTCTGCAATGGAAGCCTCGATTTTGCATTTATTTCTACATTTCTTTCGAATAGTCTTTAGACATCTCTCGATTGGATAGCACCAACGTCCCTGCATGGGCCCCCCATTCGTGCCTCATAGGGGAGATGAAGAATCAAATGCTGCATTGGATTGAAGAAGCCGGGTGGAAATATCTTCTCAAGCTTACACAGTAACATGGGTGCCAATCTTTCCAAGTCTGCAACCACGGTCTGAGATAACTCTTTTGCACAAAGCTGATGGAAGAAATAGCTCAACTCTGAAAGCGCTAGCCAGACATGCTTAGGGACATAGCCTTGAACCATCGCAGGAAGCATCCGTTCAATCCATATGTGGAAGTCATGACTCTTCATCCCTAAGACTCGCATAGTAGATAAGTTCACTCCCCTACTCAGGTTAGCTACATACCCATTAGGGAACATCAACATCTTGATCCACTGAAGTACTTCCTTCCTCTGGGCCCTGCTTAGGACAAAATCGGCCTTAGGCCTTCTCCACGTCTTTCCGCCACTTGGTGGCTTCATCTCTAGGTTTGGTCTATCACATAACGCTGCCAGATCCACTCTTGCCTTTACGTTATCCTTTGACTTATCAGGAATGTCCATAATTGTTGCCCACAGTGCCTCGATAACATACTTTTCAGTGTGCATCACGTCAATGTTGTGTGGCAGGTCGTCATAATAGGGGAGCCGAGTCAAGCCAGACTTATGTGTCCACATATGCTGCTCACCATATCCCACAAAACCACCTTCTGTATTGGCCACGAGCCCATCAATCTGTTGATGAATTTCGGCACCAGTCATCCTTGCAGGTGGGCGATCTGTCACTACAACACCTTTCATAAAGTTCTTGATGTCTAGGCGGAATGGATGGTTAGGAGGGAGAAATTGTTGATGTTTATCGAAGGACGAATATTTGCCACCCTTTTTCAACCAAATGAACCTGAGAGCTTCCTTGCAAACTGGGCATGGGAACTTACCGTGAACACATCAGGCGCAGAATAGCCCATACGCCGGTAAGTCATGCATGGAGTACTGGTACCAAACATGCATTCTGAAGTTTATCTTCGTAGCTCGGTCATACGTCCATACCCCTTCCTCTGAGGCACGTACCAATTCATCGATCAAAGGCTCCATGTACACGCCCATTTTATTCCCCGGGTGTTCGAAAATTATCAACGACACGAATATATTCTGCCTTTGAAAGCACACACTAGGGGGAGATTGATTGGGATAACAAACACGGGCCAACATGTGTACGGGGCAGTGCTCATTCCATAGGGATTGAACCTATCTGTGGCTGTCGGCGTTCCGAGACCGGGGGGTCCCCGAGCCGACGAGTGAGTGTGCCGCGTGCCCCAGCCCAGATGGGTCGAGCGCGTGGGCGAGCGCGAAGGGGGGAGAGAGAGCGAGTGCGAGAGGGAGGTGGCCGGAGCCGGGTCGTGAGGGAGTCGGAGAATTCCCGCGGCCTTCGTGTTCGTCCCGCGCCCAGGTCGGGTGCGCTTGCAGTAGGGGGTTACAAGCGTCCGCGCGGGTGAGGGGAGCGAGCGGCCCCGAGAGAGCGCCCGCCCCTGCCCCTCGTTCCCGCGAGGCCACCTTCTCTAAGAAGGCCCTGGTCCTTCCTTTTATAAGCGTAAGGAGAGGATCCAGGTGTACAAAATGGGGGTGTAGCAAGGCGCTACGTGTCTAGCGGGGGAGAGCTAGTGCCCTGAGTACATGCCAAGGTGGCAGCCGGAGAGATCTTGGCACCCTGTTGGTGTGGCGTCGTGGCTGTCGGAGAAGCAATGGAGCCGGACGGAGGGACACCTGTCGGAGTGGTTGGGCCCTTGCTGACGTCCCCCTGCTTTCGTAAGGGAGCTGGGAGCCGCCGTCGTCATGGTCCAGCGGGGCGTCATCATTGCCTATCTGGCGGAGCTAGCCAGATGGGACGTCGGTCCTGTTCTCTGCGGCCCGAGTCGGCTCGGGGTAGGGTGATGATGACGCTTCCTGTCGACGTGGCGGGCTTGTGTCCTAGGTCGGACGACGTGGAGGCTCCTCCGAGGTCGAGGTCGAGTCCATCCTGCATGGCCGAGGCCGAACCTGAGCTCCCGGGTCGGGCGAGGCGGAGGTCGTTCGGCAGAGGCCAGGGCGGAGTCCGAGCCCTGGGTCGGGCGAAGCGGAGTTCATCGTCTTCCGGGGCCTTAGCCCGAGTCCGAGCCCTGGGTCGGGCGGAGCGGAGTTCGCCGTCTTCCGGGGCCTTAGCCCGAGTCCGAGCCCTGGGTCGGGCGGAGCTTCCTCTGGTGCTTTCGGCCAAGCCTGGCTACCCGTCAATCTTACCTTTTGCGTTAAAGGCCCCAGTGGCTGGGTCGGTCGGTGCGGTGATTTAGTCAGGGTTACTTCTTATCGAAGGCATGGCCTCGGGCGAGCCGGAGATGCGTCTGCCGTGAAAGAGGAGGCCTCAAGCGAGACGGAACCATCTCAGGGTCGGCTGCCCTCGCCCGAGGCTAGGCTCGGGCGTGGCGTGATCAAGTCGCTCGTATGGACTGATCCCTGACTTAATCAAACCCATCAGGCCTCTGCAGCTTTATGCTGATGGGGGTTACCAGCTGAGAATTAGGCGTCTTGAGGGTACCCCTAATTATGGTCCCCGACAGTAGCCCCCGAGCCTCGAAGGGAGTGTTAACACTCGCTTGGAGGCTTTCGTCGCACTTTTTTGCAAGGGGACCAGCCTTTCTCGGTTGTACTTTGTTCCGGTGGGTGCGCGCGAGCGCACCCGCCGGGTGTAGCCCCCGAGGCCTCGGAGGAGTGGTTTCACTCCTTCGAGGTCTTAATGCCTTGCGTAACGCTTCGGCTGGTCTGGCGGTTCCCTCATGCGAACAGGCCGTAGCCCAGGTGCACTGTCGGGGCCCAAGTTCTCGGGCTGGTATGTTGACGCTGTCAACGGTTCGGCCGGAGCCGGGTTTGCGAGAGCAGCCCCCGAGCCTCCGCACAGAGCGAGAGGACGATCAGGGACAGACTCGGCTTTTTTATATACGCCCCTACGTCGCCTTTCCGCAAGGAGGAGGGGGGGAGAGCGCCATGTTACCCTCGATGGGCACCGAACATGGTGTCTCCGGTGAGCTGCAATCGGGTAATCCGAGTGGACGTCCGTGCCCCGTTCGTTGGGGGTCGGCTAGGGGCCCGGAGGCACGCCCAAAAGTACCTGCGGGTGATCTGCCGGACCCGGTCCCCTGGCGACGGGGTCCGAGGGCTCGTTGCCTCCCTCCGATGGGATTCCGTTACAGAGTCGTTCCCGCTGGTCTCGGAAATGTCCTAGGGTACCTCGGGAGCGCAGCCCGAGCCTTGGTTATGTATCGAACGTACCCCTGGTCATCCCTCGCTCGGTGTCTGAGGCGACGGTGAACCCTTCGGGGGGCCAGCCTTCGAACCCCTGATCAGTAAGGGGCACGGAGCCCGAGTAGCCTGAGGCGGTCGTGGGACCTTTCGGGGGCCGACCTTCGAACCCCTGACCAGTAGTGGGTGTCGGGCCCACGTGATCTGAGGCGGCTGTTGAACCCTTCGGGGGGCCAGCCTTCGAACCCCTGATCAGTAAGGAGGCTCGGAGCCTAGTTCCTTCACGGGGAAGGATCCCTTTGGGGTTATCCCCCTTTCCCGGTCCCTGTTGCAAGAGATAGAGAAAGAAGGAAAAGGGAAAAAAGGATACGAAACTGAACGTCGTGGCGTACCTTTTTTGGTATGGCCGTTTTGGCGAAGGCGAAACGTCGCCAGCTGCTCCCGCCCGTGGCGCTGCCCGTCGAGCCGTGGAGTTAGTGCGCCGGGGCGAGTAGTTGGCGAGGCTGCCGTTGCGCGTGCGCGAGCCGTTCGAGGAACGGGTCACGGGCGCGTCGTCTTCACACCGTGAGAGAGAGGGGGTTCTCTTGCTGCCTCCGGATGGGACGTGAGCCTGGCTGATGGCGTGATCGCTGCTCTTGCGCGCCTGCCACTGTCATTACTGCCGGCCCGCTTTTGACCGTGTTTGACTGCTGCGTCAGGTTGGCGCAGCTGGGTCGCGCGCTGGGTCGCCTCGGGTCGCGACATTGGTTCCGCGACCGAGGAGGTGCGGTGGTGGCGCAAGTGGCATAGTGGCTTACATGCAGCACCCGGCGCGCCGGTTGCGCGACGCGTGGCTTGAGCCTCCGTGCTGGCCTATCAGGAGTCGGAAAGGCGCGTCCACTTGGCGCGGTTGCATGCTGCCCGCACGGCTGCCCGCCCCTTTCGCCCGTTGGTTTGGGCAAAGGTGGAGGGTCACTTGTGACCGCTGGGTGGTTGTGCGCGTCGCGCGCGGCGGTTCGGCTTCTTCTGCTCGGAGCCGGTCTGTATGACAGGTGGGCCCCGGCCCCCGCGCCGCTGGGGAGGACTTTGGAGGCGCGTTGGAGAAGACTCAGCCCGTGACGGTTGGGGGCGCAAGCACGGAGAGTTGCCTTTAAAAGGAGGGCGACCCCTTTCGCAAGGCGACCATGCTTTCTCCCTTCCTTATGCATCGTGTCTTTCCGCCTTTCAAGCCCCCGGATGGGGGAAACCACCATCTCCGTGCCTCATCGTCGGGGGACACCACTCCGTGGGAGTGGGTACCTTTCGGCCATCGTTCGGCTTCAAGGATTTTCATCATGCAGCCCGGCTGCACCCCTCCACCGGCGGTCACCCAAGAGGGTGACTTCCGGCTTGATGGTGGGGGAAAGCGAGCCGGGCTGCGGCCTCTGCCCCTCCCTCAGCCTCAAGGATTTTCATCACCAGGGCTGAGGAGGGGAGTGTGCCGAGTTGGGGTCGGTCCCTGCGCGGGCGGTGGCCCGCTCCTTCCCTCAGTGATCGGGGGGAATGGCGGGCGCCGTCCGTGGCGCTAACAGCTGCACCGTGCCCGGCTCTCTGAGCCGAGCAGTTTCGGAATCGCTCCCGGTGCCGCCTCCTGCCACGGCAGCTGGAAGAGGTTCTTCCACCGGCGCGACAGCCAAGGTTGGCCATGGGCCGACCTCCAACTCTACGGCCTTCTGCCCGTCCTTGCCTCTCGAGTTTGGGCAAGGGCGGGGGCCTCCTAGCAGCAGTATCCGCCCTGAGGCCATCACTGCTGCTGTTCGGCTCCCCGGGGCAGACGTCTTCATCGTCGCCGCTGTCGGGGCGGTCGGCGACATGCCGTTCGTCGGTCTTCTGTTGCCCCGCAGGCCCACCCCTATCGAGTGGGGTTGTTCGTACCTGCGGAGGGGGAACCAGAGTTCCGTTTGTAATGGCACTTCGAGTGCCGGGTTTTTTGTTCATTTTGGCTTTCGGGGCCTGAACATGTACGTAATTACGGCACGGAGCCGTGTTTTTTCCTCATTTCCGAGCAATAAGACTCGTCTGCTGATTGTCTGAACTGCTTCACTAAGCATGAGTCGCCCCGTGTCAAGGTGACGAGTGAGGTATCCGTATCCCGGAGGCGTAGGAGTCCCTCGGCTCGGTCGGACCTGTTGTCCGAGGCTCCTCTAGCTTAGTTAGAGAGACCCCTCGGCCGCTCTTCGACGAGCCGAGGCTGGGGGTAGCGATATCAGTATGAGCAGAGACGGAGTTGGCTCGGAAATGAAACCTGGTTGGCCGGAGCCTAGCCGAGTTGTCCGTTGGCAGGATCGACGCCGGAGTTGGTCAGCCGAGGCTTCGGACCGGGCTGGCGCCCTCGGAAGGCGATTGGCCGAGGCCTCGGAGGTGGCTGGCCGAGCCGCCTGCTCGGGTCGGATTCCCGGAGAAGTCCCTGACAACGATCGCCCGGGCGTGGTGATGACGCCGTCCTTTGGCGCGGAGGCCCTCGGACCGCGTCGCCGTCCGAGGCTAGTTCGGGCCTTGCCGAAGGTGCTGTCGATGCCGAGGGTGCCGCCGCCCCCTTCCAACGCCAAGACCTGAGCCTGCAGGATCAGCTTGTCTTGTAGCGTGTGTTTTGTGCGGCCGTCGAGGCCAGAACACACACCCTTGCTGTGCTGTAAAACTGCGTCCCCTTTCCTCTTGTTCCAAGCATCTGGACTTTTTGTCGGTAACAGGGATGCTTGTGCGAGCGAAAGTTGCTTCTCGCGGAAGGTGAGGAGTGAGGCATCCGTATCCCGGAGGCGTGGGAGTCCCTCGGCTCGGTCGGCCTTGCCGCTTACGCGCACTTTCACTCGTCCATGAGGCCCTATCACCGACTTAGTCGAGAAAACTCGAAGAATCGCTTCGACAGAAGAGCTTCCGAACGTAGAGACTTGTTCGATCTGCGGAGTCACCTTATCCGAGCGCGAGTTACTTATCGCAGAAGGTGATGAGTGAGGTATCCGTATCCCGGAGGCGTAGGAGTCCCTCGGCTCGGTCAGCCTTGGCTGCTTACGTGTACTCCGTCGTTTCCAGGACCCACTTTTCGAAGTAGTCAAAAAGCACGAAAGATATTCTGATAGAAGAGATTTTTTTTGTTCGAGGAAAATTTTGACGCAGAGGGGGTTTCCCCCCTTTTAGCCCCCGAGGGAGGGTCGGGCTTTGCCGAGGCGAGGCCGACCCTTCCTTGTTGACTAAACTTTGCGTGGGTGTGAGGTATATGAACAACTTGGAAACGTCTTAAGGGTAGAAGCGACGTAGCTGTTGGATGTTCCAAGCGTTGCCGTAGACCTCGCCTTGACTGTTGGCCAGCTTGTACGTTCCAGGCTTCAGAACTTTGGCGATGACGAACGGCCCCTCCCAGGGGGGCGTGAGCTTGTGCCTCCCTCGGGTGTCTTGCCGCAGCCGAAGCACCAGATCGCCCACCTGGAGGTCTCGGGGTCGGACCCCTCGGGCGTGGTAGCGTCGCAGGGACTGCTGATACCGTGCCGAGTGTAGCAAGGCCCTGTCCCGAGCCTCATCCAGCTGGTCCAACGAGTCTTCTCGGCTAGCTTGGTTGCTTTCTTCGTTGTAGGCCTTCGTCCTCGGGGAGCCGTATTCCAGGTCAGTGGGCAGGACGGCCTCGGCCCCGTAGACCAGGAAGAACGGCGTGAAACCTGTGGCTCGGCTTGGCGTCGTCCTCAGGCTCCAGACCACCGAGGGGAGTTCCTTCATCCATCGCTTGCCGAACTTGTTGAGATCATTGTAAATCCGAGGCTTGAGCCCTTGTAGAATCATGCCGTTGGCACGTTCCACTTGCCCATTCGACATGGGATGAGCTACGGCGGCCCAGTCCACCCGGATGTTGTGATCTTCGCAAAAATCCAAGAATTTTTTGCCGGTGAACTGGGTGCCATTGTCGGTGATGATGGAGTTCGGGACCCCGAAGCGATGGATGATGTTGGTGAAGAACGCCACCGCCTGCTCAGATCTGATGCTGTTCAGGGGTCGGACCTCGATCCACTTGGAGAATTTGTCGACGGCGACCAGCAGGTGCGTGTAGCCCCCGGGCGCCTTCTGCAGAGGGCCGACGAGGTCCAGACCCCACACAGCGAAGGGCCAGGTGATGGGTATCGTCTGCAGAGCCTGAGCGGGCAGGTGGGTCTGCTTCGCATAGAATTGGCACCCTTCGCAGGCGCGGACAATTCTAGTGGCGTCAGCCACCGCCGTCGGCCAATAGAAGCCTTGGCGGAAAGCGTTCCCGACGAGGGTTCGAGGTGCCGCATGATGGCCGCAAGCCCCCGAGTGTATTTCCTGCAGGAGTTCCTGACCCTCGGCGATGGAGATGCATCGCTGGAGGATGCCCGAGGGGCTACGGTGGTAGAGCTCCTTCTCATCGCCCAGCAAGACGAACGACTTGGCGCGTCGCGCTACCCGCCGAGCCTCGGCTCGGCCGAGGGGCAGTTCTCCTTGGCGGAGATATTGCAGGTACGGGATCTGCCAATCTTGCTCTGGCATGACCCCGCTCTGCTCCTCCTCGATGTGCAGTGCTTCACCCTCGGGGGCCGAGGGTTCCTCGGGCTGAGCCGAGGATGGCTCGGGCCGGGCCGAGGCTGCCTCGGACGGGGCCGAGGGCACCTCGGGCTCGGGCGTGCCACCCATCTTGACGGAGGGTTGGTGCAGATCCCGGGAGAAAACGTCCGGGGGAACCGTCGTTCGCCCCGAGGCTATCTTCGCCAGCTCGTCCGCAGTCTCGTTGTAGCGCCGGGCGATGTGGTTAAGCTCGAGCCCGTAGAACTTGTCTTCCAGGCGTCGAACCTCATCACAGTAGGCCTCCATCTTCGGGTCGCGGCAGTGGGAGTTCTTCATGACATGGTCGATGACGAGCTGCGAGTCGCCGCGTGCATCGAGGCGTCGGACCCCTAGCTCGATGGCGATTCGCAATCCGTTGATCAGAGCCTCGTACTCAGCCACATTATTGGACGCTGGGAAATGGAGGCGGAGCACGTAGCGCAGGTGTTTCCCGAGGGGTGAGACGAAGAGCAGGCCCACGCCGGCTCCCGTCTTCATCAGCGACCCGTCGAAAAACATGGTCCAGAGCTCCGGTTGGATCGGAGCCGTCGGCAACTGGGTGTCGACCCATTCGGCTACGAAGTCCGCCAGTACCTGGGACTTGATGGCCTTCCGAGGGGCGAACGAGATTGCCTCGCCCATGATTTCCACCGCCCACTTCGCGGTCCGTCCCGAGGCTTCCCGGCACTGGATGATCTCCCCCAGGGGGAAGGATGACACCACAGTCACCGGATGAGACTCGAAATAATGTCGCAGCTTTCGCCTCGTCAGGATCACTGCATACAGCAGCTTCTGGACTTGTGGGTAGCGGATCTTGGTCTCGGACAGCACTTCGCTGACGAAGTAAACTAGCCTCTGAATGGGCAAAGCATGCCCCTCTTCCTGCCTTTCGACCACGATCGCGGCGCTGACCACCTGAGTGGTTGCGGCGACGTAGACCAAGAGGGTTTCTCCATCAGCTGGGGGTACCAAGACGGGCGCCTGGGTAAGGAGCGCCTTCAGGTTCCCGAGGGCTTCCTCAGCCTCGGGAGTCCAAGTGAAGCACTCGGCCTTCCTTAAGAGACGGTACAGGGGCAGGCCTCTTTCGCTGAGGCGCGAGATGAAACGGCTCAATGCCGCGAGGCATCCCATAACCCTCTGTACGCCTTTTAAGTCCTTGATGGGCCCCATGTTCGTGATGGCTGCGATCTTCTCCGGGTTGGCTTCGATGCCCCGCTCGGAGACGATGAATCCCAAAAGCATGCCTCGGGGCACCCCGAAGACGCACTTCTCGGGATTGAGTTTGACGCCCTTCGCCTTGAGACACCGGAATGTCAGTTCGAGGTCGGAGAGAAGGTCGGAGGCTTTCCTCGTCTTGACTACGATGTCATCGACGTAGGCCTCGACCGTGCGACCGATGTGTTCGCCGAACACATGGTTCATGCACCGCTGGTATGTTGCACCCGCGTTCCTCAAACCGAACGGCATGGTGACATAGCAGTACATGCCGAAGGGCGTGATGAAAGAAGTCGCGAGCTGGTCGGACTCTTTCATCTTGATTTGATGATACCCTGAGTAGGCATCGAGGAAAGACAGGGTTTCGCACCCTGCAGTGGAGTCCACGATTTGATCGATGCGAGGTAGAGGGTAGGGGACTTTCGGACATGCTTTGTTGAGACCAGTGTAGTCTACACACATCCGCCATTTCCCCCCTTTCTTCCTCACAAGCACAGGGTTGGCAAGCCATTCAGGGTGGAATACCTCTTTGATGAACCCTGCTGCCATCAGCTTGTGGATCTCCTCGCCTATCACCCTGCGCCTTTCCTCGTCGAATCGGCGCAGAGGCTGTCTGACCGGTCGGGCTCCGGCCCGAATATCCAGCGAGTGCTCGGCGACATCCCTCGGTATGCCGGGCATGTCCGAGGGACTCCACGCAAAGACGTCGGCGTTTGCGCGGAGAAAGTCGACGAGCACTGCTTCCTATTTGGGGTCGAGCCCGGAACCGATCCGAATCTGCCTGGAGGCGTCACCACTGGGGTCGAGAGGGACGGCCTTGACCGTCTCCGCTGGCTCGAAGTTGCCGGCATGTCGCTTCACGTCCGGTACCTCTCGGGAGAGGCTTTCTAGGTCGGCAATGAGGGCCTCGGACTCGGCGAGGGCCTCGGCGTACTCCACGCACTCCACATCGCATTCGAATGCGTGTTTGTACGTGGGGCCGACGGTGATGACCCCGTTGGGGCCCGGCATCTTGAGTTTCAGGTAAGTGTAGTTGGGGATGGCCATGAACTTCGCGTAGCATGGCCTTCCCAACACTGCGTGGTAGGTTCCTCGGAACCCGACCACCTCGAACGTCAAAGTCTCCCTTCGGAAGTTGGAGGGTGTTCCGAAGCAGACAGGAAGGTCGAGCTGTCCGAGGGGCTGGACGCGCTTCCCGGGGATGATCCCGTGGAAGGGCGCAGCGCCTGCTCGGATGGACGACAGGTCGACGCGCAGGAGCCTGAGGGTCTCAGCGTAGATGATATTGAGGCAGCTGCCCCCATCCATCAGGACCTTGGTGAGCCTGACGTCGCCGATGACAGGGTCGACGACGAGCGGGTACTTCCCCGGGCTCGGCACGTGGTCTAGGTGGTCGTCCCGGTCGAAGGTGATGGGCTTGTCGGACCAGTCTAGGTAGACTGGCGCCGCCACCTTCGCCGAGCAGACCTCCCGACGCTCCTGCTTACGATGCCGAGCCGAGGCGTTCGCCGCATGCCCTCCGTAGATCATGAAGCAGTCGCGGACCTCGGGGAACTCTCCTGCTTGGCGATCTTCCCTTTTGTCGTCGTCGCGGGCCCTGCCACCCTCCGCGGGTGGCCCGGCCCGGTGGAAGTGGCGCCGAAGCATGACGCACTCCTCGAGGGTGTGCTTGATGGGCCCCTGATGGTAGGGGCACGTCTCCTTGAGTGCCTTGTCGAAGAGGTTGGCGCCTCCGGGGGGCTTCCGAGGGTTCTTGTGCTCGGCGGCGGCGACAAGGTCCGCGTCGGGAGCGTCGCGTTTCGCTTGCGACTTCCTCCTGCCTTTCTTCTTGGCGCCGCGCGGAGCAGACGCCTCGGGAGCATCTTCCGACGGGCGGCCCTGGGGCTGCTTGTCCTTTCGGAAGATGGCCTCGACCGCCTCCTGGCCGGAGGCGAACTTGGTGGCGATGTCCATCAGCTCGCTCGCCCTGGTGGGGGTCTTGCGACCCAACTTGCTCACCAGGTCACGGCAAGTGGTGCCGGCGAGGAACGCGCCGATGACATCGGAGTCGGTGATGTTGGGCAGCTCGGTGCGCTGCTTCGAGAACCGCCGGATGTAGTCTCGAAGAGACTCTCCCGGTAGTTGCCGACAGCTTCGGAGGTCCCAGGAATTCCCGGGGCGCACGTACGTGCCCTGGAAGTTGCCGGCGAAAGCTTGGACCAAATCCTCCCAGTTGGAAATCTGCCCCGGAGGCAGGTGCTCCAACCAAGCGCGAGCGGTGTCGGAGAGGAACAGGGGGAGGTTGCGGAAGATGAGGTTATCATCGTCCGTCCCACCCAGTTGACAGGCCAGGCGGTAGTCCGCGAGCCACAATTCCGGCCTCGTTTCCCCCGAGTACTTTGTGATAGTAGTCGGGGGTCGGAATCGGGGTGGAAATGGCGCCCGCCGAATGGCTCGGCTGAAGACCTGCGGACCGGGTGGTTCGGGCGAAGGACTCCGATCCTCCCCGCTGTCGTAGCGTCCCCCACGCCTGGGGTGATAGCCTCGGCGCACCCTTTCGTCGAGGCGTGCCCGACGGTCGCGATGAGGGTGCTCGTCGCCAAGGTGGCCCGGGGCTGCAGGCGCGGTGTTGCGCGTGCGCCCGGTATAGACCGAGGCTTCCCGCGTGAGTCGGGAAGTCGCGGCACGAGGTTCCGAGGGGTATCCCTGCCTTCGGGAGGCAGAGCTCTCGGCCCGCCGGGCCGCAGCGCCTTCCAGGAGATGCTTGAGCTCTCCCTGGATTCGCGGACCCTCGGTGGTTGATGACTCCGGCATCGCGCGGAGGAGCATCGCTGCGGCGGCCAGGTCCTGACCGGTCCCGCCGGATGCGGGTGGCGGTCTGTCCCTGGCATCATTAGCGATGCGGTGCTGGAGACCTTGGGGCAGGTGACGTATTTCTCCGGCCGGGGGCTGGCTTGCCCATACCTGCCCGACGTTCCGGCGGATTGCCTCGAGCGCTCCTGCTCCCTCATCGAGCCCGGCCTGCGCCCCGCGGACTTGCTCGAGCTGTGGGTCGAGACCCCCCGCCGGAACGGGGACCACAGCTAGCTCCCGCGGGATGTCGGCGCGAGGCGCTGGCCTAGGGGGATCACCATCCTCCGGCATGCCGAGACAGCCGCCTCCGGAGGGATCCCCTAGCTCGACATGGAAACATTCGCGGCTCGGGCCGCAGTCCTTGTCGTCAAGGCTGCGGCTGCCGTCGGAACAGTCGGAGAGGCAGTAGTTGCTTGCGGTCATGAAGTCCCGCATGGCACCGGGGTTGCCAGATCCAGAGAAATCCCAGCAGATGCTGGGGTCGTCATCTTCCTCGGACCCAGAGGGCCCGTAGGTCGAGACACCCGTCAATCGGTCCCAAGGCGACCGCACACAAAACCCCAGAGAGGTTGCACTCGCCTCGATGTGAGCGCCCGCCAAAGCGAGGTCGCTAGGCGGGTTGAGGCCGAGTCGAAATGACGAAAGATGGGAATCGGTCAGTACCTTTTTGTCGACGAGGAGCGACGAAGTCACGTCGGGGGCTGATCGCGCCGTCGTCTTTGGTACGAGGGCGACGTCCTGCAGGCCCTTGCAAAGCGTGCTGGCGTCGTCCACCTGCTCGGGGTCGACGTGTTGCGGGGGGATGGCGCTCGCCTTTGCCTCGAACGCGAGGGCGACGCCTTGCGTGTCCTCCGCTGGGGCACTGGGGATGTCGATTTGCTTGACAGCCGTCGGAGCGCAGCCTCCCGCTCGGCCCCGGTTGCCCCGCCTCCTCCTCCGATGGCGAGGGAGAGGATGGGGCAAGCCCGAAAGTTGTCCTTCCCCCACGCGGGAAAGACGTCGTCGATTCCGCCGCCGGTGGGCGGGTTGTCCGCCACCATTGTCGCTGTCGCGCGGCGGTGGAAGGAGTATCATGTCGTAGCCGCTGTCGAGAGACATGAACTCGAGGCTCCCGAAACGGAGCACCGTCCCGGGTTGAAGTGGTCGTTGGAGACTGCCCATCTGGAGCTTGACGGGAAACTGCTCGTCAACACGCAGCGTGCCCCTACCTGGCGCGCCAACTGTCGGCGTTCCGAGACCGGGGGGTCCCCGAGCCGACGAGTGAGTGTGCCGCGTGCCCCAGCCCAGATGGGTCGAGCGCGTGGGCGAGCGCGAAGGGGGGAGAGAGAGCGAGTGCGAGAGGGAGGTGGCCGGAGCCGGGTCGTGAGGGAGTCGGAGAATTCCCGCGGCCTTCGTGTTCGTCCCGCGCCCAGGTCGGGTGCGCTTGCAGTAGGGGGTTACAAGCGTCCGCGCGGGTGAGGGGAGCGAGCGGCCCCGAGAGAGCGCCCGCCCCTGCCCCTCGTTCCCGCGAGGCCAACCTTCTCTAAGAAGGCCCTGGTCCTTCCTTTTATAAGCGTAAGGAGAGGATCCAGGTGTACAAAATGGGGGTGTAGCAAGGCGCTACGTGTCTAGCGGGGGAGAGCTAGTGCCCTGAGTACATGCCAAGGTGGCAGCCGGAGAGATCTTGGCACCCTATTGGTGTGGCGTCGTGGCTGTCGGAGAAGCAATGGAGCCGGACGGAGGGACACCTGTCGGAGTGGTTGGGCCCTTGCTGACGTCCCCCTGCTTTCGTAAGGGAGCTGGGAGTCGCCGTCGTCATGGTCCAGCGGGGCGTCATCATTGCCTATCTGGCGGAGCTAGCCAGATGGGACGTCGGTCCTGTTCTCTGCGGCCCGAGTCGGCTCGGGGTAGGGTGATGATGACGCTTCCTGTCGACGTGGCGGGCTTGTGTCCTAGGTCGGACGACGTGGAGGCTCCTCCGAGGTCGAGGTCGAGTCCGTCCTGCATGGCCGAGGCCGAACCTGAGCTCCCGGGTCGGGCGAGGCGGAGGTCGTTCGGCAGAGGCCAGGGCGGAGTCCGAGCCCTGGGTCGGGCGAAGCGGAGTTCATCGTCTTCCGGGGCCTTAGCTCGAGTCCGAGCCCTGGGTCGGGCGGAGCGGAGTTCGCCGTCTTCCGGGGCCTTAGCCCGAGTCCGAGCCCTGGGTCGGGCGGAGCGGAGTTCGCCGTCTTCCGGGGCCTTAGCCCGAGTCCGAGCCCTGGGTCGGGCGGAGCGGAGTTCGCCGTCTTCCGGGGCCTTAGCCCGAGTCCGAGCCCTGGGTCGGGCGGAGCGGAGTTCGCCGTCTTCCGGGGCCTTAGCCCGAGTCCGAACCCTGGGTCGGGCGGAGCTTCCTCTGGTGCTTTCGGCCAAGCCTGGCTACCCGTCAATCTTACCTTTTGCGTTAAAGGCCCCAGTGGCTGGGTCGGTCGGTGCGGTGATTTAGTCAGGGTTACTTCTTATCGAAGGCATGGCCTCGGGCGAGCCGGAGATGCGTCTGCCGTGAAAGAGGAGGCCTCAGGCGAGACGGAACCATCTCAGGGTCGGCTGCCCTCGCCCGAGGCTAGGCTCGGGCGTGGCGTGATCAAGTCGCTCGTATGGACTGATCCCTGACTTAATCAAACCCATCAGGCCTCTGCAGCTTTATGCTGATGGGGGTTACCAGCTGAGAATTAGGCGTCTTGAGGGTACCCCTAATTATGGTCCCCGACAGTGGCCAACACAACACGTACATTACGAGCCTCTTCGGCTTTCTCACGGTGAATGGCATCAAAGTGTTTCCATGCTTCACCATCGAATGCGTGCACCATCTTGTCAAGATTGTATCGTTTTTCATTTTTGTGCCATGTCATCTGTTTCGCGGATTCCTCTGTCATGTACAGACGCTGGATCCTCGGTATGAACGGAAGGTGCCTTAGGATTGTCAAGGGGATGTCGAGCTGCCTCTTCTATCCATCACCAGAGTCTACCTCCATGAACCTAGACGATTTACACTTGGGACAGTACTTTGCCTCCACGTATTCTTTCCTAAATAGCACGCAGCCCTTCGGACAAGCATGAATCTGCTCATACGTCATCTTGAGTGCATGAAGGAGTTTCTGTGCCTCGTACATGCTCTTTGGCAGAATGTGATCATCCGGAAGTAGGCTCCCAAAAACCGTCAACAAGCCATCGAATGTGTCTCTACTCATGCTATACTGCGACTTGAACGCCATTACACGCCCAATGGCATCCAGTTGAGAAACCTTTGTCTGGGCGTGAAGGGGCTTCTATGCCGTGTCGAACATGTCGTAGAACGCCTTTGTAGTCAGCTCTGGCTCGTCATCCATACATCCTCCCGTGTATTGTGCCTCTTGATAGTCGTTCAACATATCCGCTACCCCTGCATCGGCATCATAATCCTCGACGCGTTGTCTCAGCACCTCCTCTCTTGTACGATGCGCTTCACCATGAAAGATCCACCGAGTATAGCCCGGCGTAAATCCATTCTTCCAAATATGTTCTACCATGGCGTTCTTTAGTTTTCTTTTCTGGTTGGCACATTTGATGCACGGGCATGGGACTAGACTCGCTCCTTTAGCAGCTTCGCCAAGTGCCCGTTCCACGAAATCATCGGTCTTTCTAATCCATTCAGTGGTGACATCGTTCCTTCCTCTACAGCCCATGTACATCCACTCATGGTCCTCCATCCTCTAACAGAAGCCTAGCAACAGAAAATTTTGGCAGCACCTCCCCTGCACGGGGAGGTTTCGAAATCCTGCAAATAAAACTATCAACACGATGGCTGACAACCACGCATAATTCAACGGCACGATGGCCGACAATCAACAAGACTACATATTAACCTAATCATACACGTACATAAATTTAACACAACAAGACTACATATTAACCTAATCATACACGTTTATAATTAACTCAAAATTAAACCTAATTATTTCATATAAATCATACACGTAGAACATAAAGCTTTTTAATTACAATATCACAAAACGAAAGCAAGCAATCACCTTGGAGGTTTGGTTGCGAGCGAGACGGCGGGTCACAGGCGAGACGGCGGGGCGCGGGCGACGATCGAGGGTGCGGCGATATGGGGGCAGCGGCGGCCGAGGCGCGGCGACGGTCGAGGCGCAGCGGTGTGGAGGGCGCGCGGCGGCCGAGGGCGTGGAGGGCGCGCGCGGTCAGACGAGGGCGAGGGGTGCGGGTGCGGCGGCTGGGCGAGGGCGAGGGGTGCGGGGCGCAGTGGTCGGGCGAGGCGTGGTGGCCGGGCGAGGGCGAGGGCGCAACGGGCGAGTGCGCGGCGGCGGCGACGCGTGAGAGTGAGAGGGCGCGGCGGGCGGGCGTCGGCGAGGGCGCTGCGGGCGGGCGCCGGCGAGGGCGCTGCGGGCGGCCGAGGTGCAGGGGCGCGGCGGCGAGCGAGGTCGCGGCCGCGGCCGAGGGCAGGGGCGCGACGGGCGCAGCGGCGGCGGCGTGGAGAGCAGCGACGGCGCTTGAGAAGAGAGTGAGAGAGTGAGAAAGAAAGGACTTACAGTTGCTATCTACGAGTGCTTTGCCGAGTGCTCGTGATCTGGCACTCGACAAAGATTTTTTTAATTTTAAAATACACTTTGCCGAGTGCTAGATCGGGGGCACTCGGCAAAGGTGTCTTTGCCTAGTGTCCACTGGGCGACACTCGGCAAAGATTATTTTACTATTCTTTGCCGAGTGTCAACTAGCTGACACTCGGCAAAGGCTGGACACTTGACAAATTACATTTTTATTTTTTTATATTTCCAACCAAACTGTTTGTGGTGTGTTCCTACACTATATAGACCTACATGTACCATTTTGGGACAATTAGAAAAGTGTTTTCTATAGCTAGTAGATGTAGTTCGTTTATTTGAATTTGTTCGAAAAAATCACATTTGAACTGCAAGTCACTCGAAACTTGGAAAACTGTGCATGCAAAAATCATATACATGCTATTTAGCAAAAGTTATGACCGATTTCAGGAGCGGACCGAAAACTTCGAGCACCATGCTCACTCAACATAACCGTGAACTTGTCATTCAGCTGTTTAAAAATTTTATAAAACACAAATAAACTCAGAAAATCATGAAACTTGTTCACGTGTCATGATATCATATGTAGAAGCTGTGATAAAAATTTGAAAATGTTTGAAGAAAGTTGTGAGACACTATGTGTAGAAACCTAAGAGAACGACACATGAAATCATAGAGTTTCAATGTGGATCTCTTAGGTTTCTACATATAGTGCGTCACAGTTTTCTCGAAACTTTTTCAAATTTTTATCACAGCCTCTACATATGATATCATGACACGTGGACAAGTTTCATGATTTTCTGACTTTGTTTGTGTTTTATACAATTTTTAAACATGTGGATGGCAAGTTTACGGCCATGTTTAGTGAGCATGTTGCTCGAAGTTTCCGGTCCGCTCCTGAAATCGGTCGTAACTTGTGCTAAATAACATTTGTATCATTTTTGCATGCACGATTATCCAAGTTTTGAGTGACTTGCAGTTTAAATCTAAATTTTCTAAAGATATTCAAATAAACGAACTAAATCTAATAGCTATTGAAAACACTGTTATAATTGTCCCAAAATGGTACATGTAGGTCTATATAGTGTAGGAACACACCACAAAAAGTTTGGTTGGGAAAATAAAAAAATAAAAATATGCTTTGCCGAGTGCCCACTAGAGACACTCGGTAAAGACTTTCTTTGCCGAGTGTCAGATATTTAACACTCGGCAAAGCATACTCTTTGCCGAGTGCCGGACTTCGGCCCTCAGCAAAGGCTGATGGCCGTCAGCTGTAGACGGCGACTAACGGCCCTTTGCCGAGCGCCATCTTTGCCAAGTGTTTGCCGCTCGGCAAAGCAGTATTTGCCGAGTGTTTCTCTGTGCCGAGTGTCCCGCACTCGGTAAACAAGCTCTTTACCGAGCGTAGGACTTTGCCGAGTGCGGCTCTCGGTAAAGTCTTCTTTGCCGAGTGCCCGATAAAAAACACTCGGCAAAGCCGCTGGCACTCGGTAAAAGCCCGGATTCAGGTAGTGAAGTTTTGGTCCACCAGGTCATAAATCCCAGTAGCTACTAACTAGGCTGTTCAAATCCGCTACTATCAACGCGATTCTTCATCTCGAGATATCAAGGATTCTCTTGCGAAATCTCTTGGAATCTAAGGATCAGCTCATACCAAATACGTATCAATTTTTGTCACGTTGCTCCCTCTCCAAACTAGAGATGGCAATGTGTAAATACCCACCAGGTATTACTACCCCATACTCATACCCACGACACAAAAATAACCTCACCGGGTCACCCATATACACTGGCGGGTATGAATTTACCCCCATACTCATACCCATGTGGGTATGGGTCACCCATCGGGTCACCCGTACCCACAAAAATTAAACAACTATCAAAATATTATACTATACAAATGGTAAGTATATCTATATAAATAACATTATAAATTTTTCTAGCATCATTTAACCAGCCATTCAACATACCAAAGATAATTGGATAAAGTAGTAACACTATGATAGTACTACATAGCACATTACATGTTCCATTATATGGTCATTAAATTGTTGTTCAATAGTAAAAAAGTTGGATGACTAAAGTCCAAGTGCATGCTTCGGATAAGTTTATATTGGGTATTTTATACCGACGGGTTAACGGGTATGGGTGAAGGCAGAACGTTCTAATCCCGTTTACCCATTGGGTGAAGATTTTTGCCCAATAACAGACCCACGGGTAGAATATTTAGCCCACATACATACCCTAATGGAGTAAATACCTATCAGGTATCGGGTCGCGGGTACCCATTGCCATCTCTACTCCAAACCATGCATGCATACCATCCTCAAAAGTCAAAAACTCGGATCACATTCTCAGGGTCGGAGCTGGGATTTCGAAGACCTAGAGCGAACATAAAAATTGAGCCTTTAACATTTCTTGAGACAAAGTCATCAATATTTATGTTGATATCAATCTAATCTAATATTTTTTCTCAATACATAAAGTGGCCAAGACATTCAATCGTTCTAAAAAATTATAGACCTGAAATAGTTCTTCAATTATTTCAACATCGTAAAACTCATTTTAGTTGATGCCACCATAACAGGTATAATAAATAAGATTCGATAAACTATAAAAACATTAGAATAAAAATCCATCTTATCAAAATACTCAAAACTCTTTAACTCAGATATTAGATTATTTAACTCAGTATTAGCTCTCTTGTTACCTATACAATTAACTGAGCATTAGCTCTCTTGTTACCTATGCCCAGATCCGGCTCTGCACATTCTCATTCTCTCCTATACACGGCATATTGGCATGCAATTCTGTAGCCTGCCTGACGGTTTTGCCTGCAAAAATGGGTATCCTTGGGCTTCTTCCTTGATCAGAACTTTTAAAAAAACGATTCTTACTACCTGCTTGCAATAGAATCTCCTCCCTTCCAGTTTTTAAATTGTTTGTCGTATCCTCTCGCTCTCCTTGAGCGTAATTAATACCTTCAGTTTCGACTTCCTTCACCAGTTCACCGTGTTCTCCCTTCCTATTTGTGTGCATACGCCGATACGCGTCCATGTGCAGCATCCAGATCTCCTCGCACGCAAGCCTCGTACTGCCTCCGTATAACCTCGCGGCGGCGGCGGCGGCTGGTGAGCGCTCGTGTCATCGGAACCATCATCAACCCCCCGATCAACCCGCGCGTTCGCCAGCGCTCGGATCCTAACCAGGCTGACTTCCTCGCGCGCGCGCACGCGCGCGCACATGGCCGCGCTGCCGCTGCCCGTGACGCGCGCCGCCGCCAGTGAGCAGCAGCAGCAGGGTCACGGCGGCGCGGGCGCGGAGGTGTGGAGGAGGGCGGCCAAGGCGCTGCTGTTCCTGGCGGCCGTCGCGCTCCCGTGCCTGGTGATGTACCACCGCGCCGTCGTGGCGCCCGGGGACCTGTTCGGCGCCGCCGCCATTCCGTGGCGGCGCGCCGCCGCCGACCTGGTGAGTACGTGTACGTGACCTCGCTCCGCGATGCAAGAGGGGCCCTACGTGCCTCCATCTTTTTGATCCGTGTTTCAGTGCCTCCATCTTTTTGCAAGACGAGGTCTTGTGATCTGTGTTTCAGTTGGGCATATGCCGTTTTTTGTTCATCGGCGTCCTATCGGCGAAGGCCATACGACGCGTTTCAGTCAGATTTTTATCTAGGTGTCTAGGTGGAGCTCACCTCTTTGAGTGAAAATTCGGTGCATGCAAGAATTATGTGATTCCACGTCGACCATGGTGCAGCAATGGCGAGTGAAGAGGTGATCAAACTGACTTGCAATTGCTGCTGCTGCTGCGTGCGTCCGTGCAGGACAGCGAGGACGGGAGTACTCTGGAGCGAGTCCTGGCGGCGGCGGCGATGCGGCGGCCCAGCGACACGGTGATCCTGACGACGCTGAACTCGGCGTGGTCGGAGCCGGGGTCCGTGCTGGACGTGTTCCTGGAGAGCTTCCGGTCCGGCGAGAGCACGAGGGAGCTCCTGCAGCACCTGGTGATCGTGTCGCTGGACACGGCGGCGCACGCGCGCTGCGGGCAGGTGCACCGCCACTGCTTCGCGCTGGTCACGGACGGCGTGGACTTCTCGGGCCAGAAGAACTTCATGACCGACGGCTACCTCAGGATGATGTGGAGGAGGGTCGATTTCCTCAGGGAAGTTCTCGAGAAAGGCTTCAGCTTCGTGTTCACGGTAATTCGATCGTCCTCTTCATTCTTCCTCACAATGTACATGTTCTTGAACCAATGCACGGGCAACGACGCAACGTGTCTCGATCAGGACACGGACATCGTGTGGTTCAGGAACCCGCTGCCGCACTTCTACCCGGACGGGGACTTCCAGATCGCGTGCGACCACTTCACGGGCGACCCGAGCGACCTGAACAACGCGCCCAACGGCGGGTTCGCGTACGTGCGGTCCAGCGCGGAGACGGCCGAGTTCTACAGGTTCTGGTACGCGGCGCGGGAGCGCCACCCGGGGCTGCACGACCAGGACGTGCTCAACGCCATCAAGCGCGACCCCTACGTGGGCGAGCTCGGCGTCCGGATCAGGTTCCTCAGCACCGAGCTCTTCGGCGGCCTCTGCGAGCCCAGCCGGAACCTGAGCAGGGTCTGCACCATGCACGCCAACTGCTGCGTCGGCCTGCGCCGCAAGATCGGCGACCTCAACGCCATGCTCCAGGACTGGAGGCGGTTCAGGGCGCTGCCGCGCGAGGAGAAGCACTCGGTGTCCTGGACCGTGCCGCGCAACTGCAGGTACGTTGTACTACCTAGCCCTGCCCAGCCGATCGAGACATATATGCACGCTCGACAATGCTTCTGATATGGTGTTGCTGCCACCTCTTATTTGGATTGTCGTCTCTTTGCATGCAGTCTTTTTCACACACAGGAGGAGCGCAGTTGATGAGGAAGCTGTTTTTTCTAAAAAATTTTGCAAGACTTGTTCAGAACATGGATGGGTGATGTGATGTAATGTAAACAAAACATGTATGGGAAGTTCATATGTGTTGTTTCTGTGACTTATACAGTTTTGCAGGGTTTGGAAATAGGCCTAGACGAAATGTTTGTGGCTCGTCGGATCGCTCGGTTCTTATCAGCTCGGCTCATTTAAATTTTTCACGAGCTTAAGCTCATTTAAATTTTTCACGAGCTAAGCTGGCATCCTAGCTCGGCTCATTTGAATTTTTCACGAGCTGAGCTGACATCTTAGCTCTATTTGTTAACGAAGTCGTGAGCTAAACGAGCTATCATATTTCAGCAAAACAAAACTATATATATATATATTATTTATTTAGCAATTGATGAACATGTTATATGTATGTATGGTGTTTATGGCCTATAAATTAAACTAGTGATTGATGAATTGTGTTTATGTGTTAAAATAGTCTATGCAAAAATAAGTGTGAGTTAAATCAATGAACATGTGTGTGAATATTGAATTGATGAGTGATGAGCTGTATTAATTTGGTGTAGTATATGAAACTATAAGTATAATTAGTTTGAAATTAATAGAAATTGATTCTTATATATATATATTTTTGTTTTGGCGAGCTCATAGCCGAGCGATATCCAGCCCTATTTGGAATGCATGCAGCCCCCACAGCTATGCGCCTATGCATGATCACGCGCTAAGGAAAGATGCCTCCGTTTCAGCAGCGACACTCAGCATCCGTGGTGCTAACATAGCAGAGAGTGAGATTCAGAAGTGACTGAAAGTCTGTTTGGTTTTTCATGGTGTTTTTAGAATCTGGATAAAAAAAATATCTCATAATGAACCAAACGCATGTAGATACTATGCATAGGGGTAATGTGCTTGTATGTAATTGAATCTGTAGAATCTAGCAAACCAAAGGCAGATTCCAAAAATCTCAAGCAAAACCAAACGCAGAGCCTAAGAAACTTTTAGTACTAGCACAATGCAGTAGAGCTGTGTGGAATGGAATGCCAGCGATGTTTCGCTGTTGGTTGCGTCATCACAGGGCAACTGCAGAAGCTTGCAGTTCTGACGCTTGCAAACATATAATGGCGTAGCAGAAGGAATGGAAGAGGCAGGCACAGGAGAGGAGAGGAGAGCTTGCGAGGGGTATATAGCACACAGGCCCGGCTGCTTCTTCCAGCCACACCTCGCTCGTGCTCCTCTGCATGCCCCTTCCACCGCTGCTGCTACTAGCCAGAGCAGAGCAAACTGACCCTGATTCCTATACCTAGTCCCAGAACTAGAGGAGATGCTCTCAACCTGCCATGGCTTTGCAGGCCACTCATCACTCGTGACCTATTTGTAGGCGGGCGAGCAATGGTGTACGTAGTAACACCGATTCATTGGTGCTCGCTCCAGTGGTGGTACTACTAGCTGGTAGCTGCTGCAGTACGTACTAGTGTACTACACGGGAACCGGGAAGAACGCGGCGGCCAGTGTGTACTCCATCCATCCATGCTCGCGAGGCTTCCGAGTGTACTGCAGCCTGAGGGAGACGACGGTGGTACTACTAGCGCGGTCTTGAGCTGTACTGCAGCATGAGGGAGACGGCGGCGGCCGCTGCCCACCCACACGGCCACACGTCCTCTGGACCTCGACGAGGCGGTCTGCGCCACACCCACACATTGTCTGTCCCCAAGGACCCCCGTGCCCTTGTCGTGAGGCTATCCGCAACCGTTACCCCTAAATTTTTTCTCCTATATCGTTTTTTCCCTCTATTTTCCCCTCTATTTTTTCATCTCCCGCAGCGGTTCCCCCTAAATACTCCCTCTATACCCCATTACCACTATAAAATATCATTTTCTATACCAACTATCAATTTTTTATCTACTAACAATTACTCGTGCACACACAGCACAGTGTTTAGGGTGATGAACAGTGACACGCTATATCTGGGGAAAGAGAGAAAGGGACCGACACGTAGGGGGCGCTGTAGGGACACCGCTGCGGCCATAGGGTGCCCCCTACGTGCCGCATGCAAGGGGAGGGGGATCGCTAGGGTGTACCGCTGCGCACAGCCTGATGCGGCGTGCGAGAGGGTTTTCTCCTTCCGGTTGCGTGCATGGTTTGCTAGTGACAGCCGGGGAAGGGATAACAGCGGTCAGAATAGCAATTGCCAGCCGGTGTCTAATCTAGCTGTTCAAAACAGCAGTATATATATAAGGAATCTTTCTACTGTACGCCTAGTGTTATTATCGATTCCTTTAATTACTACTTTCTCTTTTTTATAAGAAAGGTTTTCATTGCATTTTAAAAGTTTAATACAAAACATCTCTTATAGTCTCTATACCAATAAGATACACACCGCGTCTAGAAATGAAAGTAAAAGAAATTCTATGATTATATTTTCATTGCATTTAAACATGACTGACTAGATCGTCACCCATATACCTATAATAAGAACATCGTGGCCACCTACTTCAAATATTGTGAAGCCTCCACCATAGAATATTGCTCGTGGCTATATAGCACAACCTAAGACATTAACCAGTGGGTACTAGTAAAAGTAATATGTGAATGAGACATAATATGTTTCTTTTGAAAAATCAAATCGTTCCTACTAAGCCAAACAGACAAACGAATGGTTGCTACACCTGATAGGGCTATATATATTTTTTCTCAACGTGTGAAAGCCAATTTTCAAACATATTCGAGGTGGATGTTGGTTTTGGGATTCCCAACACCCAGAACACCACATTCCAAACATGACGAGCATAACAACATTCAAAAATCAGGTGATTGATTGTTTCGTAGGTTTGACAGAAAATACATGCTTTACTTCCCTTCCAAATTTATTTAGCCAGGTTATCTTTGGTGAGGATCACTCCTACAAAGATACCATAGAAAAAACTTGATTTTGAGGGGTGCTTTAAGTTCCTATAATCTCTTATTTAGGTTTGGCACATCCTCGTTGATTAGGACCAAATAGTCAGATTTCACCGAGAACTATCCATTTAACGCACGTTCCATCGAAAAAACTTGATTTTGAAGGTTCCAAAGCAAAGGAAGCCTTGCTTCACCTTCATAAATCCTAACAAAAAATGTGACTCCACTTATTTCCATTCAACCTGAACTAATGGTTTGGATCTAAGGTATTTGTTTCTAAGCAATTGTTGCCATATTCCTTAATATAGCAAGAATTTAAAATAATCATTTGCTTAGCAGGGCGCTCACTATTCTTTAGTTTGAGGTCCATGGTGCTCTGTACCTTCTTGGTCCTCGGGTTTACAGAGGATGTTCCATTTGGCAATGCAATATTTTTTCTCGTCGCTTTTCTATTAGAAGGGAGATCGGAAGTAGCTAAGCTTATCGGGGACACCATTTGGAATGAAGAAATACAACATATATAATGTGAGACTATTTAAAACTAAATTGATTAAGGTTCTACCTCCCCTAATTGATAGATGGTTTCCTTTCTAGTCCTAAGATTTCTTCAAATACTAAAAGTAATAATTTCATATTACGAGCTTTTTCAGATCGTGTTCTAAGAATGGGATTGTGTCATCCGTATATCGAAGGATAGATAAGCCTCCATCTATTAAGTGGGGCACTACATACCCCATTGGCTTGTCCTTCCATATTTACCCTTTAAATTTTTATAGCCAACATATCTGCTATCATATTAAAAAAGGAGGAGTGAAAACATGTCTTCTTGCCTAAAGTCTTCCTTTGTTTAAAAACCATGACATATTTTGTCATTAACGTTTACGGCCACACTGTCTTCTGAGATGAAATTTTCTATCCATGGTATCTATCTTGGAGAGAAACCCTTAACCCCCTGCAACTCCGTTTGTCATTTTACAAGATGGCTCGGTGCGGTTTATACTTGTATACCCAAATCAGATAATTAATGCTGCCATGCTTAGTGAAACGAGGTACAAATCGGCTGGCATGATTGATGAAACAAATACACATCCCAGGATTACACTACACGACTCCCAACAGGAAATGGAAAGCGGAAGCCTGTACCAGTTCGGTGACTGCATACAACTCAAATATATATAACATACGTCTCTTTCGTCGAATAATCTGTATATTATTCTCTATGGAAAGGACCCTCGCGCCCGTGCTGTACGTTCCGTCGTGGAAAGAACCCTGGCCTCATGCTTCGTACACCTTGCACTCGTCGGTCTCGGGGTTGTCCTTGCAGAAGTCCTCCAGAGGGTCGCCGCTGCTGGCCGCCGCCGCGCCGGGCCACTTGGCCGCCACCAGGTGCGCCAGATCAACCACACGTTGGCTGCCAGCACGCACGCAACAAGCCCGTGGTCAGCAACAATAATAATATATGTTCCATCCAAGCTAGACGTACTAGCTCCTACGGCGGCAATGATCGATGGCTTCTTACCTGTACCCCCACTCGTTGTCGTACCAGGCGACGACCTTGACCATGTCGTCGCCCATGACCATGCTGAGCGACGCGTCGATGGTGCAGGACACGTCGGAGCACCTGAAGTCGACGGACACGAGCGGCACGTCGCAGACCTCCAGGATGCCCTGCAGCGGGCCGGCGGCGGCCTTGCGGAACGCCGCGTTCACGTCGTCGGCCGTGATGCCAGTCTTCACGGTGTTGATCACCAGGTCCACCACGGACACGTTCGGGGTCGGCACTCGCAGCGCGATGCCGTTCAGCTTCCCCTTCAGCTGCGGCAGCACCAGCGCCACGGCCTTGGCGGCGCCCGTGCTCGTGGGCACGATGTTCAGCGCCGCCGCGCGGGCCCGCCGGAGGTCGCGGTGGGACGCGTCCAGCAGCCTCTGGTCGCCGGTGTACGAGTGCGTCGTCGTCATGGTCCCCTTCACGATTCCTAAAAAAAAAACAGTCAGCTGCGCATGCGCATGTGCAGTAGCAGACTGTGGTGACCAGCACAGGCTCCATCTCACCGAACTCCTCGTCCAAGATCTTGACGAATGGCGCGAGGCAGTTGGTCGTGCAGGACGCGTTGCTGATGATGTCGGCGACGCTGTGGTCGTAGTCGCCCTCGTTGACGCCGACGACATAGGTCGGGATGTCGGCGCCCTTGGCGGGAGCCGTGATGATCACCTTCTTCGCGCCGGCCTGGATGTGCTTGCCGGCGCCGGGGCCGTCGACGAAGACTCCGGTGCCCTACACGTACGAGTACGATACGACACATTTCAGCGATGCCAGTCGTATTCTGCACCGGCCGGGGCGGGATCCTGCTGTACACGTGTTCAATTTCTCTTGTACCTCGATGACGATGTCAATGCCGAGCTCACCCCATGGGAGCTTGAGCGGGTCCCTGCTGGAGACGACCGTGATGGGCTTGCCGTCGACGCTGATGGTCGTGTCGTCGACGATCTTGACGTCGGCCTTGAAGGTGCCGAGCATCGAGTCGTACTTGAGGAGGTGGGACGCCTGGAATGGAATCATACGAGTCTCTGTCAGAATTCGTGGCAAAGCGTCTGAATAATTAAGAAAGAGTGCGGATTCAGTTGGCGCCCGATCTTCACGTACGTTCCTGACGCCTCCGCTGTCGTTCACGACGACGACGTCGATCGGCGAGTCCTCGCGGCCGTGCCAGCACCGGAGGAAGTTCCGGCCGATGCGGCCGAAGCCGTTGATCGCCACCTTCAGCTTCGCCTCGGCGGGCGCCCTCACGGCGTTCTCCCCGGTGGCCTGTCACAGGGGTCACCAGCAAGCAGGGATGTACAATATAACTCAGGACAATCTGTACTATAAGCTAGCTATTAAGCTGTACCGTACGCTTGCTTTATTAAGCTGGATGAAAGCCAAACCTTGCGCAGATCAAAATTGGGAGGGTGTATATGCATGCATATTATTCGAGCTTAACTGCATAACAACTGCAGTGTGAAAAATATACAAGTACGCATTTGTTGTCGTCCAACTGTTGTTGCTTTTTTTTTAACACCAGCAACTGGTTAATTGAAGAACAGACGATACTGCTATTATATTCCTTAAGCTGCAGCAGCAACGCACGCATACATGAAACGCATACGTACCTTGGCGACGAGCTGCGCGCCAAGGACGTCGGAGAAGGACGCCTCCCGCGCGGCAGCGCTCACGGAGCACGACCCCGGCCTGAGCCCGGAGAAGTCGGCGAAGTCCAGCCTCTGCACGCCGTGCCTGGACGCCGCCGCCCTGCTGTGCAGCCGGGCGCCGGCGGGGATGCGGGAGGCGGCGAGAGCTGCGTGGGTGGCCATTGCGCGGCGCCGCTGCCGAGTGCTGCCGGGGGGGATCGGATGGGTGGCCAGACGGGAACCGAGCCGGGCGGCGGTGCTGCGTATTTATGCGCTGTAGTAGTACCTGCCGGGAGAAGACGACGACGGGGGCGTGGCCGCGCGAGCGAGGAGGCGCCGTGTTCACTGCTTGCGCTTGTGGCCGCGGGGCGGCGGGCCGGGGGGATAAGGCGATTGCATGCGCCGCAGCCACCCGTTCGGGCGGGCGATATCCGATGTGTGGCGGCTTGCGGGCGCGGCGGCAGGAGAGCGGCTAATATCTCTCCCACGGGCCACGCTGTGTGCGTCGCTGTTGCTGGTTGTTAAGTTTCTTGTCCGCTAATCTCTTTTCTTTTCTTGCCATTTCGATTTGATTGATCGGGACGATGCGCGCCTCTTGTTTTTCCTGTGACCCGTGTGGTCCGTGATTCTGGGGCCATCGGTACGCAGATATGTTTGATCGAGTGGTCTGTGTTTGTGCATTCTCATGTGTTCTTTGCTCACAGTCACAGCTGACAGCCCTCCCAGTGTTCTTTCTTTGCCTCCTTTCACAACCCTTCTTTCTAGTGACGTTGCAACTCTTGTTGCTCCAGTTTATGTTTCCTTTCATATATATAGAGTTACGCCATTATATATTTCTCTGTTTTTTTACTTCTAGTAGAAACCTGCACTACCGGAATCGACGGCTTTGCCGAGTGCCTGAAGCACTCGGCAAAGAGGGCTCGGCACACAGTGCATCGGCAAAGCCATCTTTGCCGAGTGTTTTTTCTCGGGCACTCGGCAAAGCACTCGGCAAAGAAAAGCAGCCGTTACGGCGTCGGGTGACGGAGACGACGTCTTTGCCGAGTGTACCAGGTGACACTCGACAAAGGCGTTACCTTTGCCGAGTGTCTTCCGGACAGCACTCGGCAAAGAATCTGCCAGCGGGGTCCCCATGTCAGGTACTTTGCCGAGTGCTTTGTCTGGCACTCGGCAAAGCGTGCTTCTTTGCCGAGTGTCACACTCGGCAAAGTGACCAGTACACACCTTTTTATTTGTTTTTCCTATTCTATCCAAACAAACAAAAGATATTTCACAGATATCATATATATACATCACAGATCATCACAGACATATATAGCCAACACAAACAGTATTAACACAAATTCTGACATAAGTATTCAACATAAGTTCAGAGGTTCTCAACACAAACAATATTAACACAAGTTTAGAAGTATCAACGCAAGTTCACAAGCTCTGACATAAGTATTCAACATAAGTTTTGTAGTCGAAACACTAAAACATAACTCTCATGGAGGTGGGTGGTTGGACTAGTGCTGCGTTGGGCTGTACCCTTCATGAGGGTTGTTGGATGCCGCCCCAGATTGGCCCTGCACAGAGAAGAGATTGCATGTGTTATACCAGATGCATTACCAACATCTAACTATAATTTTGATACTCACAGGAGTATGGAACAGAGCAGGGTCAACTGCAGGGAACAATGGAGGTGGCGGAGCGAAACCCTGTGCGACGCCTTGGCTTTGCATGTACTGGAACATCTCCGCCATCCTCTAATGATCTGTCAGGCGAGCCTCCCACTCCGCCATCATCCTCGCCTCCATCTCTTGACGTTCCCTCCTCTCTTCTTCTAGTTGGGTCTGTAATATTACAAGCCAATGTTATAGTAACTCAAAGAGAAGGTATATAACTCAAGGAAGGACGAGTTATAGAAGCACTAACCTCGAGTTGCTGTATGCGATGTTGTGAGCTGTCGTGCCGAGGTCGTATGGCTGGACTCGAGCCCGTGCTCCTTGCTCGCACCTGAGACAGAGTGGGAGTGGAGGACGAGTCGATTGCCCTGTCAGCAATCCAGTACCGCCCATGTCTCTTGCCTCCTCCGACCCTCATGAGCACATCGGGGTCGATCTACTCGGTGCTCGGATCATATTCTGGGCCATGGACCTCCTACGCCATGGCGGTGTAGTCATGAAGGCGGCTGTAGACGGCGGGGTTGGTGTAGGCCTCAGGCCCGTCATCCGGGTTGTAGGTGACGTCGGACGTCGCCTTGCCCTTATGGGCCATAGCATAGGCCGAGAAGATGGAGCAAGACCGGCCACCATGTGACGCCGACTGCAAGAAAACCAAGAGATAGTTAGAAATAATATCTAATCCAGTGCTATATATCTAAATAAAAAAGAGGGTGTACCCATGCTTCTGCATATTGGCCCAGGCTCCGGCTGCCTTGGTGGTGGGAGGGACCTTGCATCATCATACACCGTTCTTGGCTAGCGTTGTGCGCCTCGTCCCATGTTGGGGACTTGTTCTCAAATGCTAAGAGTTAAGAACAAGGCAACATAAAAAGTGTTAAGTGTTAAAGTCCTTCGTCCTTCTAAACATTGTTCCCCTTCGGGAAACAATGAGTTTCGGACGAAGGTCACAAGAGACATACCTTCGTAAATATAACAAGTAATGACGAAGGATTCATATAAAGCATGAAATATAATATAAACATCATCATAGAATCATTTCTATTTTATTAACATGGAAAAATAGAAATGATTTCAAATTACAAATGTACCTTCGGTCTTGATAGAAGGTAAAAAGTACAAACGTGACGCAAAAGCAAATGCCAAGTCAGCGTGTCCAGTACGGGAGTACTGTTCATCTATTTATAGACGCGGGACGCAGCCCACGTAAAATTACATCCATGTCCATTACATTTGTCAATGACTTATGGAAATCTGTCAAGGCCCACTTAGTCTTTTCATCTTTAAGTCGGTTCCCCCCTCTGCTATCGCGACGAAGCTTCCCTGCGCACAGCTTCGGCTGTGCACCATCCTTCGTGGAGCTTGGTAATCAGCTCGTCCTTCGTCTGGTTCAGGCTTCGTCCTGACCGTGCTTCATGTTCATGATTCTGAGTCCGAGGATACCTGTTCACATAATCCACTTGGAAAACATTGTCAAATCATGTTTTTGAGGACCTTCGGAGGACGAAGGCCCCCAACAGTAGCCCCTCGCAATATTAATTTGTTAATGATAAATTCAGATTGCGATATGGACGAAGGCCTTGAGCCGAAGGTCCGAAAAAACACCTTCCCTTTGCTAGAATAGCAACATTCACTGACAAGCGGGGTCCTTTAATTTTCAACGCCCTGGGGGTATAAATAAGATCATACCGCAAACTTATTTGGTACGCACACTTGCCATTTGCTTCGGCCCACTAAATTTTTAGCTCTTGTGCACTAAGATTTGCTGATCTTTTTGATTTTGAAGCTTCGGCCTTGAAAACAGTTTTTTAGCGTTTCCGAAGATGTCTGAAGGTAAGAAGATCCCTGCTGAGACGAAGCTGAGTCTCGACGAAGAGAAGAACCTGGGGTTCCTTATAACGATGGCTGAGACTAATACGGAGAAAATCACCAAAGAGATTCTTGAAGGTTTGTCCGAAGATACTGGTGACAGCGACAGTTTCGATGTAGAAAGTGGTGGAGAAGAGTCCGAAGATCGACCATGGCGGCCAAGCCACACGGTTTTCGGGAAAACCACTATTAAGCAGAGTCACATTGATAATATGAGGGGGCGGTATTTTCGAGATATATCTATTGTGAGGGCTGACGCTGGAGAAAAGACTTCTCCCACCCCCGAAGAAGATGAAGTCGTAATCTTCCGAAGCTTTCTCAAGGCTGGGCTTCGATTCCCCCTAAGCAAGTTTGTTGTTGAGGTACTGAAAACATTTCAAGTCTACCTGCATCAAATTACTCCCGAAGCTATCATAAGAATGGGGATGTTTGTCTGGGCTGCGAGAAGCCAAGGTTTAGAACCAAATGCTAAAAGCTTTTGCAACATTCATGAGTTGTTATACGAGACGAAGCCCTGGGGGAAAGAACAATATCACAACAACTTTGGGTGTTACAGCTTCGGTGCCCGCTCCGGGTCAAGCCGCCCTGTGCCAACCTTTCGGAAGAGGTGGCCCGGAGCCTGGATGACTGAATGGTTCTATGTAAAGAATGACTTAACAGCACAAGAAAATGTCAAGAGTATTATTATGCGCCCCATCTGGCAACGCTTCGGACTTCGAAGGCCGAAGGTTGAAATGGATGAAGCAGCCGAGGAATGCCAAAGAGCCTTCGGCGTGATCTGCTCTTTCATTGGGACAAGGGACTTGGTCCAAGAGCATATTGCCTTCAGGGTGTGGCCACTTGCAGGAAAGTGGGAAATGCCGAAGGAGACCATCAAAGAGTCCGACGAAGGTGGACTGGTCAGATTGAAATACACATTCAAATATGCGGATAAGTTTGTTGAACCTGATGATGACTGGTTGAAAAGCATTGAAACACTAAGTGACGAACTGCTTGGGGCATATTCGAAGGCCGAAAATACTGCGTTATCAGCAGCCTTCGGAGGCCGAAAGAAGAAAAGGCTCAACCGGGTATTTGACGCAGTCGGGTTTGTCTACCCTGACTATCATTATCCGGTACTGGGTCGCAAAAGAAAAATTACTTCTCCTGCGACAGAAGCTACCACGAGTGCCACTAGTGAGCCAGCGCCGCAAAGGAAAAAGATGAAGGTGCTCACCCACCGAGCGCGCTTTATTGAGCCGGCCACAGTGCCAAAATTTATTGGTGAAGTCTCTTTGGCCTCTGAAGCTACAGAACCAGCTCCAGTGCCGAAGATAGAAGAGAAAACTGAAGCACCTTCAGCCGAAAGAGCAGAAAAACCGAAGATTGAAGAGCAAAAAATATCGGAAATCTTAAGTCCTTCAGCAACTGTTGAAACAACAAAAAATCAAAAGGGCCCGTCGGTGACCCCGAGAAGAAAAAGAATGGTGAACATGTTAGATGTTTTGGAGACAATTAAGTCTTCAAGCACAACTCCAAAAGGGACTATTGAAGTTGCTGAAGTGTCTACCGAAGCTGAAGTTGCTGAAGCTTCGAAGCAACAACCTGAAGCTGAAGCTGGGCCTTCAGAGCCCACCAAGGAACAATCTTTGGAGACCGAGAAAATATCAGAACCAGCTTTGGTTAAAGAAATTGACACTGCCGCCCCCGAAGCTCCTTCCAGCACACGCGATTACATCGTGCGACATGCTTCGGGGAAGAAATTATCTGAAGAAGAGACTTATGAAGCGAATCACTATGCTAGAGAGTTAAAGTATCCGAAGGGGGCAGTAGTATTCAATGGGACAAATGAAGATGACTTCCTATACTGCCTCCCTGATAACAAAGAATTATCTGTCTGCCGGGAGATGGCTAGAAGTATGGGTTTCCCGAAGCTCGAAGCTGGATTATGTGCTATGACGAAGGAAGATCTCGCGGACAGTCTTGCGTACAATAGCTTAAAGGTATGGGAATTAGACGCTTGGAAAAATTTTTTATTACGTAATTCATTCTTTTATTCTTATATAGATTCTTTTTCGTATAGGGTTTAATCCTAAGCAACGCATTAAGAGCACAAAAGAGTGCCGAAGATGAAAGCTACGAAATTGCGTTCAACAATTTACGTTCAGAAGTTATTAAACTGAGAAACGAAGCTCTAGAAAAAGACAAAATTCTGCTTACATTAGTAGACAAGGTAAAAAAGGACGAAGCTGCTGTGAAGGTTCAGGCCGAAGCTCACAGACGCGAGATTAAAGATCTTCAGAAGCAACTGGCCTGGGCGAAAGAAGAACGCATACTTGAAGAAACAAGACGGGAATGTAGCGACCAATGGGCTGATCATTTGGAAGCAACCGTGGAAGAGCTTCGGTCTTCTAAGAAAAAATGCTACGAAAAATCCATGGAATGCGTGAAGAAGATTAAAACCAGCTTCGCCAGCGTGGGCGCCTTTTCCAGTGAAGAGAATTTCTCAAGAGGCAATCCCGAAGGTCCACTGGAATGGATCGGTCACGAAGCAGAGGCCTTCGAGGAAATCCTGAATAGCCGTGGCGACATCTGCGCTTTTTCGGGCGCCAGGGGAGTTGCTTCTGTCTTGGAGAAGAAAGGTTGCGGGCATGTAAAATCTTTAGCTCAGTCCGAAGCTGCCTTATCCTCCGAATACATCAAAGACCCCTCGGCCGAAGCAAGCATGGTTGGTGGCAAATTCTTTACTGATATCTGGGACAACGGCGGCCGAGAAATGGCGCAAGAAATCATTCAAAGGAGTGAAAAAGGCATCCATGATGCTAGGAAAGTGACAGAAGCTGCCGAAGGGCATATAGGTATTAATTAGTCGCTCTTGTTGTGTTGTAATTTTTATTTCAAACTTTGCTCGCGGTTTGTAATAGTAATGCAAAAATATTCTGCTTCCTCAGAACCTGCTGGATCGTCAATTGACCCTCACACAAAGGAGGATGACGAAATCAAACAAATGGCCGAAGCTATCATGGATAAAGTTGTTGAACAACTTCTAAATGAGGCTGCCGAAGTAGTATTAAGAGAAGACTAGGTGTTATTAGAAAAACATTTAAAGTGTGATCTATGTAATATTTTGTACATTTGAATGTAATATTCAAGTCTCTTTTCATTATTCAATTCTTTACGATGCATGAAATTCTACATACATACCATTTTTGAGCCTTCGGCGAAAAAACACCTTCCCTTCTTTTCATGCTTCGTGAAGAAGACTTTCTTCATTAAAACTATTCTGATGAATCACGTCCACGCTTCGTGGAAACATTCTCCGAAGCTGTGCAATTTTGATATTATTCTGATGAAGCACGTCCATACTTTGAAAAAACTTTCTCCGAAGCTGTACTCCGAAGATTATCATTGTATTTCCTCGTGACTTTACACAATTTGCACTTTCCTAAAGCATCCTTTCGAAGATTGATACTGTGTCCCCTTCTTTTGCCATATGCAACATGATGTATGATGCTTATGCTATGCAAAATGATGTGATGATGTTATGTTATGCAAATGACATTTGTTCCGAAGATACACGCAAAATATCTTTATAAGCTCTGCATTCCCTTAGGAACGTCTTTGGAGCTTCTTCGCCTTTTACTTAGACGGTATAAGCTCTGCATTCCCTTAGGAACGTCTTTGAAGCTTCTTTGCCTTTTACTTAGGCGGTATAAGCTCTGCATCCCCTTAGGGACGTCTTTGGAGCTTCTTCGCCTTTTACTTAGGCGGTATCAGCGTTGACTTTTCGCTGTATGCTCTGCATTCCCTTAGGAACGTCTTTGGAGCAAAAAACTTACACTGCGCTCCCTTTGGAACGGCTTTTTGTAACTTCGGCAACTTACTCTGCGTTCCTTAGAACGACTTTTTGTTGCTTCGAAGGATTTTTAATAATTCGAAGGTCCTCCTTGTTACCGCAAATTTTTAAGCTTCAGCAACTTAAGCCTGTGGAGAAGATAGGTTTTTCTCATAACCAACCACGAAATTATTATATGAAAACTGAAATGTTCTTTATTACACAAAAAATAGAACTTAAACGGAAAAGACTGCTATCAAAGTAGGATATATGTCAATAAATGTGCTTCGACTCTGGCACAGTACTATTGACTGTGCGAGCTTCAGATTGCTCTCTGAGATCCCTTTGGTGCGGAACATATTGGCTCCCTTCTGGCTGTTGGCCTTGTTGCAGCGGAGGTGGAGGCGGGGGCTGTTGCCATGAGGCTTGAGGTTGACTCGCCGAAGCTACGGAAACTGCAGGGTGGTTGCCCACGTATTCCGGGATGTAAGGCTGATGGTACGAAGCAGTATGCATGACCTGCTTCGGCTGGCCCTGTTGCGCTGCAGCTTCTGCTAGCTCCTTTTGTTTCTGGATGGTGACATGGCACATCCTGGTGGTATGGCCCTTGTTTACACCACAGAATAAGCAAAATATCCTCCTTGGTTGATCTCCAAATCTTCCGCCGAAGCCCCTGGCGCCTCTGCCTCTTGGAGCTGGTGGCCGGAAGAAAGTTTGCTGTTGCCCCGAAGCTTGTGAGGAGCACTGCGGTCTGCTCTGCTGACTCCCCTTATCATCATTTTGAGTGGAGTTGTGGATGGACCTGACATGCCTCGGATAGAATCTTCCTCCGAAGCCCCTGGTCATCTCAGAAAATCTGAAGGCCTCCTCCCTTCTTTGGCGAAAGTCATTATCGGCACGAATGTACTCGTCCATCTTTTGGAGCAACTTCTCCAGAGTCTGAGGAGGCTTCCTAGCAAAGTATTGAGCTGCAGGTCCAGGACGAAGCCCCTTGATCATGGCTTCGATGACAATTTCATTGGGCACCGTTGGTGCCTGCGCCCTCAAACGCAAGAACCTTCTGACATACGCCTGAAGGTATTCTTCATGATCCTGAGTGCACTGGAACAATGCTTGAGCAGTGACCGGCTTCGTCTGAAATCCTTGAAAGCTGGTTAACAACATATCCTTCAGCTTCTGCCATGAGGTGATCGTTCCTGGTCGAAGGGAGGAATACCAGGTCTGAGCAACACTCCTGACGGCCATAACGAAAGACTTTGCCATGACTGCAGCATTGCCCCCATACGAAGACACTGTTGCTTCGTAGCTCATCAAGAACTGCTTCGGGTCTGAGTGGCCGTCGAACATGGGAAGCTGGGGTGGCTTATAGGATGGAGGCCAGGGTGTAGCCTGCAGCTCAGCGGACAGAGGAGAAGCATCATCGAAAACAAAATTTCCATGATGGAAATTGTCATACCAGTCATCTTCGTTGAAGAAGCCCTCCTGATGAAGGTCTTTTTGTTGAGGCCTTCGGTTCTGCTCATCGTGGGTAAGATGACGAACTTCTTCAGAAGCTTCGTCTATCTGCCTTTGCAGCTCAGCTAGCCTGGCCATCTTTTCCTTTTTCCTCTGCACCTGTTGATGAAGCATCTCCATATCCCTGATCTCTTGGTCTAGTTCATCCTCCTGAAGCGTCGGGCTGACGGCCTTCCTCTTCTGGCTTCGGGCCTCCCGAAGAGAGACGGTCTCCTGGTTGGGGTCCAGCGGTTGCAGTGCTGCAGCCCCAGTCGCTGAAGCTTTCTTCGGCGCCATAGTGAAGGTCTATAGCTTCCGAAGGTGTTCAAAAAACTCGAAGTGGAAGTGAGTTCACCGGAGGTGGGCGCCAATGTTGGGGACTTGTTCTCAAATGCTAAGAGTTAAGAACAAGGCAACATAAAAAGTGTTAAGTGTTAAAGTCCTTCGTCCTTCTAAACATTGTTCCCCTTCGGGAAACAATGAGTTTCGGACGAAGGTCACAAGAGACATACCTTCGTAAATATAACAAGTAATGACGAAGGATTCATATAAAGCATGAAATATAATATAAACATCATCATAGAATCATTTCTATTTTATTAACATGGAAAAATAGAAATGATTTCAAATTACAAATGTACCTTCGGTCTTGATAGAAGGTAAAAAGTACAAACGTGACGCAAAAGCAAATGCCAAGTCAGCGTGTCCAGTACGGGAGTACTGTTCATCTATTTATAGACGCGGGACGCAGCCCACGTAAAATTACATCCATGTCCATTACATTTGTCAATGACTTATGGAAATCTGTCAAGGCCCACTTAGTCTTTTCATCTTTAAGTCGGTTCCCCCCTCTGCTATCGCGACGAAGCTTCCCTGCGCACAGCTTCGGCTGTGCACCATCCTTCGTGGAGCTTGGTAATCAGCTCGTCCTTCGTCTGGTTCAGGCTTCGTCCTGACCGTGCTTCATGTTCATGATTCTGAGTCCGAGGATACCTGTTCACATAATCCACTTGGAAAACATTGTCAAATCATGTTTTTGAGGACCTTCGGAGGACGAAGGCCCCCAACATCCCACTCAGCCGAACACCACCTATCCACCATCTGCTCCCAGCACAGAGGATGTGCGGCGCACCAATGTGGAATCATCTACAAAGTAAACACGTAAAGTGCATATCAGAAGATAAAATAAAATTCATGCATGGAGTACTAGTACCAAACATGCATGACTTTACCTACAGGCACTGGTCCCTGGTCAACGACATGGTTTGGGCTTGCTGCTTGGTCACCTTCTCCCCAAGGACGGAGCCGTGGTAGCTGAAGATGGCCTGGATTCGGGCCTCATAGTGCATGTCCACGACGAGCTTCTTACAGCTCGTGGTGGCCACCACATCCGCCCTAGCCTCGTATCCAGCCTCGCATCTGAAGAAATCCTGCATACAAAAACAATGTATCCATACATTATTTAAAGAATTTGCAACGAATGCGGCATATTTTATATTATACTAAGACTTACCCACAACTCTTGCTTCACCCACTCCGCCTTGTTATTGAATTCCTGGCCGTCCCGGTCTATTGCATCGGGGGCAACAACGTAGTGGTCGAAGGTGTAGGCTGGGCCCGTCACTCCGGTGTACTCAACCAGTCCAAGGAAGTGTTCCCTGCACAATAGGGCGAGGATGCCATTGGGGAGGCGACGATGACCCCTAGCATAATCCACAATCGTCCAAGTCCTATCCAAGTGATAAATAAAAAGTATTAGTTTATATTATGATTTTGAACACATAATATGAACAAGAATGAAGAACATAAAGTTACATGCCTCTCCCCATCCGGCTGAATCAGCGGCCGCCTATCCTGAAGTATGGGGCGCTGAGGGAGACTCACGGGACCTCGCAGGTAGATACTCCTCGAACCTAAGGTGCCAGAACCTGAGGCGGTCTGCTGAATTTCGACTATACCAAGATTAGAATGTGTCCGTCTCGTCACTTGAGGGTCAAACCAATGACATTTGAATATCACTGGAGTAAGATGTTTGGAACCATAAAAATTGAGCTCATATATTTCTTCGATTCGTCCAAAATAATCGACATCATCAAGGTCGGGCGTAAAGACTCCAGAACACGTTGTTTTTCGATTGGGCCGACTTTTGTCGTAGTTTGTTGTGTGAAAACGGTATCCATTGACGTCATACCCAGAATATTTCTTGACCCTATAAGCAAAGTCATTGGCTACTTGTCTCAACTCGGCACTCATAGACGGATCTCTTTGGCCCTGCAAGTATTCGCAAGTTAAAAGACGCTAAATTGAGTTCATAGATGGATCTCTTTGACAAACTAAGCACGTACCTTACGTTTGAACCAGGAAATGAAATCGGGCAACCCATTTCTCGCACCCTTTCTAAGAAGAGTGTCATATTCCTGTGGAGTGGGGTCCCTTGATCGACGCCAGAATACATGAAGAAATTGTTCCATGTATGGCGTCACCTCTTCAAGGTTGGTTAATACATATAGCATGATACGCCGCCACTCTTCATGTGTCAGGGTCTTGTTGGTCGAGCCACTTGCGCTTCCGAGTTGGCCTCGAAATATGCTAAGGTTCGATTCATTATCGCCATCATTGTAACGAGGGGGTGGATTATGCACGCTCGGCAGTTTGTCACCATAATAAGTTGTTGTGAAGTTTGACACCTCCTCTAGAATGTATGCCTCTGCAATGGAAGCCTCGATTTTGCATTTATTTCTACATTTATTTCGAATAGTCTTTAGGCATCTCTCAATTGGATAACACCAATGTCCCTGCATGGGCCCCCCATTCATGCCTCATAGGGGAGATGAAGAATCAAATGCTGCATTGGATTGAAGAAGCCGGGTGGAAATATCTTCTCAAGCTTACACAGTAACACGGGTGCCAATCTTTCCAAGTCTGCAACCACAGTCCGAGATAACTCTTTTGCACAAAGCTGACGGAAGAAATAGCTCAACTTTGAAACCGCTAGCCAGACATGCTCAGGGACATAGCCTCGAACCATCGCAGGAAGAATTCGTTCAATCCATATGTGGAAGTCATGACTCTTCATCCCTAAGATTCGCATAGTAGATAAGTTCAACCCCCCTACTTAGGTTAGCTGCATACCCATCAGGGAACATCAACATCTTGATCCACTGAAGTACTTCCTTCCTCTGGGCCCTGCTTAGGACGAAATCGGCCTTAGGCCTTCTCCATGTCTTTCCGCCACTTGGCGGCTTCATCTCTTGGTTTGGTCTATCACGTAACGCTGCCAGATCCACTCTTGCCTTTACGTTATCCTTTGACTCATCAGGAATGTCCATAATTGTTGCCCACAGTGCCTCAGCAACATTCTTTTCAGTGTGCATCACGTCAATGTTGTGTGGAAGGAGCAGGTCGTCATAATAGGGGAGCCGAGTCAAGCCATACTTATGTGTCCACATATGCTGCTCACCATATCCCACAAAACCACCTTCTGTATTGGCCACGAGCCCATCTATCTGTTGATGAATTTCGGCACCAGTCATTGTTTCAGGTGGGCGGTCTGTCACTACGACACCTTATGTAAAGTTCTTGATGTCTAGGCGGAATGGATGGTCAGGAGGGAGAAATTGTTGATGTTTATCAAAGGACGAATATTGCCACCCTTTTTCAACCAAATGAACCTGAGAGCTTCCTTGCAAACTGGGCATGGGAACTTACCGTGAACACACTAGGCGCAGAATAGCCCATACGCCGGTAAGTCATGCATGGAGTACTGGTACCAAACATGCATTCTGAAGTTTGTCTTCGTACCTCGGTCATACGTCCATACCCCTTCCTCCCAGGCACGTACCAATTCATCGATCAAAGGCTCCATGTACACGCCCATTTTATTCCCCGGGTGTCCGGGAATTATCAATGACACGAATATATTCTGCCTTTGAAAGCACACACCAGGGGGGAGATTGATTGGGATAACAAACACGGGCCAACATGTGTACGGGGCAGCGCTCATTCCATAGGGATTGAACCCATCTGTGGCCAACGCAACACATACATTACGAGCCTCTTCAGCTTTCTCACGGTGAATGGCATCAAAGTGTTTCCATGCTTCACCATCGGATGCGTGCACCATCTTGTTAGGATTGTATCGTTTTCCATTTTTGTGCCATATCATCTGTTTCGCGGATTCCTCTGTCATGTACAGACGCTGGATCCTCGGTATGAATGAAAGGTGTCGTAGGATTGTCAAGGGGATGTCGAGCTGCCTCTTCTGTCCATCAACAGAGTCTACCTCCATGAACCTAGAAGATTTATGTCACACTTGGTTTTAGAAGGTAAACCGAATGCGAACCATGCACGTGCCAGGATCAGAAATTCACGTACACAGCGATTACATAAATGACTCATCATAGCACAATGCTTCGAATAACAATAAAGAGTAAGTAATAATATTACAGACTAGAGCCATTTACATAATATAAATCAAAGTACACAGAACCAAAACGTAGCCAACGGAAACAACCCACCACAGGCAGCTGACTGGGGGAGGTCGCTAGCCTAATCCTCGAACTCGTCGAAGTCCTGGAACTCCTGGAGATCCGCCTCGACGCCTTCTTCTCTTTCTTTACCTGAGCATAGATTGCATCAAAGGCAACCTAGTGTTTTGTGAGAGCACCTAGAGGGGGGTGAATAGGTGATCCTGTAAAAACTTAAAACTTAAAGCCACAACACTTGATTAAGGGTTAGCACAATAAAGTCAAGTGGCTAAGGACCGAGCTCTTGTGAAACTCATTGGACACAGTGAGAACAAGCACAAGAGACACAATGGTTTATCCCGTGGTTCGGCCAAGTATAACACTTGCCTACTCCACGTTGTGGCGTCCCAATGGACGAGAGTTGCAGTCAACTCCTCTCAAGTGATCCAATGATCAACTTGAATACCACAGTGTTCTTCTTTCTTTACTCTTTCCCGTTTGCGAGGAATCTCCACAACTTGGAGTCTCTCGCCCTTACAATAAGGATCAAAGTGAAAGCACAAGAGTAAGGGAGGGAAGCAACACACACAAATCCACAGCAATACGCACACACATAGCCAAGACTTGAGCTCGAATGAATCGCAACAAGTTCACCACTAGACCAAAGCTCAAATCACTAAGAATGTCAATCGAGTGCGCAAAGATGGAGTGTGAGAGATTAAGATTGCTCAAAGTATGCTTAGATGGCTCCTCCATGCGCCTAGGGGTCCCTTTTATAGCCCCAAGGCAGCTAGGAGCCGTTGGAAGCAATCCAGGAAGGCTATTCTTGCCTTCAGTCGGGTGGCGCACCGGACAGTCCGGTGCACCACCGGACACCCACTGTTCACTGTCTGGTGTAGATTGCTTTCCTAAATTGGCACAGCCGACCGTTGAAGATTTGGAGCCGTTGGCGCACCAGACACTGTCCGGTGCCCCCTCCCAACCGTTGGCTCGGCCACGCGTCACGCGCGGATTACGCGGCCGACCGTTGGCTCACCGGACAGTCCGGTGCACCACAGGACAGTCCGGTGATTTTTAGCCGTACGTTGTTGACTGTTTCCCGAGAGCGGCGACTTCGCCGCAGACGACTCACCGGACAGTCCGGTGCACTACTGGACAGTCCGGTGATTTATAGTCGTACGCCGCCGTCGAGACCCGAGAGTAGGCTGTTCATCGGGACGGGTCCTGGCACACCGGACATTGTCTGGTGCACCACCGGACAGTCCGATGCACCCAGACCGAGCAGCCTTTTGGCTGAACACAGCCAACTTATCTCCAAAGTGATTTCTCCTATTTCTAGCACTTAGACACAATACATTAGTCTTCAAAACAATGTACTAAGTCTAGAAACATACCTTTTAATCTTGATTTGCACTTCTTGAGTCTTTGGCACAAATATCACTCAAAGCACTTGTGTGGAGCACTTAATCACCAAAATCTTATGGAAATGGCCCAAGGGCACATTTCCCTTTCAATCTCCCCCTTTTTGGTGATTAATGCCAACACAACAAAAAGCAACTAAAAGAAGTGCAACATCAATGCAAATGAGAACAAAATTTTGTTTTTGATTCAAATTTGGCATATTTGGATCATTCTATGCCACCACTTGGTTTGTTTTTGCAAATCAAACTCAATTTCCTATCTCTAAGTCAAATTCACTTGTTGAGGCATAGAGAGAGGTATTCCAAGAGAAATTGATCAAAGATTCAAAAACTCCCCCTTTTTCCCATAATCAAACATTCTTCCCACAAGAGACCAACTTTTGACAATAAGAGACAATAAGAGTATTTTGACAAAACAAAAGGTCTAACTTTACTATTTTCAAAATTTTCAAGTGGTAGCTGATCCATTTCTTGCTTTGGCCTTAATTTCTTCCCCTTTGGCATTAAGCACCAAAACGGGATCATTATTGGCCCTTAAACCCCATTACCTCACCAAAATCTTCAATTAAGAGTAAAAAGGCAATAAGAGCACGGAGATGAACTTGGCATAAATTACCCTCTCATCGGAGTGCAGTGGAAGTCTTGCATGGTCCAAGTTCACCTTTTCCCTTTCAATCACCTTTGAGACTAAATTAAGAACACTCAAGCACATGGTTAGTCTCAAGGGATCAAGTTGTAGCATTTCTCCCCCTAAGTATGTGCATCATTCACACATGGACTTGTGAGGTCCAGGGATCCCTTGCACAACTTGAGCACCATGAATAGGCAATAAAATGCATAATGGAACATGATCAAAGGCATAAAACACATGTATGCTCTATATCAATCCAAGTTACGCGAATCTAAGACATTTAGCTCACTGCGCAGCCTGCAAAAGGTCTTCTCATCTAAAGGCTTGGTAAAGATATTGGCTAGCTGGTTTTCGGTGCTAACATAAAACACTTCGATATCTCCCTTTTGCTGGTGGTCTCTCAAAAAGTGATGCCGGATGTCTATGTGCTTTGTGCGGCTGTGTTCAACAGGATTGTCCGCCATGCGGATAGCACTCTCATTGTCACATAGGAGTGGGACTTTGCTCAGATTGTAGCCAAAGTCCCTGAGGGTTTGCCTCATCCAAAGTAGTTGCGCGCAACACTGTCCTGCGGCAACGTATTCGGCCTCAGCGGTGGATAGGGTAACGGAAGTTTGTTTCTTATAACTCCACGACACCAGGGACCTTCCTAGGAATTGGCACGTCCCTGATGTACTCTTCCTATCGGCCTTACATCCAGCATAGTCGGAGTTTGAGTATCCAATCAAGTCAAAGGTAGACCCATTTGGATACCAGATCCCGAAGCAAGGCGTAGCAACTAAATATCTAAGAATTCGCTTAACGGCCACAAGGTGACACTCCCTCGGGTCGGATTGAAATCTAGCACACATGCATACGCTAAGCATAATATTCGGTCTACTAGCACATAAATAAAGTAAAGACCCTATCATAGACCGGTATGCCTTTTGATCAACGGACTTACCTCCTTTGTTGAGGTCGACATGTCCGTCAGTTCCCATTGGAGTCTTTGCGGGCTTGGCGTCCTTCATCCCAAACCACTTGAGCAAGTCTTGCGTGTACTTCGTTTGAGAGATGAAGGTGCCGTCCTTGAGTTGCTTCACTTGGAACCCAAGGAAGTAGTTCAACTCGCCCATCATCGACATCTCGAATTTCTAAGTCATCACCCTGCTAAACTCTTCACAAGACTTTTGGTTAGTAGAACCAAATATTATGTCATCGACATAAATTTGGCACACAAATAAATCACCATCACAAGTCTTAGTAAAAAGAGTTGGATCGGCTTTCCCAACCTTGAAAGCATTAGCAATTAGAAAATCTCTAAGGCATTCATACCATGCTCTTGGGGCTTGCTTAAGTCCATAGAGCGCCTTAGAGAGCTTACACACGTGGTCGGGGTACCGTTCATCCTCAAAGCCAGGGGGTTGCTCCACGTACACCTCCTGCTTGATTGGCCCGTTGAGGAAAGCGCTCTTCACGTCCATTTGGAACAACCTGAAAGAATGGTGAGCGGCATAGGCTAACAAAATACGAATCGACTCTAGCCTAGCCACAGGAGCAAAAGTCTCCTCAAAGTCCAAACCTGTGACTTGGGCATAACCTTTTGCCACAAGTCGAGCCTTGTTCCTTGTCACCACCCCGTGCTCGTCCTGTTTGTTGCGGAACACCCACTTGGTCCCCACAACGTTTTGCTTGGGACGTGGCACCAGTGTCCAAACTTCATTTCGCTTGAAGTTGTTGAGCTCTTCCTGCATGGCCAACACCCAGTCTGGATCTAGCAAGGCCTCTTCTACCCTAAAAGGCTCAATAGAAGAGACAAAAGAGTAATGCTCACAAAAATTAGCTAATCTAGAGTGAGTGGTTACTCCCTTGCTAATGTCAGCCAATATCTGGTCAACAGGATGATTCCTTTGAATCGTCGCTCGAACTTGAGTTGGAGGGGCCTGTGGTACTTCTTCCTCCTTATCTTGGACATCCTGTGCTCCCCCTTGATCACACGCCTCTTATTGAGGAACCTGTTCATCATCTTGAGTTGGGGGTTGCACCATTGTTGAGGAAGAAGGTTGATCTTGCACCTGTTGTTCCTGTGGTCGCACATCTCCAATCGTCATGGTGCGTATTGCGTCCGTTGGAACATCATCCTCATCTACATCATCAAGATCAACTTGCTCTCTCGGAGAGCCATTAGTTTCATCAAATACAACATCGCTAGAGACTTCAACCAAACCCGATGATTTGTTGAAGACTCTATACGCCTTTGTATTTGAGTCATAACCTAACAAAAACCCTTCTACAGCTTTGGGAGCAAATTTTGAATTCCTACCTTTCTTCACTAGAATGTAGCATTTACTCCCAAAAACTCAAAAATATGAAACGTTGGGTTTGTTACCGGTTAGTAGTTCGTACGACGTCTTCTTGAGGAGGCGATGAAGGTAGACGCGGTTTATGGCGTGGCAGGCTGTGTTCACAGCTTCCGACCAAAACCGCTCGGGCGTCTTGAATTCTCCAAGCATCGTCCTCGCCATGTCGATAAGCGTCCTGTTCTTCCTCTCTACCACACCGTTTTGCTGTGGTGTGTAGGGAGCGGAGAACTCGTGCTTGATTCCTTCTTCCTCAAGAAATTCCTCCACTTTAAGGTTCTTGAATTCGGACCCGTTGTTGCTTCTAATCTTTTTCACCTTGAGCTCAAATTCGTTTTGAGCTCGCCTTAGAAAGCGCTTGAGGGTCCCTTAGGTTTCTGCTTTATCCTGCAAAAAGAATACCCAAGTGAAGCGGGAAAAATCATCAACAACAACAAGACCATACTTACTTCCCCCGATGTTGAGGTAGGCGACGGGTCCGAAGAGGTCCATATGCAGTAGCTCCAGAGGTCTTGATGTAGTCATCACATTCTTGTTGTGATGCGCGCTTCCCACCTGTTTACCTACTTGACAAGCTGCACAAGGTCTATCTTTTTCGAAAAACACATTTGTTGGCCCTAACACATGTTCTCCCTTCAGAAGTTTGTGAAGGTTCTTCATCCCAACATGTGCTAGACGGCGATGCCACAGCCAGCCCATGCTAGTCTTAGCAATTAAGCATGCATCTAGACCGGCCTCCTCCTTCGAAAAATCAACTAAATAGAGTTTGCCGTCTAGTACACCCTTAAAAGCTAATGAACCATCACTCCTTCTAAAGACAGACACATCTACATTAGGCTTGGGTTTTAGGTACCCAACTCTTGTTGGGTCCTACAAGGTTAGTTACAATAGCCTTAGGGACCCAAATGCAAGTTTTGTCTCCCTTGCATTTGGCCCCCACCTTTTTAGCAATAACCTTTTTATTTTTGCATGAAAGAACAAATTTAGTATTGCATGCAAGAAATACAGTGGTAGGTCCATTACACACATTCTTAGGAGCATGAGACACAAAATTTCTCCTAGGCCTACCGTTAAAATTTGAAATCGAAGCAATCATGGCATGTGAGTCAAAAGCATTATAACTCCTATTATAATGAACATTTCTAGCACATTTCCTATCATGATACATGAAAGCATGGTTCTTTTGACTACCATTGGCCATGGGGGCCTTCCCTTTCTCCTTGTTGGGAATGAAAGCCCTTTGACTTGTTAAGTTCTTGGCTTCCCTTCGAAAGCCAAGTCCATCCTTAATAGAGGGGTGTCTACCAACAGTGTAGGCATCCCTAGCAAATTTTAGTTTATCAAAATCACTTTTGCAAGTCTTAAGTTGAGCATTAAGACTTGCTACTTCATAATTTAATTTAGAAATAGAAATTAAATGTGCATTACAGGCATCAACATTAAAATCCTTGCATCTATTGCAAATTACAACATGATCTACACAAGGACTAGATTTATTAACTACCTCTAGCTTAGCACTTAAATCATCATTCAAAATCTTCAAGCTAGAAATAGATTCATTGCAAATAGATAATTCAGAAGATAGTAATTCATTCCTTTTAATCTCTAAGGCAAGAGACTTTTGAACACTAACAAATTTGTCATGTTCCTCATACAAAATGTCCTCTTGCCTCTCTAGCAGTCTGTCTTTTTCATTCAATGCATCAATCAGCTCATTAATCTTTTCTACCTTAGCTCTATCTAATCCTTTGAACAAGCTAGTGTAATCAATTTCGTCATCACTAGAGTCCTCATCACTAGAAGTAGAGTACTTGGGAGTTTCTCTAGTGTTTACCTTCTTTTCCTTTGCCATTAGACAAGTATGGCGCTCGTTGGGGAATAGCGACGACTTGTTGGAGGCTGAAGCGGTGAGTCCTTCGTCGTCGGAGTCGGACGACGAACAATCCGAGTCCCACTCTTTGCCGAGGTGCGCTTCGCCCTTCGCCTTCTTGTAGGCCTTCTTCTTTTCCCTCTTCCCACTTTTCTCTTGTTCCTGGTCATTAGTATTATCAGGACAATTTGCTATAAAATGACCATACTTACCACATTTAAAGCAGGAGCGTTTTTCCTTTGCTTTGCTCTTGTTTGGATGCTCCTTTCTTCCTTTAAGCATCGTCTTGAAACGCTTGATGATGAGGGCCATTTCTTCCTCGTTAAGCCCGGCCGCCTCAACTTGCGCTACCTTGCTAGGTAGCACCTCCCTGCTACTTGTTGCTTTGAGAGCAACGGTTTGAGGCTCGTGGATCGGCATTGGGCCATTCAATGCCTCATCAACATATCTCGCCTCCTTGATCATCATTCGCCCGCTTACAAACTTTCCGAGTATTTCCTCGGGCGTCATCTTGGTGTACCTAGGATTTTCACGAATAGAGTTAACAAGATGAGGATCAAGGACAGTGAAGGACCTTAGCATAAGCCGGACGACGTCTTGGTCTGTCCATCTCGTGCTTCCATAGCTCCTGATTTTGTTGACCAGGGTCTTGAGCCTGTTGTACGTTTGGGTTGGCTCCTCCCCCCTGATCATTGCGAACCTTCCCAGTTCGCCCTCCACCAACTCCATCTTGGTGATCATGGTGACATCATTCCCCTCATGTGAGATCTTGAGGGTGCCCCAAATCTGCTTGGCGTTATCCAAGCCGCTCACCTTATGGTACTCTTCCCTGCACAAGGATGCTAATAGAACAGTAGTAGCTTGTGCATTTTTGTGAATTTGTTCATTGATAAACATGGAATTATCCGTACTATCAAATTGCATTCCATTCTCTACTATCTCCCATATACTTGGATGAAGAGAGAACAAATGGCTACGCATTTTGTGACTCCAAAATCCGTAGTCCTCTCCATCAAAGTGTGGAGGTTTACCAAGAGGAATGGGAAGCAAATGAGCATTAGAATTATGTGGAATACGAGAATAATCAAAAGAAAAGTTTGAGTTGATCGTTTTCTTTTTCTCGTCGTAATCGTCGTCTCTTTGGGAAGAAGAGGACTCGTCACTGTCGTAGTAGACTATCTTCTTAATGCGTCTCTTCTTCTTCCTGTCCTTCTTCTTATGACTTGAGCCCGAGTCAGTGGGCTTGTCATCTTTTGGCTCATTGAGGAAGGACTCCTTCTCCTTGTCGTTGATCACCATCCCCTTTCCCTTAGGATCCATCCCTTCGGGCGATTAGTCCCTTTCTTGAAGAGAACGGCTCTGATACCAATTGAGAGCACCTAGAGGGGGGTGAATAGGTGATCCTGTAAAAACTTAAAACTTAAAGCCACAACACTTGATTAAGGGTTAGCACAATAAAGTCAAGTGGCTAAGGACCGAGCTCTTGTGAAACTCAATAGACACAGTGAGAACAAGCACAAGAGACACGATGGTTTATCCCGTGGTTCGGCCAAGTATAACACTTGCCTACTCCATGTTGTGGCATCCCAATGGACGAGAGTTGCAGTCAACTCCTCTCAAGTGATCCAATGATCAACTTGAATACCACAATGTTCTTCTTTCTTTACTCTTTCCCGTTTGCGAGGAATCTCCACAACTTGGAGTCTCTCGCCCTTACAATAAGGATCAAAGTGAAAGCACAAGAGTAAGGGAGGGAAGCAACACACACAAATCCACAGCAATACGCACACACACAGCCAAGACTTGAGCTCGAATGAATCGCAACAAGTTCACCACTAGACCAAAGCTCAAATCACTAAGAATGTCAATCGAGTGTGCAAAGATGGAGTGTGAGAGATTAAGATTGCTCAAAGTATGCTTGGATGGCTCCTCCATGGCCTAGGGGTCCCTTTTATAGCCCTAAGGCAGCTAGGAGCCGTTGGAAGCAATCCAGGAAGGCTATTCTTGCCTTCAGTCGGGTGGCGCACCGGACAGTCCGGTGCACCATCGGACACCCACTGTTCACTGTCTGGTGTAGATTGCTTTCCTAAATTGGCGCTGCCGACCGTTGAAGATTTGGAGCCGTTGGCGCACCGGACACTGTCCGGTGCACACCGGATAGTCCGGTGCCCCCTCCCGACCGTTGGCTCGGCCACGCGTCACGCGCGGATTGCGCGGTCGACCGTTGGCTCGGCCGACCGTTGGCTCACCGGACAGTCCGGTGCATCGCCGGACAGTCCGGTGATTTTTAGCCGTACGCTGTTGACTGTTTTCCGAGAGCGGCAACTTCGTCGCAGACGACTCACCGGACAGTCCGGTGCACCACCAGACAGTCCGGTGATTTATAGCCGTACGCCGCCGCCGAGACCCGAGAGTAGGCTGTTCATCGGGACTGGTCCTGGCACACCGGACACTGTCCGGTGCACCACCGGACAGTCCGGTGCACCCAGATCGAGCAGCCTTTTGGCTGAACACAACCAACTTATCTCCAAAGTGATTTCTCCTGTTTCTATTACTTAGACACAATACATTAGTCTTCAAAACAATGTACTAAGTCTAGAAACATACATTTTAATCTTGATTTGCACTTCTTGAGTCTTTGGCACAAATATCACTCAAAGCACTTGTGTGGAGCACTTAATCACCAAAATCTTATGGAAATGGCCCAAGGGCACATTTCCCTTTCATTTTGTGAAAGCAAGGGTGAGTACACATCAACGTACTCAGCAAATGTCCCGTTTGGCTGTAGTGGACTAGCTTTATGTGGGGTTAAGGTCAAGCAGTTGCTTTTAGTTGATCAGGTAATTATTTCTAGTAGAGAGCCAGTTTTTAATATTAACCCAAGTTGTTAACTCAAAAGTACCCTTTCCAAACGGAAAGAATACCACTTACCATTACTATAATCATAATAAAAAACCATCATCCTCATCACCACCTGTAAACCAACCATCTCTGATCAAAGTATCTCTAATCAATGTGTCTCTAATCAATGGAGCTCCCTTGGCCGCTCATAACCGCGAGCACGACTGATATATCAGTTTCATAACACTCTACAGAGGTTGCGCAATTTACCCACAAGTCATGATTCCCTCTCTAGCCCGGGCTTGCAAGACCCTTATTCACTCCCAAGGTGAATGGCTAGGGAGTCACTATGAAGCCTTTACAAAGATTCCCTGAGGTTGTAGCCGCCTGTTAGGTTTCCTAAATGCACCGCACTCCTCCCCAAGGGGCGAACCAACCTTGGCAGAGCGAGCTGCATAAACCGAGCCCCATTAACGGCACGACGGCGAAGCAAACTACACCCCAGTTCCTCTAATTATTCAGCTAAGGGCGTCTCATTCCACCCTCATGGTTGCACTGTTTTCCCGGGTGGTCATCCAACGAACCAGTCCTTACGGAGAGGCACTCGAGAAACAGCTCGAGTCCCCTTAAATGCCACAAGTATATCATCATATCCAGAATAAAACCATAGTACCATCATTGTATCTCATCATGTTCATTGATTAAAGTAAAGCGCTAGCATAAAACTAACCATAGTAACCCAAAAGGTAATCAAAGACAAGGTAAATAGAAAGCTAGTCAATCCTTATGTTGTTCATAGTATGCGGAACAGTGAATTATACAGTAAATGGGATATAATGGGTTAGAGGACACTTGCCTTCACCAAACGGATGCTCAAGGTCTTCAACTTTGTAGAATTCGAAGAGTTTGGTCACTTGGTCGTCAAAGTTTGATTGTCGATTCCTCGAAGCTCGGAAACAGATCACGATCTATAGGCGACGCACAACAAATACGAACAGAACACAGACAAACAAACATATACATGCATAAGAACATTACACCATACAAGATAACATGTCATAAAAACGAGCAATATAAAATAGAGAGCGCTTCTACGGTTATGCGAGGATAAGAAACACGAAAGTCGGAGCTACGGTCGGGGGTTAGCGCGTTTACGCTAAACAAGTATTAACTATAGTATTTAATTTGACTTTATCAAATATAAATTATATCTATCATTTAGTTCGATTAATCTACTATACTAACAACTGTCAGTTAAATAAGTAATTTAATTAACACGAGAGATTCTATAATTTAATTAACACGAGAGATTCTAAGCGAGGCGAATTTACGACACACGAAACTGCATGACAGCGTGCAGAACGACGCGCGGACACACACGACATGCACGAACAACATGCGGCAATGCGCACTACACGCAAAAACGACGCACGACCACACGCGAATAACGCACGAACAACACGTCGACGACGAGCGTCACACGCGCAAACAACACGCTGACAGTGCGACGACGCGCACGACTCACGAGAGTCGCTAACAGACATCGTGTTTATACTAAACACTTATTAATTAAAACATTTGAATAGGCATTAATCACATTAACTTGTATTTATAAAAGTGTAAATAAAATTATAACTTAGTTTTTATTAGAAGTGTAAATAAAATTATAATTATAAAAACTAAGTTATAATTTTATTTACACTTTTATAAATACAAGTTAATGTGATTAATGCCTATTCAAATGTTTTAATTAATAAGTGTTTAGTATAAACACGATGTCTGTTAGCGACTCTCGTGAGTCGTGCGCGTCGTCGCACTGTCAGCGTGTTGTTTGCGCGTGTGACGCTCGTCGTCGACGTGTTGTTCGTGCGTTATTCGCGTGTGGTCGCGCGTCGTTTTTGCGTGTAGTGCGCATTGCCGCATGTTGTTCGTGCATGTCGTGTGTGTCCGCGCGTCGTTCTGCACGCTGTCATGCAGTTTCGTGTGTCGTAAATTCGCCTCGCTTAGAATCTCTCGTGTTAATTAAATTATAGAATCTCTCGTGTTAATTAAATTACTTATTTAACTGACAGTTGTTAGTATAGTAGATTAATCGAACTAAATGATAGATATAATTTATATTTGATAAAGTCAAATTAAATACTATAGTTAATACTTGTTTAGCGTAAACGCGCTAACCCCCGACCGTAGCTCCGACTTTCGTGTTTCTTATCCTCGCATAACCGTAGAAGCGCTCTCTATTTTATATTGCTCGTTTTTATGACATGTTATCTTGTATGGTGTAATGTTCTTATGCATGTATATGTTTGTTTGTCTGTGTTCTGTTCGTATTTGTTGTGCGTCGCCTATAGATCGTGATCTGTTTCCGAGCTTCGAGGAATCGACAATCAAACTTTGACGACCAAGTGACCAAACTCTTCGAATTCTACAAAGTTGAAGACCTTGAGCATCCGTTTGGTGAAGGCAAGTGTCCTCTAACCCATTATGTCCCATTTACTGTATAATTCACTGTTCCGCATACTATGAACAACATAAGGATTGACTAGCTTTCTATTTACCTTGTCTTTGATTACCTTTTGGGTTACTATGGTTAGTTTTATGCTAGCGCTTTACTTTAATCAATGAACATGATGAGATACAATGATGGTACTATGGTTTTATTCTGGATATGATGATATACTTGTGGCATTTAAGGGGACTCGAGCTGTTTCTCGAGTGCCTCTCCGTAAGGACTGGTTCGTTGGATGACCACCCGGGAAAACAGTGCAACCATGAGGGTGGAATGAGACGCCCTTAGCTGAATAATTAGAGGAACTGGGGTGTAGTTTGCTTCGCCGTCGTGCCGTTAATGGGGCTCGGTTTATGCAGCTCGCTCTGCCAAGGTTGGTTCGCCCCTTGGGGAGGAGTGCGGTGCATTTAGGAAACCTAACAGGCGGCTACAACCTCAGGGAATCTTTGTAAAGGCTTCATAGTGACTCCCTAGCCATTCACCTTGGGAGTGAATAAGGGTCTTGCAAGCCCGGGCTAGAGAGGGAATCATGACTTGTGGGTAAATTGCGCAACCTCTGTAGAGTGTTATGAAACTGATATATCAGTCGTGCTCGCGGTTATGAGCGGCCAAGGGAGCTCCATTGATTAGAGACACATTGATTAGAGATACTTTGATCAGAGATGGTTGGTTTACAGGTGGTGATGAGGATGATGGTTTTTTATTATGATTATAGTAATGGTAAGTGGTATTCTTTCCGTTTGGAAAGGGTACTTTTGAGTTAACAACTTGGGTTAATATTAAAAACTGGCTCTCTACTAGAAATAATTACCTGATCAACTAAAAGCAACTGCTTGACCTTAACCCCACATAAAGCTAGTCCACTACAGCCAAACGGGACATTTGCTGAGTACGTTGATGTGTACTCACCCTTGCTTTCACAAAATGAAAGGGAAATGTGCCCTTGGGCCATTTCCATAAGATTTTGGTGATTAAGTGCTCCACACAAGTGCTTTGAGTGATATTTGTGCCAAAGACTCAAGAAGTGCAAATCAAGATTAAAATGTATGTTTCTAGACTTAGTACATTGTTTTGAAGACTAATGTATTGTGTCTAAGTAATAGAAACAGGAGAAATCACTTTGGAGATAAGTTGGTTGTGTTCAGCCAAAAGGCTGCTCGATCTGGGTGCACCGGACTGTCCGGTGGTGCACCGGACAGTGTCCGGTGTGCCAGGACCAGTCCCGATGAACAGCCTACTCTCGGGTCTCGGCGGCGGCGTACGGCTATAAATCACCGGACTGTCTGGTGGTGCACCGGACTGTCCGGTGAGTCGTCTGCGACGAAGTTGCCGCTCTCGGAAAACAGTCAACAGCGTACGGCTAAAAATCACCGGACTGTCCGGCGATGCACCGGACTGTCCGGTGAGCCAACGGTCGGCCGAGCCAACGGTCGACCGCGCAATCCGCGCGTGACGCGTGGCCGAGCCAACGGTCGGGAGGGGGCACCGGACTATCCGGTGTGCACCGGACAGTGTCCGGTGCGCCAACGGCTCCAAATCTTCAACGGTCGGCAGCGCCAATTTAGGAAAGCAATCTACACCAGACAGTGAACAGTGGGTGTCCGATGGTGCACCGGACTGTCCGGTGCGCCACCCGACTGAAGGCAAGAATAGCCTTCCTGGATTGCTTCCAACGGCTCCTAGCTATAATTTAAAAGTGCGCGGCCACATGGAGGGCCATAGGAAACTTAGTAGCAAAAGATCCTTGGGATCAGGTGTGGCAGTGGTTTGACCCGGTGTAAGCGCATAGAATGTGTAGCATGAGCCAATGAGATAGAGACACATGCTTCCTTTCTTCCCATGCATCATGCATGCAGTGAGACCATGCGCCAAGGAGCAAGGAACGGGACATGCAGTGGGGCCCATTTCGGATTTTTTCCTCACATGACACAACGGCGTGCGTGCATGTGCATGTGAGTGGGACCCGCGCATGATTTACTTTCTCTCTGGTGCACGAACGGAATGGATAAACCACTTTAGCGGTTCAGTTTTCAACTTGCACGATGGCGCATGAATAGGATCTCACGGAGGGGCTACGTCGGACGGAAATGGGTGTGCGACGGGCCGGTGGCTAGGGCAAGCGCGGCTGCTCATCGGAGTTTGAGACTGGGCTCGCACGGCTGGCCGCGGAGGCCGAGCGGCATGGCGGTGCGAAGCGGGTCTGCAGTGGTGAGCAGCGTGCATGGCTACGGAGAAGAACGACACACAGAGATTGGGTCTCAGCTAGGGAAGCGGCTGCTGGCCGGGACAAGGCCTAGGCTAGCCACGCCGGCGAGAGCAGCGTGCAGCGCGGGGCGGTGCGGCTAGGCAGCGCAACACCGACCAGAGCAAGGCAGCACATGAAGAGATGCGGCCAGGGGAACGCAGAGATGGGCATGGGAGAGAGGAAGGAGAGAGGCTTACCTGCTCATGGTGATCGTCGACGGCGGGGCAAGCACGGCACGGGCGGAACTCCGGGCGCAGGCTCCTAGCTAGTGCAGACGGCTGGGCGGTGGGTCGAGCTTGGTGCGGTTGCTGTGCGCGTCGAGGAAGAGAGGAGGCGAGGTTGAACTATCTAGACAAAGAAAGTGGAGGACGTGGTGTTGAGTGGTTTCGGCTCTTTGGGGAAATCAACAGGGCACTGGTGGGCCCGCAGTGGTTGGGGGCTAGGCCATGTGGATGGTGCGGGCCAAGGTGGCCGCGACTGATTCTGAGTCGATGCGAGCGTGTGAAACAGACAACAATTTAGAAAAAACAGATTTGACTCATGGGCATGAGGTGTCAGCGAGAGGAGCGTGTGAGGTGGTTGCGTCTGCGCGATACGACGAGGATGAGGAAGGAGGTTGCACGCATGAGCGTTGCGTGACGAGATGACGCGAGGTGAGATTGATGGATGGGGTAGACTTAGACAGAGGGTAGACATGGAAATAGACGAAGGGTCGACGGCATAGCCGGGGATAGCAGATGCAAGCGACATGCTGTTCGCGAGAAGAAGCAGTTTAGTGATCTCACGAAAAAGGACACAAGATCTGGAACAGGCTCGATGAGAGGAAGATATATATATTATCAAGTTTTTTCTAGAATTTTATAGTTTTCAGAAATACTAAATTTTAGGTATTTAAATAATATTAGAAAATTTTAGATTGATATCAAATGCTCGAATAAACGTTTCGAAGATTCCAACAACTCTTAGGAACATCTTCGAGAAATTTTAACTTGATACGATAACATTTTGCACTCATAAACACTATGCAATGGCATGAATGCAACAATCGAAGCTTCTCTAAGATTTTATTTTACTACACTATAAACCTATGTATATATAATAAAATAATTCTCCATAACTCTCCATTATTTAGAAAAAGGATAAGAAAAGCAGGTAAAGGGGATGGTAATACCTGAATTTGGCGGATATCGGAAAAGAAATTTTATACCCCCAAATTCATGGTGTTACAATTTACACTTGGGACGGTACTTTGCCTCCGTGTATTATTTCCTAAATAGCACGCAGCCCTTCGGATAAGCATGAATCTGGTCATACGTCATCTTGAGTGCACGAAGGAATTTCTGTGCCTCGTACATGCTCTTTGGCAGAACATGATCATCCGGAAGCAGGCTCCCAATAACCGTCAACAAGCCATCGAATGTGTCTCTACTCATGTTGTACTGCGACTTGAACGCCATTACACGCCCAATGGCATCCAGTTGAGAAACCTTTGTCTGGCCGTGAAGGGGCTTCTGTGCCGCATCGAACATGTCGTAGAACGCCTTTGCAGTCGGCTCTAGCTCGTCATCCATACATCCTCCCATGTACTGTGCCTCCTGATAGTCGTTCAACATATCCGCTACCCCGCATCGGCATCATAATCTTCGACACGTTGTCTCAGCACTTCCTCTCTCGTATGATGCGCTTCACCATGAAATATCCACCGAGTATAGCCCGGCATAAATCCATTCTTCCAAATATGTTCTACCATGGCCTTATTTGGTTTTCTTTTCCGGTTGGCACATTTGCTGCACGGGCATGGGACTAGACTCGCTCCTTTAGCAGCTTCGTCATATGCCCGTTCCACGAAATCATCGGTCTTTCTAATCCATTCATGGGTCACATCGTTCCTTCCTCTACGGCCCGTGTATATCCATTCATGGTCCTCCATCCTCTAACATAATCCTAACAATAGAAAATTTCGGCAGCACCTCCCCTGCACGGGAAGGTTTATAAAACCTGCAAATAAAAATATCAGCACGATGGCTGACAACCACGCATATTTCAATGGCACGATGGCCAGCAATCACATTTATATATTCAATCCACTCCATAGCCACATGCAAACTACATTTATATTTTAATCGAATCATTGCCGAGTGCCGAGTGCTATCACTTAATATCAAACCTAATATCAAACCCTAAACCCTAAACCCTAATATCAAACCTATTTATATGTAATTGCATATAACCATATTAGATCGTATACCTTAGCCGGCGCGGCGGTGGTTGGTGGAGATGGCCGAAGCGGGGAGGATGGCGCGAGATTGATGAGGTCGAGGGCCAGAGTGGCGGAGATGGCGCGGCACGCGTGGTCGGCAGCGCACGCGTGGCAGTGCGCAGGGGCGGCAGCGCGCGGCCCAGTGGCGTGGGGGCGGCACCGGCGTGGGGCTGGCGGGGCGCGGGGGCAGCGCGCGTGGCCGAAGGGCGCAGGGGCGGCGGCGCGTGGGCCGGTGGCGTGGGGGCGGCGGGGGCGGCGCAGTGTGCTGCACGCGGTGGGAGATAGAGAGTGAGCGAAGAGAAGAAGAGGAAGACGGCCGGTGTATTATTCAGCAGCTTTGTCGAGTGCCAGATCGCGGGCACTCGACAAAGAATTTTTTAAAAATTTAAAAATATATTTTGCCGAGTGCCGCAGATCTGGCACTCGGCAAAGACCTCTTTGCCGAGTGCCGACTGACAGGCACTCGGCAAAACCTTAACTTATTGTTTTTGCCGAGTGCCCATCAGCTGGCACTCGGCAAAGACAGCTTTGCCAAGTGTCTTTTTTGGACACTCGACAAAGTATGTTTTTTCCCAACTAAACTTTTTGTGGTATGTTCCTACACTATATAGACCTACAGGTACCATTTTGGGACAATTATAACAGTGTTTTCAATAGCTAGTAGATTTAGTTCGTTTATTTAAATTTCTTTGGAAAATTCAGATTTGAACTGTAAGTCACTCGAAAGTTGGAAAACCGTGCATGCAAAAATGATATTTATGTTTGGTAACACAAGTTACGACCGATTTCACGAGCAGACCAGAACCTTCGAGCACCATGCTCACTAAACATGACCGTGAACTTGCCATCCAGTTGTTTAAAAATTGTATAAAACACAAACAAAGTCAGAAAATCATGAAACTTGTCCACGTGTCATGATATCATATATAGAGCCTGTGATAAAAATTTGAGAAAGTTTTGAGAAAGCTGTGATGCAATATGTATAGAAACCTAAGAGATCCACATATAGGAAATGATTAACCCTATTTCCCTTTCAATCTCCCCCTTTTTAGTGATTGATGCCAACACAAACCAAAACAAATAATAAGTGTAGAAATATAACTAGTTTGCAATTGAGATGAATGTGCATAGGTTAGTTAGAAATTAAACCAATGAAAGTTTTTATATGAATAAGAGTGAATGGTTTGGCTTTCTTTTATTTGACATTTTGGACCACATTTACACCACTTAGTTTTGTTTTTGGAAATCCTTTTAAGAACGTTTGCAAATAGTTGAAGTTATAGTAATATGATTGCAAGAAGCATTTTTAGGATTTGAAATTCCTCCCCCTGTTTCAAAATGCTTTTCCTTTGACTACATAAAAGCTCCCCCTAAATGAAATTCTCTCCTTAGCTTTCAAGAGGGTTTCGAAGTAGATATCAATTGAAATTTTTCTCTCACATATGAGTTGAAAGTTAGATACTTATTGAAAATATGCTAATTGAAATTCTTTCATATTTAATGTGAAGTTTTGAAGATACCAGTTGAGAATGAAAATTCATTTTGATCAAATACCAATTGAAATACTTATTTTTGAAATTTTGAATGGTGGTGCGGTCCTTTTGCTTTGGGCTCAATATTTTCTCCCCCTTTGGCATTAAGCGCCCAAAACGGAGAACTAGAGAGCCCTTTTTCATTTTTCTCCCCTTATGGGGCCTAATACTTTCTCGCAAATGGTAAAAGGAAATATGAGTGAAGGGTCATACCAATTGAGAGTTTGGAGTAACGACAAAGGGTAAATGATACCGTTAGAGTTGTAGTGGAAGCCTTGTCTTTGTCGAATACTCCATTTCCCTTTCAATCTAAGACTAAGAATAGAAATACACTTGAAAGCACATTAGTCTTAGCCTTGGCACAATAAGAATAAGAAAAATGCATTTGCACCAAATGAAAGAGACATGATCAAAGATATATGAATTAGCTATATGTGCAATGTTTCAATCAAAGTTATGAGAATCAAGTATATTTAGCTCATTCCTAAGCTTGCTAAAAGTTTTCTCATATAGTGGCTTGGTAAAGATATCGGCTAGTTGGCTGTGGGTGCTAACATAAGCAATTTCGATATCCCCTTTTGTTGGTGATCTCTTAGAAAGTGATACCGGATGTCTATGTGCTTAGTGCGGCTGTGTTCAACGGGATTATCTGCCATGCGGATTGCACTCTCATTATCACATAGGAGAGGGACTTTGCTCAACTTGTAGCCATAGTCCCTAAGGGTTTGCCTCATCCAAAGTAATTGCGCACAACAATGGCTGCGGCAATGTACTCGGCTTCGATGGTGGAAAAAGCTACTGAATTTTGTTTCTTTGAAGCCCATGACACCAGGGATCTCCCAGAAACTGACAAGTCCCTGATGTGCTCTTCCTATCAATTTTACATCCGGCATAATCGGCAATGAAATATCCAATTAGATCAAAGGTAGATCCATTGGGGTACCACAACCCAAACTTAGGAGTGTAAACTAAGTATTTCATGATTCTCTTTACGGCCCTAAGGTGAACTTTCTTAGGATTTGCCTGAAATCTTGCACACATACATACATAAAGTATAATATCCAGTCAAGATGCACATAAGTAGAGTAAAGAACCTATCATCGACCGGTATACCTTTTGATCTACGGATTTACCTCCTGTGTCGAGGTCGAGATGCCCATTAGTTCCCATGGGTGTCTTGATGGGTTTGCCATTCTTCATCCCAAACTTCTTAAGTATATCTTGTATGTATTTTGTTTGGCTGATGAAGGTGCATCTTGGAGTTGCTTGATTTGGAATCTAAGGAAATACTTCAACTCCCTCATCATAGACTTCTTGAATTTATGTATCATGATCCTACTAAACTCTTCACAAGTTGACTTGTTAGTAGACCCAAATATAATATCATCAACATAAATTTGGCATATAAACAAGTCTTTTGCAATAGTTTTAGTAAAGAGAGTAGGATCGGCTTTACCGACTTTGAAGCCATTAGTGATAAGAAAATCTCTCAGGCATTCATACCATGCTCTTGGGGCTTGCTTGAGCCCATAAAGCGCCTTTGAGAGTTTGTAAGCATGGTTAGGGTACTCACTACCTTCAAAGCCGGGAGGTTGCTCACATAAACTTCTTCCTTGATAGGTCCATTGAGGAAGGCACTTTTCACGTCCATTTGGTAAAGCTTAAATCCATGGTAAGTAGCATAGGCAAGTAATATTCGAATTGACTCAAGCCTAGCTACGGGTGCATAAGTTTCATCAAAGTCCAAACCCTCGACTTGTGAATAACCTTTGGCCACAAGTCAGGCTTTGTTCCTTGTCACCACACCATGCTCATCTTGCTTGTTACGGAATACCCATTTGGTACCTACAACATTTTTATTAGGACATGGAACTAAATGCCATACCTCATTCCTTGTGAAGTTGTTGAGCTCCTCTTGCATAGCCACCACCCAAATCAGATCTCTTAGTGCATACTCCACCCTGTATGGCTCAATAGAGGACACAAAAGAGTAATGTTCACATAAATGAGTAACTCGAGATCTAGTGGTTACCCCCTTATAAATGTCACCAAGGATGGAGTTGACGGGGTGATATCGTTGAATTGCGTGGTGGACTCTTGGGTGTGGCGGTCTTTGATCCCTTATTTCTTGATCATGTTCCTTGTCTTGATCATCTTCATCTCCCCCTTGATCCATGTCCTCCTCTTGAGGTGGCTCATCCTCTTGATCTTCATCTTCATCATCTTGAGCCTGGTTCTCATCTTGAGTTGGTGGAGATGCTTGTGTGACGGAACCTCCCAAGTCATTAGGCCCACCTACAGTTGTCCTTGTCCCACGGACCTCAGACAACCCTGTAGGTGCACCTGATCACTTGTTAAGTTTGGTATCTGTATTCTTTACCTTGCCCAAGAGCGTTTTACCCGTCACACAAATATTACAACACATCGGAGGAACGAGTATGCGGAAGCAGTTACAATACTTACTTTATATCAAAGTATAGAGAGAGTAGTATTATTACAGACCAGAGCAAAATATAAGAGTGCTGGAGTAATATTATTACATAACTTGGGAGGCAAAAACCCCTCCCGATAAACAGTAAAAAGTTTTTCTTAAAGGAGGACACCTCCTTCCGCGGCTTCAGTCTTGATTTTCTTCTTTCGGCACCACCTTAGAACAAAAGCAACAAAAATTTGCTGCTTCCTCACCTAAAACAACATTGGGACAAAGCCCTGAGTATGAAGTGTACTTTCGCAAGTCTTACCTGTCAAAATAAAAGACTCTCAAGGATATGCTAGCTTTTAGGAATCAAGGTATAGCTTATCAACAATCAAAGACTCTTGTTTGCAGAAATGCTTACTAATAGTGGATCCTTAAAAGTCCAATTTTATTAGCAAGTTAAGTTCTTACCTGAGTTCTAGAGTTCTTTCTACCCTAGTTCAAGCACTTGACCTATACTAGCCAATTTCTTATCAACCCTTCTTGTTCACTGGATTGCTACGTGTAGGTCAGTGACCAAGTCTTCATGTCCGAGAAGTAATGGTGATCCGAATCGATTAATAATCAGCTGAGGATCTCCAATCACATGACATATGTAGCACTTAACCCTTGCATATGTCAACTCGCCACCGGGGTTCTTAAGACCAGATCAGGTTCACGCCAACCGAGAGTACAGATACACCACCGTCCAGCCTCTTGCCATGAAGGGTACTCGCTACTCTCGCCATCTCTCCACTCCCATTACGTGTTATCTTATTCTGGTATTAGTCTGCCCAAGGCAAAGCTTACCCATGATGAGGCATGTGACCAGTTAAAAGGTCCTTGATCATCAAGCCTACATCGACAAGGTCCTTAACCGACTCAGACGGAGACACTACACCGAGACTCTCTTCTCGTGCAATTCACCCGCCTGGTCTCAGCTTTATCATTTCAAACCCAAAGTTTTGGTACCTGGCAGAGGTACATCTTTTCTGATGTTGAACCCATCATGGCCATGAGGGATCTACCATCAAGTTTTATTTTTGAAAACATCCCACCCACTTCGAAGCATCATCTTTTGTCAAAACAAAACATTTTGTTTTTCTAGAGCAAAGCTAAGCATAAGAAGAACCTTTTTGTAAAACAGGTGATTAAGGAAAAGTAATCAAATCCTCAAGGAAGGGAATGCAGCAACTGGTTTAGCACCCAACTCCTATCACCTAATGCATCAAACAAGTGAGAAAGTTTTTAAAATAACAAGGAGGTGGCAAATGCACCGAGGCTTGCCTTGTGTGATAGGTGAGTCAGGCTCTGCTCCACAAATGTCAAAATAAAAGCAGTTTCCTGCCTGAGGTTCTTCAGGTGGTGGTGGTGTAGTCCTGGCTTCTTCAACTTCTATCTCTTCTTCGCTTTCTATACATAGCCATATATGATCATGAATGATCATGTAATGCTCATGAAAATGCAAAGATATTAAAAGTATATTATCTTAGGTCTTGAATACAACTTTCCTTCACGAATCTCCGGGAAACTAGGGTTTTTTGGAGTCTATAGTGAAGTTCATAGGGCAGGGGTTTTGGGTTTTGGGTTTTAGGTACCAAACATGGTCCAAATTATACCAAACTTTACCCAAGGCTTCTAAATACTATTTAAAGCTTATCTAAAAAGTTTGGTGAATTTTGGGATTATTAATTACTTTCTAAAATTCCAGAAGTATGGGTTTTGGCTATTTTAAATATCCCATAATTCTTTATTGGAACCTAAAATCATGAAACTATTTTTATTAAATACTATAGAAAATTAGGAGCCTAACAAAATTGGTCTGGTATTTTTAGCATTTTTCTAATATTTTCTAGGAATTCTCTAAGTTCAGAAGAAAAAGAAAAAGAAAAAGGTGTTACAGTTCTGGGCTAAATCTGGCCCATTACAGCCCAGCCTAGGCGGAAAACGCCCCACGCGCGCCCGCGCGGCAGTTTTACACAGAAGACCTCGGCGGCTTGAAATATTTATAAAGAGCCCTTTCCACTATTCCACTGTCTCGCTAACCTTTGCAAATACACCCCTGCGCTTTCATCTCTTCACAACCCGAGGTCCCTGGCGGCGAGTGGCGGAGAACCAAGCTCTGACGAACCTAAACCAGCTGAATTACTCAACTACCAGCATTCCCGTGCGATTGACACCGAATTCGACTCCTACTAACCATCCCCCCCAAATCAATTTTTGAGTTCTAACCCTAAATCGCTCTGTCCACGGTGACCGTGCAATCAACGGGCAATCCTACACGTTCCCGATGATCTTATGGGTCCTAGCTTAATTGGCCGGGTCAGAGAGTATCAGGAGCATATCAGAGCATTGAAACAAGTGAATAGAGGGCCTGAACGGACCTGAGATGAGCCAACCACGGCGAGGTGTTTACGTGGCGGTGGTTTGGCTGAATTGGGGGAAATGGGAAATTGGATGGCTCTGGTGAACATTGGAGGCAGGTGTTAGTGCACTGGATGCGTATTTACCTAGCGGAGCCGTGGGTGCGCTCAATTTATAGCATGCTTGAGCGGTGACTAGTGAATTTAACAGCAACGCGCGACGGCCAGAGACGGAACTGAGTCACTGGTGCGGTGATTCGTGGCCTTCACCGTGGCAGACCCACCGGCGACGAGCCAGGACTATAGAGCAGTTTATGGTGACTCACCGCGACTTGGTAAAGCGTCGAGGCACGTAGCCTGGCCGGATAACAGCGAACGTTGGTGATGCCAGCGCGATTTACCACGGCGGGACACGACGGCCGGTGAGAACAGTGGCCGGAGGTTATTTATAGCGCGATATTTCTTACCGAGGAGCGCTATCTGGGTTCGACCGGGCGTGAATCATGACGCCAGCGTGGATCTGGGCACAAGATCACCGGTGGCGAGGGGGGTGAACCTGCGATCTCTTTCAGTCACTGTACAATGGAATCCCTATTCAAAGCGCCTGACAGACCAAATCGCAAGGCCTAGATCTCAAATCTTTACATGACAACTTGTTAATTTGCCTATAACAAAGTTGTTGCCCAATGATCCAGCTACAATCTTGCTATAGCAATCATAGCCAAAAATGACTGGATCATGGTCGAATCCTGGTTTAAAGTTTGCCCAATCTCATTGTTAGTCTGAATTCAGACTTAAGGTGACCTGACAGCCTGACTTTGGATCAAATTTTCCCAAATATTTCATGGCACCAAGGCATAATCCCTATAGCAAAGTTGTTCTCCTATAGTAGTTCTACAAACTTGATGTGTTGACCCTAGGCAAATTCCTCATAATTTGAAAGATACAGGGTTCTAAAGTTGGTCCAAATGCACTGATTTTCAGACTTAGCTATATGATCACAAAAGTGGCCTTTTTGCACTTAGGCCCAAATCTCCTGGGTTCTTTTGCAAATCTCCAAATATGTGAACCATATGACTTAAGGTTCATGACTTTTGCACTTAGGTCCAAAAGTGTGCATATTTTTACAGATAACCCCCTAGGGTTTCAGTCTAGGGTTTTCTAGGGGTCTATTTAGGGTTTTTGGTACTTCTAGGGTTTGGATACCACTTAAGTCCATTTTATGATCATTACTAATAAGTTTTGAAGTTTCCTCTTATTTAGACTTTGTTCTTTTAAGCCTAGTTTAGGGTTAAGTACTGTACCCTAGGGTTTTACTCATGACATGTCCCATCAATACAACTTCGTTTGAAATTTTTGCCTAGTGAATGCATTCTAAGTGTAACAATCACATGATATGTTAATGCTCATGATGTTATGCTCAAGTTTTAGTGGCAGTAACACCAGGGGTGTTACATCCTTCCCCCCATAAAAGAATCTCGTCCTGAGATTAAAAGTCCTTGGGCAAGTAATGGAAAAGGAAACATGTCACAACTTTATTTTCTTATTCATGGTACAAGGCAGGGGTGGTATGGGGTTCATTCTTCTATTACAACAAGTGTACATATCTTACAATTTACATGAAGCTAAAAATTCTGGGAAATTCTTGTCTAAAAAGTCTTGAGGTTCCCAGGTAGCTTCATCTTCCATATGTTGGTTCCATTGTATCTTGTAAAACTTAAGAGTTTTCCTTCGGGTAATCCTGTCCTTTTGATCCAAGACTCGAACAGGATGCTCTGAATATGTCAAGTCTGGTTCTAAGGCAACATCTGTCACTTCAACGGTTCGGTCTGAACCCGAAGACACTTCTTCAATTGAGATACGTGGAACACATTATGCACAGCAGATAATATTTCAGGTAACTGGAGTCGGTATGCTACTGGTCCACATTGTTCAAGAACAAGGAAAGGACCAATGTACTGGGGTGAAAGCTTCCCTTTTACCCCGAAATGTGATACACCCTTCATTGGTGAGACTTTCAAGTAGACATAATCTTCAACTTGAAAGTACAAGGGTTTGCGTCGCTTGTCTGCATAATTCTTTTGTCGAGCTTGGGCTTCTTTCAAATTATGAGTTATTCGTCGAACCTTTTCTTCGGTTTCCTTTACCATATCAGGCCTGAAGAAACATCTTTCACCTGGTTCAGACAAGTTTAACGAAGTACGACACCGTCGTCCATACAAAGCTTCAAAGGGTGCCATTTTAATGCTTTCTTGGTAGCTATTATTGTATGAGAACTCCGCTAATGGTAAACAGTCATCCCATTTCTGTGGGAATTCCAGAACACATGCTCGCAACATATCTTTAAGTATCTGATTTACTCTCTCAGTCTGTCCACTAGTTTGGGGATGATAGGCTGAACTGTGGAGTAATTTAGTATCCAAGGATTTGTGAAGTTCTTCCTAGAATTTGGATACAAATTGAGGTCCACGATCCGACACTATTGTCTTCGGAATACCATGCAAACTGAGGATGCGAGCAATATACATCTGGGCATAAGTGAGGACCGGGTAATATGTCTTGACTGGCAGAAAATGAGCAATTTTCGTAAGCCGATCAATTATAACCCAAATAGAATCGTACCCTTTTGCTGTCCTGGGCAATCCCACAATGAAGTCCATGCTTATATCTTCCCATTTCCATGTTGGAATAGGTAACGATTGCAATAGACTAGCAGTTTTAATATGTATGGCCTTGACACGTCTGCAAGTGTCGCATCTCGCCACATAGCGTGCAATTTCAATCTTCATCTTTATCCACCAATAATGCTGCTTTAGATCATGATACATCTTAGTGCTTCCGAGATGAATAGAATAGCGACTAAGATGTGCTTCATCTAAAATTTGCTGGCAGATCTCATCATTCTTGGGCACAACTGTGCGGTTGTTAAACCATACAACGCCTTGATCGTCTTTTCGGAAGCAGTTGGCTTTACCGGTCTCCATTTTCTCATGAATGTGTTTCATACCCTCATCATTTCTTTGTGCATTAATTATTCTTTGCAGAAGAACCGACTCAAGCTTCTGAAAGGGAAATGTGCCCTTGGGCCATTTCTAAAGTGTTTTGGTGATTAAGTGCCCAGCACATTTTCTCTAAGTGCTAATTTGTGCCGAAGATTGAAGAAGAGCAAATCATATAACAAGGTACATTTCTAGACTTAGTACATTGATTTGGATACTAATGTATTGTGTCTAAGTGCTAGAAACAGAAGAAAAGCAATTGGAAAATAGTTGGCTGTGTACAGCCAACTGCTGCTCGATCTAGGTGCACCGGACAGTGTCCGGTGCGCCAGGACCAGTCTCGGTGAATAGGCCGCTCTCGGGACTCGACGGCGGCGTACGACTACAATTCACCGGACTGTCCGGTGGTGCACCGGACTGTCCGGTGAGTCGTCCGCGGTGAAGTCGTCGCTCTTGGGAAAAGTTCAACGGCGTACGACTAAAATTCACCGGACTGTCCGGTGGGGCACCAGACTGTCCGGTGAGCCAACGGTCGACTGCGCCAACTATCGGCCGCGCAATCTTCGCACGATGCGTGGGTGCGCCAACAGTCGGTAGGGGGCACCAGATTGTCCTGTGTGCACCGAACAGTGTCCGGTGCGCCAACTGCCACGAATCTACAACGGTCGGATGTGCCAGAAAAGGAAGGAGATCGCGCACCAGACAGCTACAGTGACTGTCCGGTGGCGCACCGGACTGTCCAGTGCGCCACCCGACAGAAGGCAAGATTAGCCTTCCAAGAATGCCTCCAACAGCTCCTAGCTGCCTTAGGGCTATAAAAGGGACCCTTAGGAGCATGGAGGAGTCACCCAAGCATACTCTAAGCATTCTAAGTCTTCCACACTCTGTCTCCGCGCACTTGATCGACTGTGTTAGTGATTTGAGCTCCGTTCTAGTTGTGAACTCGTTGTGCTTCATTTTGAGCTCAAGTCTTGGCTTGTGTGCGTGTGTGTTGCTGCGGATTTGTGTGTGTTGCTTCCTATCCTTACTCTAGTGCTTTCACTGTGATCTTCGTTGTAAGGGCGAGAGACTCCAACTTGTGGAGATTCCTCGCAAACGAGAAAAAGAGATAAGCAAAGAAAAGTCGTGGTATTCAAGTTGATCATAGGATCACTTGAAAGGGGTTGAGTGCAACCCTCGTCCATTGGGACGCCACAACATGGAGGTAGGCAAGTGTTATACTTGGCCGAACCACAGGATAAACCACTGTGTCTCTTGTGTTGTCTTTCTCTGTGGTTATTATGTTTCGCAAGAACTCTTCTATAGCCACTTAGTTCTATTGCACTAACACTTAACCAAGTTTTGTGGCTATTAGTGTTGAAATTTTACAGGATCACCTATTCACCCCCCCTCTAGGTGCTCTCAATTGGTATCGGAGCCGTTCTCTTCACGAAAGGGACTAATCGCCCGAAGAGATGGATCCTAAGGGAAAGGGGGTGGTGGTCAACGATAAGGAGAAGGAGTCCATCTTCAACAAGCCAAGGGACGACAAGCCTACTAACTCTGGCTCGAGTCATAAGAAGAAGGACGGGAAGAAGAAGAGGCGCATCAAGAAGATCGTCTACTATGACAGCGACGAGTCTTCTTCTTCCCCAAGAGACAACGATGACGAGAAAAAGAAACCAGTTAATTCAAATTTTTCATTTGATTATTCTTGTATTCCTTATAATTCCAATGATCATTTGCTTTCTATTCCTCTTGGTAAACCTCCACACTTTGATGGAGAGGACTACGCTTTTTGGAGTCACAAAATGCGTGGTCACTTATTTTCTCTCCATCCTAGTATATGGGAGATAGTCGAAAATGGAATGCAATTTGATAGTACGGATAACCTTGTATTCATTAACGAACAAATTCATAAGAATGCACAAGCTACCACTGTTTTGTTAGCATCGTTGTGCAGGGATGAATACAACAAGGTGAGCGGCTTGGACAACGCCAATCAAATATGGGACACCCTCAAGATATCGCATGAGGGGAACGACGCCACCATGATCACCAAAATGGAGTTGGTGGAAGGCGAGCTAGGAAGGTTTGCCATGATCAGGGGAGGGGAGCTAACTCAAACATACAACAGGCTTAAAACCCTGGTCAACAAGATCAGGAGCTATGGAAGCACGAGATAGACGGACCACGACGTCGTCCGACTTATGCTCGGGTCTTTCACTGTTATTGACCCCCATCTTGTGAACCTCATCCATGAGAATCCCAGGTACACAAAGATGACGCCCGAGGAGATACTCGAAAAATTTGTGAGCGGGCGTATGATGGTCAAGGAAGCAAGATATGTTGATGATGCATTGAATGGCCCAATGCCCATCGATGAGCCCCAGCCCGTTGCACTCAAGGCAACAAGCAGCAGCAGGGAGGCGCTACCTAGCAAGGTGGCACAAGTTGAAGCTGCCGGGCTAAACGAAGACAAGATTGCCCTCATCATCAAGCGATTCAAGACCACGCTAAAAGGACGCAAGGAGCATCCCAACAAGAGCAAAGCAAAGGGAAAGCGCTCCTATTTTAAATGCGGTAAGACTGGTCATTTTATAGCAAATTGTCCCGATAATGCTAATGACCAGGAACAAGAAAAGAGCGGGAAGAGGGAGAAGAAGAAGGCCTACAAGAAGGCGAAGGGCGAGGCGCACCTTGGCAAAGAATGGGATTCGAATTGCTCCTCGTTCGACTCTGACGACGAAGGGCTCACTGCCTCAGCCTTCAACAAATCGTCACTCTTCCCCAACGAGTGCCACACTTGCCTCATGGCAAAGGAGAAAAAGGTAAGCGCTCGAGAAACCCCCAAGTATACTACTTCAAGCGATGATGATTCTAGTGATGATGAAGTAGATTATACTGAATTATTTAAGGGTTTAGATAGAACAAAAGTAGATAAAATTAATGAGTTATTTGATGCTTTGAATGAAAAAGATAGATTGTTAGAGAAGCAAGAAGATATGTCGTATGAAGAGCATGACAAGTTTATTAGTGTGCAAAAATCTCTTGCTTTAGAGGTTAAAAGGAATGAAATGCTATCTTCTGAATTATCTGCTTGTCATGAAACTGTGTCTAGCTTAAAGAGTGTTAATGATGATTTAAATGCTAAGCTAGAAGTAGCTAATAAAACAAGATCTTGTGTAGAACATGTTGCCATTTGTAATAGGTGTAAGGATTTTGATGTTGATGCATGTGTTGAACACCTTACTTCTATTACAAAATTAAATGGTGAAGTGGCAAGTCTTAATGCCCAACTTAAGACTTGCAAAAATGACTTTGATAAGTTAAAATTTGCTAGGGATGCCTACACCGTTGGTATACATCCCTCAATTAAGGATGGACTTGGCTTTCAAAAGGAAGCTAAGAACTTAACAAGCCAAAGGGCTCCCATTCCCAACAAGGAGAAAGGGAAGGCCCCTATGGCTAGTAGTAATCAAAAGAATCATGCTTTCATGTATAATGATAGAAAATTTTCTAGAAATTCTCATTATAATAGGAGTTATAATGCTTTTGATTCACATGCTATGATTGCTTCAAGTTCTAATTTTAATGGTAGGCCTAGGAGAAATTTTGTGTCTCATGCTCCTAGGAAAGTGTGTAATAAACCTACCACTGTCTTTCATGCTTGCAACACTACGTTTGTACTTTCATGTAAAAATGAAAAAGTGGTTGCTAGAAAGATGGGGTCCAAATGCAAGGGAGACAAGACTTGCATTTGGGTCCCAAAGGCTATTGTAACTAACCTTGTAGGACCCAACAAGAGTTGGGTACCTAAAACCCAAGCCTAATTTGCCTTGCAGGTTTATGCATCCAGGGGCTCAAGCTGGATTATCGACAGCGAATGCACAAACCACATGATGGGGGAGAAGAAGATGTTCACCTCCTATGTCAAGAACAAAGATTCCCAAGATTCAATCATCTTTGGAGATGGGAACCAAGGCAAGGTGAAAGGACTAGGAAAAATAGCCATTTCATCCGAGCATTCTATCTCAAATGTGTTCTTAGTTGAATCGCTCGGGTACAACTTATTGTCTATAAGTCAATTATGTAACAAGGGTTATAATTGTCTATATACCAATGTAGATGTGTCTGTCTTTAGAAGGAGTGATGGTTCATTAGCTTTTAAGGGTGTACTAGACGACAAACTCTACTTAGTTGATTTTTCGAAAGAGGAGGCCGATGTAGATGCATGCTTAATTGCTAAGACTAGCATGGGCTGGCTGTGGCATCGCCATTTAGCACATATTGGGATGAAGAACCTTCATAAACTTCTAAAGGGAGAACATGTGTTAGGTCTAACCAATGTATTTTTCGAAAAAGATAGACCTTGTGCAGCTTGTCAAGCGGGTAAACAGGTGGGAAGCACTCATCACAGCAAGAATGTGATGACCACATCAAGACCTCTGGAGCTACTTCATATGGACCTCTTCGGACCCGTCGCCTACCTCAGCATCGGGGGAAGTAAGTATGGTCTTATTATTGTTGATGATTTTTCTCGCTTCACTTGGGTATTGTTTTTGCAGGATAAATCAGAAACCCAAGGGACCCTAAAGCGCTTTCTAAGGAGAGCTCAAAACGAATTTGAGCTCAAGGTGAAAAAGATAAGAAGTGACAATGGGTCCGAGTTCAAGAACTTACAAGTGGAGGAGTACCTTGAGGAGGAAGGAATCAAGCACGAGTTCTCCGCTCCCTACACACCACAGCAAAACGGTGTGGTAGAAAGGAAGAACAGGACGCTTATCGACATGGCGAGGACGATGCTTGGAGAATTCAAGATGCCCGAGCGGTTTTGGTCGGAAGCTGTGAACACAGCTTGCCACGCCATAAGCCGGGTCTACCTTCATCGCCTCCTCAAGAAGACCTCGTATGAACTTCTAACTGGTAACAAACCCAACGTTTCATACTTTCGTGTATTTAGGAGTAAGTGTTACATTCTAGTAAAGAAAGGTAGAAATTCCAAATTTGCTCCCAAAGTTGTAGAAGGGTTTTTGCTAGGTTATGACTCAAATACAAAGGCGTATAGAGTCTTCAACAAATCATCGGGTTTGGTTGAAGTCTCTAGCGACGTTGTATTTGATGAAACTAATGGCTCTCCAAGAGAGCAAGTTGATCTTGATGATGTAGATGAAGATGACGTTCCAACGGCCGCAATACACACCATGGTGATTGGAGATGTGCGACCACAGGAACAACAAGAGCAAGATCAACCCTCTTCCTCAACGATGGTGCATCCCCCAACTCAAGATGATGAACAGGTTCCTCAAGAGGATGCGTGTGATCAAGGGGGAGCACAAGAAGACCCAGCTTTGGAGGAAGAAGCACCATGGGCCCCTCCAACTCAAGTCCGAGCGACGATTCAAAGGTATCATCCCGTCGACCAGATTTTGGGTGATATAAGCAAGGGAGTAACTACTCGCTCAAGACTAGCTAACTTTTGTGAGCATTACTCATTTGTCTCTTCTATTGAGCCTTTCAGGGTAGAAGAGGCCTTGCAAGATCCGGACTGGGTGTTGGCCATGCAGGAAGAGCTCAACAACTTCAAGCGAAATGAAGTTTGGACCTTGGTGCCACGTCGAAAGCAAAATGTTGTGGGAACCAAGTGGGTGTTCCGCAACAAACAAGACGAGCATGGGGTGGTGACACGAAACAAGGCTCGACTTGTGGCAAAAGGTTATGCCCAAGTCACAGGTTTGGATTTCGAGGAGACTTTTGCTTCTATGGCTAGGCTAGAGTCTATTCACATTCTATTAGCCTATGCCGCTCACCACTCTTTCAGGTTGTTCCAAATGGATGTGAAGAGCGCTTTCCTCAACGGGCCAATCAAGGAGGAGGTGTACGTAGAGCAACCCCCTGGCTTTGAGGATGAACGGTACCCCGACCATGTGTGTAAGCTCTCTAAGGCGCTCTATGGACTTAAGCAAGCCCCAAGAGCATGGTATGAATGCCTTAGAGATTTCCTAATTGCTAATGCTTTCAAGGTTGGGAAAGCCGATCCAACTCTTTTCACTAAGACTTGTGATGGTGACCTATTTGTGTGCCAAATTTATGTCGATGACATAATATTTGGTTCTACTAATCAAAAGTCTTGTGAAGAGTTTAGCAGTGTGATGACACAGAAATTTGAGATGTCGATGATGGGCGAGTTGAACTACTTCCTTGGGTTCCAAGTGAAGCAACTCAAAGATGACACCTTCATCTCCCAAATGAAGTACACGCAAGACCTTCTCAAGCGGTTTGGGATGAAGGACGCCAAGCCCGCAAAGACACCAATGGGAACCGACGGACATGTCGACCTCAACAAAGGAGGTAAGTCCGTTGATCAAAAGGCATACCGGTCTATGATAGATTCCTTGCTTTATTTATGTGCTAGTAGACCAGATATTATGCTTAGCGTATGCATGTGTGCTAGATATCAATCCGACCCAAGGGAATGTCACCTTGTGGCCGTTAAACGGATTCTTAGATATTTAGTTGCTACGCCTTGCTTTGGGATCTGGTATCCAAAGGGGTCTACCTTTGACTTGATTGGATATTAAGACTCTGATTATGCCGGGTGCAAGGTTGATAGGAAGAGTATATCAGGGACGTGCCAATTCCTAGGAAGGTCCCTGGTGTCTTGGAGTTCAAAGAAACAAACTTCTGTTGCCCTATCCACCGCTGAGGCCGAGTATGTTGCCGCAGGACAGTGTTGCACACAACTACTTTGGATGAGGCAAACCCTCCGGGACTTTGGTTACAATTTGAGCAAAGTCCCACTCCTATGTGACAATGAGAGTGCAATCCGCATGGCAGATAATCCTGTTGAACACAGCCGCACTAAGCACATAGACATCCGGCATCACTTCCTGAGAGACCACCAGCAAAAGGGGGATATCGAGGTGTACCATATTAACACCGAGAACTAGCTAGTCGATATCTTCACCAAGCCTTTAGATGAGAAAAGGTTTTGTAGGTTGCGTAGTGAGCTAAATGTCTTAGATTCGCGTAACTTGGATTGATCTATAGCATACATGTGTTTTATGCCTTTGATCATGTTAATTTATGCACTTAAATCTATTTTGTTCATTTGTGGTGCTCAAGTTGTACACATGATCCCCGGACCTCACAAGTCCATTTGCAAGTGATGCACTTATTTAGGGGGAGGCATGCTACAACTTGACCCTTTGAGACTAACCTTGTGTTTGAGTTTACTTGTTTTAGTCTCAAAAGTGAATTGAAAGGGAAAGGTGAACTTGGACCATGCAAAGACTTCCACTGCACTCCGGTATTCACTCCAAGTTCATATCTATGCTCTTATTGCCTTTTTGCTCGTAATTGACAATTTTGGTGAGGCAATGGGGTTAAAGGGCCAAGAATGATCCCGTTTTGGTGCTTAATGCCAAAGGGGGAGAAATTAAGGCCAAAGCAAATGGATCAGCTACCACTTGAGAATTTTGAGCTACCACTTGAGAATTTTGAAAATAGTAGAGTTAGAACTTTTGATTCGTCAAAATACTCTTATTGTCAAATTTTGGCCTCTTGTGGGGAGAATTTATGATTATGGGAAAAAGGGGGAGTTTTAGGATTTTGGATCTTTGATCAATTTCACTCTTGGAATATCTCTCTTTATGCCTAAACAAGTGTGTTTGACTTAGAGATAGGAAATTGAATTTGATTTGCAAAAACAAACCAAGTGGTGGCAAAGAATGATCCAAATATGCCAAATTTGAATCAAAAACAATTCTTGTTCTCTTTTGCATTGATATTGCACTTCTTTTAGTTGCTTTTGGATGTGTTGGCATGAATCATCAACAAGGGGGAGATTGAAAGGGAAATGTGCCCTTGGGCCATTTCTAAAGTGTTTTGGTGATTAAGTGCCCAACACATTTTCTCTAAGTGCTAATTTGTGCCAAAGATTGAAGAAGATCAAATCATATAACAAGGTACGTTTCTGGACTTAGTACATTGATTTGGATACTAATGTATTGTGTCTAAGTGCTAGAAACAGAAGAAAAGCAATTGGAAAATAGTTGGCTATGTACAACCAACTGCTGCTCAGTCTGGGTGCACCGGACAGTGTCCGGTGGTGCACCAGGACCAGTCTCGATGAACAGGTCGCTCTTGGGACTCGACGGTGGTGTACGGCTACAATTCACCGGACTGTTCGATGGTGCACCGGACTGTCCGGTGAGTCGTCCGCGGCAAAGTCGTCGCTCTCGGGAAAAGTTCAACGGCGTACGGCTAAAATTCACTGGAGTGTCCGGTGGGGCACCGGACTGTCCGGTGAGCCAACGGTCGACTACGCCAACGGTCGGCCGCGCAATCTTCACGCGACACATGGGCGCGCCAACGGTCGGCAGGGGGCACCGGACTGTCCTGTGTGCACCGGACAGTGTCCGGTGCGCCAACTGCCACGAATCTGCAACGGTCGGATGCGCCAGAAAAGGAAGGAGATCGCGCACCGGACAGCTACAGTGACTGTCCGGTGGCGCAACGGACTGTCTGGTGCGCCACCCGACAGAAGGCAAGATTAGCCTTCCAAGAATGCCTCCAACGGCTCCTAGCTACCTTGGGGCTATAAAAGGGACCCCTAGGCGCATGGAGGAGTCACCCAAGCATATTCTAAGCATTCTAAGTCTTCCACACTCCGTCTCCGCGCACTTGATCGACTGTGTTAGTGATTTGAGCCCCGTTCTAGTTGTGAACTTGTTGTGCTTCATTTTGAGCTCAAGTCTTGGCTTGTGTGCATGTGTGTTGCTGCGGATTTGTGTGTGTTGCTTTCTATCCTTACTCTAGTGCTTTCACTGTGATCTTCGTTGTAAGGACGAGAGACTCCAACTTGTGGAGATTCCTCGCAAACGGGAAAAAGAGATAAGCAAAGAAAAGCCGTGGTATTCAAGTTGATCATAGGATCACTTGAAAGGGGTTGAGTGCAACCCTCGTCCATTGGGACGCCACAACGTGGAGGTAGGCAAGTGTTATACTTGGCCGAACTACAGGATAAACCACTATGTCTCTTGTGTTGTCTTTCTCTTTGGTTATTGTGTTTCGCAAGAACTCTTCTATAGCCACTTGGTTCTATTGCACTAACACTTAACCAAGTTTTGTGGCTATTAGTGTTGAAATTTTACAGGATCACCTATTCATCCCCCATCTAGGTGCTCTCAGCTTCAAGTGATTCAAAGTTCCATGTTGAATCATTCCCAGGTTCAACTTTTCCATTTCTTGGCATAGTGTAATGTCAGAAGTCTTCATTGTAAGACAATGACAGGAAGCCTTGTGACTTAACGCAACTGCCACTACATTAGTCTTGCCTGGGTGATAGTGAATCTCCAATTCATAATCCTTAATCAGGTCGAGCCATCTCCTTTGCCTCATATTAAGCTCTGACTGGGTAAAGATATACTTCAAGATTTTATGATCTGTATAGATATGACAGATATTCCCCAGTAGATAATGACGCCATATTTTTAGGGAATGAACCGCAGCGACCAATTCTAAGTCATGAGTTGGATAATGCTCTTCATGCCGGCGTAACTGCCTTGAAGCGTATGCTATCACTCGGCCTTCTTGCATTAAAACACAGCCCAGACCACTGCCTGATGCGTCACAATACACATCAAAAGGCTTTTCAATGTCCGGTTGAGCTAATACCGAAGCAGTGGTCAATAACACCTTCAGCTGCTCGAAGGCTTCACTGCATCTTGAAGACCAATTAAATTTGGTATCGTTCTTCAATAAATTTGTGACTAGCTTTACAAGCTTGGAAAAATCTGGAATAAATCGACGGTAGTAACCAGCCAGTCCAAGGAAACTTCGGACTTGATGCACCGTGGTTGGTGGTTTCCGTTCCAAAATATCCTTGACCTTGCTGGGATCCACCACAATCCCCTTGGCAGATAGTACATGTCCTAAAAATTGGATCTCCTCCAGCCAAAACGCGCATTTACTGAATTTAGCATATAATTGATGCTCCCTTAAGCGCGTTAATATGATCCACAAATACCGAGCATGCTCTTCTTAATTCTTGGAATATATCAAAATATCATCAATGAACACCACCACGAATTTATCCAACTCGGGCATGAATACCGAGTTCATCAGATATGTGAAGTGGGCAGGAGCATTTGTTAATCCGAAAGACATAACCAGATATTCAAATAATCTATACCGCGTAGTGAATGCGGTCTTGGGTATATCTTCGGGTCGGATACGGATCTGATGGTAACCCGACCTGAGGTCAATCTTGGAAAATACCCGAGCTCTGGTTAGCTGATCAAATAAGATATCAATCCGGGGAAAAGGGTACTTATTCTTGATTGTGACCTCATTAATGGGTCTATAATCCACACACATCCGAAGCGTTTGATCCTTCTTCTTGACAAAGATGGCTGGACAACCCCATGGTGATGAGCTTGGTCGGATGAATCCCTTTTCTAGCAGATCTTGTAATTGTGTCTTGAGCTCTGCCAATTCATTCGGAGGCATTCGGTACGACTGTCTAGAAATAGGAGCCGTACCGGGCTTCAATTCAATCACAAATTCCACGTCTCTCTCTAGAGGTAATCCAGGCAGATCGTCTGGAAAGACGTCCGGGAACTCACATACTACCGGAATATCTTGGATCTCCGGTATGATGGCTTCATAAACTCTGCCAGATGGTTTAGCCGGAATATCTACCGGGATGGACAAAAGAACTTCTTCTTGGCCATAGCTCAACCTGATGGTTCTCCGATCAGTGTTGAGGATAGCTTTGTGTTGGGCTAACCAATTCATGCCCAAAATTACATCTATATCTTGGTCTTTCAGAACAATCATGTTTGTGGGAAAGTCTCATTCAGCCAATGTTACGGGCACATGGAAATCCACTTCTTTAGTGAATATTTGTCCCCCAGGTGAATGAATTATAAACCCTTCCCTTGATTCAATGTATGGAATGCAATATTTTTCCACAAACTTCTTGCTTATGAATGTATGTGAAGCACCAGAATCAAAGAGAATGACTGCAGGGTGATTGGCCACGAGAAACGTACCCATCATGACCGGTTCTCCTTCCGGTGTGGTGGCCACTTGTGTATAATAGATTCACCCAGTTTTCTTCATATTCTTGCCCGCTGTATTACTTGTCGTGTTTCTCTTGCCTTGGGCAGAACTCCCTGAACTCTGTTGATTATTGGATCTGTTCTACTTTGGATATGGGTAGTCCTTGATAAAATGTCCGGACTTCCCACAATTAAAGCAGCCTGTTGAGGAGCTTGGGAGTGCGGGGAAACGAGTACCAGGGGCACTCAGCTGCGTGGTTGAAGTGGGGGCAGTGGCGGGGCGGATAAAAACAGGTTGTTTAAAGGGGTAGGAGGGTGGACGGGGTGAAGAACGGTTTTGATTAAAAGGTCAGATCACCCACCTTTGTCGCTTCTCAGGCCCCAGGTTGGACCTGTCACCTCCACAGCCTTTTGACTTTCTGGGGCCTGTATATTTGGCTTCAACTGCCTGTGCCATGCTGACAACTTTGCTGTAGGAGAGGTCGAGGCAGGTGGCCATCTTCCGCTACAGCCGGTCATTAAGGCCCCTCATAAAACAATTTCTCTTCTTTAGATCAGTGTTGACCTGATCAATGGCATACTGGGACAAATGGTTGAACTTGTTGAGATACTGTGTACCTTGTTTAAGCTTCATGAATTCTTCTTGTTTCATATGGAGCACTCCTTCTGGAATGTAGTGCTCCCGAAATGCCAGTTTGAATTTGTCCCAGGTAACTTGATGGCCAGTCGGCTGAATAGCCACATAATTTCCCCACCAGGTGCTGGCAGGGCCTCTTAACTATTGTGCCAAAACAAGGGCTTCTGAGTCTCCGTACATCGGAGGAGCCCAAACTTTTGCTCAATAACCCGAATCCATTTGTCTGCTTCAAGGGGATCTTTAGCCTTGACGAAGAGTGGGGGACATGTTTCTGAGAAATCCAAATATGAAGTTTCGTAGGGTCCTTGCGGATAAGCTCGCCCGCCTTGTTGTTGAAGTTGTTGTCCCGCCATTTTGCGAAGGAAGCGGGTGTTATCGGCTGTTGCATTGACTAAGGCAGCGATAGCCTTAGCCAAGGTTGGGGGTATTGGTGGTGGGTTTGGAGTAGTGTCCTGCCCACGGGAGGTTCCCGCACCATCCTATCCATGAGTCCTAGACGGCATCTGAGGCAAAGCAACATTTGGATAATATAATATGACAAAGCACACCATCATTTTACATTACTTAAAGGGTAATGATACAGACTCGAATTTACAGCAGGACCACATTACCTATTATACATCATCATATCTAAACTACACTACTCTAGTTTCTTATCACTTTTGGTAGCTTCACTGTCGGGTGTAGGGGACCATTCATCGACCAGATTCATTGAAGGAGGGGGCCTGAAAAGGTCCAGTTCCCCACTAAGGGCTTCACCCGTTGTTCTAGAAGGTCTGGCTTCCATTCCGACAGGTTCGGTAGGTACGTCACAATTCATGAACTTCCTCATGCAATGTATTACAGTACACCTGCAAGCTGTCGATGGCCGTGTTAAGCTCCTCCACACGGGCTCGAGCTTTGGCCTCTTTGGCCCAAGCAAGTGAACGTGAGTTAACAGCCCAATTGAGTGCTAAATCTCGTTCAGCAAGTTGGTCTTGCAGATGTCGGATGTCAGTACTTAACTCATTTATGTGCTAACCATCCTCGACCCACACATTGTTTCTATGACGTAATTCCGATCGAAGCCGCTCTACCTGAGCTTCTAGATCACCAATGGGATCATTGCTGCCGCTACTGCTATCCTCATGCCTTGGGGCTAGTTGGTGCCGAGGCACGCCAATTGGTCTAGTGGACTTACGCACGGTTTTCCTTGTGCGCGACGGCATATCTCCATAGGGGGAAAATCTTATTAGTATAGTTTTTAACATGATGCATGCATAATTACAGAATCAACCTTAGTTGATTCACAACCTTCTATACATTGCACTCTACTATCTGGTCTTAGTACTTCAGAAGGTAGTTAGGAAAGAAATTTTCTAGATAAGTCTTTGAAAATTCTTTTTGAAAATGCCTCATAACATCTGCAGAGATGGGCTCCGCTCCAATACCAGCTGTGACGGAACCTCCCAAGTCATTAGGCCCACCTACAGTTGTCCTTGTCCCACGGACCTCAGACAACCCTGTAGGTGCACCTAATCACTTGTTAAGTTCGGTATCTGTATTCTTTACCTTGCCCAAGAGCGTTTTACCTGTCACACAGATATACAACACATCGAAGGACCGAGTATGCGGAAGCAGTTACAATACTTACTTTATATCAAAGTATAGAGAGAGTAGTATTATTAAGACCAGAGCAAAATATAAGAGTGCTGGAGTAATATTATTACATAACTTGGGAGGCAAAACCCCCTCCCGATAAACAGTAAAAAGTTTTTCTTAAAGGAGGACACCTCCTCCGCGGCTTCAGTCTTGATTTTCTTCTTTCGGCACCACCTTAGAACAAAAGCAACAAAAATTTGGTGCTTCCTCACCTAAAACAACATTGGGACAAAGCCCTAAGTATGAAGTGTACTTTCGCAAGTCTTACCCGTCAAAATAAAAGACTCTCAAGGATATGCTAGCTTTTGGGAATCAAGGTATGGCTTATCAATAATCAAAGACTCTTGTTTGCAGAAATGCTTACTAATAGTGGATCCTTAAAAGTCCAATTTTATTAGCAAGTTAAGTTCTTACCTGAGTTCTAGAGTTCTTTCTACCCTAGTTCAAGCACTTGACCTATACTAGCCAATTTCTTATCAACCCATCTTGTTCACTAGATTGTTACATGTAGGTCAGTGACCTAGTCTTCATGTCCGAGAAGTAACGGCGATCCGAATCAATTAATACTCAGTTGAGGATCTCCAATCACACGACATATGTAGCACTTAAACCTTGCATATGTCAACTCGCCACCGGGGTTCTTAAGACCAGATCAGGTTCACGCCAACCGAGAGTATAGATACACCAGTGTCTAGCCTCTTGCCACAGAGGGTACACGCTACTCTCGCCATCTCTCACTCCCATTACATGTTATCATATTCTGGTATTAGTCTACCCAAGGCAAAGCTTACCCATGATGAGGCATGTGACCAGTTAAAAGGTCCTCGATAATCAAGCCTACATCGACAAGGTCCTTAATCGACTCAGACGGAGACACTACACCGAGACTCTCTTCTCGTGCAAGTCACCCGCTCGGTCTTAGCTTTATCATTTCAAACCAAAAGTTTTGGTTCCTAGCAGAGGTACATCTTTTCCGATGTTGAACCCATCATGGCCATGATGGATCCACCATCAAGTTTTATTTTTGAAAACATCCCACCCACTTTGAAGCATCATCTTTTGTCAAAACAAAACATTTTGTTTTTCTAGAGCAAAGCTAAGCATAAGAAGAACCTTTTTGTAAAACAGGTGATTAAGGAAAAGTAATCAAATCCTCAAGGAAGGGAATGCAGCAACTGGTTTAGCACCCAACTCCTATCACCTAATGCATCAAACAAGTGAGAAAGTTTTTAAAATAACAAGGAGATGGCAAATGCACCGGGGCTTGCCTTGTGTGATAGGTAAGTCAGGCTCTGCTCCACAGATGTCAAAACAAAAGTAGTTTCCTGCCTGAGGTTCTTCAGGTGGTGGTGGCGGTGTAGTCCTAGCTTCTTCAACTTCTATCTCTTCTTCGCTTTCTATACATAGCCATATATGATCATGAATGCTCATGTAATGCTCATAAAAATGCAAAGATATTAAAAGTATATTATCTTAGGTCTTGAATACAACTTTCCTTCATGGATCTCCGGGAAACTAGGGTTTTTGGAGTCTATAGTGAAGTTCATAGGGCAGGGGTTTAGGGTTTAGTGTTTTAGTTACCAAACATGGTCCAAATTATACCAAACTTTACCCAAGGCTTCTAAATACTATTTAAAGCTTATCTAAAAAGTTTGGTTAATTTTGGGATTATTAATTACTTTCTAAAATTTCAGAAGTATGGGTTTTGGCTATTTTAAATATCCCATAATTCTCTATTGGAACCTAAAATCATGAAACTATTTTTATTAAATACTATAGAAAATTAGGAGCCTAACAAAATTGGTCTGATACTTTTAGCATTTTTCTAATATTTTCTAGGAATTCTCTAAGTTCAAAAGAAAAAGAAAAAGGTGTTACAGTTCTGGGCTGAATCTGGCCCATTACAGCCCAGCCTAGGCGGAAAACGCCCACGCGGCGATTTTACACAGAAGACCTCGGCGGCTTGAAATATTTATAAAGAGCCCTTTCCACTATTCCACTGTCTCGCTAACCTTTGCAAATACACCCCTGCACTTTCATCTCTTCACAACCCGAGGTCCCTGGCGGCGAGCGGCGGAGAACCAAGCTCCGGCGAACCTATACGAGCCGAATTACTCAACTACCGGTGTTCCCGTGTGATTGACACCAAATTCGACTCCTACTAACCATTCCCCCCCATCAATTTTCGAGTTCTAACCCTAAATCGCTCTGTCCACGGTGACCGTGCAATCAACGGGCAATCCTACGCGTTCCTAGTGATCTTATGGGTCCTAGCTTAATTGGCTGGGTCAGAGAGTATCAGGAGCATATCAGAGCACTAAAACAAGTGACTAGAGGACCTGAACGGACCTAAGATGTGCCAACCACGGCGAGGTGTTTACGCGGCGGTGGTTTGGCTGAATTGGGGGAGATGGGAAATTGGATGGCTCTGGTGAACACTTGGAGGCAGGTGTTAGTGCACTGGATGCGTATTTACCTAGCGGAGCCGCGAGTGCGCTCAATTTATAGCATGCTTGAGCGGTGACCAATGAATTTAACGGCAACGCGCGGCGACCGGAGAAGGTACTGAGTCACTGGTGCGGTGATTCGTGGCCTTCACCGTGGCAGACCCACCAGCGACGAGCCAGGACTATAGAGCGGTTTATGGTGACTCACTGTGACTTGGTAAAGCGTCGAGGCACGTAGCCTAGCCGGATAACGGCAAATGCCGATGATGCCAGCGCGATTTACCACGGCGGGACACGACGACCGGTGAGAACAGTGGCCGGAGGTTATCTATAGCGCGATATTTCTTACCGAGGAGCGCTATCTGGGTTCGCCGGGTGTGAATCGCGACGCTGGCGTGAATCTGGGCGCAAGATCACCGGCAGCGAGGGGGTGAACCTGCGATCTCTTTCAGTCACTGTACAATGGAATCCCTATTCAAAGCACCTGATAGACCAATTCGCAGGGCCTAGATCTCAAATCTTTACATGACAACTTATTAATTTGCCTGTAACAAAGTTATTGCTCGATGATCTAGCTACAATCTTGCTATAGCAATCATAGCCAAACAATGACTGGATCATGGTCGAATCCTGGTTTAAAGTTTGCCCAATCTCGTTGTTAGTTTGAATTCAGACTTAAGGTGACCTGACAGCCTGACTTTGGATCAAATTTTCTCAAAATATTTCATGGCACCAAGGCATAATCCCTATAGCAAAGTTGTTCTCCTATAGTAGTTCTACAAACTTGATGTGTTGACCCTAGGCAAATTCCTCATAATTTGAAAGATACAGGGTTCTAAAGTTGGTCCAAATGCACTGATTTTCAGACTTAGCTATATGATCACAAAAGTGGCATTTTTGCACTTAGGCCCAAATCTCCTGGGTTCTTTTGCAAATCTCCAAATATGTGAACCATATGACTTGAGGTACCTCAATTTCATGATTTTTGCACTTAGGTCCAAAAGTGTGCATATTTTTACAAATAACCCCCTAGGGTTTCAATCTAGGGTTTTCTAGGGGTCTATTTAGGGTTTTTGGTACTTCTAGGGTTTGAATACCACTTAAGTCCATTTTATGATCATTAATAATAAGTTTTGAAGTTTCCTCTTATTTAGACATTGTTCTTTTAAGCCCGGTTTAGGGTTAAGTACTATACCCTAGGGTTTTACTCATGACATGTCCCATCAATACAACTTTGTTTGAAATTTTTGCCTAGTGAATGCATTCTAAGTGTAACAATCACATGATATGCTAATGCTCATGATGTTATGCTCAAGTTTTAGTGGTAGTAACAACTGGGGTGTTACAGCTTGCATGGAAGATGATGGTTGATCTTGTGCTTGTGTGGGCTCTTCGAATTCCTTAGGACACACATCCCTAATGGACATGTTTCTTAGTGCGACGCATGGAGCCTCTTCATCATCTAATTCATCAAGATCAACTTGCTCCACTTGGGTGCCATTAGTGTCATCAAACACAATGTCACAAGAAACTTCAACTAATCCAGTGGATTTTTGAAAGACTCTATATGCCCTTTTGTTTGAGTCATAACCTAATAAAAAGACTTCTACTGCTTTAGGAGCAAATTTAGAACTTCTACCTCTCTTGATAAGAATAAAGCATTTCCTCCCAAAGACTCTAAAATATGAAACATTTGGCTTTTTACCAGTGAGGAGTTCATATGAGGTCTTCTTGAGGATTCGGTAAAGATATAACCGATTGATGGAGTAGCAGGCGGTCTTCTTGTGAGAGGATCACTTGTGTTTCTTTGTTGCTCTTGTTGCTTGGTTGGCTTTCTTCTTTCTCTCATTCTTATTCTCAAAGCCTTGTAAGTGAAGCAAGAGACACCAATTGTGTGGTGGTCCTTGCGGGGTCTAAGTGACCCGGGAAATCAAGGAAGAAAGCTCACTCGGTCTAAGTGATCGTTTGAGAGAGGGAAAGGGTTGAAAGAGACCTGGTCTTTGTGACCACCTCAATAGGGACTAGGTTATTTAGAACTGAACCTCGGTAAAACAAATCATCGTGTTCATCCACTTTATTTCTTGTTGATTTATTTTTCCCTCTCTACCAGACTTAATATTCGTTCTAACGCTAACCCTAGCTTGTAGTGTGTACTTAAGTTTATAATTTTCAGATTTCGCCTATCCACCCCCCCCCCTCTAGGCGACTTTCAATTGGTATCGGAGCCCGGTACTTCATTTAGAGTCTAACCACTCGAAGTGATGTCGGGAGGATCCGCTAAGAGGGAGATGGAAACCGGTAAGAAGGCCACAAGCCACGGGAAGGCTCCATCAAGGGAGTCTGGCTCCAAAGGAAGGGAGGAATCGCCTCCCCGCGTTAAGTCGCATCGGAGTGGCGACAAGAAGAATAAAATAAACAAAGTGGTCTACTACGAGACCGATTCTTCGTTGCCCTCCACCTCCGGCTCCAATGACGCGTCTGTCACTTCTAGGCGCCATGAGCGCAAGAAGTTTAGTAAGATTCCCCTATGCTATCCCCGCATTTCTAAACGCGCTCCTTTACTTTCCGTTCCATTAGGCAAACCACCATATTTTGATGGTGAAGATTATTGTATGTGGAGTGATAAAATGAGGCATCGCCTAACCTCACTCCACGCAAGCATATGGGACATTATTGAGTTTGGAGCGCATGTACCTACTGTAGGGGACGAGAGCTATGACTCGGATGAGGTCGCCCAAATCCGACACTTTAACTCCCAAGCCACTACTATACTCCTTGCATCTCTATGTCAAGAGGAGTATAATAAGGTGCAAGGGTTAAAGAGTGCCAAGGAGATTTGGGACGTGCTAAAAACCGCGCACGAAGGAGATGAGGTGACCAAGATCACCAAGCGGGAGACGATCGAGGGGGAGCTCGGTCGATTCATCCTCAACTAAGGAGAGGAGCCATAAGCGATGTACAACTGGCTCACAACCTTGGTCAACCAAATGCGCAACCTTGGGAGCACAAAATGGGATAACCATGAGATGGTCAAGGTTATTCTTAGATCCCTCATATTTCGTAATCCTACTCAAGTTCAATTAATACGTGGTGATCCTAGATATAAGCTAATGTCTCCCGAGGAGGTAATTGGGAAGTTTGTGAGCTTTGAGTTGATGATCAAAGGCTCCAAATAAATCGTCGACTTGGAGCAAGGCGGCACCTTCACACCTGAGGTGCAACCCGTCGCATTCAAAGCGACGGAAGAAAAGAAAGAAGAGTCTACATCAAGTAGGCTCCCCATCGACGCCTCCAAGCTCGACAATGAGGAGATGGCACTCATCATCAAGAGCTTCCATCAAATCCTCAAGCAAAGGAGGGGGAAGGACTACAAGCCCCGCTCCAAGATGGTGTACTACAAATGTGGTAAGCCCGGTCATTTTATCGCTAAATGCCCTATGTCTAGTGATAGTGATATGGATAACGACAAGAGGGGGGAGAAGAAGGAGAAGAAGAGGTACTACAAGAAGAAGGGCGGTGATGCCCACGTTTGTCGGGAATGGGACTCCGACGAGAGCTCCATTGACTCCTCCTCCGACGAGGATGTCATCAACATCGTCGTCAACAAGGGCCTCCTGAAAGGGAAATAGGGTCAAACCTTTTCCTATAAATGATTTTGGTGGTTGAATGCCCAACACAAATATTGGACTAACTAGTTTGCTCTAGATTATATATTCTACAGGTGCACAAAGGTTCAACACAAACCAATAAAAGATCAAAGTTAGGGTTCATAAGGAAGGAGCAAAAGAAACCGAAGAGAACCCTGGTTTGGCGTACCGGACTGTCAGGTGTGCCACCGGACAGTGTCCGGTGCACCACTGGACAATGTCCGGTGCACCAGGGGCCGTACAGTCTGAACTCTTCACCTTCGAGTTTCTCAGGCACCGCTCCGCTATAATTCACCGGACCGTCTGGTGTGCCACCGGACTGTCCGGTGTAGCAACGGAGCAACGGCTATCCAGCGCAACGGTCGTCTGCAAAAGCGTGAACAGTGTGTGAACAGTGCTCGCAGACGTCAGAGGTGCACCGGACAATGGACAGCACCTGTCCGGTGCCGCACCGGACTGTCCGGTGCGACATGAAGTCAGCGCTCCAACGGTCAGAATCTTCAGAACCCTAACAGTTGGGTGACATGGCTAGCGCACCGGAAAGTGTCCAGTGCGCACCGGACTGTCTAGTGCGCCCATCGACAGACAACCTCCCTAATGGCTATGTGGTGGTTGAGGGCTATAAATACTATAGAGCAAAATTAATGAGCATGAAATTGAAAATGAAAAGTTTAAATTTGCTAGAAGCATGCTCTATAGTGGGAGACGCCCTGGCATTAAGAATGGTATTGGTTTCCAACGGGGAAGCAATGTCAAGCTTAATGCCCCCAAAAAATTGTCTAACTTTGTTAAGGGCAAAGCTCCCATAGTTCAGGATAATGAGGGCTATATTTTATATGCTGCTAATTATCCTGAGCACAAAATTAGGAGAATTCATGCCAAGAAATCTCATTCTATTTCCTATCATGCTTTTATGTATAAGAATGAGGCATCTAGCTCTAGGCATTCTACACATGTTAAAATGCCTAAAAAGAAAACTTCTACTGCATCAAATGAGCCTAACATTTCATTTAAGACTTTTGATGCATCTTATGTTTTAACTAACAAATCAGGCAAAGTAGTTGCCAAATATGTTGGGGGCAAACACAAGGGCTCCAAGACTTGTGTTTGGATACCCAAGGTGCTTGTTTCTAATGTGAAAGGACCCAAGACTGTTTGGGTACCTAAGAACAAGGCCTAAATTGTTTTGCAGGTTTATGCATCCGGGGCTCAAGCTGGATAATTGATAGCGGATGCACAAACCACATGACAGGGGAGAAGAGAATGTTCTCCTCCTATGAGAAAAATGAAGATCCCCAACGAGCTATCACATTCGGGGATGGAAATTAAGGTTTGGTCAAAGGACTTGGTAAAATTGATATATCACATGACCATTCTATTTCAAATGTTTTTCTTGTAGATTCTTTAGATTACAATTTGTTTTCTGTATCTCAATTATGCAAAATGGGCTACAACTGTCTTTTTAGTGATACTGGTGTTATTGTCTTTAGAAGGAATGGTGATTCAATAGCAATTAAGGGAGTGTTAGAGGGTCAGCTATACTAAGTTGATTTTAATAGAGCTGAACTTGACACTTGCTTAATTGCTAAGACTAATACGGGTTGGCTCTAGCATCGCCAACTAGCCCATGTTGGGATAAAGAATCTTCACAAGCTTCTAAAGGGAGAGCACATTTTAGGAATAACAAATGTTCATTTTGAGAAAGACAGGATTTGTAGCGCATGTCAAGCAGAAAACCAAGTAGGTGCCCACCATCCACACAAAAACATAATGACAACAGACAAGCCACTGGAACTACTCCACATGGATCTATTCGGCCCGATAGCTTACATAAGCATCGGCGGGAGTAAGTATTGTCTAGTAATTGTGGATGATTATTCTCGCTTCACTTGGGTATTCTTTTTGCAGGAAAAATCTCAAACCCAAGAGACCTTAAAGGGATTCTTGAGACGGACTCAAAATGAGTTCGGATTGAGAATCAAGAAGATATGAAGCGATAATGGAACGGAGTTCAAGAACTCTAAAATTGAAGGCATTCTTGAGGAAGAGGGCATCAAGCATGAGTTCTCTTCTCCCTACACACCTCAACAAAATAGTGTAGTGGAGAGGAAGAATAGAACTGTACTGGACATGGCAAGGACCATGCTTGATGAATACAAGACTCCGAACCAGTTTTGGGCTGAGGCGATTAACACCGCTTACTACTCCATCAACCGGCTCTACCTTCACCAAATCCTCGAGAAGACATCATATGAACTCCTCACCGGTAAAAAGCCCAATGTTTCATATTTTAGAGTCTTTGGTAGCAAATGTTTTATTCTTATCAAAAGAGGTAGAAAATCTAAATTTGCTCCTAAGGCTGAAGAAGGCTTTTTACTTGGTTATGACTAAATCAAAAGGGCACATAGAGTCCTCAACAAATCCACTAGATTAGTTGAGGTTTCTTGTGACATTGTGTTTGATGAGACTAATGGCTCCCAAGTGGAGCAAGTTGATCTTGATGAGCTAGATGATGAAGAGGCTCCGTGCGACGCGCTAAGGAACATGTCCATTGGGGATGTGTGTCCTAAGGAATCCGAAGAGCCCACTCATGCACAAGATTAACCGACATCTTCCAATCAAGCATCTCCACCAACTCAAGATGAAGATCAGGCTCATGACAATGAAGATGAAGATCAAGAGGATGAGCAACCTCAAGAGGAGGACAATGATCAAGGGGGAGATAAAGTTGATCAAGACAAGGAAGACGATCAAGAAGTACAGGGTCAAAGACCGCCACACCCAAGAGTCCACCAAGCGATTCAAAGAGATCACCCCGTGAACTCAATTCTCGGTGACATTCATAAGGGGGTAACTACTCGATCTCGAGTCGCTCATTTTTGTGAACATTACTCTTTTGTGTCCTCTATTGAACCATACAGGGTGGAGGATGCATTAAAAGATTTAGATTGGGTGTTGGCAATGCAAGAGGAGCTCAACAACTTCACGAGGAATGAGTTATGACATTTAGTTCCACGTCCTAATCAAAATGTTGTAGGTACCAAATGGGTATTCCATAACAAGCAAGATGAGCATGGTGTGGTGACAAGGAACAAAGCCTGACTTGTGGCCAAGGGATATTCACAAGTTGAAGGTTTGGATTTCGATGAAACTTATGCACCCGTAGCTAGGCTTGAGTCAATGCGTATATTACTTGCCTATGGTACTTACCATGGCTTTAAGCTTTATCAAATGGACGTGAAAAGTGCCTTCCTCAATGGACCAATCAGGAGGAGGTCCATGTTGAGCAACCTCCCGGCTTTGAAGATAGTGAGTACCCTAACCATGTTTATAAACTCTCAAAGACGCTTTATGGGCTCAAGCAAGCTCCAAGAGCGTGGTATGAATGCCTGCGAGATTTTCTTATCACTAATGGCTTCAAAGTCGGTAAAGCCGATCCTACTCTCTTTACTAAAACTATTGCAAAAGATTTGTTTGTATGCCAAATTTATGTTGATGATATCATATTTGGGTCTACTAACAAATCCACTTGTGAAGAGTTTAGTAGGATCATGATACAGAAATTCGAGATGTCTATGATTGGGGAGTTGAAGTATTTCCTAGTATTTCAAGTCAAGCAACTCCATGACGGCACCTTCATCAGCCAAACGAAGTACATACAAGACATACTTACCAAGTTTGGAATGAAGGATGCTAAGCCCATCAAGACACCCATGTTGAGACTATCACTTTATCTTAGTAATCTCATATAGTCTCAAGTATGAGAATAAATTTCTCATGAAGTATGCTACTATTTTTAAATTCTTATCTTTCACTCTAAAGTAGGATATTTACTGGATTCTCCTACTCTAAGCTTAATTGATAATCTAATGTGTATGTTGTTCTTTTGATCACATCTGTTATTTATTTGATCATTGAATAACTTCAATTAACACTTATGTTTCTTAGTGCCGCATATATTATCAATCGATATCTCTTGATATGCACTAAGTTAAAAGGAGAATTCATGATACATTTATGCAATTTGTGATCCATTTGATATATGCTAACAATAACTTGGAAAAGGATCACTAGTTGTAGAACTCTCTCTTGTGCAAAATATTTCCATATATTGTCTTAAGTATAGGTCTTAAGCAACTAAGACTAAGGACAAAGCACAATGAAGAGAGCGTCTCTATGTGAAGGTACAAAACGGTAAAACTACTTCTATTCATTTACACATGTACCTAAATCTTCCTTTTCTATACATTCTTTGCATATCTTGTATAAAAGGAAGAGAAAGCATGTCCATGCATTAACCTTGCTTCATACCTAGTTTAACTTCTCAAAATCTCACTCCTGCATTAATGCATCTTTGTTAAAACTAGATGAAGTGATTTTATTGTCAAAGAGCTTAAAGCTTAACCTTGTAACGAGGATAAGTTGCCTTTGTTCCAAAGGTGGATGGTCCTTAAGCCTCTTTGAATTCCTTAAGGGAAAATGCTTAAGATGTTTATAACATGCTTTCATAAGTGCATAAACTGTCATGAGCATCACACTTATACTATGACTCAATGCACTTCACATTCTCTATGATATAGAATCGTTCTCAGTAACCTAATTATGTGCAATTGGCATATTAGGCCAAAATATGTTTTCATCTCAATGCACATATTTAGGGGAGCAATCTATGTTATATAAAACTATGATTATGCTTAATTTGATATATCCTTTGATCATATCTCTTTTATGTCTATGACTAATGTGTTTTCAAGTGTATTCTCATGCTTAGTCATAGAATTGAAAGGGAAATTGTTGGGGACTTGTTCTCAAATGCTATGAATTAAGAACAAGGCAACACAAAAATGTTAAGTGTAAATGTCCTTTGTCCGCTGAAGCATTATCTCCCCAAGGATTTAATGAGCTTCGGACGAAGGTCAAGAGTAAAATATTACGAAGATCTCACCTTCGTAATCATACTTGTAAAACAACAAACAATGAGAAATGAAATATAAAGTATAAAATATATTCACATATTTTATTATATGAATATATGAGTATTAAAACATAATATTTGGGCACAATTATACCTTCGCCTTGGCGGAAAGCAATAATTCAAGCGTAATGTGCCAGTGATTACAGGATCGCGTGAACAGTGCCAGGGTACTGTTCACCTATTTATAGGCACAGGGTGCAACCTGCGTAAAATTACATTTAAGCCCTTTACAATTGATTACAATAATGTCACAAACATCATGGGTCATTGAGTCAATCCATCTTTAAGTCGGTTCGGCCCTTCGTCTTAAGATCTATCATTGTGCCAAAGCTCTCTAAGTAATAGTTTCGGCGCTTGCTCCTGAGAGTGTCTGCTGAAGGTGTTCTCTTTCTTTAGGGTCTTCGGCTACGAAGCATACCCCCAACAGTAGCTCCTTCGCGGTGCTAGATCGTTTTTCGTAACGAGATTGATCCGTGAAAAAGTCTTCTATGCTTCGGGATGCCGATGTAACACCCGGTTTTAAAGGACAAAGCCGGGTGCATCTCATACATGCGCCAAGAAGACAACATATATAATAACAGAGTGTATAGAGATAAATGTCATAAAACATCAGAGTATTTATTACATAGCGGAAGACTTATTACAAAATAAAATAATAAATATAAAACGAACTAAGGATCGTCGGCGCCAATGTCGACTGAGAAATGCCACCTAGATCAGATCAAACTCCTCGATACTGGACTCCACTTGAAACCACCTGTTCTTCTCCTGTGGGGGGGGTGTGAGACAGCAAGAGTGAGCTCACATACGATCATAGCTCAACAAGTCGTGGGGAATAATGTGGCATGAACTCACCAAAGGTGGGAGTTCATGAAGTGTAAAGCTGATCAATGGAATAAAGGCTGAAGCTGAGCATTGCTTTTATAAGTTGGTCAAAATTTTATTAGCAGTTACTAAATGTAAGTAAATACCAAACCTTAATAATAATAAAGAACAGTAATAGTAAAATAATCCCAAATGCGATGCAAATGTCAAATTGAATTTAAGTTCCATAATTAATCATGTGAGTGTCCGAGCCGCTCTTGACCGTGAGCACGGCTAGTATACCAGTTTTACACTCTGCAGAGGTTGCGCATCTTTACCCACAAGTCATGTTACCCATCTGCCAAGAGATGGCCAATCCCATACACCTCTACCGAGGAGGCGAGGCAGGGTAACACTACGAGGCCTTTACAAAGTTCCACTAGCTTCAGACTACCCGCTACAGTTTATGGGAAGATCCAGTGCAGGGTTCCTGGCTGACCGCCATCGCAGCAAAATCAACCAGGGACCTCCCTACACTGACCTCTCCCCTACTGCCCTTGCCCCTTTCGGGTAAGGTAGCCCTCCCCTAGCTTTCCTAGTTAATTAGCCAAGGGCGTCCCATTAAACCCTTGTGGTAGCACTGTTTTCCCGGGTGGTTCTCCATGTTCCCATTAACATAATGATCTTAACATGAACAAGGAAGAATAAAACAGATAACAATAAATAGTATAACAATGAGTGATGAATATCTCTATACCCAAATCCACATAAAGCAATAGCATGTACTACCCAAAACTTTAGTAGTAAAACCAGTGGTGAAGCAAGGTATAAAGATAGTCAAAATCTAGGGCATCCTATTAGGTCCCAGCAAAATTATCCTATGCAGATCATTATGAATAATAAGAACATGAATGGGTAAAAGAAGTGATCAAGGGCACAACTTGCCTGCAATGAGCTCCTGCTCAGCTATCTCTACAAGCTGAACCTCAGTTTCCACAGTGGCGTGCTCGTCTACTCGCATCAACACAATACATACATAGTATAGCCAAGATTAACATTGCACCAAACATATAAATCAAATACACAGTAAAAATCTATATATTATAATGAGATCATAGGAACTGGAATCACAGAATTTGGAGTTATAGATTTCAAGTTATGAATTTTCTAAGATTTAATGTGCTTGAAATAGGATTAAATGATAAATAAAGTTTCTAACAGAGTTCATGTCAAAACAGAGACACTAAATGATAGAGAATATTATTACAAAATTTTAGCAACTGGAATGGTTCAAATTGGAGTTAACATGAATTTTCTATGAATTATACAAATTCTGGCATTTAGTTAATACTAAAAATCCATTTTAAATTCATTTTTCTGGTTTTATTTGTTCTCTGGACTAGGCGTCAATTTCTGGAAAAATCAGGGTCTTAGGCGCAAAAGAAACTGTGACTCAGACCTGCTGGCGCATGTACCGCGGGTTAATTTCGTGAACTCCGGAGGGCTATTTAACAAATGATCCTCCCGAAGGGGTATGGTTGGATCTCGACCATTGGATCAGATCCAAGGGCCGAGAACAGATCGCGCCCAATTAACCGAGTCGTGCACAGATCACCCTTCGATTAAAATCCAACGGCGCGGATTTAATGAAACCTGAACCGCACCCGACCCCCACGATCAACAATCGACGGTCCACCTTGACTCAAGCGCATCGGCATCTGGTTTCAATCCCAGTCGTTCATTTACGATCCTACGGCCTACGACTCATCTTCCTCCCTGCGCTCCACCATGGCGAAACGAGTTCCCAGAACAACGGCGTCTTCGGAACATGGTCACCAGCTCTCGACGCACAAGTTGTTAGAGACCTGGAACCCTAACCTACGGAGTACTTCAGGCATGGACAAATAAAGCCGAAGCGGCAAGGATTCTCACCCGAGGTCTTGGCGCCATGATTTGTTCGACGCCGAGATCCCGGTCCGGTGAAGATCCGGCCACTCCGGGTTCCGTTGCGCACTTGAAACGCCGACTTCGTGTGCGACAATGAGCTTTGCCGAGAGGTGAATCCAGCCCCCCCCCCCTCCAAGCTTCCTGGCGGACGCGTGATTGTGGCGCGCGGATTCCCGTAGCTCAGCAGGCGGTAATGGTGGTTTAATTTTGTTGGCAGTCGCGAGGAAAGCAGGGTGTGCTCGCTTAGGGCGACGGAGGGTGCGATGATATAGCCATGGCAAACACCCCGAACGCGAGAGCCCCCACCCGATGCTGGTCCCGTTTTCTCGCGGTGGATCCGTCGCCATCGGGGGTGGCTCAACAACCCGAGGGAGGATCCCCCGACGTCCGGTCCCACAAGCAAGTGGCAGAGGGCATGGCGCTCACCAGGCTGCGCGGATTGCCGGGTCAGCCAGGGCCAGGATACTCGGCACAGTGGATGTAGCCTTCCGCCATGCGCGTGCTCCGCCATGCACGCGGTTTGTTGAGGGTGGGTCTGACAAGTCCGTCCCACACCACAGAGAGCAGACATGAGCGCGAGCAAAACAAACTGGCAGCTGGGGCCAAACGTCAGCGAGCACGCAATTACCAGAGAGAACCGACAAGTGGGCCCCGCGCGTAAGTGAGTGCCTGCGGTGGGACTTGGGCTGGCGCGAATTGGATCGAGTTGGGCCGAAACCAGTACCTGGGCCGCGCGCGCTTTTCTATTTTCTTTCTGTTTTTCCTTTTTATTTTCCATTTTTCTTTTCTCTCTTTTCAAATTCCATTTGAATTCAAATTTAATTCAAACTTTTGTGGCAAGTTTGTTCTCAGATCAAATATGAAATTTTGAATATTCGAGTATGGGATGAATCCATTGTTTATAAAGTTATTATTTTTTTTTTGCATCGTTTAGTATATTTTTTTTCCTTCCTTTATACAATTTCCAATTTTCTAAGATTTGAATCAGGTTTTAATCCCTAATTCCCATTCTTAAAGTAACCCTATTAATATTATCATTATTATTAAATGCACAAACAATTAACTCCAGCATGATGCATGATATATTTTATAGGTGGTTGGCTAATCAATCATTTTAAAGATGGTTGTTCACATGTTTTAAGATATAGAGACATATCACATAAGAGGATTACTTTCTTTAATATGATTTAGAAACTTGGGTATTACAAATCCTACCCCCCTTAAAAACAATCTCGTCCTCGAGATTTAGGAAGGACTAGGGAAACGATGGGAAAATCTATGCGAAGCTCTTCTTCTCTTTCCCAAGTTGCTTCATCTTCTTCATGATGGTTCCCTTGCACTTTGCACATCTTAATAACTTAGTTTCTTGTAACTCAAGTCAATGTGTCAAAAATCGTGATAGGGTACTCCGTGTAAGTCAAATCACACTGAACATTGAGCTCTTCCATTGGTAATTGTTCTTCGGGCACACGGAGACACTTCTTTAGTTGAGACACGTGGAACACATTATGCACATCCTATAGAGTAGCAGGTAACTCGAGTTGGTATGCCATCTCCCCAACTCTTCTAAAGATCAGGAATGGTCCAATATAGCGAGGGGACAATTTGCCCTTAACTTTGAATCTACTCATTCCACGAAGTGGTGACACCTTGAGGTACATATGATCACCTTCTTAAACTCCAGTAGTCTTCTCCGGGTATCAGTATAGCTCTTCTGCCTGGACTGTGCAGTTCTCAAATTCTCCCTTATTTGCTGGACTTGTTCTTCTACTTCCTGTATAATCTCAGGCCTAAAGATATGTTTTCCTCTAGTCTGGTCCAAAATAGAGGAGTCCTGCATTTCCTGCCATACAGAGTCTCGAACGGTGACATCTTCAGACTAGCCTGGCAACTATTATTGTATGAAAACTCAGCATAAGGTAGACTCTTGTCCCAACTACTACCATGCTGAAGGGTACAAGCTCCCAACATGTCTTATAATACTTGATTAGTCCTTTCAGTCTGAGGATGGTAGGCCGAACTAAAATTCAACTTTGTACCCATATTCTCATAAAAACCTTTCCAAACTCTAGGGATAAACTGCGATCCTCTATCCAAAATGATCTTCTTTGGTACATCGTGTAGAGACACGATCCGAGACATGTATAACTTAGCCAATTGTGATACCTTATAAATAATCTTGACCAGAATGTAATGAGCCACCTGGGTCAGCCTATCCACAATAACCCATATAGAATCGTATCCTTTCGAGGTGCGAGGCAATCTGGTAATGAAGTCCATACCACTAGTATTTCTGCTTCGAATCCTGATACATCTTCGTACTACCAGGACGAACAGAATAATCCAAGTCATGGGCTTCCTTCAAAGTAGTCTCATGAAGGCTTTTAATATCAGGAACACACATCCTGTCCTTGAACCATACGGTGCCTTTCTCATCTTCCGTGAATTCCGGAACTCGATCTTCAGTAATCAGATCCTTAATCTCTTGTATCTTAGCATCACCATTTTGTCCTTTGCGGATCTCTTGCTCCAAGGTAGGTTCCCCATCAATAATAACCCCTTTAGTGTGAGTAACTATCCCCAGGTTAAGTCTCCTGAAATTCTCAACAATCTCATCGAGTAGCTGGCAACAACAGCTAAATGAACATGCTCCTTTCGACTCAAGGCATCTGTAACCAAATTTGCCTTGCCCGGGTGATAGTGAATCTCCAAATCATAATCCTTAATAAGCTCCAACCAACGGCGTTGCCTAAGGTTGAGGTCCTTCTGAGTGAATATATACTTCAAACTCTTATGATCCGTATACACTTGACACTTGGTTCCCATGATATAATGTCTCCAAATCTTAAGCGCATGCACAACGGCAGCCAATTCCAAGTCATGAGTGGGGTAGTTCAATTCATGTCTCCGCAACTGACGAGAAGCATAAGCAATCACATGTCCTTCTTGCATGAGCACACATCCTAAGCCTTGGCCACATGCATCACAATAGATATCAAATCCTTTCTGTAGGTCCGGCATAACCAATACTGGTGGCGACATCAACCTCTTCTTCAATAGATCAAAGCTGTCTTGACACTTCTCGTCCCACTTAAATTCTTTTCCTTTCTCCAAAAGCGAAGTCATAGGCTTAGCAATCTTAGAAAATCCTTCGATAAACCTCCGATAATATCCAGCAAGTCCTAAGAAACTTCAAATCTCCGTGACTGTAGTGGGTACTCTCCACTCCATTATCTCCTTAACCTTAGCAGGATCCACTGCTATTCCTCCATTAGAAATGATATGACCAAGAAATGGCACTTCGCCAATCCAAAACTCGCACTTGCTGAACTTGGCATAGAGTTGATTATCTCGTAGCTTCTGTAGCACCATCCTCAGATGTTCCTCGTGATCACTATCACTCTGAGAATAAATAAGAATATCGTCGATGAATACCACGACGAATCTGTCCAAATACTCCATAAACACCTTGTTCATTAAGTTCATAAAATAGGCTGGTGCGTTAGTCAATCCAAACGACATAACTGTGAACTCATATAATCCATATCTAGTCGAGAAAGCCGTCTTGGGAATATCCGATGGTCTAATCCTCATCTGATGGTAACCCGATCGGAGATCAATCTTCGAAAATACTCTTGCACCTCTCATTTGATCAAACAAATCCTCAATACGGGGCAACGGATACTTGTTCTTCACCGTAACATCATTAAGAGATCTATAATCCACACACATCCGTTGCGGTCCATCCTTCTTCTGTACAAACAAGACTGGTGCTCCCCAAGGCGAGGAACTCGGACGAATGTACCCAGCCTCTTGTAATTCCATTCACTGATTCTTCAGTCCCTTTAGGTGTAATTACTCTCATGGGTTTTCTCATATTGTCCAACACATATGCCCAAACCAAAATCTCAGCATGACGCATAATTTTATTAGCAACTCATGGGGTCAAATAGACCTTTTTATTCCTCCTAAAATGGTATCATACCGAATACTAACTAAAGAAACATGTAGATCCTACAAATAGTAGTAATTTACATATATGTTTATGTAGCTTGGTGGAGCCGGTGGTGGTGGAGATGGTGGTTGCTCTTGTTGTTGTCTCTCCAACCGTGATTGCCTTATTTCTTGCTGTATCTCCAGACGGGCCTGACGTATTTCCTCGCGTTCTTGTCTTATCTGGCTTTGCATCTCGGTCATCATGTCTGTCAATTGCTGTATTACCAGCCTTTGGGTTGCGATCACTTGCTCGTTTTCAACAGGTGGGGGGTTTGGAGGATTCATTTCTGTTTGCTGTTGCGTGATAATCTTTCCTTTCCTGGTATTGACCATCTGAGTTAGATACATAAGGTAAGAAAGAGCAGTAGACAAGGCAGTAATTACAATCATGTTACTTTGGGGGACTTATTAGCTAAGTAGATTAGTGTGTCACCTACTAAAGCTAATACAGTACCTTATAGTGGTACATGCTAAAATGTCCTTATATAATATTTCAATCAATCAAAGAAGCAAATCAGACATTTAGCATCAGCACAATCAAACAACATTTTTAAAGAAAATAGTTTTAATTTTGTCTTAGGTTCCCTATCTCTTAGAAAGATCGTAAGGGTAGGGATTCCAAGGTGTGAAATCCATCTTGTCCTAGAGTAGAAAAGATAAGAATGATCAGAGTAGAACAGTAGAAGGTGAGACAAGATCAAGATGAGATGAGTATAGAATGAGTCAGAGTAAGGTAAGTAGGAGAGGGTTTGTCCATTTCTATCTAGGTCTCGTCCTACAGTCAACATTTCCTCTGATACCACTTCTGTAACACCCGGTTTTAAAGGACAAAGCCGGGTGCATCTCATACATGCGCCAAGAAGACAACATATATAATAACAGAGTGTATAGAGATAAATGTCATAAAACATCAGAGTATTTATTACATAGCGGAAGACTTATTACAAAATAAAATAATAAATATAAAACGAACTAAGGATCGTCGGCGCCAATGTCGACTGAGAAACGCCACCTAGATCAGATCAAACTCCTCGATACTGGACTCCACTTGAAACCACCTGTTCTTCTCCTGTGGGGGGGTGTGAGACAGCAAGAGTGAGCTCACATACGATCATAGCTCAACAAGTCGTGGGGAATAATGTGGCATGAACTCACCAAAGGTGGGAGTTCATGAAGTGTAAAGCTGATCAATGGAATAAAGGCTGAAGCTGAGCATTGCTTTTATAAGTTGGTCAAAATTTTATTAGCAGTTACTAAATGTAAGTAAATACCAAACCTTAATAATAATAAAGAACAGTAATAGTAAAATAATCCCAAATGCGATGCAAATGTCAAATTGAATTTAAGTTCCATAATTAATCATGTGAGTGTCCGAGCCGCTCTTGACCGTGAGCACGGCTAGTATACCAGTTTTACACTCTGCAGAGGTTGCGCATCTTTACCCACAAGTCATGTTACCCATCTGCCAAGAGATGGCCAATCCCATACACCTCTACCGAGGAGGCGAGGCAGGGTAACACTACGAGGCCTTTACAAAGTTCCACTAGCTTCAGACTACCCGCTACAGTTTATGGGAAGATCCAGTGCAGGGTTCCTGGCTGACCGCCATCGCAGCAAAATCAACCAGGGACCTCCCTACACTGACCTCTCCCCTACTGCCCTTGCCCCTTTCGGGTAAGGTAGCCCTCCCCTAGCTTTCCTAGTTAATTAGCCAAGGGCGTCCCATTAAACCCTTGTGGTAGCACTGTTTTCCCGGGTGGTTCTCCATGTTCCCATTAACATAATGATCTTAACATGAACAAGGAAGAATAAAACAGATAACAATAAATAGTATAACAATGAGTGATGAATATCTCTATACCCAAATCCACATAAAGCAATAGCATGTACTACCCAAAACTTTAGTAGTAAAACCAGTGGTGAAGCAAGGTATAAAGATAGTCAAAATCTAGGGCATCCTATTAGGTCCCAGCAAAATTATCCTATGCAGATCATTATGAATAATAAGAACATGAATGGGTAAAAGAAGTGATCAAGGGCACAACTTGCCTGCAATGAGCTCCTGCTCAGCTATCTCTACAAGCTGAACCTCAGTTTCCACAGTGGCGTGCTCGTCTACTCGCATCAACACAATACATACATAGTATAGCCAAGATTAACATTGCACCAAACATATAAATCAAATACACAGTAAAAATCTATATATTATAATGAGATCATAGGAACTGGAATCACAGAATTTGGAGTTATAGATTTCAAGTTATGAATTTTCTAAGATTTAATGTGCTTGAAATAGGATTAAATGATAAATAAAGTTTCTAACAGAGTTCATGTCAAAACAGAGACACTAAATGATAGAGAATATTATTACAAAATTTTAGCAACTGGAATGGTTCAAATTGGAGTTAACATGAATTTTCTATGAATTATACAAATTCTGGCATTTAGTTAATACTAAAAATCCATTTTAAATTCATTTTTCTGGTTTTATTTGTTCTCTGGACTAGGCGTCAATTTCTGGAAAAATCAGGGTCTTAGGCGCAAAAGAAACTGTGACTCAGACCTGCTGGCGCATGTACCGCGGGTTAATTTCGTGAACTCCGGAGGGCTATTTAACAAATGATCCTCCCGAAGGGGTATGGTTGGATCTCGACCATTGGATCAGATCCAAGGGCCGAGAACAGATCGTGCCCAATTAACCGAGTCGTGCACAGATCACCCTTCGATTAAAATCCAACGGCGCGGATTTAATGAAACCTGAACCGCACCCGACCCCCACGATCAACAATCGACGGTCCACCTTGACTCAAGCGCATCGGCATCTGGTTTCAATCCCAGTCGTTCATTTACGATCCTACGGCCTACGACTCATCTTCCTCCCTGCGCTCCACCATGGCGAAACGAGTTCCCAGAACAACGGCGTCTTCGGAACATGGTCACCAGCTCTCGACGCACAAGTTGTTAGAGACCTGGAACCCTAACCTACGGAGTACTTCAGGCATGGACAAATAAAGCCGAAGCGGCAAGGATTCTCACCCGAGGTCTTGGCGCCGTGATTTGTTCGACGCCGAGATCCCGGTCCGGTGAAGATCCGGCCACTCCGGGTTCCGTTGCGCACTTGAAACGCCGACTTCGTGTGCGACAATGAGCTTTGCCGAGAGGTGAATCCAGCCCCCCCCCTCCAAGCTTCCTGGCGGACGCGTGATTGTGGCGCGCGGATTCCCGTAGCTCAGCAGGCGGTAATGGTGGTTTAATTTTGTTGGCAGTCGCGAGGAAAGCAGGGTGTGCTCGCTTAGGGCGACGGAGGGTGCCGATGATATAGCCATGGCAAACACCCCGAACGCGAGAGCCCCCACCCGATGCTGGTCCCGTTTTCTCGCGGTGGATCCGTCGCCATCGGGGGTGGCTCAACAACCCGAGGGAGGATCCCCCGACGTCCGGTCCCACAAGCAAGTGGCAGAGGGCATGGCGCTCACCAGGCTGCGCGGATTGCCGGGTCAGCCAGGGCCAGGATACTCGGCACAGTGGATGTAGCCTTCCGCCATGCGCGTGCTCCGCCATGCACGCGGTTTGTTGAGGGTGGGTCTGACAAGTCCGTCCCACACCACAGAGAGCAGACATGAGCGCGAGCAAAACAAACTGGCAGCTGGGGCCAAACGTCAGCGAGCACGCAATTACCAGAGAGAACCGACAAGTGGGCCCCGCGCGTAAGTGAGTGCCTGCGGTGGGACTTGGGCTGGCGCGAATTGGATCGAGTTGGGCCGAAACCAGTACCTGGGCCGCGCGCGCTTTTCTATTTTCTTTCTGTTTTTCCTTTTTATTTTCCATTTTTCTTTTCTCTCTTTTCAAATTCCATTTGAATTCAAATTTAATTCAAACTTTTGTGGCAAGTTTGTTCTCAGATCAAATATGAAATTTTGAATATTCGAGTATGGGATGAATCCATTGTTTATAAAGTTATTATTTTTTTTTGCATCGTTTAGTATATTTTTTTTCCTTCCTTTATACAATTTCCAATTTTCTAAGATTTGAATCAGGTTTTAATCCCTAATTCCCATTCTTAAAGTAACCCTATTAATATTATCATTATTATTAAATGCACAAACAATTAACTCCAGCATGATGCATGATATATTTTATAGGTGGTTGGCTAATCAATCATTTTAAAGATGGTTGTTCACATGTTTTAAGATATAGAGACATATCACATAAGAGGATTACTTTCTTTAATATGATTTAGAAACTTGGGTATTACAGCCGAAGATCCGAAAAATACCTTCCCTGAGCTCGTTGGCGAGAAACGATTAAAATAATCCGCGCTCGAGGTGGCTCCATCTTGCAGCAGTTACGCGCGCCCTGCGATTCACCCTCTCGAACCCTGTGGCCCACCGTTCAGCGAGTGCGGGTGACTGTTTGTTCAGTGCGGGAGACCTTGACGGTTCACCTTCTCACCTGCGGCACTATATAAACAGACGGGTAGGTGTGAAGTTACCACAGCATTCATTGCTATTGCACTGTTTTGCTGCCAAAATTTTAGTCATAGCCGAAGCTTAATCATCGTGCTCAGACGAAACCCCGCTTTTGAATCTGCTTCGTCACAAAAGGAAGAGCTTCGGGAAAATCAGAAAAGTCGACAACAAAAAATTTCAAGAAAGACATAATTAAATGGCCAGAGTTCGCTCCATTGCTAGGGTTGATCGAGAGGGAGATGAGACCGAAGCTGTTGAGACCGTTCCGATTTCCGAAGCTATGAAGCGGTCTGGGCTGGTAACATCGGAGGACGTCCCTGCCGCCGGGGCAGAGCAAGTTGATGTTGAGGAGACCGATTCTGAGGATGATTATAGCAGCGTTGTGCCGAGCAAACCCAGCCACCTTGATTTTGGAAAATCCACAGTCTCCGAAGGTGACCTACCTAAAATGTTGAAATTGGGGTATTTCAATGAAGAGAAGAAAGAGCTGATTCACTTTGGTGGAGAGGAAACTACTCTGAAGCCAGGAAAAGATGAAATAGTAGTTTTTAAGAGTTTCTTCAAAGCTGGTTTGAGATTCCCCTTGAATAAGATGATTGCTGATGTGCTGAAGAAGTTTGAGATCTACTTTCATCAGCTAACTCCTAACGCTATCGTTAGGCTTAGCGTTTACATTTGGGCTCTCCGAAGCCAAGGGGTGGAACCGTTTGCCGAAGGTTTCTGCCAAGTACATGAGCTGCATTACCAAACCAAGGCCAGGAAAGATGGGTTGCATGAAAACTTCGGCTGCTACAATTTTGCCTACCGGAAGACTACAAAATTTCCTGTGATCAGTTACCGAAGCAAGTGGCGGCAGGCTGGAAATCAGAATGGTTCTATGTCAAAGTTGACGATGATAAGGAGAAGCTGGTCCAGAGCCCGCTAGAGCTGATCTTCAGAGAGACCAGACCCCAATGTAATATGACACCAGAGGGTCCAACCCAAACTGCACTGGCTGAATTCAGGATTATCGTAGAGCACATTGGCACTAGAGACTTAGTACAGGAATTTTTGGCTTTCAAAATATTTCCAACTATGAAAGAGTGGGCCATGCCGAAGCTCAAAGGAAAAAAGAAGGAGGGAGAACTTATCCAGCTACCCTACCATTACAAATTCAAGAGACATTTCAAAGTACCCTGCCAAGAATGGTTGGATACAATCGAAGTAATGTGTAACGAAATTCTTGGAAATTATTCTAAAAAGGAAGATCAATTGATGACAGTGGCCTTTGGCACCCGTCCGAAACGAAGGCTAAACCGAGTCATGGATGCTATAGGCTTTGAATATCCTGACTACGAGCTACTGGACAAGGGTGCCGAAGGACAAAAAAAGAAAAAGAGTGGCTAGTGCACTGAATAAGGACGACGAAGATCAATCAAAGAAGAAAAAACAAGAGTTTGAGGCGAAAACAGTTGCTTTGAAGAAAAGAAAAACCTCGACTTCGAAGCAAAAATCAATTGATGAAGAAGAAAAGACTTCTGCGACATCCTCTGCTTCTGAAATAGAGGAAATCCTAAAGGTAATGACTGAAACTTTGCCTGTCAAACTAAGTCCACTAGGGCTACATCTGATGAAGCTTTTTCAGAAGGAAAAGGAGCCCATAAAAACGAAAGCACCTAGGCCGAAGAGGCAAAGAATCGTTATTGTGACAGAAGTTATTGAAGCAACTCCACCAAGGGCTTCAGCTCCGAAGGTGCCAGCCATTGAAAGCATGACAGCTACCGAGGCTGTACCTTCGGAGGCTGCCGCAGAAGAGGTCAGAGCTGAAGATGCCAAATCCGAAGATATTAATTTAGAGAGCATAGCTGCTGATATAGACAAGATGCTACTAAACATGGTCGCGGAAGAAGCTGCCGCAGCCACCGAAGAGACTACGGCCACAAAACCCGAGAAGGAAGAGATGACCGAAGATACTTCGGAAGATGAAACCTTTGACTTTCAAAACTTAATTGGCCAAGAGCTGACAAAAGCTGAGAAAGAGGAATTAAAAGAATATGCTATATTTTGCGGGTATCGGCCGGGAGCACTTCTCTTCGGTGGCATTGATGACGAAAAATTAGGCTGCATACGAGATCAGACTGGCGCGAAGGTCATCGGTACTCTATTAAAGAGTATCGGTTTCCCGAAGCTCGAAGCAGATATCAGCCGCTACCAACGACAACACATTGTCGGCAGTTTGTTCTATTCCAATTTTAAGGTAAACATCTTGTGTCTAACCCTTACTATTTGTAATAACACAGATATTTTCCAACAGAGGTCATTTGTCCACAGAGTATGCTTCTGAGCAAGGCCATAAAATGCAGCAGGACTTAGAAGATAAAAGGCACGAAGTTATAATTGGGAACATAGAAAACAAAATAAAAGAGCAATCAGTTGCCATCGAAAAGAAAGACTTCGAGCTTCAAACAGCTGAAGGCTTATTAGCGGATGCTGAAGCCAAAATAACAGAATTAAATTCGAAGCTTCTTTCCCAATCAACAAATTTTGAACAAGAAAAGCTGAAACTTGATGCAAAGCTTGAAGTCGAAATTCAAAAAAGCTCGGAGCTGAAAGAATCCTTGACAAATCTTCAGAATAAATGCCTGGAGTTCAGCAATCGATGCATCCAACAGTTGAAGCAGGTGTTTCATTTTGTTGGAGCCAGTAGCGAAAAGTTCACTCCTTCGGCTGAAGACCTGCCTGGTGCCTTCGAGCATATTGAAGGTGAAATCAATGATCTTGACGAAGTTATAGCTGGGCATGGCGACTTCTGTGCCCTAGCAGCTTCTCGGTGCACAGTTGTTGCCTTTTTGAAGTCTGGCTGTGAACACGGAAAGATTGTTAATAGACCCAACTTCAGCCTATCACCAGTAGACTTAGATAATATTCCCAGCCTAGCCCGAAGTATTGCAAATAGATTCATAAAATTAGTATGGACAAAGGGTGGCCGGAGCAAAGCTAGTGACGAAGCTCGAAGCCACCTTAAGTTGGTAACGAAATCATACCTTATGCTTACCTTTTCCTTTGAATTTTGAATTTAGCTTATAATACTTACATACAGGTTGACCAAGCCGAAGCTGAAGCTGCAGAGTAAAAGGATGAAGCTCTATGGATGCTGTCGAAGCTCGAATAGTCTGTAAAAATAGCTCAAAAAACTTTGTATAAAATATGATGTAATCAAATTTCACTTTGTAATATAATCTTACTTTTTTGTCAATGTATGAAATGCTTTGGTGTGGACGAAATTAATACTTTTGAGCCAAAGGCGAAAAACACCTTCCCTTCTTTGCGTACACAGCGAAGCATAAAATTGCCTCTTTTTCCCTTTTTTCCGAAGCCTTCTCTTTCAAAGCCGAAGCAAGTTTGTATGTTATGGTGATGATGATCCTATGTATGTCTAAGTGAATGTTTATGAATGCAAATGTATGATGTAATGTATCGTGCAAATGAATGTTCAAAGACACATACGAAACCATAACCACAACTTTTATTCCCTTAGAAATACCAAATCTTTGTCGTTTATTTTTCAGCTTCACCGCTTATTTTTCGGTGTATCAGCGCATACTTTTTGCTGTAAGCCTCCCTTAGGAGCTTCTTCGCCTTTTATTTCGGCGGTATTCACGTTGACTTTTCGCGCTTCGCCTTTTATTTCGGCGGAATCAGCATTGACTTTTCACTGCAAGCTCTGCATTCCCTTAGGAACGACTTTTGAGCATAAAACTTACGCTACGCTCCCTTAGGAACGACTTTTTGTAGCTTCGTCGTGCTCTGCATCCCCTTAGGGACGTCTTTCGAGCTTCTCCCTGTTTTTCCTTTTTCTCTTTGCACTCGATGGTACATGCCCAGTTTTTACATTTACATGTTCGGGGGATATTGCTCTTGTAGAGCTGGTATAAGAAAAAGAGAAATTATATGCTATGGCCCCATTAAAAACCTTTCTCCCCCTTTGGAAAGGAAAAGGGTGCCATAGTAAAGAATAAAAAAAATTACATCAGGTTACACATAATACCGCCGAAGCTCATCCGCATTTCAAGATCTAGGAATGTCGTTGCCATCCATATCCTTCAACCTAAAGGAACCGGGTCTTGACGAAGATATTACCAGAAAAGGTCCTTCCCACTTCAGCTGAAGCTTGCCTATTGTGTCAGGGTTGGCCACTCTCCGAAGCACCAGATGTCCTGGCTTAATATTTTTTAACCGAACCTTTCTGTCACGCCATTTTATTGTTTCGGCTTGATATTTATTGATGTTCTCCACAGCCTCAAGCATGATCCCTTCTATAGCATCTTTTGCCACAGAATAATCAGCTTCGGTTTCTGCCGACGCCACTGTTCTTATTGATCCCGTTTTAGCTTCTTCTGGGGTTATTGCTTCATCACCAAACAACAATTTGAATGGTGTAAAGCCTGTTGATCTTGACATTGTTGTGTTGTGACTCCACACCACTTTGATTAATTCATCTGGCCACTTTCCCCTGGGCTGATTGAAGATTAACTTCATTATTCCTGTCATTATAATGCCATTAGCTCTTTCAACAAGTCCATTTGACTCCGGATGCCGAACCGATGCAAAATGGATCTTCGTGCCAATTCATTCACAAAACTCTCTAAAAGCTCCGACATCAAATTGTGTTCCATTGTCCATAGTGATAGCCTTTGGCACCCCGAAGCGACACACAATATTTTGCCAGAAAAACTTTTGAACAGTAGCCGAAGTTATTGTGGCTAAAGGCTTCGCCTCAATCCACTTAGAAAAATATTCTACTGCCACCACAACATATCTTAAATTCCCTTGTGCTGGTGGAAGTGGGCCTAGCAAATCAAGGCCCCACCTTTGCAATGGCCAAGTGGGTTGTATTAATTGAGTTAGAGACGAAGGTTGTTTTTGGTCTCTTGCACATTTTTGACAACCTTCGCACTTTTGGACTAATTCTGCTGCATCTGAAGCTGCCTTCGGCCAATAAAATCCTTGACGAAAAACTTTACCCAACAAAGGCCTAGATCCAATGTGAGATCCACACAGGCCTGCATGTATTTCTTTCATTAGCTCTATACCTTCAGCTCTGGATAAACATTTGAGTAATGGAGAACAGACTCCATGCTTATATAACTCCCCTTCTATTATTACATATGGACGGGCTCTTGCCGCTATTCTCTTATGATAAGCTTCGTCATCTGAAAGGAAATTGCCCTGAAGAAAAGATATGATCTCAGTTCTCCAATCTTTGCTATAGACGGGAGATATATTGAGTATTGCTCTTTCAAGAAGGTCAACCGAAGGTGCTTTTATTGTTTCAAAGAATACTTCCGAAGGTAAGGGCAGCCCTTGTGCCGCTGACTTGGCTAGTAGACCAGCGTGCTCATTTTCTCCTCGTGGAATATTCTTGACAGAAAATCCTTCGAAGGAAGCTTCAAGTCTTCGAACTGTATCCAAATATTTCTTAAGCTTCGGATCTCTTGCTTTGCAACTTTTGTCAACATGGCCAGAAATAACTTGAGAATCACTTTTGAGAACCGCCCTTCTTATCCCCATTGCCTTCAACTTTCGAAGACCCAAAAGCAAAGCTTCATATTCAGCAATATTATTTGTACAACTAAAATCAAGTTTCACTGCGTAGCATGTTCTGACTTTTGAAGGTGCAATTAAAACGGCAGTTGCACCTGCACCGAAGGTTCCCCAGGAACCATCGCAAAATACTGTCCAAGCTTCGACATCTTTACTTGCTTCTTCATCCTGAGCCCCTAGCGTCTAGTCAGTGATGAAATCTGCTAGCGCCTGGGACTGAATCAAAGATCTATGCACATAATCAATGCAGAACTCATTGAGTTCCGCAGCCCACTTTCTAATCCTTCCAGTAGCTTCTCTGTTTCTCATAATATCCTTCAAAGGCTGTGATGAAGAAACAATTATATGGTATGCTTGAAAATAATGTCGAAGCTTCCTGGAGGCCATTAAAACAGCATACAACACCTTCTCCAATTATGTATAGTTTTTCTTTGATAAACTGAGGACTTCGGAAACAAAGTATATTGGAGCCTGCTTTTTCAATTGCCCTTCAAGCTTCTCCTGAACAAGCGCCGCACTTACTGCAGAGTGTGAAGCTGCCACATACAGCAGCAGAGGAGCCCCTGGCACTGGTGGAGTTAGGGTTGTTAAATCTATCAAATACTGTTTCAGTTCTTCAAAAGCTTTTTGCTGAGCTGATCCCCATTGGAAAACTTCGGCTGACTTCAGCACTTCAAAGAATGGTAAATTTCTCTCTGCCGATCTGGATATAAATCGATTCAAAGATGCCAGTCTTCCTGTCAGCCGTTGAGCCCCTTTCTTTGTGCTTGGCGCCTCCATCCGAAGGATAGATTCGATTTTATTTGGATTAGCTTCGATTCCTTTTGTTGAAACCAGGCAACCAAGGAATTTCTCCTTCTTTACCCCGAAGACACATTTTTCAGATTCAGCTTCAGACCAGCTTGCCTAAAATTAGCGAATGTCTCCTGCAGATCAGCAATGTGATTTTCTTGCTTTGTGCTTTTTACTATGATATAATCAACATATATATGTTAGCACGTTTCTGCCTATCTGAGAATGAAGGACCTTTGCTGTCATTCTGCTGAAGCTTCCTCCAGCATTCTTGAGCCCCTCAGGCATCCGAAGGTAACAATATGTACCACTGGGGGTGATGAAGCTGGTTTTTGGCTCGTCTTCTTTCTTCATCCAGATTTGATGGTAGCCTGAATAACAATCTAGTAAACTCATGAGCTCTGACGAAGCTACTACGTCTACCAGAGAATCTATCCTTGGTAATGGAAATTCATCCTTCGGACAAGCCTTGTTGAGATCAGTAAAATCAATACACATTCTCCATTTACCATTGGCTTTCTTCACCATAACAGTGTTAGCTAGCCATTCTAGGTATTTTACTTCTCTGATGACTCCAGCGCTAAGGAGTCTTTTCACTTCATTCCGAGCACCTTCGGCTTTGTCATCAGACATCTTCCGAAGCCTCTGCTTTCTGGGTCTGAAGGATGGGTCCACATTGAGCGAGTGTTCAATAACATCCCTGTTGACACCACAGAGATCATTAGCTGACCATGCGAAGACATCTTTGTTGTTGAACAGGAACCTAATTAGGGTTTTCTCTTGTTCTTCAGACAATTGAGATCCCAATAGCACCTTCTGTTCTGCTATATCGTCACATAAGAGCATGGGCTTCAGCTGATCAGCCGAAGCAGCCTTCTCCCTTCTGTACTTGTATTGCTCACAAGCTTCGGCTCCATCTATGTTATGAATTGCTTTTGAATCTGTCCAATTTCCTTCGGCCTTTCTGGCAGCTTCCTGACTTCCATGAATAGCAATAGGCCCTTGATCCGAAGGTATCTTTATGCAAAGATATGCTGGGTGAAGAATTGCTTCGAACGCATTGAGAGTACCACGTCCAATGATTGCGTTGTAAGGGTACTCCATGTCAACAATATCAAACACAACTTGCTCAGTCCTTGTATTGTTGATAAATCCGAAGGTTACTGGCATCGTGATCTTGCCAAGTGCTACAATCTGCCTTTCTCCGAAGCCACAAAGGGGATGTGTAGCATCATGGATTTTATCTTTGGGCTCTTGCATCTGTCTGAAGGCCTTAGCAAATATAATATCCGCTGCACTGCCTGTGTCAACCAAAATATTGTGGACCAGAAATCCTTTGATAACACAAGAAATAACCATAGCATCGTTGTGAGGGTAATCCTTGAGCTGAAGATCCTCTTGGGAGAAGGTAATCGGGATGTGGGACCATCTTGACCTGATGAAGGGTCCTTGCACCCCGACATGTTGTGCTCTTCTCTGTGCCTCCTTCTTCTGCTTCTTGTTGACTGGCTCTGAGCTTGAACCGCCTGTTATCGGGAGTACCAGCTTCAGAGCCGAAGCAGCTCTGGCTTGGTTGTTGAATGAAGCCATCAGCTCAGAAAAGTGGAAGTGAGTTCACCGAAAGCCTGTCTAGCTCAGTTGGTAAAATACAAGGCTCTTAACCTTGTGGTCATGGGTTCGAGCCCCACGGTGGGCGCTAATGTTGGGGACTTGTTCTCAAATGCTATGAATTAAGAACAAGGCAACACAAAAATGTTAAGTATAAATGCCCTTCGTCCACTGAAGCATTATCTCTCCAAGGATTTAATGAGCTTCGGACGAAGGTCAAGAGTAAAATATTACGAAGATCTCACCTTCGTAATCATACTTGTAAAACAACAAACAATGAGAAATGAAATATAAAGTATAAAACATATTCACATATTTTATTATATGAATATATGAGTATTAAAACATAATATTTGGGCACAATTATACCTTCGCCTTGGCGGAAAGCAATAATTCAAGCGTAATGTGCCAGTGATTACAGGATCGCGTGAACAGTGCCGGGGTACTGTTCACCTATTTATAGGCACAGGGTGCAACCTGCGTAAAATTACATTTAAGCCCTTTACAATTGATTACAATAATGACACAAACATCATGGGTCTTTGAGTCAATCCATCTTTAAGTCGGTTCGGCCCTTCGTCTTAAGATCTATCATTGTGCCGAAGCTCTCTAAGTAATAGTTTCGGTGCTTGCTCCTGAGAGTGTCTGCCGAAGGTGTTCTCTTTCTTTAGGGTCTTCGGCTACGAAGCATACCCCCAACAGAAATGGAGTATTCGGCAAAGACGACGCTTCCACTCAACTCCATTTGTATTATCCACTCTTTGCCGGTATTCCGCATAGTTCTCCACTTTGGTATAATCTTCACTCATATTTATTTGTTTGCCATTGGGAGAAAGTAAAAAGGCTTATATTTCACTCAAAGTATCCGTTTTTGGCGATTCATGCCAAAGGGGGAGAAAGTATTAGCCCAAAGCAAAAGGACCGCACCACCAACGAATTTTAAAAATGAAGTTTTCAAATTGATATCTTAGTGTTTTCAAAAAGGGGAGAAAGTTTCTAGTATCTTCAAAAAATTGTAAAACCCTCTTGAACACTAAGAGGAGAATTTCATTGAGGGGGAGTTTTGTTTAGTCAAAGGAAAAGCATTTGAAACAGGGGGAGAAAATTTCAAATCTTGAAATGCTTCTTTCAATCTTATTCATGTACCTTTGACTATTTGCAAAAGGTTTTTGAAAAGAATTTTACAAAGAATTTGCAAAAACAAAACTTGTGGTGCAAGCGTGGTCCAAAATTTTAAATAAGAAGAAAACCATCTATGCATATCTAGTAGAAATAATATATTGGTTTCATTCCAAGCAACCTTTGCACTTACCTTATGCAAACTAGTTCAATTCTGCACTTCTATATTTGCTTTGGTTTGTGTTGGCATCAATCACCAAAAAGGGGGAGATTGAAAGGGAAATAGGGTCTAACCTTTTCCTAATTGATTTTGGTGGTTGAATTGCCCAACACAAATAATTGGACGAACTAGTTTGTTGTAGAATAAATGTTCTACAGGTGCCAAAGGTTCACATCAAACCAATACAAAGTCAAAAGAAAGGGCTCAAAAGGAAGGAGCAAAGGAAACCGAAGTGCTCCCTGGTCTGGCGCACCGGACTGTCCGGTGTGCCACCGGACAGTGTCCGGTGCACCAGGGAGGATCGAACTCAAACTCTTTAGTTTCGGGTTTCTTAGGCGCAGCTCCGCTATAATTCATCGGACTGTCCGGTGGGCCACCGGACTGTCCGGTGTGCCAGCGGAGCAACGGCTATCTGCGCGCAACGATCAACTCTGACAGTGAACAGTGCAGCACAGTGATCGCAGCAGAAGTCAGAACAGTTGGTCAGAGGGGCACCGGACTGTCCGGTGTCGCACCGGACTGTCCGATGTCGTATGAGGACAAAGCCTCCAACGGTCGACTAGCTCCAAGCCCTAACGGGAGGATGAAGTGGCGGCACACCGGACACTGTCCGGTGGCGCACCGGACTGTCCGGTGCGCCCATCGCCAGCAGCCTTCTCCAACGGCTACAATTTGGATGGTGGCTACAAATACCACCCCAACCGGCCTGTCGGGGACCATAATTAGGGGTACCCTCAAGACTCCTAATCTCAGCTGGTAACCCCCATCAGCACAAAGCTGCAAAGGCCTGATGGGTGCGATTAAGTCAAGGATCGGTCCACTCAAGGGACACGATCTCGCCTCGCCCGAGCCCAGCCTCGAGCAAGGGCAGTCGACCCCGGAGGATTTATGTCTCGCCCGAGGACCCCCTCCAGCAACGGACACACCTTCGGCTCGCCCGAGGCCCAGACTTCACCAAGAAGCAACCTCGGCCAAGCCGCCACGCCGACCGACCGTATCGCAGGAGCCTTTAATGCAAAGGTGGCCTGACACCTTATCCAGACGCGCGCCCTTCAGTCGACAGAGCCGAAGTGACTGCAGTCACTTCGCCGCTCCACTGACCGGCCTGACAAGAGGACAGCGCCGCCTACGCCGCTCCGACTGCTGTGCCACTCGGCAGGGTGAGGCTGACAGCAGCCAAGTCCGGCCTCAAGCGCCATAGGAAACTCCGCTTCGCCCAACCCCATGGCTCGGACTCGGGCTCTGTTGGGGCCATGCTTCGTTGCGCCGAAGGTCTTACACGAAGAAGCAGTTTCGGCTGAAGTTGTCCCCAGGAGATGGCCGAAGGTTCCTTTTCATAGAGCTTCGGCATTACAAACCGACATAGAGATAGAATGACCTTTTTATCCATAGAGGTCTGAGTCAATGTTGTAAACTTTTGTAAGGGGCATAATTGTAATTCGTCGCAGGCTGTGTCCTGTGTCTATAAATAGATGAACAGTACCCCCGTACTGTTCACGCGAACCTGTCATTTGCTTTCGCATCACGCTTGTATTTTTGCTTTCCTCAGGACCGAAGGTACATTTATAATTTGAAGTCATCTATATTCATCCATGATAATAAAAATAGATATGATTCTATGATAATATTTAGATGTTTGTGTTATATCTCATGATTTGTATGAATACTTCGTTGCTTAATGTTATACTCACGAAGGTATGTCTTTCGTAACCTTCGTCCGAAACTCATTATATCCTGAAGGGGTATAATGTTTTGGAGGACGAAGAACTTTAACACTTAACATTTTCTATGTTGCCTTGTTCTTAACTCTTAACATTTGAGAACAAGCCCCCAACATTGGCGCCCACCTCCGGTGAACTCACTTCCACTTTTCTGAGCTGATGGCTTCGTTCAACAATCAAGCTGGAGCTGCTTCGGCTTCGAAGCTGGTGCTCCCGATAACAGGCGGTTCTTGCTCAGAGCCGGCTAACAAGAAGCAGAAGAAGGAGGCTCAGAGAAGGGTGCAGCATGTTGGAGTGCAGGGACCCTTCATCAAGTCAAAATGGTCCCACATTCCAATTACTTTCTCTCAGGAAGACCTTCAGCTTAAGGATTATCCTCACAATGATGCCATGGTTATCTCTTGCGTGATCAAAGGATTTCTGGTCCACAATGTCTTAGTTGATACAGGCAGTGCAGCTGATATTATCATTGCTAAAGCCTTCAGATAAATGCAAGAGCCCGAAGACAAGATTCATGATGCTACGCACCCTCTTTGTGGCTTCGGAGGGCGGCAGATTGTAGCACTTGGGAAGATTACCATGCCGGTAACCTTCGGATTTGTTAACAACACAAGGACTGAGCAAATTGTGTTTGATATTGTTGACATGGAGTATCCTTACAATGCTATCATTGGCCGTGGTACTCTTAATGCCTTCGAAGCAATTCTTCACCCAGCTTATCTCTGCATGAAGATACCTTCGGACCAAGGGCCTATTGCTATTCATGGAAGCCAGGAAGCTGCTAGAAGGGCCGAAGGAAGCTGGACTAACTCCAAAGCAATCCATAACATAGATGGAGCTGAAGCTTGTGAACAGTACAAATTCAGAAGGGAGAAAGCAGCTTCAGCAGATCAGCCGAAGCCCATGCTATTGTGTGAGGACATAGCAGAGCAGAAGGTGCTGTTGGGCTCGCAATTATCTGAAGACCAGGAGAAAACCTTGATAAGGTTTTTATTCAACAACAAAGATGTTTTTGCATGGTCAGCTAATGATCTCTGTGGAGTAAATCGGGATGTTATTGAACATTCGCTCAATGTTGACCCATCCTTCAGACCCCGAAAGCAGAGGCTTCGGAAGATGTCGGATGACAAGGCCGAAGGGGCTCGCAATGAAGTAAAAAGACTCCTCAGTGCGGGAGTTATCAGAGAAGTAAAGTATCCAGAGTGGCTAGCTAACACTGTTATGGTGAAGAAGGCCAATGGCAAGTGGAGAATGTGTATCGATTTCACAGATCTCAACAAGGCTTGTCCGAAGGACGAATTCCCGCTGCCAAGGATAGACTCTTTAGTCGATGCAGCAGCTTCTTCAGAACTCATGAGTCTCCTGGACTGCTACTCAGGCTATCATCAAATCTGGATGAAGAAGGAAGATGAGCCGAAGACTAGCTTCATAACTCCAAGTGGCACATATTGCTATCTTCGGATGCCTGAGGGGCTCAAAAATGCTGGAGGAAGTTTCAGCAGAATGACTGCGAAGGTCCTCCAGTCTCAGATTGGCAGAAATGTGTTGACTTATGTCGATGACATCATTGTAAAAAGCACGAAGCAGGAAAATCATATTGCTGATTTGCAGGAGACCTTCGCCAGTTTCAGGCAAGCTGGTTTGAAGCTGAATCCAGAAAAATGTGTCTTCGGGGTAAAGAAGGGGAAATTTCTTGGATGCTTGGTTTCAACAAAGGGAATCGAAGCTAATCCAAATAAAATCGAAGCTATACTTCGAATGGAGCCACCAACCACAAGAAAGGGGGCCCAAAGATTGACAGGAAGGCTGGCATCTCTCAACAGATTCATATCCAGATCAGCAGAAAGAAACTTACCCTTCTTCGAGGTGCTGAAGTCAGCTGAAGTCTTTCAATGGGGACCAAGTCAACAAAAAGCTTTCGAAGAGCTGAAGCAATATTTGATAGATTTAACAACATTAACTCCACCAACGCCAGGGGCTCCTCTGTTGTTATATGTGGCAGCTTCGCACTCAGCAGTAAGTGCGGCACTTGTCCAGGAGAAGTTTGATGGCCAAGTCAAGAAGCAGGTCCCAGTATATTTTGTATCTGAAGTCCTTAGTATATCAAAGAAAAATTATACAGAGCTGGAGAAGGTATTATATGCCGTTTTAATGGCATCCAGGAAGCTTCGGCATTATTTTCAGGCATACAATATTATTGTTCCTTCTTCGCAGCCGTTGAAGGATATAATGAGAAATAGAGAAGCTACTGGACGGATTGGAAAATGGGCTGCAGAGCTCAATGAATTTTACATTGATTATGTGCATAGATCCTCGATCCAGTCTCAAGCATTGGCAGATTTCATTGCCGACTGGACGCCAGGGGCTCAGGATGAAGAAGCAAATAAAGATGCCGAAGTGTGGACAGTGTTTTGTGATGGCTCTTGGGGAACCTTCGGAGCAGGTGCAGCTGCTGTGTTGGTCTCACCATCCAAGGTTAAAACTTGTTATGCAGCAAGACTTGACTTCAGCTGTACAAACAATATTACTGAGTACGAAGCCCTGCTCCTGGGCCTTCGGAAATTAAAGGCAATGGGAATCAGGAAGGCAATTCTTAAAACTGATTCCCAGGTTGTTTCGGGTCATATTGACAAAAGTTGCAAGGCTAAAGATCCGAAGCTTGAAAAATATCTAGACACGGTCCGAAGGATCGAAGCCTCCTTCGAAGGATTTTCTGTCAAGAATATCCCTCGAGGACAAAATGAGCATGCTGATTTGCTAGCCAAGTCTACAGCACAGGGGCTGCCGTTACCTTCGGATGTGTTCTTCGAAACAATAAAGGCACCTTCAGTGGAGCTCCTTGAAAGAGCAGTCCTCAACATATCTCCTGTTTACAGCGAAGATTGGAGAACTGAAATAATCTCTTACCTTCAGGGTAAGTTCCTTTCAGATGACGAAGCTTACAATAAAAGAATAGAGGCAAGAGCTCGTCCGTATGTCATGATAGAAGGGGAATTATACAAACATGGAGTTTGCGCCCCGCTGCTCAAGTGCTTGTCTAGAACCGAAGGTATAGAGTTAATGAAAGAAATACATGCAGGCCTGTGTGGATCCCACATCGGATCTAGGCCGTTACTTGGAAAAGTTTTCCGCCAAGGGTTTTATTGGCCGAAGGCAGCTTCGGATGCAGCGGAGTTAGTTCAAAAGTGCGAAGGTTGTCAGAAATGTGCAAGAGATCAAAAGCAACCTTCGTCTTTGACACAGCTGATACAACCCATCTGGCCATTGCAAAGGTGGGGCCTTGACTTGTTGGGTCCATTACCACCGGCCCAAGGGAATCTAAAATATGTTATAGTAGCTGTGGAGTATTTTTCTAAATGGATTGAGGCGAAGCCATTAGCCACAATAACTTCGGCTACTGTCCAAAAGTTTTTCTGGCAGAATATTGTCTGTCGCTTCGGGGTACCGAAGGCCATCACTGTAGATAATGGAACGCAGTTCGACTCCGAAGCTTTCAGAAATTTCTGTGATCAAATTGGAACGAAGATCCATTTTGCATCAGTCAGGCATCCGGAGTCAAATGGGCTCGTTGAAAGGGCCAACGGCATTATAATGACAGGAATAATGAAGTTAATCTTCAATCAACCCAGGGGAAAGTGGCCAGATCAGTTAACCAAAGTGGTGTGGAGCCACAATACAACAACATCAAGATCTACAGGCTTTACTCCATTCAAATTATTATTCGGTGACGAAGCAATAACTCCGGAAGAAGCTAAAGCTGGATCAATAAGAGTAGTAGCTTCGGCAGAATCAGGTCCTGAAGATGCTTGTCTTGTGGAAAAAGATGCCTTAGAAGGGATCAGGCTTCAAGCCGTGGAGAATATCAATAAATACCAAGCTGAAACAATCAAGTGGCGAGATAGAAAGGTCCGGTTAAAAATATTGAGCCGGGTCACTTGGTGCTTCGGAGAGTAGCCAACCCAGATACAGTGGGCAAGCTACAGTTGAAATGGGAAGGACCTTTCTTAGTAGTATCTTCGTCAAGGCCTGGTTCGTACAGATTGAAGGACATGGATGGCAACGAAATTCCAAGATCTTGGAATGCGGATGAGCTTCGGCGATATTATGTATAACTTGATGTAACTTTTTATGTTTTTTCTTTTCTTTTTCATGGCACCCTTTTCCTTTCTAAAGGGGGAGAAAGGTTTTTAATGGGGCCATCATGTGTAATTTCCTTTTTAGTCTTATAAGAGCAAAATCCCCCAAAAAATGTAAATGTAAAAACTGAGAACGCACCATCGAGTGCCGAAACTGAAAAGGTGAAGAAGCTCCAAAGACGTCCCTAAGGGGATGCAGAGCTCACAGCGAAAAGTCAACGCTGATTCCGCCGAAAGTAAAAGGCGAAGAAGCTCCAAAGACGTCCCTGAGGGGATGCAGAGCTTACAGCGAAAAGTCAACGCTGATACCGCCTAAGTAAAAGGCGAAGAAGCTCCAAAGTCGTTCCTAAGGGAATGCAGAGCTGATGTGTGGTTGTTTCTAAGGAAATAATGGCTGAGAGTGTGGCTTCGGACATATGTTTTGGACATTCATTCGCACATTACATTACATCATAGCATTTGCATTCATAAGCATTCATTCATAGCATTTGTGTTCCTAAGTGGTTGCTTCGGCAAAAAGAAGAAGCGGTCTTTTATGCTTCGTTATGTACAAAAAAGAAAAGCTTCGGCAAAAAGAAGAAGTGGTCTTTTATGCTTCGTTATGTACAAAAAAGAAAAGCTTCGGCAAAAAGAAGAAGTGGTCTTTTATGCTTCGTTGTGTACGAAAAGAAGGGAAGGTGTTTTTTCGCCCTCGGCTCAAAATACTAATTTCGTCCACATCAAAGCGCCTCAATAGAAGGGTAAGAATATATTACAAGGTATGTACAAAGTTCATTGAGACAGTTTAATTGTATTTACAAAAGTTGTTACAAAAGTCTCCTGAGTTTTTCTACAGTATACTCCTACTGATCTTTACTGAGCTTCAGCTTCAGCGACATATATTAAGCATCATCTTCAGCTTCGTCATCCTACACGAATCAAGGTATAGCGAGTAAAAATCAAATGTGAAGGAGAAGGTAAACTCAAGGTATCGTTTCTTACTGGTTCAAGATGACTTCGAGCTTCGTCTCCAGCCTTCTCTCGCCCGCCCTTTGTCCATATCATTTTTATAAATCTATTTGAGATGCTTCGGGCGAGGTCAGGAATATCGTCTAGAATTGATGGAGACAGAGTGAAGTTCGGCCTGTTGACGACTTTTCCATGCTCGCAGCCGGCCTTCAGGAACGCTGCAGCGGTACCCCGAGAAGCTACCCAGGCACAGAAGTCACCGTGCCCGGCTATAACTTCGTCAAGCTCTTCAATTTCAGCTTCAATATGGTCGAAGGCTTTTGGTAAATTTTCAGCTGAAGGGTTAAGCTTTCCACTGCTGGCTCCAACTGAGTGAAAGATCTTCTTTAATTGTTGGATACAGTTGTTACTAAATTTCAAGCATTTGTCCTGAAGGCCTGTTAATGATTTCTTCAAGTCTGAGTTGGTTTGGACTTCGGCTTCAAGTTTCGAATTAAGCTCTAGCTTCTCTTGTTCAAATTGTTTTGATTGGCAGATAAGCTTCGAATTCAATTTTGATACTTTAGCTTCAGTCTCTGCCAGCAAGCCTTCGGTTGATTGGAGTTCGAAGTCCTTCTTTTCAATAATAGCTGATTGTTCTTTTATCTTGCTCTCTAAATTTTCAATTATAGCTTCGTGTTTTTTATCTTCTAAATCTTGCTGCATCTTCAAAGCTTTGCTTAGTAGCATGCTCTGCAAATAAACAACCTTCGTTAGGAATATTTTCATTATTAAAAAACAATAGAAGTCAGAGAGAAAGTTGTTTACCTTGAAGTTGGAATAAAATAAGCTGCCGACGATATGTTGTCGTCGGTAGCGACTGATATCTGTCTCTAGCTTCGGAAAACCGATACTCTTTGATAGAGTACCGATGACCTTAGCTCCAGTTTGGTCTCGGATGCAGCCTAATTTTTCATCGTCCACACCTCCGAAAAGAAGAGCTCCTGGCCTATATCCGCAAGATTTGGCATAGTCTTTAAGCTCTTCTATTTCGTCCTTCGGCAGTTTTTGCCCAACTAAATTTTGAAATATGTAGGCTTCGTCTTCCGAAGTATCTTCGGCTATTTCTTTTCCTTTTCTAGGCACTGTGGCCGTGGTTTCTTCAGCAGCAGTGGCAGCTTCTTCTGCGGCCATGTCTAGTAAAATTTTGTCGATGTCTTCAATGGTAGTTTCTAAGTTCAAATCTTCGGCTGAAGCGGCTTCGGTAGCCGCGACCTCCGAAGGTGCGACTTCGGCATTTGTTGTGCCCTCAACAGCTGGCGTTTTTTGAATTGACGCCCTCGGTGGTGTCTTGTCAATAACTTCGGTCACTGCAATAATTCTCTGCCTCTTTGTTTTGGTTATCTTCGTTTTTTTCCGGCTCTTCCACCTTTCGAAAAAGCTTCGTCAGTTGAGGCCTTAATGGACTTAGTTTCGTGGGCAGGGTTTCAGTCATTACCTTTAAGATTTCCTCTACGTCGCTGGTAGAAGGTGGTGCGGGGGTCCCTTCTTCATCGGATAATTTTCGCTTTGGAGTTGATATTTTTCTCTTCTTGGGAATTTTCTTCTCTTTTGCTGGTTTTTCTTCATCCTTGTTCAAAGTTTCGGCCACTCTTTTCCTTTTTGGCCCTCAGCACCCTTGTTCAGCCGCTCATAGTCAGGGTACTCGAAGCCCAGGGCATCAAATACTCGGTTCAACCTTCGCTTCGGTCGGGTGCCGAAGGCCGCGGTCATCAGCTGATCTTCTTTTTTCGAATAATTCCCAAGAATTTCATTACACATTACCTCGACTGTGTCCAGCCACTCTTTGCAAGGTTTTTTAAAGTATTTCTTGAATTTGAAATGGTAAGGAAGCCGGACAAGTTCCCCCTTCTTCTTCTCTCCCTCTAGCTTTGGCATCTCCCATTCTTTTAGAATAGGGAAAACTCTGAACGCCAAGAACTCTTGCACCAGATCCCTGGAACCGATATGCTCTGAAATAATTTCAAACTCACCCAGTGCAGCCCAGGTGGGACCTTCTAATTTCATGTGGCATCGCGGCCTTGTCTCTCCGAAGATTAGTTCAAGGGGGCTTTGTACCAACTTTTCTTCATCTTCGTCAACCTTCACGTAAAACCACTCAGATTTCCAGCCTGCTGGCCATTTGCTTCGGTAGCTGATAACAGGACACTTTGTTGTTTTCCGGTAGGCGAAATTGTAGCAACCGAAGTTATCATGTAATCCATCTTTTCTAGCCTTCGTTTGGTAATGTAACTCATGAACTCGACAGAAACTGTCGGCAAACGGCTCCATTGCTTGGCTTCGGAGGGCCCAGATATAAACATTAAGCCTAACGATAGCGTTAGGAGTCAATTGATGAAAGTAAATACCAAACTTTTTCAATACATCTGCAATAATTCCATGAAGAGGGAATCTCAGCCCAGCCTTTAAAAAACTCTTGAAAATGACAATCTCGTCCTTCTCTGGCTTCGGGGTAGTTTCTTCTCCCCCGAAGCGAAGTAGCTTCTTCTGATTTTCACTGAAATAACCTGCTTTCACCATTTTGGAAAGATCAGCCTTTGAAACAGTCGACTTTCCGAAATCTAGGTGGCTGGGCTTGCTGGGCATGGCAATGTGATAGTCATCTTCGGGATCAGTTTCTTCAATGTTCTCCTCTTCTCCTTCGGCAGTTGTCGGGTCTGCTTCAGCAGCGGGTATTTCTTCCGCAGTCACTAGTCCGGAACGTTGCATTGCTTCGGAGATGGGAACAGTCTCCGAACCTTCAGCTTCGTTCCCTTCACGCTCAACTCTGGCAGTAGATCGCACTCTGGCCATTTGATTCTGAGTTTGGGGAAGTTAAATACTTTTTTCTTTTTCCTTTTCTCACGAAGCTTTTCTTTCTGACGAAGCAGACTTCGAGATGGACCTTCGTTCGATTCTGAGAATCAAGCTTCGGCTATAGTTAAAAATTTTGGCAGCAAAACAGTGCAAATAGCAATGAATGCTGTGGTAACTTCACACCTACTCGTCTGTTTATATAGTGCTGCAGGTAAGAAGGCGAAGCGCTAGGATTTTTACACCACGCGGGCAGTCACTTGTACTCGCTGCATAGTGGACCGCAAAGATCAAACAGTAACTCTGCAAGGTGGGCCCGACACGAGCTCGGAAGTTGAATCGTTTCTCGGCAACGAGCTCAGAGAAGGTGTTTTTTGGACCTTCGGCTTCCCGAAGCTTAAGAGGCTTTTTTCACGGATCAAGCTCGTTACGAAAAACGATCTAGCGCCGCGAAAGGGGCTACTGTTGGGGCCATGCTTCGTTGCGCCGAAGGTCTTACACGAAGAAGCAGTTTCGGCTGAAGTTGTCCCCAGGAGATGGCCGAAGGTTCCTTTTCATAGAGCTTCGGCATTACAAACCGACATAGAGATAGAATGACCTTTTTATCCATAGAGGTCTGAGTCAATGTTGTAAACTTTTGTAAGGGGCATAATTGTAATTCGTCGCAGGCTGTGTCCTGTGTCTATAAATAGATGAACAGTACCCCCGTACTGTTCACGCGAACCTGTCATTTGCTTTCGCATCACGCTTGTATTTTTGCTTTCCTCAGGACCGAAGGTACATTTATAATTTGAAGTCATCTATATTCATCCATGATAATAAAAATAGATATGATTCTATGATAATATTTAGATGTTTGTGTTATATCTCATGATTTGTATGAATACTTCGTTGCTTAATGTTATACTCACGAAGGTATGTCTTTCGTAACCTTCGTCCGAAACTCATTATATCCTGAAGGGGTATAATGTTTTGGAGGACGAAGAACTTTAACACTTAACATTTTCTATGTTGCCTTGTTCTTAACTCTTAGCATTTGAGAACAAGCCCCCAACAGGCTCAGCCCCGGAAGACGACGAACTCCGCTTCGCCCGACCCCAGGGCTCGGACTCGGGCTCAGCCCCGGAAAACGACGAACTCCGCTTCGCCCGACCCCAGGGCTCGGACTCGGGCTCAGCCCCGGAAGACGACGAACTCCGCCTCGCCCGACCCCAGGGCTCGGACTCGGGCTTGGCCCCGGAAGACGACGAACTCCGCCTCGCCCGACCCTAGGGCTTGGACTCGGGCTCAGCCCCGGAAGACGACGAACTCCGCTTCGCCCGACCCCAGGGCTCGGACTCGGGCTCAGCCCCGGGAGACGACGAACTCCGCTTCGCCCGACCCCAGGGCTCGGACTCGGGCTCGGCCCCGGAAGACGACGAACTCTGCCTCGCCCGACCCAGGGCTCGGACTCGGGCTCAGCCCCAGAAGACGACGAACTCCGCTTCGCCCGACCTCAGGGCTCGAACTCGAGGTAGGCCCCGGAAGACGACGAACTCCGCCTCGCCCGACCCCAGGGCTCGGACTCAGCCCTGGCCTCAGCCGACAGTCTCCGCCTCGCCCGACCCAGGGGCTCGGACTCGACCTCGGCCTCAGAAGACAGACTCGACCTCGACCTCGGAGGAGCCTCCGCCTCGCCCAACCCAGGGCTTGGACCGACCGCGTCACAGGAGGCGCCATCATTACCCTACCCCAAGCTAACTCAGGCTATGGGGAACAAGACCGGCGTCCCATCTGGCTCGCCCCGATAAACAAGTAATGATGGCGCCTCGCATGCTCCATGACGACTGCGGCTCTCAGTCCCCTTACGGAAGCAAGGAGACGTCAGCAAGGACTCGACAGCCCCAACAGTTGTCCTTCCACCAGGCTCCAGCGCTCCTCCGACGGCCACGACACCACACGAACCGGGTGCCAAAACCTCTCCGGCTGCCACGACGGCATGTACTTAGGGTGCTAGCTCTTCTCCGCTAGACACGTTAGCACACTGCTACACCCCCCCATTGTACACCTGGATCCTCTCCTTACGCCTATAAAAGGAAGGTCCAGGGCCCTCTTACAGAGGGTTGGCCGCGCGGGGAAGGACGGGACGACGCTCGTGTAAGCCTCTCGCTCCGTCCCGCGTGGACGCTTGTAACCCCCTACTGCAAGCGCACCCGACCTGGGCGCGGGACAAACACGAAGGCCGCGGGTTTCCCCTTTTACGCCTGTCTCCCTCCGGCTTCTTCCCCCTTCGCGCTCCGTCTCGCGCCGACCCATCTGGGCTGGGGCACGCGGCGACAATTTACTCGTCGGCCCAGGGACCCCCCGGGGTCGAAACGCCGATAGTTACTGGCAAACCCCGTACCTGCAATATCTCCACTGAGGAGAGCTACCCCTCGACCGAGCCGAAGCTCGGCGGTTGGTGCGGCGCGCCAAGTCGTTCGTCTTGCTGGGGGACGGGAAGGAGCTCTACCACCGCAGCCCCTCAGGCATCCTCCAGCGATGCATATCCATCGCCGAAGGCTAGGAGCTCTTACAAGAAATACACTCGGGGGCTTGCGGTCGTCACGCAGCACCTCGAGCCCTTGTTGGAAATGCCTTCCGAGAAGGCTTCTACTGGCCGACCGCGGTGGCCGACGCCACTAGAATTGTGCGCACCTGCAAAGGGTGTCAATTCTACGCAAGGCAAACTCACCTGCCCGCTCAGGCTCTGCAGACCATACCCATCACCTGGTCGTTCGCTGTGTGGGGTCTGGACCTCGTCGGCCCCTTGCAGAAGGCACTCTGGGGCTACACCCGCCGGGTGTGGTTCTTGTACTCGGCAGCGGCGACAAGGTCCGCGTCGGCGGCGTCGCGTTTCGCTTGCGACTTCTTCCTGCCTTTCTTCTTGGTGACGCGCTGAGTTGACGCCTCGGAAACCTCCCAGAGGTGCCAATCTCTTCGACAAGATGCTCAAGGAGCCGTGCCCCTATCATTAGGGGTCCGTCAAGCACACCCTTGAGGAGTGCGCCATGCTTCGGCGCCACTTTCACAAGGCCAGGCCACCTGCAGAAGGTGGCAGGGCCCGCGACGACGATAAGAAGGAGGATCACAAGGCAGGAGAGTTCCTCGAGGTCCGCGACTGCTTCATGATCTACGGTGGGCCAGTGGCGAAAGCCTTGGCTCGGCACCGCAAGCAAGAGCGTCGGGAGGTCTGCTCAGTAAAGGTGGCGGCGCCGGTCTACCTAGACTGGTCCGACAAGCCCATCACTTTCGACCAGGGCGATCACCCCGACCACATGCCGAGCCCGGGGAAATACCCGCTCATTGTCGACCCCGTCATCGGCAACGTCAGGCTCATCAAGGTCCTCATGGACGGAGGCAGCAGCCTCAACATCATCTACGCCGAGACCCTCGGGCTCCTGCGGATCGACCTGTCCTCGGTCCGGGCAGGCGCAGCGCCTTTTCACGGGATCATCCCCGGGAAACGCGTCCAGCCCCTCGGACAACTCGATCTACCCGTCTGCTTTGGGACACCCTCCAACTTCCGAAGGGAGATCCTCACGTTTGAGGTGGTCAGGTTTCGAGGAACCTACCACGCAGTGCTGGGGAGGCCATGCTACGCCAAGTTTATGGTCGTCCCCAACTACACCTACCTCAAGCTCAAAATGTCGGGCCCCAACGGGGTCATCACCGTCGGCCCCACGTATCGACACGCGTACGAATGCGACATGGAGTGCGTGGAGTACGCTGAGGCCCTCGCCGAATCTGAGGCCCTCATCGCCGACCTGGAGAGCCTCTCTAAGGAGGCGCCAGACGTGAAGCGTCGTGCCGGCAACTTCGAGCCGGCGGAGACGGTTAAGTCCGTCCCTCTCGACCCCAGCAACGACGCCTCCAAGCAGATCCGGACCGGCTCCGAGCTCGACCCCAAATAGGAAGCAGTGCTCGTCGACTTTCTCCGCGCAAACGCTGACGTTTTCACGTGGAGTCCCTCGGACATGCCTGGCATACCGAGGGATGTCACCGAGCACTCGCTGGATATCCGAGCTGGAGACCGACCCGTGAAGCAGCCTCTGCGCCGATTCGACGAAGAAAAGCGCAGAGCCATAGGCGAGGAGATCCACAAGCTAATGGCAGCAGGGTTCATCAAAGAGGTATTCCATCCCGAATGGCTTGCCAACCCTGTGCTTGTGAGAAAGAAAGGAGGGAAATGGCGGATGTGTGTAGACTACACTGGTCTAAACAAAGCATGTTCGAAAGTTCCCTACCCTCTGCCTCGCATCGATCAAATCGTGGATTCCACTGCTGGGTGCGAAACCCTGTCTTTCCTCGATGCCTACTCAGGGTATCACCAAATCAGGATGAAAGAGTCCGACCAGCTCGCGACTTCTTTCATCACACCCTTCGGCATGTACTGCTATGTTACCATGCCGTTCGGTTTGAGGAATGCGGGTGCGACATACCAAAGGTGCATGAACCACGTGTTCGGCGAACACATTGGTCGAACGGTCGAGGCCTATGTCGATGACACCGTAGTCAAGACAAGGAAAGCCTCCGACCTCCTTTCTGACCTTGAAGTGACATTCCGATGTCTCAAGGCGAAAGGCGTAAAGCTTAATCCCGAGAAGTGCGTTTTCGGGGTCCCCCGAGGCATGCTTTTGGGGTTCATCGTCTCCGAGCGGGGCATCGAGGCCAACCCGGAAAAATCGCGGCCATCACCAACATGGGGCCCATCAAGGACTTGAAAGACGTACAGAGGGTCACAGGATGCCTTGCGGCTCTGAGCTGTTTCATCTCATGCCTCGGCGAAAGAGGCCTGCCTCTGTACTGCCTCTTAAGGAAGGCCGAGTGCTTCACTTGGACCCTTGAGGCCGAGGAAGCCCTCAGGAACCTGAAGGCGCTCCTCACGAACGCGCCCATCTGGGCGCCTCCCGTCGCCGGAGAAGACCTCTTGATCTACGTCGCCGCTACCACTCAGGTGGTCAGCGTCGCGATCGTGGTTGAGAGACAAGAAGAAGGGCATGCATTGCCCGTCCAGAGGCCAGTCTACTTCATCAGTGAGGTACTGTCTGAAACCAAGATCCGCTACCCACAAATTCAGAAGCTGTTGTACGCGGTAATCCTGACGCGGCGGAAGTTGCGACACTACTTCGAGTCTCATCCAGTGACTGTGGTGTCATCCTTCCCCCTGGGGGAGATCATCCAGTGCCGAGAGACCTCGGGTAGAATTGCAAAGTGGGCAGTGGAAATCATGAGTGAGATGATCTCGTTCGCCCCTCGGAAGGCCATCAAGTCCCAGGTCTTGGCGAACTTTGTGGCTGAATGGGTCGACACCCAGCTCCCGACAGTTCCGATCCAACCGGAACTCTGGACCATGTTTTTCGACGGGTCGCTGATGAAGACAGGGGCAGGCGCGGGCCTGCTCTTCATCTCGCCCCTCGGAAAGCACCTACGCTACGTGCTACGCCTCCACTTCCCAACGTCCAACAATGTGGCCGAGTACGAGGCTCTGGTCAACGGGTTGCGCATCGCCATCGAGCTAGGGGTTCGACGCCTCGACGCTCGTGGTGACTCACAGCTCGTCATCGACCAAGTCATGAAGAACTCCCACTGCCGCGACCCGAAGATGGAAGCCTACTGCAATGAGGTTCGGCGCCTAGAGGACAAGTTCTACGGGCTCGAGCTCAACCACATCGCCCGACGCTACAACGAGACTGCTGACGAGCTGGCTAAGATAGCCTTGGGGCGAACAACGGTTCCCCCGGACGTCTTCTCCCGAGACCTGCACCAACCCTCCGTCAAGACCGATGACACGCCCGAGCCCGAGAAGGCCTCGGCCCAGCCCGAGGCGTCCTCGGCTCGGCCCGAGGCACCCTCGGCTCTGCCCGAGACACCCTCGGCTCAGCCTAAGGCAACCTCGGCCACCGAAGATGAGGCACTGCGCGTCGAGGAAGAGTGAAGCGGGGTCACGCCTAATCGAGACTGGTAGACCCCAAACCTGCAATATCTCCACCGAAGAGAGCTACCCCTCGACCGAGCCGAAGCTCGGCGGTTGGCGCGGCGCGCCAAGTCGTCCGTCTTGCTGGGGGACGGGAAGGAGCTCTACCACCGCAGCCCCTCATGCATCCTCCAGCGATGCATATCCATCGCCGAAGGCCAGGAGCTCTTACAAGAAATACACTCGGGGGCTTGCGGTCATCACGCAGCACCTCGAGCCCTTGTCGAAAATGCCTTTCGACAAGGCTTCTACTGGCCGACCGCGGTGGCCGACGCCCCTAGAATTGTGCGCACCTGCAAAGGGTGTCAATTCTACGCAAGGCAGACCCACCTGCCCGCTCAGGCTCTGCAGACCATACCCATCACCTGGTCGTTCGCTGTGTGGGGTCTGGACCTCGTCGGCCCCTTGCAGAAGGCACCGGGGGCTACACGCACCTGCTGGTCGCCGTCGACAAATTCTCCAAGTGGATCGAGGTCCGGCCCCTAAACAACATCAGGTCCGAACAGGCGGTGGCGTTCTTCACCAACATCATCCATCGCTTTGGGGTCCCGAACTCCATCATCACCGACAACGGCACCCAGTTCACCGGCAGAAAGTTCCTGGACTTCTACGAGGATCACCACATCCGGGTGGACTGGGCCACCGTGGCTCACCCCACAACGAATGGGCAAGTAGAGCGTGCCAACGGCATGATCCTGCAAGGACTCAAGCCGCGGATCTACAACAACCTCAACAAAGCGATGGATGAAGGAGCTCCCCTCGGTGGTCTGGAGTATGAGGACAACGCCGAGCCGAGCCACGGGCTTCACACCGTTCTTTCTAGTCTATGGGGTCGAGGCCATCTTGCCCATAGACTTAGAATACGGTTCCCCGAGGGCGAGGGCCTACGACGATCAAAGCAACCGAGCTAACCGAGAAGACTCACTGGACCAGCTGGAGGAGGCTCGAGACATGGCCTTGCTACACTCGGCGCGGTATCAGCAGTCCCTGCGACGCTACCACGCCCGAGGCATTCGGTCCCGAGACCTCCAGGTGGGCGACCTGGTGCTTCGGCTGCGACAAGACGCCTGAGGGCGGCACAAGCTCACGCCTCCCTGGGAAGGGCCGTTCATCATCGCCAAAGTTCTGAAGCCCAGGACGTACAAGCTGGCCAATAGTCAAGGCGAGGTCTACAGCAACGCTTGGAACATCCGACAGCTATGTCGTTTCTACCCTTAAGATGCTTTCAAGTCGTTCATACACCTCGTTCACACACGAAGTCTAACCATCAAGGAAGGGTCGGCCTTGCCTCGGCAAAAAGCCCGACCCTCCCTCGGGGGCTAGAAGGGGGGAACCCCTCTGCGTCAAAATTTATCCTCGAAAAAAGATCTTTTCTGCCAGAATATCTCTCGTGCTTTTCGACTACTTCGAAAGTGGATCCTGAAAACGACGGAGTACACGTAAGCAGCCAAGGCTGACCGAGCCGAGGGACTCCTACGCCTCCGGGATACGGATACCTCACTCATCACCTTCTGCGATAAGTAACTCACGCTCGGATAAGCGATTCCGCTGATCGAACAAGTCCCAACTGTGGCGGAACCGCCCAAATTATTCCGGCTTAAGTGCCTAAGTCCCGCCTTAGAGGCTAGACCACACTTAAATAGGAATAACCCGTCAGTCCCTCGGATCTAGTCCGATAAAGCCACTTATCCAGGATCGAATACCACTAGCTCACTCGAAGGTGAGGCACAGAGAAATACAATAAAACATAATACCACAAATTTAATAAGTATCATTAGTGATTACATTATCGGAGTTTCAGAAATAATAACCATAAATTTTAATGCAGCGGAAATAACTAACGGAGAAGAACCGAGTAACATGGCGAAGCCTGGCCACGCTACTCCTCCTGGTCCTCTCCTGCGGAAGCAGTAACCCACTCGACCATCTATCCCGGTGGCAGGGATGGAGGCCAAGTCACACCAGCAACAAATCATCCTAAGGAGTACCTGCAAAAATTGTGCCACAAGCAAGGCTGAGTATACTAATACTCAGCTAGACTTACCCGGTGTGAGGAGTCTACTCCTCTACCTCTAGACATGCAGCTGTTTGGCTGAGGGGGTTGGTTTGCCAAAAGCACTAGCTGAGTCTAAAATCAAGTTTTAGCTTTTCAAGTTTTAGTATGATCCTCTTTACTAGATGTGTACCTAGCTAGTCATACATGATATCAAACATTTTATCAATCAACATCTTTTGTCATCTCATTTCCACTTATTACTCAATGCAGTACAATGGATCAAGCAGTCTCATTAGCTGTGAGAAGCAGACGATTCGAATCGAGTTTTTATCCTTGCAAGGTAAACCTAAACACACGACGTGGTGAGGCACTCCGTCCCCACACACATCAACCGTCCCCATCGATTCCCTGGCAACAGATCAGGGCTCACCGCCTTGGCGTACAATGCCTCACTGACCCCGACTGCCGTCGTGCGGTGACCGCACTTGTACCCACCATAACCGGAATGGGAGACCACGTCTTAGGTCGCGTGAGGGGATATGTCTGCGGGCAGGTTCACTCAGGTACTAGGCTTACCGATTTACCATATTTCTCGGTATGTGTTTAGTACGTTCAAACGCTTGACATAGGTATCCGCAAGTTAATCCTTATTCCAATTTTCGTCTCGTAGACAACGCATCCCCATGGATCCGTGTCCACAGACCAACATCAGTATGATATGAAAGTGGATACAACCAATTTCCTGACCTCGCGCGAGTGCTAGAAAAATCACTCGACTTCTACCGAGATCCCTAATTAGTAAAGCAGCTACTCGACCTAGCATACTAGTATTCATCTCAAAGGAATCCTGAGTTCATGCAACTAAGGTTTCAGTCAACTCCTACACTTAAGTGCACAGTACAAGCCTACAAACATTAAGTGTAGTAAAATAGCATATATAAACGGTTATGCATAAAACCGGGGCTTGCCTTTATTAACACTTAAGTAGTGTTTGCTGGGGGAGGTACTCGCTTGGCGAGCATCCACTGGTTAAGTCCATTCTTTAGGTCGTCCACCAACTGCATCTTGTGGTTGGCACCATATCAGTTGCTTGATCATCATCTCTCGGTCCTATATGAGGTGCAAGATGCATATGTATGAATACAATGAAAGTAGCACAAAAATAGCACAAGATATACCAAGACACAGTGGCGAACTAAACATTAATTAGTAAGACACTACAACAACTATACGCAAACACTAATTATTTATGTGTCATTGGGCACACGTAAACACTACCACTGGAAAGACGACGATCACTACCTACAATTAACCAACGCAACACGATATCACACGTACAAGCATTTATTTAGTTGCTACGGCTTTTCATTTGTTCTTCTATTGATTACACAAAAGCATCACAAACACAAGTTTAATAGAGGACCGATGCATCAATGTCGATGGACTCCTCTATCACAATCAACTACAGCAAGCAAGCACATTAATCACGGAACACATGTTAACCTAAGTTTAGCCATCACAAGTCTATGTCCGTTAAGCGCTAACTAAGCATTTTTAGCCAAAATGGTGAACTAAACATTCATTTGAGCACGTGCAGATTTTTAGGACAGCAGCACAGCAGTTACTTGTTTTAATCATAACTTTTCAAATATTAATCCAAAAATAGTAAACTATGACTTTCTGGAAAGTTTAGAAAGTGCTCTACAATTTTGGTATTTTCATCACAACATGATTCAACACTTAGCAAGGTCGAATTGTGCAAACACAGCAGCTCTGTCCAGATTTGGACAGATTCAGATTTGCAACTTCAAAAATTTACAACTAAAGATTCAGACATCCAAACAAATTGATCCTAGACTTTCTGGAAAGCTAATTAAATGTTCTACAAATTATTTATAAACATCCCTGGTTGGTTTAGCATGTATCAAGGGTAAAATATACTATGAAGGTTATGCTGTCCAAAACTGGACAGATTCAGTCTTCACACTTCAAACACATGTAACTTAATCTTCAGACCACCAAAAATAGTGATTCAAGACTTTTTGGAAAGCTTGGGAAAGGTACTACATAAATTTTATAATCACCAAGAAGTTATTCCAGGTTTATTCAAATCAAACATCACAGTTTTTGAAATCTATTCTGACAGAGGACAGAACACAGCAACCAGTTTGAAAAATTCATAACTCTTAAACTATCAGTCCTATGGTTATGAAATTTTAACACAAGCAAGATCAGAAAAGCCTCTACAACTTTCTTATAATCGACAAGGACTGATTCTAACATTAACTTAAGCAAACAATGCAGCTTCTGAAATCTGTACAGAATTTGGACAGATTCAGTTACTGAATTTGTAAAAAGCATAACTCCTAAACTGTCAGACCTATGGCTGTCAAATTTTAACACCAGAAAGATAATAAAGTTGTCCACAACTTTCTTGTGACCACCAATCACTGCTTTCAACATTAACTTAAGCAACCATTGTAATTTCTGAAATCTGTTCAGAAATTCGACAGATTCAGGTGCTAGGCTTGTGAAAAGCACAACTCCTAAACGATCAGGTTTCTGGCTGTCAAATTTTAGTACAAGCAAGATAATCATGTTACCTCAAGACACACTTAAGTATAGTCACACAGTAGATGACGTGATGGCTACGTAGTCATGCCATCACTTCACCACACACTCCCAAGTAACAAAAACAACTCTAACCGAACTTGGCATTTGGCCGATCGATTCCTAACCCATTTTTCATACTACCACTACACCACACATCGCAAACATAGACTAATTCAATCATACTTCACATGGCAATTTATACAGAGTCGCAAAGTAACAATATTAACACATAGGTAAGCGGCATTTCTTCACGACTTTCGGCTAAGTCACCAAATAGACGACATGATGACTACGAAGGCATGTCACCATTTCATCACACACATTCATCTCCTATATGCGCACTAATCCATTTCTTGCGACACATGCACTCAAAATCAATCCACACTACACAAGGTACACTTATCTCTTATTTATGCGCAGACTTAACACCTTTCGGGATAAAGCGTCACTATAAACACCTTACACATAATTGCCTTAGGAACCTATTAATTCACTCGAAGACATCTATTCAAGTCATAAACACAATCATACACCTATTTGTGAAGCACAATTTAATGAATGCCTAACGCGTATAGACTCGACTTATAATTATAGAGGAAGCGATGACTACTTTGGCATGTCACCACCTCTCTAATTAAGCTAAAACAATTTCTACTTATATCGACCGAACATTCGTGTCGAGCACACCTTATATTACCTTGTCTCGCATACAACCATATTGTGGCGTGCACTCGAGACACTACCGATTAACTTGACGCAATTACCACTACAATGTACTTCGATATACACGTTCGACATCACAGTGCTTCGACAAACCCCACACTTCCAATCTACTTGTCACATCCAACCACATCACGTGTCCACTGCATTCTCATGACCAATTTTAGCACAATTATTTATGACCACGTTTATCGACTAGACAAGTGAAACACTAACCGATCATTCGCATATCTCGTCTTTAAAACACTAATCACATGGCACATAATTTATAATTTCGACCCATTCTATCCTACACCACGGTGAATACATAACATATTTTTAACATAGACTACATCTTAGCCGACTGCGGAAATTACCAAGCATTCTTTACGCTTTATTAAATTTACCACAACTAGCACACTAATTTACGACGAGGTGCTTTAGCAAATAATTAATACATCCGCGAACCAATCTCTATGACGCACAAAAGAACTATCGCAGCCACAGATATATCCAATCCAACAACAAAATAACACATTGGCTCACCATATCAAATCTCCGTCGCGGTTGCTGCACATGTGGCATGAAGACGAACGTGTCGTCGCACACGGGAGACCGAAACAAAGTTGAAGGGCGTGGCTCGCTGTTACGATCCGTCGAGCACGCAAGCGCGAGGCGAAGCACCATGCCGCCACTGGGCGTTGCTGGGTGAGGCTTGCTGCAGGAATTCGGACGGCGCTTAGGCAGGGGCAACGACGGCGCTGTGGAGTGGAGGGTCGAGCGGGCTGGGGCTGCTGCAGGGGTGCTGGTCATGCGAAAAAAAAATAGTAGCGAAGTTCGATGACGATGCAAGGCGAAGAGCGGTGCTGCTGCAGGGGATCGACGACGCAAGGTTTGTTGTGCATTTTGTCGAGCGCATAGCAAGCATCAACGGTGCACTGCGCAGCAGCACGCAGCAGGGGAATGGAGCTCGGGCGCCGAGCGTCCACCATGGCAGGGACGCCGAGCTCGGCTCGGTGAAGAGGAGCAGGGTCGGCAGAGGGAAATCGCCAAGAAAGAATTTCTGCGCCACTCTTGCTGCGTCCAAGCCAGAAAAAAAAAAGGTTGGGCACCAAGCTCCCTGGTGGCCTAGCTTGTGCACGGCAGGGAGGAGGGATCAGCTGGAGGTATGGCGGCCAGGGGGGCTCGCAGCCATGGAAGTCGCAGCGGCGGAGAGGAGCTCGCCCGCGCCTAGGGAGAAGTGGATGACCGCTGGCCTGGGGAAGAGGCGCCATGGGAGGGGCATGCAGAGCTGCTGCGTAAGGGAGAACGAGCAGGGAGAAGAAGGGAGAGGGGCGCGGCCTCCATGGGGGTCGTCCATGGGCGACGGTGGGCCACTGCTCGAGTTCGGACCCGGAGAAACTGCTCTGCGCGGTGGAGCCAGGGGGAGGGATCGATGCACAGGGGAGGTCGGCTGAAGCAGAGGCGGCGCTGGGGAAGAAGGGGAGGACGCCATGGCTGCCGAGGGGAGGAGCTCCTACGCGCTTGAGGAAGAAGAAAAGGGAGCGTGTGCACATCGGCTGAAGGAGAAGAGAGGGAGAGATGGCTGTGGCGGCTAGGGGTAGGGAGTGGCAATTTCTTCCAACTTGCAAGGGGAGGCCTCATATTTATAGACATGTGAGGGCTAGGGTTTTTAGTGGGCCAAATGGGCTGGGTTGGGCTGGCCCAAACACTAAACCGGGCCGCGATAATTTATTTTTCGGAGTAAAAATGTTCCTGCGGATTTCGTCTCAACGGAGAATAGAGCGAAATAGAGTTTGGATGAACGGACGGTTGAGCGATTAATTCGGTCGAGAGTTGGATTTGATTTCGCTCGGAAATAATTCCTCGCGCACTATTTTAGAAATAAATGTTTCTCTCCAATTTCTGATCGGCTTTGAATTTTAGTCGAAGAAAACGAATCGTGATATTTTAAAATCGTTGTCGATGTTGATTTTGAAATCGGATTGGATTCAGAGATATTAAGCCGAATCGGATAGAAATTAATTAGAGGACGACATACTGAGTATTTCGTTTGCGAGTACGGATCCGAATAAAATAGTCGGACATAGATCGAACATCGAGAAAATTGGATTCAGACACAGCTCGACTAGCAACTGTCGAGCGCTTGATTAAACGAGCTTTAGACAAGATTTATAAATCGAGAATGATTCCCGAGTTTGCATTCGTCGAGAATAAAAGTTTTTAACAGGCTCCAAATTGGCCTTCTTTGAGATTGAATAATTCCGAATTCGGCGAAATGTGAATGAATAATCTAGATAATCAGAGACATACGCGAGTGAGAAAGAGAAATTTTTATTGAGCATCCGAGATTAGGATTAATCTCCTGTCATAACACGAAACTGACACCTGGGGTGTCACACCAACGCTCGAAGACCCTTCTGCCGAAATGATTTTTCGGGCCTTCTCGACTACATCGATAGCAGAATCCGGCGGATGAGTAAGAGTACATGTAAGCGGCAAGGCCGACCGAGCCGAGGGATTCCTACGCCTCCGGGATACGGATACCTCACTCATCACCTTCCGTGAAAAGTAACTCTCGCTTGGACAAACAACTCTGTTAGCGACAAATAAGTCCAGATACTCGAAGCAAGGGGAAAAGACATGCAACTTTACAACACGACGACAGTATGTTTGGGCCTCGACGGCCGCAGAAAACATACGCACACTACAAGATAACCCGATCCTGCAGGCTCGGACCTTGACGGTTGAAGGGAGCAGCAGCACCCTCGGCGTCAACTACACCTTCGGCGAGGTCCGACCTAGCCTCGGACGGTGACGCGGTCGGAGGATCTCCACTTCAAAGGACGACATCAGCACCACGCCCGGGCCATCGCCGCTAGGGTCTCTTCCAGGAGTCCGGCTCGAGCAGACGGCTCGGCCGACCACCCCGAAGCCTTAGCCAACTGTCCCCCGAGGACATCAGCCCGGCTCGTGGCCTCGGCACCTCAACTCCGACGCTGGTCCCGCCAGTGGACGGCCCGGCCAGGCTCCGGCCGATGAAGTCTTCTTTTCGAGTCAACTCCGCCTCTGTCCGTGCTGACACCGCTACCTCCGGCTTCGGCTCATCGAAGAGCGGCTGAGGGTTCCTTTAACTAAGCAAGAGAAGCCTCGGACAGCAAGGCCGACCGAGCCGAGGGACTCCTACGCCTCCGGGATACGGATACCTCACTCATCACCTTCACACGAGGCAACTCACGCCTGGGGAAGCGGTTCAGATAGCCGACAGGCGAGTCTTAGTGCTCGAAATGAAGAAAAAACACGGCTCCGTGCCGAAAATACATACATGTTCAGGCCCCGACAGCCACAATGAATAGACTCCGGCACTCAAGGGGCCATTACAAACGGAACTCCGGTTCCGCCCCCGCAGGTACGAACAACCCCCCACGTTGGAGGGCCTGCGGGGCGACAAAACCCCTGGTGGCTCGCCGACGCCCGCTCCAAAGTGGCCAAACAGCAGCAGCGATGACCTCAGGGCGGACGCTGCTGCGACGAGCTCCTCGCCCACGCCCCCACTCGAGGGGCGAGGACAAGCTGTCAGAACCAAAGAGCCGGAGGTTGGATCACGGGTGGCGCTGATGGTCTCGTCGGCAGAAAAGCCCACCTCTCCAGCTGCCACCGCCTCAGCACCGACGGCGGCATCCACCTATCCGCCAAAACCGGACCGGCGAGCGTCGGCCGCCCCAAAGCGCACCGGCAGGTCCTCGCTCCCGTCCCCACCACGAAAGCAAGGACAGAGGACGGAATGTTGCATCCTAGCTGGGCAGCAACAGTCCGCCCTCCCCGGCATGGCTGGAGGACGCCTCCTCCGCAGAGCTGGGGGATGGTTTCCACCACCAGAAGCTGGAAGAAGAGGTGGCCGGCCGACCCGTGCAGAGGTAGAGCTCCGGCTCAGCCCGACCTCCACCCCAGCAAGGATGACGAAGATCCTTGAAGCTGAGGGCGGAACCAAGATCGCAGCCTGGCTTGCTTCTCCCCACCCAGGAGCTGGTGGTCACCGTCTTGGGTGACCACCGGCGAAGGGATGCGGCCGGGCTGCCTGACGAAAATCCTTGAAGCCGAACGATGGCTGAAAGGTACCAACTTCCGCGAAGTTGCGTTTCCCCAACGACGACAAGGCGGAAGAACCACGGGCGCCCCCCATCTGGGGGCTCGAAAGGTGGAAAGACACGATGCATGAGGGGAGCGCGAAGACATGGTTGCCCTTCAAGGGGGTCGCCCTCCTTTTAAAGGCAACTCTCCCCACTTGCGTCCTCGGCCATCGCGGGCTAAGTCTTCTCCAACACGCTCCAAGGTCCTCCCCCTACGACACGGGGGCCGGGTCCCACGCGTTATGCAAGCTGGCCCAGGGCAGAAGAAACCAAACCATCGCGCGCGGCGCGCGCAACTGCCCAGCGGTTACAAGCATTCCCCCACTTTCGCCCAGACCAGCGGGTGAAAGGGTGGACCGCCATGCAGGCGGCATGCAACCGCACCGAAGGGGCGCACCTTTTCGACTTCGACGCGTCCAGCACGAAGGCCCAGGCCCACGCGTCATGCAACCGGCGCGCCGGTCGCTACGTGCAAGAAACCGCACCGCCACTCGCGCCACTACCGCGCCTCCTCGACTGCGGAACCAGTACCACGACTCGAGGCAACCCTGCGCATGACCCAACAGTGCCCACCAGGCACATCGGTCACGGGCTAGTCAGCTGCAGGAGAAGGCGCGACGGTCGATGCGGCCAGAAATGGTCCAGCAGTAATGGCGGTGGCAGGCGGGCGAAAGCAGCGGTCAAGTCGTCAGCCAGGCTCACGTCCCCTCCTGGGACAGCGGGAGAGCCCTCTCCCACGGCGTGAAGACGGCGCGCCCGTGTCCTGTTCCTCGAACGGCTCGCGCACGCGCAATGGCTGCCCCGCGAACCACCCGTCCCGTCGCATTAACTCCGCCGCGGGACAGGCGGCACCTTTGGCAGGAGAAGCGGGCGACGCTTCGCCTTCGCCATAATGACCGCGTCCAAAAAGGTACGCCACGTCATTCGATTTCGTATCCTTTTCCTCTTTCTCTCTCTTACAACAGGGACCGGGAAAGGGGATGCCCCGAAAGGGATCCTTCTCCGCGAAGGAAACGGGCCCCGAGCCCCCCTACTGATCAGAGGTTCGAAGGCTGGCCCCTCGGAGGGGTTCAACAGTCGCCTCAGAGCGCTCGGGCTCCACGCCCACTACTGGTCAGAGGTTCAAAGGCCGGCCCCTCGGAAGGGTTCAACGACCACCTCAGGCCACTCGGGCTCCGCGCCCACTACTGATCAGGGGTTCGTAGGCTGGCCCCCGAAGGGTTCACAGCCGCCTCAGACGCAGAGCGAGGGATGACCCTGGGTACGTTCGATACATAACCAAGGCTCGGGCTACGCTCCCGAGGTACCCTAGGACATTTCCGAGACCAGCGGGAACGATCTTGTAACGGAATCCCATCAGAGGGAGGCATCGAGCCCTCGGAGCCCGTCAAAAGGGGACCGGGTCCGGCAGATCACCCATAGGTACTTTTGGAGCGTGCCTCTGGGCCTCTAGCCGACCCCTAACAAATGGGGCATGGGCGTCCACTCGGATTACCCGTTAGCAGCTCACCGGAGACACCATGTTCGACGCCCTCCGAGGGCAACATGGCGCTTCCCCCCCCCCTCCTCCTTGCGGAAAGGCGACGCAGGGGCGTATGTAAAGAAGTCGAGTCTGTCCTTGACCGTCCTCTTGCCCTATGCGGAGGCTCGAGGGCTGCTCTCGCAAACCCGGCTCTGGCCAAACCGTTGACAGCGTCAACATACCAGCCCGAGAACTTGGGACCCGACCGTGCACCCGGGCTACGGCCAGCTCGCATGAGGGAACAACCAGACCGACCGAGGCATTGCGAAACGCATTAAGACCTCGAAGGAGTCAAACCACTCCTCCGAGGCCTCGGGGGCTACACCCGGCGGGTGCGCTCGCGCGCACCCACCGGAACAAAATGCAACCGAGAAAGGCCGGTCCCCTTGCAAAAAAGTGCGACAAAAGCCTCCAAGCGAGTATTAACACTCCCTTCGAGGCTCGGGGGCTACTGTCGGGGACCATAATTAGGGGTACCCTCAAGACTCCTAATCTCAGTTGGTAACCCCCATCAGCACAAAGCTGCAAAGGCCTGATGGGTGCGATTAAGTCAAGGATCGGTCCACTCAAGGGACACGATCTCGCCTCGCCCAAGCCCAGCCTCGGGCAAGGGCAGCCGACCCCGGAGGATTTACGTCTCGCCCGAGGACCCCCTCCAGCAACGGACACACCTTCGGCTCGCCCGAGGCCCAGACTTCACCAAGAAGCAACCTCGGCCAAGCCGCCACACCGACCGACCGTATCGCAGGAGCCTTTAATGCAAAGGTGGCCTGACACCTTATCCTAACGCGCGCCCTTCAGTCGATAGAGCCGAAGTGACCGCAGTCACTTTGCCGCTCCATTGACCGGCCTGACAAGAGGACAGGGCCGCCTGCGCCGCTCCGAATGCTGTGCCACTCAGCAGGGTGAGGCTGACAGCAGCCAAGTCCGGCCTCAGGCGCCATAGGAAACTCCGCTTCACCCGACCCCAGGGCTCGGACTCGGGCTCAGCCCCGGAAGACGATGAACTTCGCTTCGCCCGACCCCAGGGCTCGGACTCGGGCTCAGCCCCGGAAGATGACGAACTCCGCTTCGCCCGACCCCAGGGCTCGGACTCGGGCTCAGCCCCGGAAGACGACGAACTCTGCTTTGCCTGACCCCAGGGCTCGGACCCGGAAGACGACGAACTCTGCCTCGCCCGACCCCAGGGCTCGGACTCGGGCTCAGCCCCGGAAGACGATGAACTTCGCTTCGCTCGACCCTAGGGCTCGGACTCGGGCTCAGCCCTGGAAGACGACGAATTCCGCTTCACCCAACCCCAGGGCTCGGACTCGGGCTTGGCCCCGGAAGATGACGAACTCCGCTTCGCCCGACCCCAGGGCTCGGACTCGGGCTTGGCCCCGGAAGACGACGAACTCCGCCTCGCCCGACCCAGGGCTCGGACTCGGGCTCAGCCCCGGAAGACGACGAACTCCACTTCACCCGACCCCAGGGCTCGGACTCGGGCTCGGCCCCGGAAGACGACGAACTCCGCCTCGCCCGACCCCAGGGCTCGGACTCAGCCCTGGCCTCAGCCGACAGTCTCCGCCTCGCCCGACCCAGGGGCTCGGACTCGACCTCGGCCTCGGAAGACAAACTCGACCTCGACCTCGGAGGAGCCTCCGCCTCGCCCAACCCAGGGCTCGGACCGACTGCGTCACAGGAGGCGCCATCATTACCCTACCCCAAGCTAACTCAGGCTACGGGGAACAAGACCGGCGTCGCATCTGGCTCGCCCCGATAAACAAGTAATGATGGCGCCCCGCATGCTCCATGACGACGGCGGCTCTCAGTCCCCTTACGGAAGCAAGGAGACGTCAGCAAGGACTCGACAGCCCCAAGAGCTGTCCTTCCACCAGGCTCTAGCGCTCCTCCGACGGCCACGACACCACACGAACCGGGTGCCAAAAGCTCTCCGGCTGCCACGACGGCATGTACTTAGGGCGCTAGCTCTTCTCCGCTAGACACGTTAGCACACTGCTATACGCCCCATTGTACACCTGGATCCTCTCCTTACGCCTATAAAAGGAAGGTCCAGGGCCCTCTTACAGAGGGTTGGCCGCACGGGGAAGGACGGGACAGCGCTCGCATAAGCCTCTCGCTCCCTCCCGCGTGGACGCTTGTAACCCCCTACTGCAAGCGCACCCGACCTGGGCGCGGGACAAACACGAAGGCCGCGGGTTTCCCCTTTTACGCCTGTCTCCCTCCGGCTTCTTCCCCCCTTCGCGCTCCGTCTCGCGCCGACCCATCTGGGCTGGGGCACGCGGCGACAATTTACTCGTCGGTCCAGGGACCCCCCGGGGTCAAAACGCCGACACGGCCATTTCAATGTGTGGGAGCCCAAGCAACATTCCAAGTCATCTAGTTGACATATTCAAGCCATCCCAACCACATATATTCATTGATCCATCCTATGCACAAGATTTAGATCACTACAACCCACACAAGTGCCACAAAAGCGAGAGCAAGCAAAAGAAAGCCTCTCGTGTGTTTTAGCTCTAGTGCCTTGTGAGATTCATTGAGAGATAGTGTGTACTACATCTTTGTGTTCATTTGAGCATGGAGTTTTGACTCCCATTGAACTACCTCCAAAGTTTTGGAGGCTTGTAAAGCTAGCAAGAGTGAGAGCACCTAGAGGGGGGGTGAATAGGTGATCCTGTAAAACTTCAAAAACTTATAGCCACAAAAACTTGGTTAATTGTTAGCACAATAATTGCCAAGTGGCTAAAGAGGAATCCTCTACAAAACACAATAACCAACAAGGATCAATCACAGAGATGGCACGGTGGTTATCCCGTGGTTCGGCCAAGACCAACGCTTGCCTACTCCACGTTGTGGCGTCCCAACGGACGAGGGTTGCAATCAACCCCTCTCAAGCGGTCCAAAGACCCACTTGAATACCACTGTGTTTTGCTTCCTTTTTCTCAATCCCGTTTGCGAGGAATCTCCACAACTTGGAGCCTCTCGCCCTTACACTTGAAATTCACAAAGAACACGGAGCAAGGGAGGGATTAGCAACGCACACAAGACACAAGAATCAGAGTGTCAACACGCACACAAATCGCAACAAGAGCTCGCAACACGACTCAATGAGTTCACAACTCCACAAGAGCTCTATATGCTATCACAATGAAACGAATGCGTGAAATCGATGTCTTGGTGCTTAGAAATGTTGTGGAGATGCTTGGTGTACTCCTCCATGCGCCAAGGGGTCCCTTTTATAGCCCCAAGGCAGCTAGGAGCCGTTGGGAGCAATCTTGGAAGGCTGATCTTGCCTTCTGTCGACTGGCGCACCGGACAGTCCGGTGCACACCGGACACTGTCCGGTGCCAGATTTCTTTCCTTAAATGGCGAAGCCGACCGTTGGCAGACCAGGAGCCGTTGGCGCACCAGACATGTCCGGTGCACACCTGACAGTCCGGTGCCCCCTTCTAGCCGTTGGCTCGGCCATGTGTCCCGCGCAGATCGCGCGGCCGACCGTTGGCCTGGCCGACCGTTGGCTCACCGGACAGTCCGGTGCACACCGGACAGTCCGGTGAATTATAGCCGTACGTCGCCGGTGAATTCCCGAGAGCGGCCAGTTCGCTCGAACCAGACTGGCGCACCGGACACTGTCCGGTGCACCACCGGACAGTCCGGTGCTCCCAGACTCAGCAGATTCTTGGCTGCTCGAGCCAAGACATTTCCAATTGGTTTTTTCCTGTTTCCAGCACTTAGACACAATACATTAGTCCATAAAACAATGTACTAAGTCTGAGAAACATACCTTTATCCTTGATTTATACTTTGTCCACCTCTTTACACTTAGGCACTTGTGTTGGGCACTAAATCACCAAAACACTTAGAAATGGCCCAAGGGCACATTTCCCTTTCAATCTCCCCCTTTTTGGTGATTTATGCCAACACAACATAAAGCAAGTAGAACAAGTACAAAAACAATTCAAATTAGAACTCACAATTGTTTTGATTCAATTTGACATATATGGATCACTCTATGCCACCACTTGGTTTGTTTTTGCAAATCAAACTCAAATTCCTATCTCTAAGTCAAAACCACTTGTAGAGACACAAAGAGAGGTTTTCCAAAGAAATTTGATCAAGGATTTCAAAAACTCCCCCTTTTTCCCATAATCAACACTTCTCCCCACAAGAGGCCAACTTTTGACATAAAAGACAATAAAAGAGTTTTGACAAACCAAAAGCTCTAATCTACTATTTTCAAAATTTCTCAAGTGGTAGCTGATCCATTTATTGCTTTGGCCTTTATTTTCTCCCCCTTTGGCATCAAGCACCAAAACGGGATCAATCTTGGCCCTTTAACCCCATTGCCTCACCAAAATTTTCAAATAAGAACACAAAGGCAATAGGAGTATAAAGATGAACTTGGAAAAGTTACTCTTTCTCATCGGAGTGCAGTGGAAGTCTTGCATGGTTCAAGTCCACCTTTTCCCTTTCAATTCTCCTTGGAGACTTGTCGGCGTTCCGAGACCGGGGGGTTCCCGAGCCGACGAGTGAGAGTGCCGCGTGCCCCAGCCCAGATGGGTCGAGCGCGTGGGCGAGCGCGAAGGGGGGAACAGAGAGAGAGGTCGGTGGCCGGAGCCGGGTCGTGAGGGAGTCGGAGAATTCCTGCGGCCTTCGTGTTCGTCCCGCGCCCAGGTCGGGTGCGCTTGCAGTAGGGGGTTACAAGCGTCCGCGCGAGGTGAGGGGAAGCGAGCGGCCCCGAGAGAGCGCCTGCCCCTGCCCTTCGTCCCCGCGAGGCCAACCTTCTCTAAGAAGGCCCTGGTCCTTCCTTTTATAGTCGTAAGGAGAGGATCCAGGTGTACAGAATGGGGGTGTAGCAAGGTGCTACGTGTCTAGCGAGAGAGAGCTAGCGCCCTATGTACATGCCAAGGTGGCAGCCGGAGAGATCTTGGCACCCTGTTGGTGTGGCGTCGTGGCTGTTGGAGGAGTAACGGAGCCGGACGGGGGGACAGCTGTCGAAGTGGCTGGGCCCTTGCTGACGTTCTCCTACTTTCGTAAGGGAGCTGAGAGCCGCCGTCGTCATGATCTAGCGGGGCGCCATCATTGCCTATCTGGCGTAGCTGGCCAGATGGGACGCCGGTCTTGTTCTCTGTGACCCAAGTCGGCTCAGGGTAGGGTGATGATGACGCTTCCTGTTGACGTGGCGGTCTCGTGTCCTAGGTCGGGCGTCGTGGAGGCTCCTCCGAAGCCGAGGTCGAGTCCGTCCTGCAAGACAGAAGCAGAGTCCGAGCCCTGGGTCGGGCGAGGCGGAGATCGTTCGGCAGAGGCCGAGGCGGAGTCCGAGCCCTGGGTCGGGCGAGGCGGAGTTCGTCGTCTTCCGGGGCCTTAGCCCGAGTCCGAGCCCTGGGGTCGGGCGGAGCGGAGTTCGCCGTCTTCCGGGGCCTTAGCCCGAGTCCGAGCCCTGGGTCGGGCGGAGCGGAGTTCGCCGTCTTCTGGGGCATTAGCCCGAGTCCGAGCCCTGGGTCGGGCGGAGCGGAGTTCGCCGTCTTCCGGGGCCTTAGCCCGAGTCCGAGCCCTGGGTCGGGCGGAGCCTCCTATGGCACCTCTGGCGAAGTCTGGTCGCCCGTTGGTCTTACCTTTTGCGTTAAACGCCCCGGTGACTCGGTCGGTTGGCGCGGTGATTTAGTCAGGGTTTCTTCTTATCGAAGGCGGGGCCTAGGGCGAGCCGGAGATGCGTCTGCCGTGAAAGAGGAGGCCTCAGGCGAGACGGAGTCATCTTAGGGTCGGCTGCCCTCGCCCGAGGCTAGGCTCGGGCGTGGCGTGGTCAAGTCACTCGTATGGACTGATCCCTGACTTAATCAAACCCATCAGGCCTCTGCAGCTTTATGCTGATGGGGGTTACCAGCTGAGAATTAGGCGTCTTGAGGGTACCCCTAATTATGGTCCCCGACAGTAGCCCCCGAGCCTCGAAGAGAGTGTTAACACTCGCTTGGAGGCTTGCGTCGCACTTTTTTGCAAGGGGACCAGCCTTTCTCGGTGGTACTTTGTTCCAGTGGGTGCGCGCGAGCGCACCCGCCGGGTGTAGCCCCCGAGGCCTCGGAGGAGTGGTTTCACTCCTTCGAGGTCTTAATGCCTTGCGTAATGCCTCGGCTGGTCTGGCGGTTCCCTCATGCGAGCAGGGCGTAACCCAGGTGCACTGTCGGGGCCCAAGTTCTCGGGCTGGTATGTTGACGCTGTCAACGGTTCGGCCGGAGCCGGGTTTGCGAGAGCAGCCCCCGAGCCTTCGCACGGAGCGAGAGGACGATCAGGGACAGACTCGACTTTTTATATACGCCCCTACGTCGCCTTTCCGCAAGGAGGAGGGGGGGAGTGCGCCATGTTACCCTCGATGGGCACCGAACATGGTGTCTCCGGTGAGCTGCAATCGGGTAATCCGAGTGGACGTCCGTGCCCCGTTCGTTAGGGGTCGGCTAGGGGCCCGGAGGCACGCCCAAAAGTACCTGCGGGTGATCTGCCGGACCCGGTCCCCTAGCGACGGGGTCCGAGGGCTCGTTGCCTCCCTCCGATGGGATTCCGTTACAGAGTCGTTCCCGCTGGTCTCGGAAATGTCCTAGGGTACCTCGGGAGCGCAGCCCGAGCCTTGGTTATGTATCGAACGTACCCCTGGTCATCCCTCGCTCGGCGTCTGAGGCGACTGTGAACCCTTCGACAGGCCAGCCTTCGAACCCCTGATCAGTAGGGGGCACGGAGCCCGAGTAGCCTGAGGCGGTCGTGAGTCCTTTCGGGGGCCGACCTTCGAACCCCTGACCAGTAGTGGGTGTCGGGCCCACGTGATCTGAGGCGGCTGTTGAACCCTTCGGGGGGCCAGCCTTCGAACCCCTGATCAGTAGGGAGGCTCGGAGCCTAGTTCCTTCACGGGGAAGGATCCCTTTGGGGTTATTCCCCTTCTCGGTCCCTGTTGTAAGAGATAGAGAAAGAAGGAAAAGGGAAAAAGGATTCGAAATTGAACGTCGTGGCGTACCTTTTTCGGCGCGGTTGTTTTGGCGAAGGCGAAACGTCACCAGCCGCTCCCGCCCGTAGCGCTGTCCGTCGAGCCGCGGAGTTAATGCGCCGGGGTGAGTAGTTGGCGAGGTTGCCGTTGCGCGTGCGCGAGCCGTTCGAGGTACGGGTCACGGGCGCGTCGTCTTCACGCCGTGAGAGGGGGCTCTCTTGCTGCCTCCGGATGGGACATGAGCCTGGCCGACGGCGTGACCGCTGCTCTCGCGCGCCTGCCACCGTCATTACTGCCGGCCCATTTTTGACCGCTTTTGACCGCTGCGCCAGGCTGGCGCTGCTGGGTCGCGGGCTGGGTCGCCTCGAATCGCGGTATCGGTTCCGCAATCGAGGAGGTGCGGTGGTGGAGCGAGTGGCACAGCGGCTCGCATGCAGCACCCGGCGCGCCAGTTGCACGACGCGTGGGCTTGAGCCGTCGCGCTGGCTTGTCAGGAGTCGGAGAGGCGCGTCCACTTGGCGCGGTTGCATGCCGCCTGCATGGCCGCCTGCCCCTTTCGCCCGCTGGTCCGGGCAAAAGTGGAGGGTTACTTGTAACCGCTGGGTGGTTGCGTGCGTCGTGCGCGGCGGTTCGGCTTCTTCTGCTTAGAGCCGGTCTGCATGACAGGCGGGCCCCAGCCCCCGCGCCGCAGGGGAGGACTTTGGAGGCGTGTTGGAGAAGACTCGGCTCGTGACGGTTGAGGGCGCAAGCAGGGGGAGGTGCCTTTAAAAGGAGGGTGACCCCTTTCGTAAGGTGACCATGTCTCCTTCCTCCCCTATGCATTGTGTCTCTCCATCTTCCGAGCCCCCGGATGGGGGAAACCGCCGTCTTTTCGCTCCATCGCTGGAGGATCGCAACTCCGTGGGAGTTGGTACCTTTCAGCCATCGTTCGGCTTCAAGGATTTTCATCATGCAGCCCGGCTGCACCCCTCCGCCGGCGGTCACCCAGGGTGGTGACTTCCGGCTTGATGGTGGGGGAAAGCGAGCCGGGCTGCGGCATCCGCCCCTTCCTCAGCCTCAAGGATTTTCATCACCAGGGCTGAGGAGGGGCGTGTGCCGGGTCGGGGTTGGTCCCTACGCGGGTGGTGACCCGCTCCTTCCCTCAGTGATCGGGGGGAAAGGCGGGAGTCGCCCGTGGCGCCAACAGCTGCAGCGTGCCCGGCTCTCTGAGCCGAGCACTCTCGGAGCCGCCCCCGGTGCCGCCTCCTGCCACGGCAGCTGGAAGAGGTTCTTCCGCCGGCGCGACAGTCGAGGTTGGACACGGACCGACCTCCGACTCTACGGCCTTCTGTCCGTCCCTGCCTCTCGAGTTTGGGCAAGGGCGGGGGCCTCCCAGCGGCAGTATCCACCCTGAGGCCATCACTGCTGCTGTTGGGCCCCCCGGGACAGACGTCTTCATCGTCGCCGCTGCCGGGGTGGGGCGGCGACGTGCCGTTCGTCGGTCTTCTACTGCCCCGCAGGCCCTCCCCCATCAAGTGGGGTTGTTCGTACCTGCGGGGGGGAACCGGAGTTCCGTTTGTAATGGCACTTTGAGTGCCGGGTTTTTTTTTTGTTCATTTCGGCTTTCGGGGCCTGAACATGTATGTAACTCCGGCACAGAGCCGTGTTTTTTCCTCATTTCTGAGCACTAAGACTCGCCTGTTGTTTGCCTGAACCGCTTCACCAAGCGTGAGTCGCCCCGTGTCAAGGTGACGAGTGAGGTATCCGTATCCCGGAGGCGTAGGAATCCCTCGGCTCGGTCGGACCTGTTGTCCGAGGCTCCTCTAGCTTAGTTAAAGAGACCCCTCGGCCGCTCTTCGACGAGCCGAGGCCAGGGGTAGCGATATCAGCATGAGCAGAGGCGTTGTCGGCTCGGAAATGAAACCTGGTTGGCCGGAGCCTAGCCGGGTTGTTTGTTGGCAGGATCAACGTCGGAGCTGTTCAGTCGAGGCTTCGAACCGAGCTGGCGCCCTCGGAAGGTGGTCGGCCGAGGCCCCGGAGGTGGCTGGCCGAGCCGTCCGCTCGGGCCGGGTTCTCGGAGAAGTCCCTGGCAGAGATTGCTCGAGCGTGGTGATGACGTCGTCCTTCGGAGCGGAGGCCCTCGGACCGCGTCGCCGTCCGAGGCTAGGTCGGGCCTTGCCGAAGGTGCTGTCGATGCCGAGGGTGTCGTCGCCCTCTTCCAGCGTCAAGATCCGAGCCTGCAGGGTCAAATCGTCTTGTAGCGTGGGCCTTGCGCGGCCGTTGAGGCCAGAACACATACCCTTGTTGCGTTATAAAGCTGCGTCTCTTTTCCTCTCGTTTCGAGTATCTGGACTTTTCGTCGGTAGCAGGGGTGTTAGTGCGAGCAAGAGTTGCTTCTCGCGGAAGGTGATGAGTGAGGTATCCGTATCCCAGAGGCGTGGGAGTCCCTCGGCTCGGTCGGCCTTGCCGCTTACGCGTACTTTTACCCGCCCATGAAGCCCTGTCACCGACTTGGTCGAGAAGGCTCGAAGAATCGCTTCGACAGAAGAGCTCCCGTACGTAAAGACTCGTTCGATCCGTGGAGTCACTTTATCCGAGCGCGAGTTACTTATCGCAGAAGGTGATGAGTGAGGTATCCGTATCCCGGAGGCGTAGGAGTCCCTCGGCTCGGTCAGCCTTGACTGCTTACGTGTACCCCGTCGTTTCCAGGACCCACTTTCCGAAGTAGTCAAAAAGCACGAAAGATGTTCTGGTGAAAGAGATTTTTTGTTCGAGGAAAATTTTGACGCAGAGGGGGTTTCCCCCCTTTTAGCCCCCGAGGGAGGGTCGGGCTTTGCCGAGGCGAGGCCGACCCTTCCTTGTTGACTAAACTTTGCGTGGGTGCGGGGTATATAAACAACTTGGAAACATCTTAAGGGTAGAAGCGACGTAGCTGTTGGATGTTCCAAGCGTTGCCGTAGACCTCGCCTTGACTGTTGGCCAGCTTGTACGTTCCGGGCTTCAGAACTTTGGCGATGATGAACGGCCCCTCCCAGGGGGGCGTGAGCTTGTGCCTCCCTCGGGCGTCTTGCCGCAGCCGAAGCACCAGATCGCCCACCTGGAGATCTCGGGGTCGGACCCCTCGGGCGTGGTAGCGTCGCAGGGACTGCTGATACCGCGCCGAGTGTAGTAAGGCCCTGTCCCGAGCCTCGTCCAGCTGGTCCAGCGAGTCTTCTCGGCTAGCTTGGTTGCTTTCTTCGTTGTAGGCCCTCGTCCTCGGGGAGCCGTATTCCAGGTCCGTGGGCAAGATGGCCTCGGCCCCGTAGACCAGGAAGAACGGCGTGAAACCCGTGGCTCGGCTTGGCGTCGTCCTCAGGCTCCAGACCACCGAGGGGAGTTCCTTCATCCATCGCTTGCCGAACTTGTTGAGGTTGTTGTAGATCCGAGGCTTGAGCCCTTGTAGGATCATGCCATTGGCACGCTCTACTTGCCCATTTGACATGGGATGAGCTACGGCGGCCCAGTCCACCCGGATGCTGTGATCCTCGCAAAAATCCAAGAATTTTTTGCCGGTGAACTGGGTGCCATTGTCGGTGATGATGGAGTTCGGGACCCCGAAGCGATGGATGATGTTGGTGAAGAACGCCACCGCCTGCTCGGACCTGATGCTGTTCAGGGGTCGGACCTCGATCCACTTGGAGAATTTGTCGATGGCGACCAGCAGGTGCGTGTAGCCCCCGGGCGCCTTCTGCAAAGGGCCGACGAGGTCCAGACCCCACACAGCGAAGGGCCAGGTGATGGGTATCGTCTGCAGAGCCTGAGCGGGCAGGTGGGTCTGCTTCGCATAGAATTGGCACCCTTCGCAGGCGCGGACAATTCTAGTGGCGTCAGCCACCGCCGTTGGCCAGTAGAAGCCTTGGCGGAAAGCGTTCCCGACGAGGGTTCGAGGTGCTGCATGGTGACCGCAAGCCCCCGAGTGTATTTCCCGCAGGAGTTCCTGACCTTCGGCGATGGAGATGCATCGCTGGAGGATGCCCGAGGGGCTACGGTGGTAGAGCTCCTTCTCATCGCCCAGCAAGACGAACGATTTGGCGCGTCGCGCTACCCGCCGAGCCTCGGCTCGGTCGAGGGGCAGTTCCCCTTGGCGGAGATATTGCAGGTACGGGGTCTGCCAATCTTGATCTGGCACGACCCCGTTCTGCTCCTCCTCGATGCGCAGTGCTTCGCCCTCGGGCTCCGAGGGTTCCTCGGGGTGAGCCGAGGATGGCTCGGGCTGGGCCGAGGTCACCTCGGACGAGGCCGAGGGTGCTTCGGGCTCGGGCGCGTCATCCATCTTGATGGAGGGTTGGTGCAGATCCCGGGAGAAGACGTCCGGGGGAACCGTCGTTCGCCCCGGGGCTATCTTCGCCAGCTCGTCCGCAGTCTCGTTGTAGCGCCGGGCGATGTGGTTAAGCTCGAGCCCGTAGAACTTGTCTTCCAGGCGTCGAACCTCCTCACAGTAGGCCTCCATCTTCGGGTCGCGGCAGAGGGAGTTCTTCATGACTTGGTCGATGACGAGCTGCGAGTCGCCACGTGCATCGAGGCGTCGGACCCCTAGCTCGATGGCGATTCGCAATCCGTTGATCAGAGCCTCGTACTCAGCCACATTGTTGGACGCCGGGAAATGGAGGCGGAGCACGTAGCGCAGGTGTTTTCCGAGGGGCGAGACGAAAAGCAGGCCCGCGCCAGCTCCCGTCTTCGTCAGCGACCCGTCGAAAAACATGGTCCAGAGCTCTGGTTGGATCGGAGCCGTTGGCAACTGGGTATCGACCCATTCGGCAACGAAATCCACCAGTACCTGGGACTTGATGGCCTTCCGAGGGGCGAACGAGATTGCCTCGCCCATGATTTCCACCGCCCACTTCGCGATCCGCCCCGAGGCCTCTCGGCACTGGATGATCTCCCCCAGGGGGAAGGATGACACCACAGTCACCGGATGGGACTCGAAGTAATGTCGCAGCTTTCGCCTCGTCAGGATCACTGCATATAGCAGCTTCTGGACTTGTGGGTAGCGGATCTTGGTCTCGGACAGCACTTCGCTGACGAAGTAAACTGGCCTCTGAATGGGCAAAGCATGCCCCTCTTCCTGCCTTTCGACTACGATCGCGGCGCTGACCACCTGAGTGGTTGCGGCGACGTAGACCAGGAGGGTTTCTCCATCAGCTGGGGGTACCAAAATGGGCGCCTGGGTGAGGAGCGCCTTCAGGTTCCCGAGGGCTTCCTCGGCCTCGGGAGTCCAAGTGAAGCACTCGGCCTTCCTTAAGAGGCGGTACAGGGGCAGGCCTCTTTCGCCGAGGCGCGAGATGAAACGGCTCAAGGCCGCGAGGCATCCCATGACCCTCTGTACGCCTTTTAAGTCCTTGATGGGCCCCATGTTCGTGATCGCTGCGATCTTCTCCGGGTTGGCTTCGATGCCCCGCTCGGAGACGATGAACCCCAAGAGCATGCCTCGGGGCACCCCGAAGACGCACTTCTCGGGATTGAGCTTGACGCCCTTCGCCTTGAGACACCGGAATGTCAGTTCGAGGTCGGAGAGAAGGTCGGAGGCTTTCCTCGTCTTGACTACGATGTCATCAACGTAGGCCTCGACCGTGCGACCAATGTGTTCGCCGAACACATGGTTCATGCACCGCTGGTACGTTGCACCCGCGTTCCTCAAACCGAACGGCATTGTGACATAACAGTACATGCCGAAGGGCGTGATGAAAGAAGTCGCGAGCTGGTCGGACTCTTTCATCTTGATTTGATGATACCCTGAGTAGGCATCGAGGAAAGACAGGGTTTCGCACCCTGCAGTGGAGTCCACAATTTGGTCGATGCGAGGTAGAGGGTAGGGGACCTTCGGACATGCCTTGTTGAGACCAGTGTAGTCTACACACATCCGCCACTTCCCCCCTTTTTTCCTCACAAGTACAGGGTTGGCAAGCCATTCGGGATGGAATACCTCTTTAATGAACCCTGCTGCCATCAGCTTGTGGACCTCCTCGCCTATCACCCTGCGCCTTTCCTCATCGAATCGGCGCAGAGGCTGTCTGACCGGCCGGGCCCCGGCCCGAATATCCAGCGAGTGCTCGGCGACATCCCTCGGTATGCCGGGCATGTCCGAGGGACTCCACGCAAAGACGTCGGCGTTTGCGCGGAGAAAGTCGACGAGCACTGCTTCCTATTTGGGGTCGAGCCCGGATCCGATCCGAATCTGCTTGGAGGTGTCGCCACTGGGGTCGAGAGGGATGGCCTTAACCGTCTCCGCTGGCTCGAAGTTGCCGGCATGCCGCTTCACGTCCGGCACCTCTCGGGAGAGGCTTTCCAGGTCGGCAATGAGGGCCTCGGACTCAGCGAGGGCCTCGGCGTACTCCACGCACTCCACGTCGCATTCGAATGTGTGTTTGTACGTGGGGCCGACGGTGATGACCCCGTTGGGGCCCGGCATCTTGAGCTTCAGGTAGGTGTAGTTGGGGATGGCCATGAACTTCGCGTAGCATGGCCTTCCCAACACTGCGTGGTAGGTTCCTCGGAACCCGACCACCTCGAACGTCAACGTCTCCCTTCGGAAGTTGGAGGGTGTTCCGAAGCAGACAGGGAGGTCGAGCTGTCCGAGGGGCTGGACGCGCTTCCCGGGAATGATCCCGTGGAAGGGCGCAGCGCCTGCTCGGACGGATGACAGGTCGACGCGCAGGAGCCTGAGGGTCTCGGCGTAGATGATGTTGAGGCAGCTGCCTCCATCCATCAGGACCTTGGTGAGCCTGACGTCGCCGATGACGGGGTCGACGACGAGCGGGTACTTCCCCGGGCTCGGCACGTGGTCGGGGTGGTCGTCCCGGTCGAAGGTGATGGGCTTGTCGGACCAGTCTAGGTAGACTGGCGCCGCCACCTTCACCGAGCAGACCTCCCGACGCTCTTGCTTACGATGCCGAGCCGAGGCGTTTGCCGCATGCCCTCCGTAGATCATGAAGCAATCGCGGACCTCTGGGAACTCTCCTGCTTGGCGATCCTCCCTTTTGTCGTCGTCGTGAGCCCTGCCACCCTCTGCGGGTGGCCCGGCCCTGTGGAAGTGGCGCCGAAGCATAACGCACTCTTCGAGGGTGTGCTTGACGGGCCCCTGATGGTAGGGGCACGTCTCCTTGAGTGCCTTGTCGAAGAGGTTAGCACCTCCGGGGGGCTTCCGAGGGTTCTTGTGCTCGGCGGCGGCGACAAGGTCTGCATCGGGAACGTCGCGTTTCGCTTGCGACTTCCTCCTGCCTTTCTTCTTGGCGCCGCGCGGAGTAGACACCTCGGGAGCACCTTCCGACGGGCGGCCCTGGGGCTGCTTGTCCTTTCGGAAGATGGCCTCTACCGCCTCCTGGCCGGAGGCGAACTTGGTGGCGATGTCCATCAGCTCGCTCGCCCTGGTGGGGGTCTTGCGACCCAACTTGCTCACCAGGTCGCGGCAGGTGGTGCCGGCGAGGAACGCGCCGATGACATCGGAGTCGGTGATGTTGGGCAGCTCGGTGCGCTGCTTCGAGAATCGCCGGATATAGTCTCGGAGAGACTCTCCCGGCAGTTGCCGACAGCTTCAGAGGTCCCAGGAATTCCCGGGGCGCACGTACGTGCCCTGGAAGTTCCCGGCGAAAGCCTGGACCAGATCTTCCCAGTTGGAAATCTGCCCCGGGGGCAGGTGCTCCAACCAGGCTCGAGCGGTGTCGGAGAGAAACAGGGGGAGGTTTCGGATGATGAGGTTGTCATCGTCCGTCCCACCCAGTTGACAGGCCAGGCGGTAGTCCGCAAGCCACAATTCCGGTCTCGTTTCCCCCGAGTACTTCGTGATAGTAGTCGGGGGTCGGAATCGGGGCGGAAATGGCGCCCGCCGAATGGCTCGGCTAAAGACCTGCGGACCGGGTGGTTCGGGCGAGGGACTCCGATCCTCCCCGCTGTCGTAGCGTCCCCCACGCCTGGGGTGATAGCCTCGGCGCACCCTTTCGTCGAGGCGTGCCCGACGGTCACGATGAGGGTGCTCGTCGCCGAGGTGGCCCGGGGCCGCAGGCGCGGTGTTGCGCGTGCGCCCGGTGAAGACCGAGGCTTCCCGCGTGAGTCGGGAAGTCGCGGCACGAGGTTCCGAGGGGTATCCCTGCCTTCGGGAGGCAGAGCTCTCGACCCGCCGGGCCGCAGCGCCTTCCAGGAGATGCTTGAGTTCTCCTTGGATTCGCCGACCCTCGGTGGTTGATGACTCCGGCATCGCGCGGAGGAGCATCGCTGCAGCGGCCAGGTCCTGACCAGTCCCGCCGGATGCGGGTGGCGGTTTGTCCCTGGCATCGTTGGCGATGCGGTGCTGGAGACCTTGGGGCAGGTGACGTATTCCTCCGGCCGGGGGCTGGCTCGCCCATACCTGCCCGATGTTCTGGCGGATTGCCTCGAGCGCTCCTGCTCCCTCATCGAGCCCGGCCTATGCCCCGCGGACTTGCTCGAGCTGTGGGTCGTGACCCCCCGCCGGGACGGGGACCACAGCTAGCTCCCGCGGGATGTCGGCGCGAGGCGCTGGCCTAGGGGGATCACCATCCTCCGGCATGCCGAGACAGCCGCCTCCGGAGGGATCCCTTAGCTCGATGTGGAAACATTCGCGACTCGGGCCGCAGTCCTTGTCGCCAAGGCTGCGGCTGCCGTCGGAACAGTCAGAGAGGCAGTAGTCACATGCGGTCATGAAGTCCCGCATGGCACTAGGGTTGCCAGATCCGAAGGAATCCCAGCAGATGCTGGGGTCGTCATCTTCCTCGGACCCAGAGGGTCCGTAGGTCGAGACACCCGTCAATCGGTCCCAAGGCGACCGCACACGAAACCCCAGAGAGGTTGCACTCGCCTCAATGTGAGCGCCCGCCAAAGCGAGGTCGCCAGGCGGGCTGAGGCCGAGTCGAAATGACGAAAGATGGGGAGCAGTCGGTACCTTTTTGTCGACGGGGGGCGATGAAGTCACGTCGGGGGCTGACCGCGCCGTCGTCTTGGGTACGAGGGCGACGTCCTGCAGGCCTTTCACGAGCGTGCTGGCGTCGTCCACTTGCTCGGGGTCGACGTGTTGCGGGGGGATGGCGCTCGCGTTTGCCTCGAACGCGAGGGCGACGCTTGGCGTGTCCTCCGTTGGGGCGCCGGGGATGTCGATTTGCTCGACAGCCATCGGAGCGCGGCCTCCCGCTCGGCCCTGGTTGCCCCGCCTCCTCCTCTGATGGCGAGGGAGAGGACGGGGCGAGCTCGAAAGCTGTCCTTCCCCCACGCGGGAAAGGCGTCGTCGATTCCGCCGCTGGCGGGCGGGCTGTCCGCCACCAATGTCGCTGTCGCACGGCGGTGGAAGGAGTATCATGTCGTAGCCGCTGTCGAGAGACAGGAACTCGAGGCTCCCGAAACGGAGCACCGTCCCGGGTTGAAGAGGTCGTTGGAGACTGCCCATCTGGAGCTTGACGGGAAACTGCTCGTCAACACGCAGCAGGCCCCTACCTGGCGCGCCAACTGTCGGCGTTCCGAGACCGGGGGGTCCCCGAGCCGACGAGTGAGAGTGCCGCGTGCCCCAGCCCAGATGGGTCGAGCGCGTGGGCGAGCGCGAAGGGGGGAACAGAGAGAGAGGTCGGTGGCCGGAGCCGGGTCGTGAGGGAGTCGGAGAATTCCTGCGGCCTTCGTGTTCGTCCCGCGCCCAGGTCGGGTGCGCTTGCAGTAGGGGGTTACAAGCGTCCGCGCGGGGTGAGGGGAAGCGAGCGGCCCCGAGAGAGCGCCTGCCCCTGCCCTTCGTCCCCGCGAGGCCAACCTTCTCTAAGAAGGCCCTGGTCCTTCCTTTTATAGTCGTAAGGAGAGGATCCAGGTGTACAGAATGGGGGTGTAGCAAGGTGCTACGTGTCTAGCGAGAGAGAGCTAGCGCCCTATGTACATGCCAAGGTGGCAGCCGGAGAGATCTTGGCACCCTGTTGGTGTGGCGTCGTGGCTGTTGGAGGAGTAACGGAGCCGGACGGGGGGACAGCTGTCGAAGTGGCTGGGCCCTTGCTGACGTTCTCCTGCTTTCGTAAGGGAGCTGAGAGCCGCCGTCGTCATGATCTAGCGGGGCGCCATCATTGCCTATCTGGCGTAGCTGGCCAGATGGGACGTCGGTCTTGTTCTCTGTGACCCAAGTCGGCTCAGGGTAGGGTGATGATGACGCTTCCTGTTGACGTGGCGGTCTCGTGTCCTAGGTCGGGCGTCGTGGAGGCTCCTCCGAAGCCGAGGTCGAGTCCGTCTTGCAAGACAGAAGCAGAGTCCGAGCCCTGGGTCGGGCGAGGCGGAGATCGTTCGGCAGAGGCCGAGGCGGAGTCCGAGCCCTGGGTCGGGCGAGGCGGAGTTCGTCGTCTTCCGGGGCCTTAGCCCGAGTCCGAGCCCTGGGGTCGGGCGGAGCGGAGTTCGCCGTCTTCCGGGGCCTTAGCCCGAGTCCGAGCCCTGGGTCGGGCGGAGCGGAGTTCGCCGTCTTCCGGGGCCTTAGCCCGAGTCCGAGCCCTGGGTCGGGCGGAGCGGAGTTCGCCGTCTTCCGGGGCCTTAGCCCGAGTCCGAGCCCTGGGTCGGGCGGAGCCTCCTATGGCACCTCTGGCGAAGTCTGGTCGCCCGTTGGTCTTACCTTTTGCGTTAAACGCCCCGGTGACTCGGTCGGTTGGCGCGGTGATTTAGTCAGGGTTTCTTCTTATCGAAGGCGGGGCCTAGGGCGAGCCGGAGATGCGTCTGCCGTGAAAGAGGAGGCCTCAGGCGAGACGGAGTCATCTTAGGGTCGGCTGCCCTCGCCCGAGGCTAGGCTCGGGCGTGGCGTGGTCAAGTCACTCGTATGGACTGATCCCTGACTTAATCAAACCCATCAGGCCTCTGCAGCTTTATGCTGATGGGGGTTACCAGCTGAGAATTAGGCGTCTTGAGGGTACCCCTAATTATGGTCCCCGACAAGACTAAAACAACCAAACTCAAGTACATGGTTAGTCTCAAAGGGTCAAGTTGTAGCATAGCTCCCCCTAAATATGTGCATCACTTGCAAAAAGGACTTGTGAGGTCCAGAGAGTGTTTGTACAACTTGAGCACCACAATAAGCAACAAAATGCAGAATGAACATGATCAAAGGCATAAACACATATATGCTACAATTCAATCCAAGTTCCGCGAATCTAAGATATTGAGCTCACTACGCAGCCTGCAAAAGGTCTTCTCATCTAGAGGCTTGGTAAAGATATCGGCTAGCTGGTTCTCGGTGCTAACATGAAACACTTCGATATCTTCCTTTTGCTGGTGGTCTCTCAAAAAGTGATGCCGGATGTCAATGTGCTTTGTGCGGCTGTGCTCAACAGGATTTTCCGCTATTCGGATAGCACTCTCATTATCACATAGGAGTGGGACTTTGCTCAGATTGTAGCCAAAGTCCCTGAGGGTTTGCCTCATCCAAAGTAGTTGCGCACAACACTGTCCTGCGGCAACGTACTCGGCTTCAGCGGTGGATAGGGCAACGGAGGTTTGTTTCTTAGAGTTCCATGACACCAGGGACCTTTGAGAGCACCTAGAGGGGGGGTGAATAGGTGATCCTGTAAAAACTTCAAACTTAAGCCACAAAAACTTGTTAAGTGTTAGCACGATTATTGCCAAGTGGCTAAGGTGAAGTCTCAACAAAACACAGTACCACAAGAAAATCAAGCACAGAGGTGACACAGTGGTTTTATCCCGTGGTTCGGCCAAGACCAACGCTTGCCTACTCCACGTTGTGGCGTCCCAACGGACGAGGGTTGCAATCAACCCCTCTCAAGCGGTCCAAAGACCCACTTGAATACCACGATGTTTTGTTGTTCCTTTCACTATCCCGTTTGCAAGGAATCTCCACAAATTGGAGTCTCTTGCCCTTACAAGTATATGATCACAAATGAAACACAGAGTAAGGGAGGGAAGCAACACACACAAATCCACAGCGAAATGCGCACACACACGGCCAAGACTCGAGCTCACAAGAGTATCACAAAGTTCTCACTAGAACGGAGCTCGAATCACTTAGAATCACAAATGAAAGCGCAAAGACTAAGTGTGGATGATCAAGAATGCTCAAAGGTTGCTTGTGTATCTCCTTCATGCGCCTAGGGGCTCCTTTTATAGCCCCAAGGCAGCTAGGAGCCGTTGAGAGCAAATCCGGAAGGCCATCCTTGCCTTCTGTCGTCGGGGGCACCGGACAGTCCGGTGCACACCGGACACTGTCCGGTGCCCGATTTGTTTCCATAACAGGCGCTTCCGACCGTTGCCGACCGTTGGAAGATCTGGAGCCGTTGGCGCACCGGACATGTCCGGTGCACACCGGACAGTCCGGTGCCTTCTTCCGACCGTTGGCTCCGCCACGTGTCCCGCGCAGATTGCGCGGTCGACCGTTGGCCCGGCCGACCGTTGGCTCACCGGACAGTCCGGTGCACACCGGACAGTCCGGTGAATTTTAGCCGTACGCCGTCGGCCAATTTCCCGAGAGCAGCCAGTTCGCGCCGAGTCGGCCTGGCGCACCGGACACTGTCCGGTGCACACCGGACAGTCCGGTGCTCCAGACCGAACTGAGTCTTGGCTGGACACAGCCAAGTCTTTGTCTTATCTTTTCTTTTCTTCTTCTTTCTGTTTCTAATACTTAGACAATTATATTAGTACACAAAACCAATGTACTAAGGCTTAGAAACATACCTTCACTTCATGATTTGCACCTTGTTCATCCATGTACATAAATTCACAATTAAGCACATGTGTTGGCACTCAATCACCAAAATACTTAGAAATGGCCCAAGGGCACATTTCCCTTTCAATCTCCCCCTTTTTGGTGATTTATGCCAACACAACATAAAGCAACTAGAACAAGTGCAAACTCACTTCAAATTAAAACTTAAATTTATTTTGAATCAATTTTGGCTTATATGGATCATCCTTTGCCACCACTTGGTTTGTTTTTGCAAATCAAACTCAAATCTCTATCTCTAAGTTAAACACACATGTTGAAGCATAAAGAGAGTCATTCAAAAGAGATTGATCAAAGATTTCAAAAACTCCCCCTTTTTCCCATAATTACTACTTCTCCCAAAAGAAGCCAACTTAGCCAACTTTGAAAAGAGAGACAACAAAGAGAGTTTTGACAAACCAAAAGCTCTACTCTACTATTTTCAAATTTCTCAAGTGGTAGCTGATCCATTTATTGCTTTGGCCTTTATTTTCTCCCCCTTTGGCATCAAGCACCAAAACGGGATCAACTTTGGCCCTTTAACCCCATTGCTTCACCAAAATCTTCAATTAAGAGCAAATGGCAATAAGAGTTCATGAGATGAACTTGGAAATAAGTTACCCTCTCATCGGAGTGCAGTGGAAGTCTTGCATGATCCAAGTCCACCTTTTCCCTTTCAATTCTCCTTTGAGACTAAATCAAACAAACTCAAGCATATGGTTAGTCTCAAGGGATCAAGTTGTAACACATCTCCCCCTAAACATGTGCATCACTTCGCAACGGACTTGTGAGGTCCAGGGAGTGTTTGTACAACTTGAGCACCATAATAAGCAACAAAATGCAGAATGAACATGATCAAAGGCATAAATACATGTATGCTATATTTCAATCCAAGTTCCGCGAATCTAAGACATTTAGCTCACTACGCAGCCTGCAAAAGGTCTTCTCATCTAAAGGCTTGGTAAAGATATCGGCTAGCTGGTTTTCGGTGCTAACATAAAACACTTCGATATCTCCCTTTTGCTGGTGGTCTCTCAAAAAGTGATGCCGGATGTCAATGTGCTTTGTGCGGCTGTGCTCAACAGGATTTTCCGCTATTCGGATAGCACTCTCATTATCACATAGGAGTGGGACTTTGCTCAGATTGTAGCCAAAGTCCCGGAGGGTTTGCCTCATCCAAAGTAGTTGCGCACAACACTGTCCTGCGGCAACATACTCGGCCTCAGCGGTGGATAGGGCAACGGAGGTTTGTTTCTTAGAGTTCCATGACACAAGGGACCTTCCTAAGAATTGACACGTCCCCGATGTACTCTTCCTATCGACCTTACATCCAGCATAGTCGGAATCTGAGTACCCAATTAAGTCAAAGTTAGACCCCTTTGGATACCAGATCCCGAAGCAAGGCGTAGCGACTAAATATCTAAGAATTCGCTTCACCGCCACCAAGTGACACTCCTTAGGATCGGATTGAAATCTAGCACACATGCATACGCTAAGCATAATATCCGGTCTACTAGCACATAAATAAAGCAGAGAATCTATCATTGACCGGTATGCTTTTTGATCAACGGACTTACCTCCTTTGTTGAGGTCGGTGTGTCCGTCGGTTCCCATCGGCGTCTTTGCGGGCTTGGCGTCCTTCATCCCAAACCGCTTTAGCAGATCTTGCGTGTACTTCGTTTGGGAGATGAAGGTGCCGTCCTTGAGTTGCTTCACTTGGAACCCAAGGAAGTAGGTCAACTCGCCCATCATCGACATCTCGAATTTCTGCGTCATCACCCTGCTAAACTCTTCACAAGACTTTTGATTAGTAGAACCAAATATTATGTCATCGACATAAATTTGGCACACAAACAAATCACCATCACAAGTCTTAGTGAAAAGAGTTGGATCGGCTTTCCCAACCTTGAAAGCATTAGCAATTAAGAAATCTCTAAGGCATTCATACCATGCTCTTGGGGCTTGTTTAAGTCCATAGAGCGCCTTAGAGAGCTTACACACGTGGTCGGGGTACCGTTCATCCTCGAAGCCAGGGGGTTGCTCCACGTACACCTCCTCCTTTATTGGCCCGTTGAGGAAAGCGCTCTTCACATCCATTTGGTACAACCTGAAAGAATGGTGAGCGGCATATGCTAGCAAGATACGAATTGATTCTAGCCTAGCCACAGGAGCAAAAGTCTCCTCAAAGTCCAAACCTGCGACTTGGGCATAACCTTTTGCCACAAGTCGAGCCTTGTTCCTCGTCACCACCCCGTGCTCGTCCTGTTTGTTGCGGAAAACCCACTTGGTTCCCACAACATTTTGCTTGGGACGAGGCACCAGCGTCCAAACTTCATTGCGCTTGAAGTTGTTGAGTTCCTCCTGCATGGCCAATACCCAATCCGGATCTAGCAAGGCCTCCTCTACCCTGAAAGGCTCAATAGAAGAGACAAAGGAGTAATGCTCACAAAAATTAACTAATCGAGATCGAGTAGTTACTCCCTTGCTAATGTCACCCAGAATTTGGTCGACGGGATGATCCCTTTGAATCATCGCTCGAACTTGGGTTGGAGGTGTCGGTTGCGCTTCTTCCTCCATCACATGATCATCTTGTGCTCCCCCTTGATCACACGCCTCCTTTTGATGAACCTGTTCATCGTCTTGAGTTGGGGGATGTACCGTTGTTGAGGAAGAAGGTTGACCTTGTTCATCTTGTTCCTGTGGCCGAACGTCTCCAATCGCCATGGTTCGTATAGCGGCCGTTGGAACATCTTCTTCATCTACATCATCACAATCAACAACTTGCTCTCTTGGAGAGCCATTAGTCTCATCAAATACAACGTCGCTAGAGACTTCAACCAAACCCGATGATTTGTTGAAGACCCTATACGCCTTTGTATTTGAATCATAACCTAATAAAAACCCTTCTACAGCTTTGGGAGCAAACTTAGAATTTCTACCCTTCTTCACTAGAATGTAGCACTTGCTCCCAAAAACACGAAAGTAAGATACATTGGGTTTGTTACCGGTTAGTAGCTCATATGACGTCTTCTTGAGGAGGCGGTGAAGGTAGACCCTGTTGATGGCGTGGCAAGCCGTGTTCACGGCTTCCGACCAAAAGCACTCGGGGGTCTTGAACTCTCCAAGCATCGTCCTCGCCATATCGATTAGCGTCCTGTTCTTCCTCTCTACCACACCATTTTGCTGTGGTGTGTAGGGAGCGGAGAACTCGTGCTTGATCCCTTCCTCCTCAAGAAACTCCTCCACTTGTAGGTTCTTGAACTCGGACCCGTTGTCGCTCCTAATCTTCTTCACCTTGAGCTCAAACTCATTTTGAGCTCTCCTGAGGAAGCGCTTGAGGGTCCCTTGGGTTTCAGACTTATCCTGCAAAAAGAACACCCAAGTGAAGCGGGAAAAGTCATCAACAATAACTAAACCATACTTACTTCCTCCTATGCTTAGATAGGCGACGGGTCCGAAGAGGTCCATATGCAGCAGCTCCAGAGGTCTTGACGTGGTCATCACATTCTTGCTGTGATGTGCTCCTCCTACTTGTTTACCTGCCTGACAAGCTGCACAAGGTCTATCTTTTTCGAAATAAACATTTGTTAGACCTATCACGTGTTCTCCCTTTAGAAGCTTGTGGAGGTTCTTCATCCCCACATGTGCTAAGCGGCGATGCCACAGCCAGCCCATGCAAGTCTTAGCCATTAAGCATGCATCTAGACCGGCCTCTTCTTTTCCAAAATCAACTAAGTAAAGCTTGCCGTCTAGTACACCCTTAAAAGCTAGTGAACCATCACATCTTCTAAAGACAGACACATCTACATTTGTAAATAAACAATTATATCCCATATTGCACAGTTGACTAACAGATAGTAAATTGTAACCAAGAGACTCAACTAAAAATACATTTGATATTGAGTGCTCATTAGAAATTGCAATTTTACCTAACCCTTTTACCTTGCCTTGATTCCCATCACCGAATATAATTGAATCTTGGGAATCCTTATTTTTGACGTAGGAAGTGAACATCTTCTTCTCCCCCGTCATATGGTTTGTGCATCCGCTGTCGATAATCCAGCTTGAACCCCCGGATGCATAAACCTGCAAGGCAAATTTAGGCTTGGGTCTTAGGTACCCAACTCATGTTGGGTCCTGCAAGGTTAGCACAAATGTCCTTAGGGACCCAAATGCAAGTCCTGTCTCCCTTGCATTTTGCCCCTAACTTCCTAGCAACTATTTTCCTATCCTTTCTACAAATAGCAAAGGAAGTGTTTAAAGCACAATAAATTACAGAAGGTTCATTCACTACTTTCCTAGGAGCATGAATAACATTCTTCCTAGGCACATGAGCAATATTTCTCCTACACATATCTCTATCATGCTTAAATGAAGAACTAGAAGCAAACATGGCATGAGAATCATAAACATGTAAATCAAAATCATTATAAGCATTTCTAGCATGTCTCCTATCATGGTATAAGAAAGCATGGTTCTTTTTAGCACTACTAGCCATAGGGGCCTTCCCTTTCTCCTTGACGAAGATGGGAGCCTTATGGCTTGTTAAGTTCTTGGCTTCCCTCTTGAAGCCAAGCCCATCCTTAATTGAGGGGTGTCTACCAACCGTGTAGGCATCCCTTGCAAATTTTATCTTATCAACTTCACTCTTGCTAGTCTTAAGTTGGGCATTAAGACTAGTCAATTCCTCATTTAATTTGGAAATTAAATCTAGGTGTTCACTACAGGCATCAATATCGAAATCCTTACACCTAGTGCAAATCTTAACATGTTCTACACAAGAATTAGATTTATTTGCTACTTCTAACTTAGCATTTAAATCATTGTTAACACCTTGTAAAGTAGAAATGGTTTCATGACAAGTAGATAGTTCATAAGAAAGCATTTCATTTCTTTTCACTTCTAAAGCATATGATTTTTGTGCCTCTACAAATTTATCATGTTCATCATACAATAAATCCTCCTGCTTTTCTAAAAGCCTATCCTTTTCATTCAATGCATCAATCAATTCATTGATTTTATCTATCTTAGATCTATCTAAGCCCTTGAACAAGCATGAATAATCTATGTCATCATCATCACTAGATTCATTATCACTAGAAGAAGCATAAGTGGAGTCTTGAGTACTTACCTTCTTCTCCCTTGCCATAAGGCATGTGAGACGCTCGTTGGGGAAGAGGGAAGACTTGTTGAAGGCAGTAGCAGCGAGTCCTTCATTGTCGGAGTCGGAGGAGGAGCAATCCGAGTCCCACTCCTTTCCTAGATGTGCCTCGCCCTTTGCCTTCTTGTATTGCTTCTTCTTCTCTCTTTTGTTCCCCTTTTCCTGGTCACTTTCATTATCGGGACAGTTAGCGATAAAATGACCAAGCTTACCGCATTTGAAGCATGAGCGCTTCCCCTTTGTCTTGGTCTTGCTTGGCTGCCCCTTGCGACCATTTAGCGCCGTCTTGAATCTCTTGATGATGAGAGCCATCTCTTCATCATTGAGCCCGGCCGCCTCAACTTGCGCCACCTTGCTAGGTAGCGACTCCTTGCTCCTCGTTGCCTTTAGAGCAATGGGTTGAGGCTCGTGAAGTGGTCCGTTCAACGCGTCGTCGACGTATCTTGCCTCCTTGATCATCATCCGCCCGCTCACGAATTTTCCAAGTACTTCCTCGGGCATCATCATCGTGTACCTGGGATTCTCACGAATGTTGTTCACGAGATGAGGATCAAGAACGGTAAAGGACCTGAGCATTAGGCGGACGACGTCGTGATCCGTCCAACGCGTGCTTCCGTAGCTCCTTATTTTGTTGATAAGGGTCTTGAGCCGGTTGTAAGTTTGAGTTGGCTCCTCTCCCCTTATCATGGCGAATCGTCCAAGCTCGCCTTCCACCAACTCCATCTTGGTGAGCAAGGTGACGTCGTTCCCCTCATGAGAAATCTTGAGGGTGTCCCAGATTTGCTTGGCGTTATCCAAGCCGCTCACTTTATGGTATTCATCCCTGCACAAGGAAGCTAGAAGAACAGTAGTAGCTTGTGCATTCTTATGAATTTGTTCATTAATGAACATGGGACTATCCGAACTATCAAAGTGCATTCCACTTTCTACAATCTCCCATATACTAGGATGGAGAGAGAATAGGTGACTACGCATTTTGTGGCTCCAAAATCCGTAGTCCTCTCCATCAAAGTGTGGGGGCTTGCCGAGTGGAATGGAGAGCAAATGTGAATGTGAACTTTGCGGAATACGAGAGTAATCAAAAGAAAAGTTCGAATTAACCGGTTTCCTTCTCTTGTAGTCGTTGTGGTCTTCGTCCTTTTGGGAAGAAGTAGACTCATCGCTGTCGTAGTAGACGATCTCCTTGATGCGCCTTGTCTTCTTCTTCTTCCCTTCCTTCCGTCTATGACCCGAGCCGGAGTCGGTAGGCTTGTCGTCCTTCGGCTCGTTGACGAAGGTCTCCTTCTCTTTGTCGTTGATCACTATACCCTTCCCCTTAGGATCCATCTCTTCGGGCGGTTAGTCCCTTTGTGAAGAGAACGGCTCTGATACCAATTGAGAGCACCTAGAGGGGGGGTGAATAGGTGATCCTGTAAAAACTTCAAACTTAAGCCACAAAAACTTGTTAAGTGTTAGCACGATTATTGCCAAGTGGCTAAGGTGAAGTCTCAACAAAACACAGTACCACAAGAAAATCAAGCACAGAGGTGACACAGTGGTTTTATCCCGTGGTTCGGCCAAGACCAACGCTTGCCTACTCCACGTTGTGGCGTCCCAACGGACGAGGGTTGCAATCAACCCCTCTCAAGCGGTCCAAAGACCCACTTGAATACCACGGTGTTTTGTTGTTCCTTTCACTATCCCGTTTGCAAGGAATCTCCACAAATTGGAGTCTCTTGCCCTTACAAGTATATGATCACAAATGAAACACAGAGTAAGGGAGGGAAGCAACACACACAAATCCACAGCGAAATGCGCACACACACGGCCAAGACTCGAGCTCACAAGAGTATCACAAAGTTCTCACTAGAACGGAGCTCGAATCACTTAGAATCACAAATGAAAGCGCAAAGACTAAGTGTGGATGATCAAGAATGCTCAAAGGTTGCTTGTGTATCTCCTTCATGCGCCTAGGGGCTCCTTTTATAGCCCCAAGGCAGCTAGGAGCCGTTGAGAGCAAATCCGGAAGGCCATCCTTGCCTTCTGTCGTCGGGGGCACCGGACAGTCCGGTGCACACCGGACACTGTCCGGTGCCCGATTTGTTTCCATAACAGGCGCTTCCGACCGTTGCCGACCGTTGGAAGATCTGGAGCCGTTGGCGCACCGGACATGTCCGGTGCACACCGGACAGTCCGGTGCCTTCTTCCGACCGTTGGCTCCGCCACGTGTCCCGCGCAGATTGCGCGGTCGACCGTTGGCCCGGCCGACCGTTGGCTCACCGGACAGTCCGGTGCACACCGGACAGTCCGGTGAATTTTAGCCGTACGCCGTCGGCCAATTTCCCGAGAGCAGCCAGTTCGCGCCGAGTCGGTCTGGCGCACCGGACACTGTCCGGTGCACACCGGACAGTCCGGTGCTCCAGACCGAACTGAGTCTTGGCTGGACACAGCCAAGTCTTTGTCTTATCTTTTCTTTTCTTCTTCTTTCTGTTTCTAATACTTAGACAATTATATTAGTACACAAAACCAATGTACTAAGGCTTAGAAACATACCTTCACTTCATGATTTGCACCTTGTTCATCCATGTACATAAATTCACAATTAAGCACATGTGTTGGCACTCAATCACCAAAATACTTAGAAATGGCCCAAGGGCACATTTCCCTTTCAACCTTCCTAAGAATTGGCACGTCCCCGATGTACTCTTCCTATCGACCTTACATCCAGCATAGTCGGAATCCGAGTACCCAATTAAGTCAAAGTTAGACCCCTTTGGATACCAGATCCCGAAGCAAGGCGTAGCGACTAAATATCTAAGAATTCGCTTCACAGCCACTAAGTGACACTCCTTAGGATCGGATTGAAATCTAGCACATATGCATACGCTAAGCATAATATCCGGTCTACTAGCACATAAATAAAGCAAAGAACCTATCATGGACCGGTATGCTTTTTGATCAACGGACTTACCACCTTTGTTGAGGTCGGTGTGTCCGTCAGTTCCCATCGGCGTCTTTGCGGGCTTGGCGTCCTTCATCCCAAACCGCTTTAGCAAGTCTTGCGTGTACTTCGTTTGGGAGATGAAAGTGCCGTCCTTGAGTTGCTTCACTTGAAACCCAAGGAAGTAGTTCAACTCGCCCATCATCGACATCTCGAATTTCTGCGTCATCACCCTGCTAAACTCTTCACAAGACTTTTGGTTAGTAGAGCCAAATATTATGTCATCGACATAAATTTGGCACACAAAAAGATCACCATCGCAAGTCTTAGTAAAAAGAGTTGGATCGGCTTTCCCGACCTTGAAAGCATTAGCAATTAAAAAGTCTCTAAGGCATTCATACCATGCTCTTGGGGCTTGCTTAAGTCCATAGAGCGCCTTAGAGAGCTTACACACGTGGTCGGGGTACCGTTCATCCTCAAAGCCAGGGGGTTGCTCCACGTACACCTCCTCCTTGATCGGCCCGTTGAGGAAAGCGCTCTTCACATCCATTTGGTACAACCTGAAGGAATGGTGAGCGGCATATGCTAGCAAGATACGAATTGATTCTAGCCTAGCCACGGGAGCAAAAGTCTCCTCAAAGTCCAAACCTGCGACTTGGGCATAACCTTTTGCCACAAGCCGAGCCTTGTTCCTTGTCACCACCCCGTGCTCGTCCTGTTTGTTGCGGAACACCCACTTGGTTCCCACAACATTTTGCTTGGGGCGAGGCACCAGTGTCCAAACTTCATTGCGCTTGAAATTGTTGAGTTCCTCCTGCATGGCCAACACCCAGTCCGGATCTAGCAAGGCCTCTTCTACCCTGAAAGGCTCAATAGAAGAGACAAAAGAGTAATGCTCACAAAAATTAACTAATCTTGAACGAGTAGTTACTCCCTTGCTAATATCACCCAAAATTTGGTCGACGGGATGATCCCTTTGGATCGTCGCTCGAACTTGGGTTGGAGGTGCCTGAGGTGCTTCTTCCTCTTCAATTTGAACATCCTGTGCTCCCCCTTGATCATGCGCCTCCACTTGAGGTACCTGTTCGTCATCCTGGGTTGGGGGATGCACCATAGTTGAGGAAGACGGTTGATCTTGCTCCAAATTTCCTGAGGCCGTACATCTCCAATCGCCATGGTGCGTATCGCGGCCGTTGGAACGTCTTCTTCATCTACATCATCAAGATCAACAACTTGCTCTCTTGGAGAGCCATTAGTCTCATCAAATACAACGTCGCTAGAGACTTCAACCAAACCCGATGATTTGTTGAAGACCCTATACGCCTTTGTATTTGAATCATAACCTAATAAAAACCCTTCTACGGCTTTGGGAGCAAATTTGGAATTCCTACCCTTCTTCACTAGAATGTAGCATTTACTCCCAAATACACGAAAGTACGATACATTGGGTTTGTTACCAGTCAGCAGCTCATATGAAGTCTTCTTGAGGAGGCGGTGAAGGTAGACCCTGTTGATGGCGTGGCAAGCCGTGTTCATGGCTTCCGACTAAAAGCACTCGGGGGTCTTGAACTCTCCAAGCATAGTCCTCGCCATATCTATGAGTGTCCTGTTCTTCCTCTCTACCACACCATTTTGCTGAGGTGTGTAGGGAGCGGAGAACTCGTGCTTGATCCCCTCCTCCTCAAGGAACTTCTCCACTTGAAGATTCTTGAATTCGGACCCGTTGTCGCTCCTTATCTTCTTCACCTTGAGCTCAAATTCATTTTGAGCTCTCCTGAGGAAGCGCTTGAGGATCCCTTGGGTTTTAGACTTATCCTGCAAAAAGAACACCCAAGTGAAGCGGGAAAAGTCATCAACAATAACTAAACCATACTTACTTCCTCCTATGCTCAGATAGGCGACGGGTCCGAAGAGGTCCATATGCAGCAGCTCCAGAGGTCTTGACGTGGTCATCACATTCTTGCTGTGATGTGCTCCTCCCACTTGTTTACCTGCTTGACAAGCTGCACAAGGTCTATCTTTTTCGAAATGAACATTGGTTAGACCTATCACGTGTTCTCCCTTTAGAAGCTTGTGGAGGTTCTTCATCCCCACATGTGCTAAGCGGCGATGCCACAACCAGCCCATGCAAGTCTTAGCCATTAAGCATGCATCTAGACCGGCCTCTTCTTTTGCAAAATCAACTAAGTAAAGTTTGCCGTCTAGTACACCCTTAAAAGCTAGTGAACCATCACATCTTCTAAAGACAGACACATCTACATTTGTAAATAGACAGTTATATCCCATATTGCATAGTTGACTAACAGATAGCAAATTATATCCAAGAGACTCTACTAAAAACACATTAGAGATAGAGTGCTCATTTGAGATTGCAATTTTACCTAACCCTTTTACCTTGCCTTGATTCCCATCACCGAATATTATTGAATCTTGGGAATCCTTATTCTTGGCGTAGGAGGTGAACATCTTCTTCTCCCCCGTCATATGGTTTGTGCATCCGCTGTCGATAATCCAGCTTGAACCCCCGGATGCATAAACCTGCAAGGCAAATTTAGGCTTGGGTCTTAGGTACCCAACTCATGTTGGGTCCTACAAGGTTAGCACAAATATCCTTAGGGACCCAAATGCAAGTTTTGTCTCCCTTGCATCTTGCCCCTAATTTTCTAGCAACTATCTTCCTATCCTTTCTACAAATAGCAAAAGAAGCATTTAAAGCATGATATATTGTAGAAGGTTCATTTACTTTCCTAGGAACATTAACAACATTTCTCCTAGGCATATTATGAACAACATTTCTCCTACCAACATTTCTATCATGCACATAAGAAGAACTAGAAGCAAACATGGCATGAGAATCAAAGGCATTATATGCATTACAACTCCTATAAGCATTTCTAGATTGTCTCCTATCATGGTACATAAAGGCATGGTTCTTTTGCACACTACTAGCCATAGGGGCCTTCCCTTTCTCCTTGGCGGAGATGGGAGCCTTATGGCTTGTCAAGTTCTTGGCTTCCCTCTTGTAACCAAGTCCATCCTTAATTGAGGGGTGTCTACCAATCGTGTAGGCATCCCTTGCAAATTTTAGCTTGTCAAATTCATTCTTGCTAGTCTTAAGTTGGGCATTAAGACTAGCTAATTCCTCATTTAATTTGGAAATTGAAACTAAATGATCACTACAAGCATCAATGTCAAAATCTTTACACCTATTACAAGTTTCAACAATTTCTACACAAGAATTAGATTTACTAGCTACTTCTAGTTTAGCATTTAAATCATCATTAAAACTTTTTAACGTAGCAATAGTTTCATGACAAGAAGATAATTCACTAGAGAGCATTTTATTCCTTTTAATTTCTAGAGCAAGAGACTTTTGTGCTTCTACAAATTTATCATGTTCTTCATACAACAAATCCTCTTGCTTTTCTAAAAGCATATTCTTATAATTCAAGGCATCAATTAATTCATTAATTTTGTCTACCTTGGTTCTATCTAGGCCCTTAAACAAACATGAATAATCTATTTCATCCTCATCACTAGATTCGTCCTCACTTGAAGAAGCATAAGTAGAGTTTTGAGTACATACCTTCTTCTCTCTTGCCATAAGGCATGTGTGACGCTCGCTTGGAAAGAGGGCCGATTTGTTGAAGGCGGTGGCGGCGAGTCCCTCATTATCAGAGTCGGAAGAGGAGCAATCCGAATCCCACTCCTTGCCTAGATGCGCCTCGCCTTTTGCCTTCTTATACTTCTTCTTCTTCTCCCTCTTGTTCCCTTGTTCCTGATCACTATCATTGTCGGGACAGTTAGCAATAAAATGACCAAGTTTACCGCATTTGAAGCATGAGCGCTTCCCCTTGGCTTTGGTCTTGCTTGGCTGTCCCTTGCGACCCTTAAGCACCGTCTTGAATCTTTTGATGATGAGGGCCACCTCTTCATCATTAAGTCTGGCCGCCTCAATCTGTGCCACCTTGTTAGGTAGCGCCTCCTTGCTTCTTGTTGCCTTGAGAGCAAGGGGTTGCGACTCGTTGATCGGACCATTCAAGGCGTCGTCCACGTACCTCGCCTCCTTGATCATCATTCGCCCGCTAACGAATTTTCCGAGGACTTCTTCGGGCGACATTTTGGTGTACCTGGGATTCTCACGAATATTATTCACCAAATGAGGATCAAGAACGGTAAAGGACCTTAGCATCAGTCGGACGACGTCGTGGTCCGTCCATCGCGTGCTTCCGTAGCTCCTGATTTTGTTGATAAGGGTCTTGAGTCGGTTGTATGTTTGAGTTGGCTCCTCGCCCCTTATCATCGCGAACCTTCCAAGCTCGCCCTCCACCAACTCCATTTTGGTGAGCAAGGTGACGTCGTTCCCCTCATGAGAGATCTTGAGGGTGTCCCAGATCTGCTTGGCATTGTCCAAGCCGCTCACCTTGTGATACTCGTCCCTGCACAAAGAGGCTAGCAACACAGTAGTAGCTTGTGCATTTTTATGAATCTGTTCATTAATAAACACAGGGCTATCCGAGCTATCAAATTTCATTCCACTTTCCACAATCTCCCAAATGCTTGGATGGAGAGAAAACAAGTGAGTACGCATTTTGTGGCTCCAAAATCCGTAGTCCTCTCCATCAAAGTGAGGGGGCTTGCCAAGTGGAATGGGGAGCAATTGAGCATTTGAGCTATGCGGAATGCGCGAATAATCGAAAGAAAAGTTTGAGTTAACCGTCTTTCGTCTGTCGTAGTCGTCGTTGTCCTTTTGGGAGGAGGAAGATTCGTCGCTGTCGTAGTAGACAATTTCCTTGATGCGTCTTGTCTTCTTCTTCCTCCTGTCTTTTCTTTTGTGGCTCGAGCCTGAGTCGGTGGGCCTGTCATCATTGGGCTCGTTGACGAAGGACTCCTTCTCCTTGTCGTTGATCACCATCCCCTTGCCCTTAGGATCCATCTCTTCGGGCGGTTAGTCCCTTTCTTGAAGAGAACGGCTCTGATACCAATTGAGAGCACCTAGAGGGGGGTGAATAGGTGATCCTGTAAAACTTCAAAAACTTATAGCCACAAAAACTTGGTTAATTGTTAGCACAATAATTGCCAAGTGGCTAAAGAGGAATCCTCTACAAAACACAATAACCAACAAGGATCAATCACAGAGATGGCACGGTGGTTATCCCGTGGTTCGGCCAAGACCAACGCTTGCCTACTCCACGTTGTGGCGTCCCAACGGACGAGGGTTGCAATCAACCCCTCTCAAGCGGTCCAAAGACCCACTTGAATACCACGGTGTTTTGCTTCCTTTTTGTCACACCCGAATTTTAGGGGTCCAAAACCCGGGCGCAAACATAATCACCAGGTGTGCTGGGACCAAGTCTCACACATATGATGAATCATGGCACAGGATCGAATGTCACATCTTTATATATAACAGGAGTTCTATACAAAATAAATAATTACATTATAAGGAGACAACGGTCCAGCAACCCAAAGTTGACTGGGAGACGACGACCTAGATCTCTCACGATCACATCGCAGCATCCTCCATGCGCCTCATCCGGTGGTACCTGCTCTTGACCTGTGGGGTGGTGTGAGACAGCAAGAGTGAGCTCACATACGTTCATCGCTCAACAAGTTGTGGGGAATAATGTGCATGAACTCGCCAAAGGTGGGAGCTCATGTGAAGTGTAAGGCTTACCAAAGAGAATGGTTGAAGCTGAGCATTGCTTTTAAAGTTGGTCAAAATTTTATTAGCAATTACTATGTATAAGTAAATTCCAACCCAATTAAATAGTAGAACAAAAGTAACAACATCACCTGCGATGCAATGCATATGACAAATTGAATTTAGTTCCATAAATTAATCATGTGAGTGTCCGAGCTGCTCATGACCGTGAGCACGGCTAGTATACCAGTTTTACACTCTGCAGAGGTTGCGCATCTTTACCCACAAGTCATGTTACCCATCTGCCAAGGGATCGCGACTTCCCATACACCTCTACCGAGGAGGCGAGGCAGGGTAACACTACGAGGCCTTTACAAAGTTCCACTAGCTTCAGAAAACCCGCTATAGTTTATAGGAAGTTCCAATGCAGGAATCCCTTGCAGGACCGCCATCGCAGCAAAATCCTCCCGAGGGCCTCCCTACACTGACCACTCCCCTACTGCCCTTGCCCCTTTCGGGTAAGGTAGTCTTCCACTAGCTTTCCTAATTAATCAGCCAAGGGGTCCCATTCCTCCCTTGTGGTAGCACTGTTTTCCCGGGTGGTTCTCCATGTTCCAATTAACATAATGATCTTATCATGAACAGTAATAATAAACATATAATAAAAGTGTGATCATGAATAATGTACCTTCATACCCAAAACCACATAAAGCACTAGCAAGTACTACCCAAAAAGTTCAGTGGTAAACAAGGTATAAAGATAGACAAACTAGGGTAACCTATTGGGTCCCATCAAAATTAACCTATGCAGATCATTATGATTAATTAGAACATGAGTGGGTAAAAAGAAGTGATCAAGGGCACAACTTGCCTGGGACTTGAGATTCCAGGTACCAGGATGATCTTCAGATGACATGTGTCCTCACGCTAGTCGTAGCAATACAAACAAACATTGTATAGGCAAAATTAACATTACACCAAACAAAATACACATTAATAATATACATATTAAAATAAGATCATAGGAACAGGAATCATTAATTTTGGAGTTATAGATTTTAAGTTATGAATTTCCAAAGATTCTATGTGCTTATTACAAGATTAATTAAGATAACAATTTTAATGTGACTTTTATGTAAAACCAGTGGCACTAAATGATAAACAATAATATTACAAAATTATAGGAACGGGAATGGGCCAATTTGGACTTAATATGAATTTTCTATGGATTATACAAGTTTTACAATTATTTCTATACTCAAAATCAATTTCTAAATCTCTTTTTCCTATTTTCTTTAATTACTGGACTGGGCACACTATTATCAGAAACCGCAGGGGCTAACACGCAAAATTCCCCAAGACTCAGGATTTCCCCCGCACAGGACGGCGGGTTAATTTATTAAGTCTCTAGGGTTTCTTTTGCAATTTTGGACGGCCGAAGGGGTATCATGCATTGTGAGCCGCACGATCTAAAACCGAGGGCCCAGATTAGACCCTATCCAAAATGAAGCGGTACGCTACTATAGCCGTTTGATCGGCGATCAACGGTGCAGATTTAAAACTGCCCAGATCCACCCTAACCCGCACGATTCCTGATCAACGGTTCAGGTTCAATCCCCGAAGAGATACGCACAAGTTCTAATCGGGACCGTTGACTGGAATCCAACGGTCACCACCCTCTCCTTCCTCCCGACCAAAGCCAACCACGGCAACGGGCTCCCCCGCGGCGGTGCCATGGACGGCGCGGTGAAATCCGGCCCGACCAGGACCCCCCCCGATCGATTAACTGACACAGCGCAACAATTAAACTGAGGCGAACACGGTGAGGTGAGTTACCGGGCAGGTAGACCACTGGTAGAGGCAGGCCACGGCGGAGGGCGGAACAAGGACCAGGCGCGAGCTCTGACGAGGAATTGAGAGCGGCGCGACCGGAGATTGTGCCCCCCGAGTGGTCACACACCTGCGGAATGAGTGGAGCAACGCCCCGGCACCACCCGAAAGCTCGATTATGGAGTAACGACCAACTATCGTGGTGGCGGTGATGAAGGTTTCTCTCCCCTCTCACGGCGTCGACGATAAACCGGCAGAGGAGTAGTTGGGTCGCGAGAGTAGGCGGATACGGAAGGAGAGGCGAGCCCGGTGAGCTTTATACCCGGAACGCGCCCATGGTCGTAGGGAGAAGCCGAGCAATCCCCCACCGCCGAGCTCTGCGGAGTCCGCGCGGTCCGCTCGCGCGATCGTTTCGGAAGGTGGGTGGAGCACCTGTCATCTCGGGCCCACGCATCAGCGAACGGGAGAAGGGACGAGCGCGAGACAGCGACTGGACGGTGGGACCCCTGTGTCGGCGCCAGGTTGATGAACAGAGCGCACCAGCAGAGGGACCGACGGGAGGGGCCCGGCTGTCAGCAAGTGCGGGGAGATGGAGCGCACGGTGAAGAAGGGAAAAAGAAAATGGGCCGGCCGCAAGGAGATAAGTGGAGATGGGCCGAAATCAATATCAGGGCCCAGTCATGCTTCCTATTCGTTTTTCTTTTTATTTTTCTTTTATAATTTCACTTCCCTTTCTTTTGCTTTCAAATTTAAATTCCAATTTCGAATCCAAACTTTTTGGTACATTTATTTTTTTCATAAAATGTACATCTTATACATGGTATGAGGAAGTTTACTTATTTATTTTATTTCGATATCTATGTTGTGGTACTAGTGCTCTTCTCCCTCTATTTTAAATTCCAAATTTCAATTTGGGGTCTAATTCAAATCTCAATCATTATTATATTTTTTTTATTGGTACTAATATTATTATTTAATGCACGTTCCAATAAATTCCAACATGATGCATTAAGTATATATTTATTCTAATTACCTTGTTCTATAAATGTTTGAAATATGAAGCTCTCTCATATGGTTTTCTTTCTATTTAGAGGATTAGTATTTTGAATGTGGAGTGAGAAGTAAAAGTTACTTCAAAATTAGATATTCATGTAAATGATGGCTTATGATACATCATTTGATATTATGCATAATCTTTTAGTTGAATAGAAAACTTTATGTTACTTCTTTTCTAAAATTTTTCTTGGTTTTCAGAATTCAATTCTCAATTGTTAACACCCAAGGCTAATTAGAGATATTTGAATTCAATATTTTATTTCTTCATGTATTTATTTTATTATTAATAATTTTTTTATACAGATTTTGGGCCTTACACTTTTTCTCAATCCCGTTTGCGAGGAATCTCCACAACTTGGAGCCTCTCGCCCTTACACTTGAAATTCACAAAGAACACGGAGCAAGGGAGGGATTAGCAACGCACACAAGACACAAGAATCAGAGTGTCAACACGCACACAAATCGCAACAAGAGCTCGCAACACGACTCAATGAGTTCACAACTCCACAAGAGCTCTATATGCTATCACAATGAAACGAATGCGCGAAATCGATGTCTTGGTGCTTAGAAATGTTGTGGAGATGCTTGGTGTACTCCTCCATGCGCCAAGGGGTCCCTTTTATAGCCCCAAGGCAGCTAGGAGCCGTTGGGAGCAATCTTGGAAGGCTGATCTTGCCTTCTGTCGACTGGCGCACCGGACAGTCCGGTGCACACCGGACACTGTCCGGTGCCAGATTTCTTTCCTTAAATGGCGAAGCCGACCGTTGGCAGACCTGGAGCCGTTGGCGCACCGGACATGTCCGGTGCACACCTGACAGTCCGGTGCCCCCTTCTAGCCGTTGGCTCGGCCACGTGTCCCGCGCAGATCGCGCGGCCGACCGTTGGCCCGGCCGACCGTTGGCTCACCGGACAGTCCGGTGAATTATAGCCATACGTCGCCGGTGAATTCCCGAGAGCGGCCAGTTCGCTCGAACCAGACTGGCGCACCGAACACTGTCCGGTGCACCACCGGACAGTCGGTGCTCCCAGACTCAGCAGATTCTTGGCTGCTCGAGCCAAGACATTTCCAATTGGTTTTTTCCTGTTTCCAGCACTTAGACACAATACATTAGTCCATAAAACAATGTACTAAGTCTGAGAAACATACCTTTATCCTTGATTTGTACTTTGTCCACCTCTTTACACTTAGGCACTTGTGTTGGGCACTAAATCACCAAAACACTTAGAAATGGCCCAAGGGCACATTTCCCTTTCAAAGAGACACCAAAGTGTGTGGTGGTCCTTATGGGGTCTTAAGTGATCCTTGAGAAGATGAAGAGCTCGCCGGTCTTGTGTGATCGGTGGAGAGAGGGAAAGGGTTGAAAGAGACCCGTCCTTAGTGGACTCCTCAACGGGGACTAGGCCTTCAAGGGCCGAACCTCGGTAAAACAAATCACCCGTGTCTCGTGTGCTTATTGCTTGTGATTTGTTTGTTCTTTCCCTTTCTAAGTTTTTTCTTGCACTATTCTTTGCTAATATCATTTGGTGTTGCTTCAAGCTAAATTCTCATTTAGTGGAGCAACACCTTGCAAGAAATAACTTGTGTTATTGCTCTTCTTATCTAAACCCTCTTGCTTCATTCTCATAGATCTTCTAGTTGCATTGATTTATCATTACCTCACTATTTGAAAGCAATACTCTTTGCAAGCAAAGGACTTAGTTTTTATACTCCGATAATTGTGCATCTTGTTCTAACCACTAATCAAGGAATCTAGTTGGGGATAAAGTTTTAATTTCCAGGTTTTGCCTATTCACCCCCTTAGGCGACTTTCACCAGTATCATGCCATCCTTATCTTCCAACATCGGATGGTTAGGCTGATAGGCTCTGCATCCTACATAGTTCTGAAAAAAGTTTAAATTGCGAAATGACTTACAACTTGCATTATAGTTGTGTACGACCGTGTCTGGAAATATAATATAGAACACAGTTAACATACGAGAGAGTAAAGCCCAATTAACAAGATATGCAAGTGCAAATATATACCTTTGGAGGCACCACGTTTGTATGCACCACCTAACTGCCGTAGTGAGGCCTCTCGTTGCCGACATCGTGTGCGACGTGGAAGATGTTGTCGTACCCACCCCCACGTGGGGGTGCGTAGCCTTCGTCGCTACAGCCATAGGCATCCTAGGCCCCGCGCATACGTGGACTAGGGCAAATGCCGACCATATGGATCAGGGTCGATGGACGCGCGGCCATGGAATCCCGCAGCCATATGGGTTGGGTGGCAGCGGCTAGTCGCAGACGTTATAGGCCAGGAGAAGAGTGTCAACAATCATAAGAACCATACTGAAGAACTCGACCACGTTGCCGGACGTACCAGAGTAACTGACCCAACCGAAGGAAGACAAGTCCCATAAGCTGAAGTGGCTAAAGACCAGAAGCTAAGGAGTCGCAGGGCATGGAAGCCAAATCCAAAGTATAGTGGTGCTGACTGGATCCAACTAGGTCCACATGTATGTAATGAGAGTTGTTTTGAGAATCTTAGTTTCATATAAAAGGGATCCATTATCTATTGTAAGGTTTTAGCTTTTTGGCTGGCAATGACTTTGGAACACAAGATTGAATAAACAGAACCACCACCTAAACTACCTCTTTTAGCATTGGCGAGATTGTGCGATTGCTAAGAAAGCGTGCCCCAACGCTCGCTCGTCTCCGAATCTGCCTACTTGAGGACTGCGCGATGAAGAGTAAACCACAAATATTTGCAACTCCTCGTCCTCCATCACCACCAATACGTTAGCTCCCCTCCCATGTCGTTGCACGCCGCCGTTGCTTGGTGAGTCCGACGAGACTACTTGGTGGACTTGATCTCACCTCCTCCCTTTTGTAGTCTGATGTCGATAACGGATGCGTAGAAAATAAGGCTTTCATCGAATAAGTCTTCATCCGATCCGCGTGGTGGTAGTTGTGAGATGGCCGCGGGCGCACGTCGCGAGGGAGGGGGGTTAGTTCATCGTGGCGGGAGAAGCAGGGAGGATGACGGCTGGAGCGAAACATACAACGTTGCTTACACATGAATCTGGCGTACAGAGAAGGGAAGGGAGGGGAGGGGAGGGTTGTAGGTTCTTTTGAACGAAAGCTGAGAAGTTTTTTTGGTAAAATTATGACGCATGATGACCGTCGAAACTGGTGCTTTAAGACCTGTTTGGAACAGCTCTAGAAATTTTGTATGGAGTTGGTGGAACAAGTCATTAGGTGTTTCAAAAAATCGTGGAGCTAGTGCTGTAAGCCTTTAGAAGACATTTAAATAAGTCATTTTGTTTAGTATTTAGATAAAAAATATTTTTAAAACTATTTAAATTAATATTATAAACTACAGCTCCACATTGAAGCTAGAACCTGCATCCATCCCAAACATCCCTAAGTACAGTAGAGATGAGAAATTTAACCCACAAAAATCAACTAAAATAGGACACAACCTCATTCCTGAGCATGACATTTAGCACCTGCATTTGGCCTCCGTCTGCCCCATCAGCATGCCAGCACCTGGCAGCGTGCGTATCCGCTTCTAGCACATTCCATGTTACAACAATGCAATGGTACTACTACCAGAGCGGAGGGTGGTGGGAAGCAATATACACCCATGCCGTCAACGTAGGACAACCACAAGCCATCACACACGATCAACACATCTCTAACAGCTAGCAGCACACAAGTGCCCAGCGGCCAAACCTGTAGGATGTAGCAGCACGCTAGCATGCTAGGTCTGCGAGGACGTCGTCGCAACACTCTCGCTTGACCCACTCCAGCGGGTGCCCTCCCTTTGTCAGCGTGCTTAATCTTAGTAGCCCTTTATTTGATCTATTTCTGGATCTACCGCTGACTACATTGTTATAATAAAGTGAATGTGTGTTTTTAATAAGATCTCAATCCTGACCTTGATAAGCTTGAGGTGGTTCCCCAAACGTCCGCTTTGCATCTCTTTGAAGAAAAGGTGAAATAAAATATTTTATGCATTGTGTAGACTGAATATTGTTATGCATTGCCGGTGGCTCTCGAAGCACGAACAAGACATTTATTATTTGACATAATAAAACTTCTAGTTTATTTTTAGCCTTCAGAATCTAAGGCTTTTCTAATGTTAGTAAATTTGATCCCTATATAACACTATAGTTAGCTCTGACATCTAACGATGTTAACTTCCATATGAAAATATGTTTTTACCCTCATTAAATATATATCTAAATAATTATTTATATATGAACAACTATAGTAAAAATTAACGGTATTATAGTAATAATTATTATATATATATGAATACTTGTAATAATTAGTACAAATATTCATTCCTAAATAATTATTTAATATAGGTAAAATTATTTTTCGCATAAAATTTAACACCTTGATATCATAACTAAGGACAATACCATATAGAAAATTACCTCCAATATTAAATAGAGGAGATTTATATTAAAAAATAATTTTTTTACTAGTGTACAATAAAAAACTGTCTATAGAAAAATAGTGTAGTCTGGCAACAACAAGCTAACAAGTAATCACGATTAGGGTTGGAAATGAGTCGAGCTCAGCTTGGTTCAGTGACCTAACGAGTTAAGTTCAGCTTGGCTTGGTCGCATTACGAGCTATGAGATTAGGTCCGACTCTAGCCAGCTCATAAAAATAAAAAAATCGGTAACATAATAATGTATCAAAAAAGTACACCAACATATTTTAAACTATATCAAACATCTAGTTCATAAAAAATTATGTATCAAAAAATATACCAACATATTTTAAACTATATCAAGCATCCAGTTCATAAAAAAGAAAAAAAACAGTAACATAATAATGTAATAGTGTAAAAATATAGCACTATATCAGTAGACTCGCGAGCTGGCTGTTTGAGTGAGCCAAAAAATAGGCTAGTCTCAGACTCATTCAGGCTCATGAGTCTCTCCACTGAACCGATTTCGAGCCGGATCTCGAGCTTTTTTTGCAGTCGTACTCACGACTAGACCTGTTTAAATGTCGAATCGGGTTCGGGTTTAGTGTCGGGTCTGGTCGGATGGCCCGTGCCTACCTATTTGATGTGTCGGGTTGGATTTTTTAGGCTGGGTTGAATTTTTTCTTCGGGTCGAGTTGTTTTAGGTTGGGTCAGGTTGTATGTAAAAAATCACAGCCCTTACATATCCTGTGAATTATTGCAGGTCAAAAATTATGACCATATTAATTCGGTTTTTTTGGACGAGTCAGGTCGGGTGGTTTCATCAGGTCTATGACGACTATAGATGACCAATAAGCATGATGCACGCGAGCCCGGCACGAAGCCCGCTGTTTGGGCCCGATCTGAGCCCGGCACGTTCCGGGCCGGCCCGATATGAATAAGCAGGTCGGGCTCGGATAGGAAACTAGACACGGTGGGCTAGCCCGGTACGGCCTGTTTATCTCTAAGCCCGTTAAACCCGTTTAGCCTATTTTTCGGCTCGATTTTTTCGTGCTAAACGGGTCGACCCGGTCCGTTTAGGATCGTTGCGGGCCGGGCTCGAATAGGAAAATAAGCTCGCGGGCTTAGACGGTCCGAACCGATTTTGTAACCGTATCCGGCGGGCCGGATTCAAAATAGGCTGGGCTTCACCGTGACTGGGCCGGGTCGGGCGGGACGGCCCATTTGGCCATCTCTGACGACTCACAACAGCCTTTCCCGTACGCGGTCGAAGTAGAACGAACCTACACCCAGACCAGGCAGGCAGGCAGCCAGCCAGCACTCACCTCGAACCAAATTATTAAGCCCCGTTGCCGCCGGCGGCTGCTACACACACTTCTCCGCGTTCCTCGCCGCCGCCGGAGCAATCCCGCGGCGCGCTGTCTAACTCACCACCATGCTGCAGAGCAAGTCATTCGTGAAGAAGACGAAGCAAGGCCGCATCCAAAAGGTAACTGCTCGGGCAAACGTCGCCGTCTCTCGAGGTGCTCCCCCAAACCCTACGGCCCTACCTGACGCCGTCGTCGCCTCTTCGCAGGTCGTCAGGGAGCACTACCTCCGCGACGACATCTACTGCGGCTTCGTCCCCTGCACCGCCTGCGCCGCAGCCGCGGAGCGAAAGCTCGGCGCCGCCGCCGCCGCCATCCTCGTCGTCGACACCAACGTCGTGCTCCACCAGGTAACAGAAGTGTTCCTCCATCTCCCGCTTAGCCTAGGTGTGAGGGTGCGCTGGGATGATGAGTTGAGATGCTGCGTCAGATCGATTTGCTGGAGAACCCGGCGATTGAGGATGTCGTCCTGCTGTCAGTGGTGCTGGACGAGGTGAAGAATAAGAACCTTTCAGTTTTCAACAGGATCAAGGCACTGTGTATCAACAAAGCACGGAGATTCTATGTTTTCGCCAACGAGCAGCACAGGTGAGTTGTATTCTACCATCATGTCCCTGCCCGTTTGTATTTCTGTTTCGGTTTGGGGTGCTCTCTTCCTATTTGAACCAAAAGGTTCCAGGTCCAGTTTTATAGTCAATTGACTATTTTATGATAAAGCTGCTGGAGTTAGTAGTTCTATAATGTATTGAGTTTCTAGCATTGGAAAAATCAACGAAAACTTAAGGGTTAACCCAAGATCACTCGTGCCATAAAATACTGTGGTCAATTCTTCTTAGAGTTACCTTTGTGGATTTCTTTAAATGAAGTGAAATCGATGCTATATATATATTTTAAAAAAACTTTGTTCAAACTATGTTTGCTTGAAGTCACATGCTCATTTAACATGCAGCATGAGTATTGGACCCAATTTCTTTTTTGCAGTTTCAGCATGATTGTATTTTTTTTTGAGGAAAGGGGAGTGCAACCGAGTACGGGGAAACTTACAAAGATCAGAATCGGTGTCTTAGGCAGAATGTGCCTAGCAACTGAAACAGCTATCCTATTCAGAACGCGGATCTCTGAACAAGAATGAGTTTCAGCATGATTGTATTGATGAAATGTCTTTATCCAATCACCATGACCGCACAATTACTTATCAAATAGTTTCATGGGAAGAATTAATAGCTTTGGTAGATGCCCATGTTCTGAGAAGGCTACAGCTTCCTAATGCAAAATTGTTAATGTGTGTATCATTACTTGCAAACTTACACTCTTCTTGACATTGCATCTTTCAAAGGGATATATAAATGGATTAGCTGCATGAAAAAAAGGCAATAGAACTCCTATTTCTACAGAACTAGGTCAATCGCAGCAATCTATGTTGGCCAGCAAAAATATTCTCTGCCGTCTAGAATGCAAGTGCCTATGAATGGGAAATTTTGAAATCTAATTGCTTCAGCTTCTAGTTGTGTAGTCCTGTAAATCGTGTAAGCTTTTTATATCAATACTTGTGTCTTGATGGCAGCCTTCTCTTTCATTTGCCATTATATGTTTATCTTTTACTCAAAAAACAGGGATACTTACGTCAAAGACATGGTTGGGGAGAGCTCTAATGATCGTAATGACAGAGGTATGGAATGATTTTGTTAACCTGGTTATGTGATTCCACACATTTCATTTTCTATCATATATAGAACAGTTGTGCCACTGATTGTTTGCTTATTCAGCAATTCGTGTTGCTGCACGTTGGTACCAAAGTCATCTTGGTGAGAGCGTGAAGGTTCTACTGATCACAAATGACAGAGATAACAAAAGGAAAGCGATTGAAGAAGGCCTTAACGCTGAGACAGGTGGATAGCACTGATTTATAGCTCAATTTTTTAATACAGTGAAATAATTTTATGGAAGCCACAATCTCAATGAAACATTTCTTCTTCCAGTTGAGTCATATGTAAGATCGCTTGCACAGCCTGGTTTGCTTGATTTGGTTGTTGTTCCAACTAGCGGAGATGTTTCTATGGAAGATGTAGACGATCATAGACCATCAAAGAAGAAAGTAATCTACAATGAGGTATGCTAACTATACAGTAGTGCTTTTTTGATGACATATACACTCTTGCGTGAAATGTACTCATCTGTTTGTTTGGTATTATTACAGCACAAACCTATGTCAGAAATTACATCTGGTTTGCGGTGTGGAATCTACCATCAAGGGAAGCTTCGAGTTAATCGTTACAATCCGTTTGAAGCTTATGTTGGAAGCGAGAGCATTGGTGATGAGATTGTTATCCGTGGCCGCTCAAATATGAACAGGGCCTTTGATGGTGATATAGTTGCTGTTGAGCTCTTGCCACAAGATCAATGGCACGAGTCAAAGTCTTTTATAGCAGATGATGATGGTATTTTCTCACGCTGAAATAACAATATGAAGGCATCTCATTTTATTTCCTTATTTTGTGAATGTTGCTCTTTTTCAGAAGAAGAAGAAGAAGATGTTCATTTAGTCCCTAATAGTGCTGATGATGCTCCTCGGAACACAAATTCCACACAATCAACAGTTGGATCATCAGCTCCTTCCGTTTCTAGTCGTCCAGTTGGGCGTGTTATGGGTATAATCAAGCGAAATTGGAATTCGTGAGTTTCTATGTGTTATGAGTTAGATTTCTTATGTGTACTATCCTGATCTTGTCATTATATGATAAGGTTCTGGTGTTCTGCAGGTACTGTGGATCCTTGCAGCCGATGCCCATGCCCGCTGGTAGTGGGGGTGTCGCTCATGCTTTATTTGTTTCAAAAGATCGAAGAGTTCCTAAGATTCGAATTCAAACCAGGCAGCTTGAGAATCTTGTGAACAAAAGAATTGTTGTCGCGGTTGATTCATGGGATGTTTTGTCTCGATATCCATCAGGACACTATGTACGAACCATTGGAGATATTGGTGACAAAGAAACTGAAACAGAGGCAAGTGTACTAAAATTTAGAGTTGCATAAACCGTATCTTAGAAATACTTGCATCTAAAGGGCATACTTTTGATTGTAATATGTAAATGGTGTTTATGCATGAAGCAGGTTGTCTTAATAGAGAATGATATCAACACCAGGCCTTTCTCTACACAAGTCCTTGCTTGTTTGCCACCTTTACCTTGGACATTATCACCAGAAGATCTGGCTAATCCTAATAGACAAGACTTACGCCAAGTGAGAGTCTTTAGTGTGGATCCACCAGGTAATTTAATCAGGATACCTGCAATCTTTTGGTATTTTATGTACCTGGGTCAAACCCTTAGACAGTTATACTTCAACTGCTTTATAGGTTGTCGAGACATTGATGATGCACTACATTGCACACTACTTCCAAATGGGAACTTTGAAGTTGGAGTTCGTATCCTTGAACAATTTCTGCTGCAAATTCTCCTGTTCAGTTCAAATTTACAAGCAAATTTCTGACTAGCCTCTTTTTCATTTACCAGTCTACCTAGCTTGGAGTGTATCGCATAGAATTGATTGTCTATAATTAAATGGAATTGGCCATTACGCTAAGAATGCAATTTTGTACTCCTACCGTGCAGCATATACACTTCTGCACAAGGCTATGTCATATTGGATAAGTGTTATGCAAGAGGTTTTCAGTTTACTCATGGTCTCTACTTGGTGTAGACTTAGTTTAGAAATCATTTATCTTGATGAAATCCATCTTCTACGTGTGGCGTGAAATCATTTTGCCTCATTTGATTGGGCACTACTCGTTTTCAATTGGAATGCCCATCTTCCTGGACATAAAACGCACATAAATGTGAGTTTAGTGTTGCGGAAATACGTTGTTGTGTTGGATTTGTGCCCATACAAGAAGGGATCGAGTCCGGAACCGATCATATACGTGATACGCTAGGGTAGCACCAATTGAAGAAAATCTTGTCCAACACTGTTTGAGATGGTTTGGACATGTCCAATAGAGACTCAGAGGCATCAGTGTGTAGTGGATCCTAAGGCGTGATAGCAATGGGAACAGAGGTAGGGGAAGGCTAAAGTTGACGTGGGAAGAGGCGGTAAAAGGAGACTTGAAAGGATGGAATATACCTAAAGATTTAGCATTTTAGCGTTGAATAGTAGTACATGGAAAACAGTTATCAATGTGCGTGAACCTTGACTTGTGGTTTTTGTTGGATTTGAACACTAGCCTACCCCAACTAAAGATGGATTGAATTGACAGATTCAAAGTGGGCTCAAACAGGCTGTGCATAATATGTAATCATCTATGTTGTAGTTGTACCTTTGGTTCTTGAAATTTGTTATCTTCAACTAATTTACTTTTGGTCTCGGTCACAACTTTTCTGTCCTGGTCATTCACTCTGTGCTACTGATATATAGACTGCATTCCTTGACTTGAGCTGAGATATCGCTGATGTCACTAATTTTGTTCACCCTGGTACCCCTCTTGATGAGGAAGCTGCGCAAAGGGGCACTTCTGTTTATCTTGTTGGGCAGCGGATTGATATGCTTCCAAAGCCCCTGACTGAAGGTGCTGATGCTTCTTACCTGGCGTGCATATCTATTATCTAATTAACTAAAATCTAAAATGAAATGTTGCTCTTTTAATTGAATAAAAGATTGCCAGTTTGTAGTATCTGAACTGACTAGTGATTTCTCTTGTTTTGGTTTTTTCAGATGTTTGTTCACTTCGTGCTGATGTTGAACGGTTGGCATTCTCTGTCATTTGGGTAAGTCTAGTTCATGACATCTTGTTATTTCGATTAGGATTAGTGCTAGTTAGATATGCGTTGCATAAGATATTTTAATTTAGGTGTTACCTTTTCAACTCTTATCTATTTATGTTTGTCATATGGAGCAAGTCCACCGTAGCTCAGGTAGGAGACAGGCCCCGGGCTGGCTGTGCTGTAGCCTGGGTCTTTGGCCAAACAAATCAATGGTAAATCACCTAAACAGTGAAAGAATAAGCTCTAGTAGTCTATTTGTAGCAATTTCATGTGTATCTCAGCCTGGGGCCTAGCTTGATCTTGGATCCGACCCTGGTAGTCCATATTATACTTTTTTAGAGACCACCACATGCTTTTCCCTCGTATGGAAGAACAATGCTGCTTGCAAATATTGGTGTTTCACCTTTTAGTTTTGTAACATGACATTACTTGTCGCACGACGCCTCTTGTCTACTATTCTGAACCATGATTTACTATTAAAATCATCTTTTATAGCTTCCCTCACAGTATTGTTCTGCTACATGAGGAGAGCACTTATTTTCATCTGTTCTCAAGTATTTAAATAAGTGTACTGATCTAACGTTTGGATTTTGGAACATTATGTTTACAGGAAATGACTCCGGATGCTGATGTTATATCAACGAGATATACAAAGAGTGTTATCAAATCTTGTGCTGCAATGTCTTATGTTGAAGCCCAGGCAAGAATGGATGACAGGTGTCTTCTGCATTGCACCTTTTCAGAACATTAATGTACAATTAAATCAAACTTTAAGTAAAAGCACATCATGAACTTGATTGTTTTCTTTTGTTTATTTTTCAGCCGCTTAGTTGATCCACTAACTGTAGACTTGCGGAACTTAAATTCATTGGCAAAGGTCAGCTATCGTGTTTCACTTCTAAGTTCTATCACACTGTAATGGGTGTATGTCTGCTACCATCTACTCCCTCCGTCCCAAATTAAAATTCGTTTTACCTTTTTACTGGATTCATACAATAATTAATGTATGTGTTCTATATATATGTCTAGGTTCATAATCATCCATATGAATATGGACATAAAAATCTAGAGCTAAAACGACTAGTATTTTGGGATGGAGGGAGTAGTATTTAATGCGAATAACTTCACCTTATGTATTCATGCTTTGATTGCTTTATGCAGATCATGCGACAACGCCGTTGTGAAAGAGGGGCTTTGACTCTTGCTTCTGCAGAAGTAAAATTTGAGATTGATAGTGAAACTCATGATCCTCTTGACATAGGTGCGAGTTCATGCTGATCGGTGTTATATTTCAGAATCCGTGTCCATAAAGTACTTACATAGTTACATCAAATTCAATAGGAATTTATCAAATCCGTGAGGCAAATCAAATGATTGAAGAATTTATGTTGGCTGCGAATGTTTCTGTTGCTGAGAAGATTTTGAAGCATTTCCCCTTATGTTCATTGCTAAGGTACACATTATTCAGTTTTTGATCTTGTCACATTCCAGATCTAGTTGAAGTTGTGCACATCCAAAGATATTGGAAATGAGCCCTTGGAAATATCGACCACAACAGATCAGGTTGAAGTTGTGCACATCCAAAGATATTGGAAAAATCCTTTGGAAATATGAACCACACAATGTCCATTAAAATAAATAGTCAGTGGGGATCTGCCATTTGTCAACTTATCTGTGACCTTTCTTTTCAACCCAAAGTTAGATGTAACCATATTATGGCCAATATCACAAGTTGGTCTAAACCTATGAGGTAGGATTCCAAAATTATCATGACTGTGACAACAGATCTTAAGATATATATGTCTCTGAAGAGTCTTGGTATGCACTGAATTACTGAAATGAGCTGTAGAATTATTATGGTGCTTCTAAACATGTTGCATAAATATAACAGATTCAAGTCTGCATACCACTCTTTTTTCTTGAAAGCTAAAACTACCAGTTCAAAAGTTCATCATGACTAGGCTAGAAGTTACTACCTGAGAACACATCAATTTATTAATAACATTCTGGTCTAAAAGGTGTATTCAACATCATGTAATTTTGTGTTTGTACATTTGAAAAGTTCGTCGATTATTGGCAGTTTGCTGCTTCTGCTAATGTGTTGATGTCCTGCTAATGCGTTGATGTCTGTTATCATGCAAATCAGTCTTTAACAACTGTGCTCATTGACCATTACCATTTTTACTTCTTAATCTTTCCTAAGCTTGCAAATTTTGATTTTGTTGGTAACAGGCGCCATCCTAGCCCAACAAAAGAGATGCTTGAGCCATTACTCCGTACTGCCTCTTCGATTGGCCTAAATCTGGACGTGTCATCCTCAAAGGCATTAGCTGAATCACTTGACAACGCAAAGGTGAGACCGTTATGTATTATTTTACTCTTTGGATGCTTCATTATACTTAATTCCAAATTATAAGACATTTTGGCTTTTTTAGATACGTTGTTTTTGCTATGCACTTAGATATGCACTGTCTAGATACATAATAAAAACAATGTATCTAGAAAAGCCAAAACGTCTTATAATTTGGAACGGAGGGAGTATGTGATAATAGACTCTTGAGCTGACCCTTTATTACTGCATCACACGCAGAGCAATGACCCATACTTCAACAAGCTTATTAGAATTTTGGCGACTAGATGCATGACACAGGTAAGATTAGGAAATGAAGTGTCCATTCTAATTTACTGATTTCAAAGAATCCATATAACTTTCCCTGTCACAACACAGGCTGTTTATTTCTGCAGTGGAGATTTGACCTTTTCTGAATATTACCATTATGGGCTTGCTGCTTCTCTTTACACTCATTTCACTTCTCCCATTCGCAGATATGCAGGTTTGTTTCCCATCCTTAGATGCTCTGATGCATGAAAATAAGAAATTAAGAACTTTGATGGGTTGAATGTAACTGGGAACCTGAAGCCATCAAGGCTTATACTTGGCTATTTTCTTCACCTGGCTTTTCTAGCTAATTAGCCTTTTAGGATGATTGTGGATCTGAACCTAATCTAACCTTTCTTTTTGTTTCCTGCACATAGCATGAGTGAAACATTTAAAAAAAAGTTTATTTTTCTTCCTATTAGCTGGGATGAGATGCCTTGTCTGGATTCTGCACTACAAATACTAATGAATATATTGATAGAAAATAGCAACTTGGTGAAATTTATGTATCATAACATCGTTCTTTGTTGCTATTGGTGTATGCCCGGATAGTAGGAATCGATAATGCATACCAGTAAGCTTACTTTATATTTCTAAGTGCCTTAAGGAAATGGAATTAATGGCAAGGGACATATTAGCTTTTGTCTTGTAGTTGATTGCATGAATAGCCTGCTATTTTAAGCCCGCTTTTTTGTTAGTATAAGATATACTTTGGGACTGTGAATCCAATCAATTGACCTGTGGCACGTGTACGACACAGTGTTGTAGCGTTGTGTGGAGTGTCATCACACAACGATAGTCTAGCACTTGTGCAGAGAGATCAGTAGCATACACCCTATGATACTTCTTGTACCATAGTTGATGATGCAGTTCTAGGCTGTAGCCTGTAGAAGTTTTTGAAAGCAATGTAGCCTGTAGAAGTATTGCAGCACATATTAAATTGTGAGGATGATCTTGATTCTACATCGTTTTGTTGCAGATGTTGTTGTTCATAGATTGCTAGCTGCAGCTCTGAATATTGCAAAGCTCCCACCAATCTTTCAGGATGGTCCACAACTTACAGGCATTGCTGACAGTAAGAGATGAGAAATCAATTCCAATACTTGAGCATTTATTTTTAAGTGTTGCCGTTTGCCTGTTTGTTACTGATACTGGTATCGTGCCAGACCTGAATTACAGGCACCGAAATGCCCAGATGGCAAGCAGAGCATCAGTTGAACTCCACACCCACATATATTTCAAGACAAGGTACATATCTTGATTGTAGATGACATAAGTGTGTGGTAGGTTAGAAGTAGATAATATTGAAATGTGATAAGGATGGTGGCAAAAAGTGAGGACATCAATTCTTTTCAAGCCTTAAGGATTGTGCACGTTGTTTTGTGACTGCCTAACTCTTTACCGTGCAGGCCAACTGACACTGAAGCTAGGATAGTAAAGATCAAGGCAAATGGTTTCATAGTATTTGTCCCAAAGTATGGTTCTCTCCCTTCTAACTTCCTGTGCGGACTCAATATTATGCATTCGTCGTTTTTACTCATTTCTCTAATCAGGTTTGGCATAGAAGGGCCCATCTACCTTACTCCGAAGGGCGACAAAGGCGGTGATTGGGTTGTTGACGAGGTGCACCAGAGAGTAACCAAGCCCGGAACAAACATCAGCTATGCTATCCTCCAGACTGTCAGGATTCATATGGAGGTAGTTGAACCTCAGCCTCATCGCCCAAAGCTGCAACTCACCCTGATATGAAAAATGTACAGCTGAATTGTAGCAACATTGTAGTGTTTTCCCGGGCCTCTCACACCTCCAGCTCATTCTTTAGTTCAACATTGGTGTGATTTTCGATTTGTAAAACTAATCAGTAATCACCACATGGTCAAGATTTTGTAGTATCAGATAGTTTTTTCTCAATACATGGGGCTCTATGCATGGAAGCTTAGTTTCTGAATGGTACTCACAATAGAGAAAATATACGACATTGTATTCTGTTTATGTGAAAGAGATGTATGTTAATGTGACAAGGGTGGTTATTGTGCGCACGCACCATTCATTTATATGGGAAGCGAACATTATTTTTGCATGGCCAAATCTTGCTGAACTTTTACCATTACTTCGATAAAATGGTCCTCTGTGCGTTTGGTGTTTATAGATGGTCAATAAGCGCGAGCCCAGCATGGTTCGGTTCTATGCGGGTCTGGACCGGCCCGGCACGAATAAGCGGGCCAGTCATGACATTAAACTAGACACGATAGGCTAGCCTGGCACGGCCCGTTTACCTCTAAGTCCGTCAAGCCCGTTTTTTTACACTAAAACGTGCTTACCGGCCCGTATAGTCCGCTTTTTTCATGCTAAACGGGCTGGTCTGGCTCGTTTAGGCCTGCTGCGGATCAGGCTCGGACAAGAAATTGAGTCCGCGTGTTTAGACGACCTGGCCCGGTTTTCTAACCGTGCCTGACAGGTCAGGCTCAAAACAGGTCGAGCTTCACTGGGCTGGGCCAGGCCGAGCGGCCCATTTGGCCATCTCTATTCGTGTTCCTCGTTTGTCTATGCCATCGTCTCTCCCATCCAGCTAATTTCAGAACTGGTAGCTCACAGCACGAGTGACCTGAACACCGTTGGCCACAGTGTCACAGCAAAGGGCAGCACCACAGGAAGATGGTAGAGCACTCCTCTTTCCCCACATCAAACAGCTGGGTTATTGCGCCTGCAATGCGACGGATAAAGAAACGAACACCTCAGAGACACAAGGACATCTATGATCCTGACATGTTGAATTGAATTGTCCAGACCGAGCAATCCATGTGTGCCTTGGCAGTTGGCGCGTCGTGCTCCTTCTTTAACCTTGCGGCGCCACGAACCTGTTTCCGTACGAGCTAGGGAGGCTAGCGGGAACAGGGTGCTGAATCCAGTAGCGTTTCTGCAGTCAAGCATCAGTAGTGTTTCTGCAGCTGCAAGCTTTGCCTACCGGAATCGGAATGAACAGTCAAAAGTTTGGATCGTGTCAATGAACAGTTCACGGCCATGCCACTGGGTCGAATTCAGTCATGCCCCGCTTATCTTTTTCACGTGGCGTCCGTGCACGGTGCACCACCACCCTACAGGCTACTACTACAAGTTAGCTGAATCCTGCCGACTGGCCTCGCCATCAGAGCAGGCGGCCAGTCCCCATTACGGTCACGGGCGGTGCTTACCTTTCCCAATTTAGGTAGTAATTAATCCGCACGCCAGGGAGAGGTAGCAAAGGATAAGCGCTACGTAGAGAGTGATACTGAAACGCGAGAAGTACTGCAAGAAGGACAGGCGACGACGCCGATGCGTACGTGCGGCGACTTTGGCTGCCCGACGTTGACCTGTCACTTGCCAAATATCTCGCGCGACGAACTCCGCCACGTCGCCCGGGACTTGGAACGGGGTCAGACGACCTCGCCGTCGCCGGCAGCGTGCACGAACGAGCACCGCGGGGCGCATATCCGCCGGACGGGCTCTTATGGCGCGCTGTTATCGAGGGCTCCACGTCCGGCTCCACCAGGCTGACTCGCTGCTGGTCCCCTAGTAGGCTAGCGCAAACAGGCGCACGACGTGGAGCTCCCCGTCGCCACGTCGCGTACTCGAAATCTCTCCTTGTCCTTGGGGCCCTCTGCATCGCGACGTCAGGCCGTCCGGTCTGGACCCTGGTGTCGTGCGGCAGTGTTGTCAGTACTTGTCAACTAATTTAAAATTTAACTATTTTAAAAATAATAATAGTCCTCCCCAGAAGGCAATTCTTCATCAACGTTTGACCAAATTATATATAACACGTTTTTCGTTACGAGGAAAACAATCATCGTAAGAGTCTATTTGGCAGAGCTTCGCCATGCACCAAAAGCAGCTTTATTCTCTAAAATGTTACTCAAATGCACGGCTTGTTTTGAGAGCTTTACCACACCTAGATCAACTAAAAACAACTTCAATCCATCCCCCACCCCAAATGTTCTACTCTATAGGTGTACATTCGGACCGGCCGGCTCAAGCCCAAAAAAGGTCTATATTGTTTGAATTTTGGGTCGGCCCATGGCCTGCCACGTAATTGCTTAAATGTATCAGACTTATTTCGGTCGGCCTAAAATTATAAAAGCCCGAAATTCACATTAGGGTCCGATATTCACATCAGAGCCCTAAATTCAAAACAAATTTAATAAAACAAATAAAAGATAAGACAAATAAATTTGATCAAAAGCAAACTTAATATTTGTATTAAGTTACCAGAGCTATGCAATGACTACCTCGTTTACAAATCATTTTGTTAGAGGGAAAAAGAGTATAATCAGCTTTATATAAAGTTCGTAAGTTCAGTTTACTATCTAATGTTCTAAAAAAATAAAATTACATCACATACTCTAATTCAAAGCTACAAAAACATCTAACTAGCATTATCTCTAGCTTTGTGTTCTTTATCAAGTATATGAAAGTGTAGAATGAAGTGTGGTTTTAATAAATATATGAGCCTTTTCGTGCCTTTATATGGGTCATTTCGTGCCTACCTTAAACGAGTCGTGCTCGTACCCGCCCATGGGTCGCGACTTCGGCCCATACTCGGCTCGACACTAAAATATTTTGGATCATGCCGTACCTGGGCCGTACTTTTTTCATGCTTCGGGCCGGCCATCAGACCCGACCTAAATGTACACCTATACTCAACTCCATGAAATTTTGATTCACTAAAACAGCGGATTTGAGGGCAAGACTCAAGGTTTTCTTGGAGGTGCTCCACGAAAACCTCTTATATACCTCGGTAACGCGATCTCGATGATTAGAAGTGGGTGAATAGACTGTAAAAATATTATAGAACTCGTAGATATTGCTACAACAAAGTTGATTAATGATAAATGTGGCACCTAAGGTTATATTCGCTCTAGCTCTAGCTTATTTTATGCAAGCCCCTAACAATACTAGTAACTTGACATTTAGCAAATATTGAACTAAGCAAGCTACTTACCAGCAAGATATACTAATCAACAACAATTACTAAGTGTAATTTAAACTAGAGGCGGGCGCACAAGGGGTAAAGTGGGCCATATGCCCCCCCCTCAAATTTTAAAACCTATTATACCTACTATTAAGTATAAGGGGAAAAACAAATTTTGGGTGGGCCAAAACATTCCGATTTTGAGGATATGCCTAGTCCTCCTCAGAAGTCATTCTTCTCGGTCCAGTCCTCGCATCTATCTATCTGGCTCTATTCTTTTTTATGTTGCCCAAGTCAGTCCGACCTAACACCCCAATTCCCTACACCATCTGACACGTCGTCCCCTTCCCAACACGTGACACCGCCCTGACCCCACCTCCTTCCTTTAATCCTTATGTCGCCCCACTCATCATCGTCCCGACGCAGTCCCACTCGGTAGGTCTGATCTCGCTCGTCGTGACGACACGACCCCTCCTTGGTGGGCGATGTGCTTGGCGAACTAGCGAGCCCTATCTCTCAGCCAGCGATGGCACTCGACCCTACCCCTTAACGACGCTCCCGCCCTTCGAGGAGATCGACATTCGACAAACCACACACTGTGGCGATTCAATGATTGTTGTTTTTATTCGATTGAGAAATTGAGTGTGAGATTGAGTATTTGGATAAGATTAGAATATTCACCTTGGATTGTGAATTGGAGATTAGATACATAGTTGATGATTATGGCTCCTGTTTGTTTAGAGAAATGAGGAGATTTCTTCATCTATCTTTAAGATTTTCCGTGACCGATGGTTAGGACAATACCAATGGGAGCGACATGTGTATTGCGCAAATAAGAATTTCAAATAATAAAGTTTTGGAAAGGAATTAATCGAGATGAAATAGTTACATATCCAACATTAAGAAGATAAATTGATGATGGGATCATTATTCGACGATTTCAATGTCTCAAAATTAAAAGGATGCAAATGCCTCGGTCAACAAATAATTGCTTTTTAGTACATATAGTTTCATTATTTTAATTATATTGTCTTTGATCTATAACTTGAATTCTATGTGACACTAGTTTTTTACATGCTTGCTTAATTTTATCATACGATCTTTTTGGAGTCCCATGAATTATCGTCATGCGTCTGACACTGATTTAAACAATGCTACTTTTTTTTCTCGAACACACAGTATATTGCGCATTACTATATTAAAAAGAAAGAAAAATGGACTCGAGACGAATCTTACAACCCCTTGCGGGGCAAAAAACCATGAGAATACTCACCACACAGACTAGGTTCCATACACACCAAGCTACTAAGATTACTAAGACTGGCTCCAATAGGCCAGCTATTTAGCAAGGCAAAGCTAATTTACCTGGTCATTTAGTACTGTAGCTGCTCCAATAGCCCAGCTATCCAGCCCAGCCAAATTACATGGGAGGAGAGAGAACCGGCAAATTAGCTGGCCTAGGCACGCCTACCATTCCTCTCGGAAGCAACCGTCAGCTCGGACCTCGCGAGGGAATCAGCGAGCAGTTATCTGGGTGATTTGACGGGAAAGCTAGTTGGGCCAACGGCCACAACCATTTTGGCTGCTTTATTGCAAACAACAAGTCTGTCATGGACCAGGTAAAATGCAGGGATGGAAATGGCTGGGCAATATGGCTACCCATTGTTGGAGTTAGCCTAAGGAGTTAAAACCTTTGCAAAAAAACCTTGGTATATGATGCACAGCCTGAAGCCACCAATCAGCAAAAAATGGTGTCATTACGGCCAGGAGCAACATCCTGCAGGCTTATCCTCTCTAGGACAGCAAACCACACAGTTCGTGAGAACACGCAGGACACAAGCAGATGTTGCACAGTCTCCTCTTTTTGATCACATAGGTGAGTGCTCGTGCGTTGCAACGGAAACATATATAATACTAAGATAATTTATATGCGAATGTGTGTTATACTATTATGAGAAAATGTTTCGTAATTCATTTGTGAAAAAGTCATATGCCATAAGTGCCAAAAGGCAGAACAATGTCTTAAGAAGCAAGAAAGACAAGCTATGACATACTTGTACATGTTCTTGTTGTGGTGTACCATCCTATAACAGTTGAGGAAAAACGAAATAAAAGGCAGCCACAAACCCTAGCTTTTACACACAATGGTTGCTAAAGAATCTCTTGTACATGTTCTTGTTGTGGTGTCTGGTACCGATACATGGTTACACAAATCAATTATAGTACAGTACAGTACAACACAGAACAAACAAACAAACAAACAAACAAAATCCAAAGTGCAAAAACGGTGAGTCCTCAATCCTCATCTCAGGTTCAGTCTGAGTTAGAGTCTTAAGCAGTTGAGGACCTAACCCTCCTATTCTTAGCCTCGCTTTCTTCATCGTCATCGTCGTCATCTTTCTTCTTCTCATCGATTATCCCTATAATTTTTTTTGGATTGTCAACACATTTGCTGTCCCAGATTGTAAAGGGTTGTTGTATGGTTTCCATGGTTACCTTTCGTCTTGAGAATAAGAATATGTTCCAATGCTCTTGTCAGAAAATCGTCTTTACTTCTGAGATCTTGAAACCCAACTAATCAGTCAACAGCAATACCCTTCCTGAAAAATGACAGGGGTCATAGTATGGTGAAGCAGGTAGTAATGTGAGGCAGGAAGATTGCAGGGTACCAAACAGCAATAAACATTATCAAATGGGCAGGAGCGACATAAAACTTGTGCGCTTACTTGAACAATATTACACATGGCAGTGTCTTGATTGCTAGTTTGGCCACAAAGAATGGAGCATTCTGCAGTTAGTTACATATGGAATTAGGCTCCATGATTATTAAAAGGATGTAGTTTATAGCCAAGTGGTAGTATATAGACTTCAGCATCAAGCTTGACGAATTTTGTTCCCACGTAGACTGGGGCAAGGGTCTTCAAATGCTTATCCATGATCCTAGCAAATATTCAGATAAAATAATTTCCATAAGTGCCAAAAGGCATAACAATGTCTTAAGAAGCAAGAAAGACAAGCTATGGCATACTTGCAACGGTAAAATTCACGGTGGTAAAAATGGCATATGACTAACAATAGATGGGTGGATAGATTGATGTGAAGTCATAACATCAAGAAGCATAACATGCGCTAGACTGGCAACAGAAGATGATCATTATAGTCCAGACACATATTACTGTCAGGTGCAAATGATAATCCAGGAGCACACATGAATCAAATGGACCTTCCATAACTAGACCAGATGGAATGTTGAGCCACAACAACATGTTAACTATAAATCATGAACGATCTGAATAAAATGATAACATAGACATGTGATGGGTCTAGTACATAGGTAGTTGAAAGTTAAGTTACGTTTGCAACTATCTAAAATGATAAATGTCCTACCACAGCTGTCTAAAATTATAGTTAACATGTGGACTTTAAAGTTTTTTTGGCAGCCATTAACATATGTGTCCATATGGCTGTCGATATTTGAAAAACGCATATCTAACATTTGAGCATAAGCACAAACACTCTTACCCATCATCTATGCTTTCGTATCGGGTTGCATGCTTCCTCAATATGAAGGCACATGATTATGAACAGCATCACCAAACTATCCCAGACCATTTGCAAAAATTATGAAGGCAGGTTAGTAGCAACTATCACTACTTCAGTTCACATCCAAACTACATTCTACAGGCACTTGAAATTGTTTAAATTGAGAGTCTATACCAAAATCAAACAATCAAATATCATCGATTTAGAAATTGGTTGATGGATCCATTTAGAAATTGGTTGTTGAAGTGGAGGATGGGGATTGTGTGGCAGGCTGGCTATATGAATGCCAGTCTAGGAAAATCGGTTACCTCCTTTATGATTGATGTGGTGTCACAAAGTAAATAGGATTGACCGGTTACCTCCTTTACCAAACAGAAACAGGTACTAAGCCCATTTACAAAAATAGAGACATAGTATATATATGGAATATGACTGAACAGGGAACACATCTAGCACCGAACATCAAGCACATTGAACAGCAAGCACATAGCACACTGAACACATTGGCGTCAAGCATGCCATTTCAATACCTTGTTTTAAGTACAATATATGAGTTTATGTCCATCAATGTTTTCAGTATTGAAATCAAGTAAATACATTAATCTGAGAGAAAAGACCCAATAACGAGATTGGCGAGGAACACATCTAGCATGTTCACCATCAACAAAAGTAGGAAGAGAAAGCACATTTGATTTAGTACTGTTGAATTTGTAAACACATTCAATATATAACAGGGAACATGGAACACATTGACAGCTATATGAAATATGACTGAACAAGGAACACATCTAGCACTGAACAACAGGCACATTGAACAACAAGCACACTGAACACATTGGCATCAAGTAAGCCATTTCAATACATTTTTTCAGTATAGTTGATTTTGTATTTAGGCTCAAGCAAGCACTGAACAACAAGCAAACTGAACACAAGCATGTAAGTACATTGATAAATCAGCGCCAAACTGAGAAAATTTTGCTCCCCCGGCACCTCCCTCAGTTTGCAAAATCAACTGTACTAAAAACATGAGATGGAAAATAGAGTTGCAAATAAGCGATAGTTGCTGCATTGAAAAGCTAAATCACATATAAAAATAGCCATACTTTCTTATTTGCCTTAGCACTTAGCTAATAGACTATGGGACACGTGATGTATTTAAAAATGCAAATGCAGTTGGAGGAGAAAAAAATTACAAAGACTTAAAAGGTTATGGTTATGCCTTGAAAGCGTACAGTGTATGATGTGGACACAAACAAGAATCATGTAAGCTACAACAGGGACGAGATGCACTTTTTTGTAAAGATCTGGTTGCATTTGAATCTAAATGATGGAACCTAGCCATTCAAAGTCATCGATTGTTTCTTTCAGGACGACAGATTGAAATTCCAGACAGTAGATCATATTATTTCCCCCCATGAACTAAAATAAGCAAATAGATGATGCATATCGCCAACAAATAAATAATTTGGTACCTATAGCTAGGATAATATAAATGGCCTACTTGTGACAATACTTACATCATGAACACCTATTGGTGGAATCGAGCGGACTTAGTGATGAATACAACGAGTGGACCATTGTCAGGTGGAGATGCTCTTGCTCCATTGGTAGGAGCAGCACAAGAGTGATCAGTGGAGTGTCTTGATGTCAGGGTTTATTCTGGGGTTCTTGCAGAGCTGATGTTGCCAGTTACACTGAAAGTCATTAGAAAGAAAGAAAGCCTAGTTAGACAATGAAACGGGATTAACTGAAAAGCATTGATCAGAGAACCATAATAGTGGGGAGAAAAAATGATGGATGCATTGTTTTAGTTTGTGTGACCAAGCAACATGTTGCTTATTCCAGGTATACTTCAATTCCTACCACCCTTTGGCCAAATATCAAAGACCTCTCTTTCTCCCAATAAAATGCAGCCTCAATTCCTACAATAAAGCTACCATGTCGGTTGTTGATTTATTGTTAAAAGCATGTACATGAACAGGTGTAACTATTATACAGGTGATTACAGGATGCTTGGATGTTGCAAACAGGATCACTGAAACTAAAAGTGAATATGTCCAGAGCTTGTTTACTTTGGTACCTAAAAATGGCATGCAATGGATGCAAAACAATTTCCTGGTTGTATTGTTCATTAACTTCAATTATGGAAAATAAATTTTCTTTATTGGAGTGATTGTGATTCAAGTGGATAGAATATTAATCGACCAATGAAAACATTGTATTTCAGCTATTCAGTTAGACAGTAACAAAGGACAGAAATGTCTACCATAAAGGATAAGAAATGCATTTTTATTGACTACAAAATTAAATAATTAACACTGAACTGCGCTATAAAGCTAATGATACATCCAAAATAGATTATTATTTCATTAAACACAAAACAAAGAAGATAGTCACAAGCTAAATAGAAGATCAAATTCTCATTCTACATGCAAGTTCCTTTAGCCATAAACTACATAGAAGATCAAGTTCCCATTCTACATGCAAAAACCTTTTTACTTGGCATGTTCTGTCTGGTTCACAGCTCTCTGTCTCCTATTTTGTTTGATAGGTCTTTTCTCCTGCGTTTCTTTTCTGCTTTCTAGATCTGTCTCTTTCTTGTAACATAGTTTTAGGAGAGATATTTGTTTCTTTTTCTTTATTGGACCCGGTGTATAAATCCCAAATCAACCTGAAACTAAAGACTTATGTTTTATTTCTCCCAGTAAACCTCCAATATGCTTAAGTGCATGTACAACTCGGTTTTCAAAGTATAAGAGACAGTTAAGAGACTGAATGATACAATCCTACCCGCGAAGAACCCATCTCTTATAACTATAAGTACAGTCGAGGCACAATATTTATAGAGAGTCAGTAATTAAAAATCCTAAATTAAGTTTTTTTTGGAAAAACACAAAAATGTGCCTTTCCACTAAAGCACTCATAACTTTTTATATCCCTTAAAACTCTCTTATTTGTATCTACAAATGAGGGTTTTTTTGGATCTCTAATGCCGTTTTAAGGGATATATTGGAGAAAAGATTAAAATTTATCCCACTAATTTTTTAGATGCCCCTTAAAACTGCAACATCGCCCATTTATCGGCGCAGCAAACCTGGTTCCCACGTCTCTGCTCTCCACCAGCGGCTCCAGCGAAAGCTTCTACTGCTGGCTGCTTCGACAGCGCTCTGCCCTAGCTTGGAAGATGCTCCATCCGTCCCGTCCGGCGCGTCTCCACCACCACCGCCTCACTCACAATCTGATTAAAATCAACACAAATAAGCAGTTCCAAACAACGTTTAGATATTGCGACAATTTTTTCACGGGAAATTAGTAGTTTTTAATATTTCCATAGTATATCTTAACAGATAAAATCTAGAGGATGGAAAGAAATATATTATATAGAGACAAAGTATAATGAGTAGATATTTAACAGTAATATACCATAGCTGTTTGAGGCTCACCAATGTCTCCCCCATTATTCACATCTTGGAAGTATTGACCTGACAAATTGAATATGGCAACGAAGGCAATGGAAGCAATCAGGGTTGCTACCATGGTGACTGAATTGATGGTGTTCTGGATAGCTTCTCTATGCAGTTTCTGCAATTCTTTGCGAATCCCAGTCACTCGTTTATTGGTCTTAGCATTCTCGCTAAGTTGTGCCTGAACATTATGCTTGATATCACTCACAGTTCTCCTCAGTTCTGATGCCTCATCAATTTTCCCCACATTTCTAGCATTCTTTGCACCAGCCTCTGTCAACCACTCTATTATTTTCATTTTAGACTCACCATAAGGAACTTTGTTAGCCAAATCCATAGTTGTTTCATTTTGAATATTGATAGCATTAATTTCAAGTGATTCGTAGCTAAGAAGAAGTTGTACCATCTGAAAACAATAGTGACCAGTAAGGTAAAATAAACTTGGCAAGTCAAAGCAAAGCATCCTTGGAATCAAGTATGGACAAATACCACTAAGGAAATATTTTCTTCAGTAAAAGAGGGAATAAATTTTTACAACTGTTATGCGTCACCTTAGCATCTTCGCTAAACCCCTTCAAAAACTACACCTGAGCATAACCCTGTGCACCTACTAGAGGAATCTCGCATATGGCAAATCTAGTTACTAGTGTAGCTATGGACTGCATTATAAGGGCCAGGTTATCTCCTGCTAAGCGTCGGACATTTAGTGCATCAACTAAGAGCCTTGTACCAAGCCCTCCATTAAATCTGTATATGTGTATTTGAAAGGGAAATGTGCCCTTGGGCCATTTCTAAGTATTTTGGTGATTGAGTGCCAGCACAAGTGCTTAAGTGTTAATCTATGCCAAATGTTGGACAAAGTGCAAATCGAGAGTAAAGGTATGTTTCTAAGACTTAGTACATTGTTTTGGAGACTAATGCGTTGTGTCTAAGTGCTGGAAACAGGAGAAATCAAATTGGAAAAGAGATGGATGTGTTCAGCCAAAGTCTGCTCAGTCTGGGTGCACCGGACAGTGTCCGGTGCGCCAGGCTGGCGACTGTCAACTTGCTGCTCTCGGGACTTCGACGACGGTGTACGGCTATAAATCACCGGAATGTCCGGTGGTGCACCAGACTGTCCGGTGAGCCATTCACAGGCGAACTCCTCGTTCTCGGGAGATGATTAACGGCGTACGGCTATAATTCACCGGACTGTCCGGTGGCGCACCGGACTGTCCGGTGAGCCAACAGTCAGCCGAGCCAACGGTCGGCCGAGGATTCCGCGCGTGACGCGTGGCCGAGCCAACGGTCACAATGGGGCACCGGACTGTCCGGTGTGCACCGGACAGTGTCCGGTGCGCCAACGGCTCTGAATCTCCAACGGTCGGCTTCGCCAAATAAGGAAAGAAATCCGCACCGGACAGTGTCCGGTGCGCCAGGCGACTGAAGGCAAGAATTGCCTTCCTGGAATGCTCTCAACGGCTCCTAGCTGCCTTGGGGCTATAAAAGGAGGCCCTAGGCGCATGGAGGAGCTCTCGTTGGGTTGTGTTGTGAGCTCTTGTTGCGACTTGTGTGCGTGTTGTCGCTCTGCTTTTGTGTCTTGTGTGCGTTGCTCATCCCTCCCTTACTCCGTGCTTCTTTGTGAACATCAAAGTGTAAGGGCGAGAGGCTCCAAGTTGTGAAGATTCCTCGCGAGCGGGATATAGTAAACAAAGCAAAACACTGTGGTATTCAAGTGGGTCTTTGGACCGCTTGAGAGGGGTTGATTGCAACCCTCGTCCGTTGGGACGGCACAACGTGGAGTAGGCAAGTTTTGTACTTGGCCGAACCACGGGATAAACCACTGTGTCTATCTGTGTTGATCCTCTTGTGGTTGTTGTGTTTTGCAAGGACTCCTCTCTAGCCACTTGGCCTTATTGTGCTAACGCTTAATCAAGTTTTTGTGGCTTTAAGTTTAAGTTTTTACAGGATCACTTATTCACCCCCCCTCTAGGTGCTCTCAATTGGTATCGGAGCCGTTCTCTTCACGAAGGGACTAATCGCCTGAAGAGATGGATCCTAAGGGCAAGAGGATTGTGATCAATGATAAGGAGAAGGAGTCATTCGTCAACGAGCCGAAAGATGACAAGCCTACCGACTCGGGCTCGGGCCACAAACGAAAAGATGGGAAGAAGAAGAAGACGAGGCGCATCAAGGAGATCATCTACTACGACGACAGCGACGAGTCCTCTTCTTCCCAAAAGGACGACGACAACGACAACGACTACGAGAAAAAGAAGACGGTTAACTCAAACTTCTCTTTCGATTATTATCGTATTCCGCATAGTTCAAATACACATTTGCTTTCCATTCCTCTTGGCAAACCTCCACACTTTGATGGGGAGGACTACGGATTTTGGAGTCACAAAATGCGTAGTCACTTGTTCTCTCTCCATCCAAGCATATGGGAGATTGTAGAGAGTGGAATGAAATTTGATAGCTCGGATAGTCCCATGTTTATAAATGAACAAATCCATAAAAATGCACAAGCTACTACTGTCCTTTTAGCATCTTTGTGCAGGGAAGAGTACAATAAGGTGAGCGGCTTGGACAATGCCAAGCAGATCTGGGACACCCTCAGGATCTCACATGAGGGGAACGACGTCACTATGCTCACCAAGATGGAGTTGGTGGAGGGCGAGCTTGGGAGATTTGCAATGATAAGGGGAGAGGAGCCAACCCAAACATACAACCGGCTCAAGACCCTCATCAACAAAATAAGGAGCTACGGAAGCACGCAATGGACAGACCACGACGTCGTTCGCCTAATGCTAAGGTCTTTTACTGTCCTTGATCCACATCTTGTGAACAATATTCGTGAAAATCCTAGGTACACCAAGATGTCACCCGAAGAAGTACTTGGGAAGTTTGTAAGCGGGAGAATGATGATCAAGGAGGCGAGATACGTGGACGACGCGTTGAATGGTCCAATCCATGAGCCTCAACCCGTTGCTCTCAAGGCAACGAGTAGCAAGGAGGCGCTACCTAGCAAGGTGGCGCAAGTTGAGGCGGCAGGACTAAATGAGGAAGAGATGGACCTCATCATCAAGCGCTTCAAGACGGCGCTAAAGGGCCGCAAGGAGCATCCCAAGAAGAACAAGACGAAGGGAAAGCGCTCCTGCTTCAAGTGCGGTAAGATTGGTCATTTTATCGCTAATTGTCCCGATAATAATAGTGACCAGGAACAAGAGAAGAAAGGGGAAAAGAAGAAGAAGTACAAGAAGGCTAAGGGCGAGGCACATCTTGGCAAGGAATGGGACTCGGATTGCTCTTCATCCAACGACGAAGGACTTGCCTCCTCAGCCTTCGACAAATCATCCCTCTTCCCCAACGAGCGTCACACATGCCTCATGGCAAAGGAGAAGAAGGTATGTACTCGAAACAATACCACCTATGCTTCTTCAAGTGATGATGAGTCTAGTGATGATGATGAAATAGATTACTCTAGTTTGTTCAAGGGATTGGATAGAACTAAAATAGATAAGATTAATGAATTGATTGATGCCTTGAATGAAAAGGATAGACTTTTAGAAAAACAAGAGGATCTTTTGTATGAAGAACATGATAAATTTGTAGAGGCACAAAAATCTCATGCTTTAGAAGTTAAAAGGAATGAAATGCTTTCTTGTGAACTATCTACTTGCCATGAGACAATTTCTAGTTTAAAAGATGTTAACAATGATTTAAATGCTAAACTAGAAGTAGCAAATAGATCTAACTCTTGTGTAGAACATGTTGTGATTTGCACTAGGTGTAAAGATTTTAATGTTGATGCTTGTAGTGAACACCTAGTGTCTATTGCAAGGTTAAATGATGAAGTGGCTAGTCTTAATGCCCAACTTAAGACTAGCAAAAATGAATTTGATAAACTAAAATTTGCGAGGGATGCCTACACGATTGGTAGACACCCCTCAATTAAGGATGGGCTTGGCTTCAAGAGGGAAGCCAAGAACTTAACTAGTCATAAAGCTTCCATTCCCGCCAAGGAGAAAGGGAAGGCCTCTATGACTAATAGTGTTCAAAAGAACCATGCTTTCATTTATGGTGATAGAAAATTTTCTAGAAATGTGTATAGGATTCATATGCTATGTCTGCTTCTAGTTCCCATGTTGTGCATGGTAGAGATATGCCTAGGAAAAATATTCATCATGTGCCTAGAAAGAATATTGTTCATGTTCCTAGGAAAGTAATTAATGAACCTTCTACAATTTTTCATACTTGCAATGCTTCCTTTGCTATTTGTAGAAAGGATAAGAAGGTAATTGCTAGAAAATTAGGGGCAAGATGCAAGGGAGATAAAACTTGCATTTGGGTCCCTAAGACCATTGTGACTAACCTTGTAGGACCCAACAAGAGTTGGGTACCTAAAACCCAAGCCTAAATTTGCCTTGCAGGTTTATGCATCCGGGGGTTCAAGCTGGATTATCGACAGCGGATGCACAAACCACATGATGGGGGAGAAGAAGATGTTCACCTCCTACGTCAAGAACAAGGATTCCCAAGATTCAATCATATTTGGTGATGGGAACCAAGGCAAGGTGAAAGGGTTAGGGAAGATTGCTATTTCATCCGAGCACTCTATTTCTAATGTGTTTTTAGTTGAGTCACTTGGATATAATTTGTTATCCGTTAGTCAATTATGCAATATGGGATATAATTGTTTATTCACAAATGTAGATGTGTCTGTCTTTAGAAGAAGTGATGGTTCATTGGCTTTTAAGGGTGTACTAGACGACAAACTTTATTTAATTGATTTTGCAAAAGAGGAGGCCGGTCTAGATGCATGCTTAATTGCTAAGACTAGCATGGGCTGGCTGTGGCATCGCCGCTTAGCACATGTGGGGATGAAGAACCTTCACAAGCTTCTAAAGGGAGAACACGTAATAGGTCTAACTAATGTGACTTTCGAAAAAGATAGACCTTGTGCAGCTTGTCAAGCAGGTAAATAGGTGGGAAGCTCTCATCATCCCAAAAATGTGATGACCACATAAAGACCTTTGGAGATGCTTCATATGGACCTCTTCGGACCCGTCGCCTATCTAAGCATAGGAGGAAGTAAGTATGGTCTTGTTATAGTTGATGATTTTTCCCGCTTCACTTGGGTATTCTTTTTGCAGGATAAATCTGAAACCCAAGGGACCCTCAAGCGCTTCCTCAGGAGAGCTCAAAATGAGTTTGAGCTCAAGGTGAAGAAGATAAGGAGCGACAACGGGTCCGAGTTCAAGAACCTTTAAGTGGAGGAGTACCTTGAGGAGGAAGGGATCAAGCACGAGTTCTCCGCTCCCTACACACCACAGCAAAATGGTGTGGTAGAGAGAAAGAATAGGACGCTCATCGATATGGCAAGGACGATGCTTGGAGAGTTCAAGACTCCCGAGTGCTTTTGGTCGGAAGCCGTGAACACGGCTTGTCACGCCATCAACCGGGTGTATCTTCATCGCCTCCTCAAGAAGACTTCGTATGAGCTTCTAACCGGTAACAAACCCAATGTATCTTACTTTCGTGTATTTGGGAGCAAATGTTACATTCGAGTGAAGAAAGGTAGAAATTCTAAGTTTGCTCCCAAAGCTGTAGAAGGGTTTTGTTAGGTTATGACTCAAATACAAAGGCGTATAGGGTCTTCAACAAATCATCGGGTTTGGTTGAAGTCTCTAGCGACGTTGTATTTGATGAGACTAATGGCTCTCCAAGAGATCAAGTTGTTGATCTTGATGATGTAGATGAAGAAGACGTTCCAACGGCCGCAATGCACACCATGGCGATTGGAGATGTGCGACCACAGGAACAAAAGGAGCAAGATCAACCGTCTTCCTCAACAATGGTGCATTCCCCAACTCAAGATGATGAACAGGTTCATCAAGAGGATGCGTGTGATCAAGGGGGAGCACAAGATGATCATGTGATGGAGGAAGAAGCAAAACCGGTACCTCCAACCCAAGTTCGAGCGACGATTCAAGGGAATCATCCTGTCGACCAAATATTGGGTGACATTAGCAAGGGAGTAACTACTCGTTCAAGATTAGTTAATTTTTGTGAGCATTACTCCTTTGTCTCTTCTATTGAGCCTTTCAGGGTAGAAGAGGTCTTGCTAGATTCGGACTGGGTGTTGGCCATGCAGGAAGAGCTCAATAATTTCAAGAGAAATGAAGTTTGGACACTAGTGCCGCGTCCCAAGCAAAATGTTGTGCGAACCAAGTGGGTGTTCCGCAACAAACAGGACGAGCATGGGGTGGTGACGAGGAACAAGGCTCGACTTGTGGCAAAAGGTTATGCCCAAGTCGCAGGTTGGGACTTTGAGGAGACTTTTGCTCCTGTGGCTAGGCTAGAGTCTATTCGTATTTTGCTAGCATATGCCGCTCACCATTCTTTCAGGTTGTTCCAAATGGATGTGAAGCGCTTTCCTCAACGGGCCAATCAAGGAGGAGGTGTACGTGGAGCAACCCCCTGGCTTCGAGGACGAACGATACCCCGACTACGTATGTAAGCTCTCTAAGGCGCTCTATGGACTTAAGCAAGCCCCAAGAGCATGGTATGAATGCCTTAGAGACTTTTTAATTGCTAATGCTTTCAAGGTTGGGAAAGCCGATCCAACTTTATTCACTAAGACTTGTGATGGTGATTTATTTGTGTGCCAAATTTATGTCGATAACATAATATTTGGTTCTACTAACCAAAAGTCTTGTGAAGAGTTCAGCAGGGTGATGACTCAAAAGTTTGAGATGTCGATGATGGGCGAGTCGAACTACTTCCTTGGGTTCCAAGTGAAGCAACTCAAGGACGGCACCTTCATCTCCCAAACGAAGTACACGCAAGACTTGCTAAAGCGGTTTGGGATGAAGGACGCCAAGCCTGCAAAGACTCCAATGGGAACCGACGGACACACCGACCTCAACAAAGGAGGTAAGTCCGTTGATCAAAAGGCATACCAGTCAATGATAGGGTCTTTACTTTATTTATGTGCTAGTAGACCGGATATTATGCTTAGTGTATGCATGTGTGCTAGATTTCAATCCAATCCAAGGGAGTGTCACTTAGTGGTCGTGAAGCGAATTCTTAGATATTTAGTCGCTACGCCTTGCTTCGGGATCTGGTATCCAAAGGGGTCTACCTTTGACTTAATTGGATATTCAGACTCCGATTATGCTGGATGTAAGGTCGATAGGAAGAGTACATCAGGGACATGCCAATTCTTAGGAAGGTCCCTGGTGTCATGGAGTTCTAAGAAACAAACCTCCGTTGCCCTATCCACCGCTGAGGCCGAGTATGTTGCCGCAGGATAGTGTTGCGCGCAACTACTTTGGATGAGGCAAACCCTCCGGGACTTTGGCTACAATCTGAGCAAAGTCCCACTCCTATGTGATAATGAGAGTGCTATCCGCATAGCGGACAATCCTGTTGAGCACAGCCGCACAAAGCACATTGGCATCCGGCATCAGTGTTCTATATTAGCACCGAGAACCAGCTAGCCGATATCTTTACCAAGCCTTTAGATGAAAAGACCTTTTGCAGGCTGCGAAGTGAGCTAAATGTCTTAGATTCACGGATCTTGGATTGATTTGTAGCATACATGTGAATTATGCTTTGATCATGTTCCTTATGCATTTTGTTGTTTACTTATGGTGCTCAAGTTGTACAAACACTCCTCGAACCTCACAAGTCCATTTGCAAGTGATGCACACATTGAGGGGGAGACGTGCTACAACTTGACCCTTTGAGACTAACCATGTGCTTGAGTTGTCTTAATTTAGTCTCAAAGGAGGTTTGAAAGGGAAAAGGTGGACTTGGACCATGAAAGACTTCCACTGCACTCCGATGAGAGGGTAACTTATTCTAAGTTCATCTCATGTACTCTTATTGCCTTTGTACTCTTACTAGGTAGGTGCCCGTGCGATGCCACGGAACATAAATTGCTTCTCGATTTGTATATCAGCTATGCTTCCTGTGGAGCAAGGAAGCGAACGCAAGCCAGCCTTTTGTATTAGTGCATTCTGTTCAGTTCTTACTTGATCATCCCGTGTTCTCGCGTGTGCCATGGCCGAGTGGCAAGCTCAACACTGGTATTGTTGTCTTGTCTCAAATGAAGTCCGGTTCCACAAGTTAACCGGAAATCTTCATGGGTGATAGTTGTGTCAGATTCTTCCGTGCATAGGGCAAGTAATGCAAGTGATAGCTGTATCAGTTTACCCCCATTTTTCTAGGCATCACTTGTCTCAAATGAAGTCCATTGGAGGTTCGCAATTTATGTTCCGTGGCATCGCACGGGCACCTACCTAGTATATGTATTGTGAGTGATTTAGTGACCACTGTATCTAAGATACGTTGTGCCATAGATATTCTGAATCTATGGCACCGAGACCTTAGAACCATTTATCAACAGTTTCACCTCTTGCAATTGAACTTTGCTCAATTGATCAGAGGTGTGGTTTTATGAAACCATGTCCTAGAGACGCGGTTAGCTCTAATGGTTGGTTTTCAGAGAAGTTACACACACCTCTTGAAGCATGGATTGCCGAAAAGAATTCATGCTTGGTACACGTTCTTCAAGAACCTTATGCTAGAGATTCAGTTTTCAAAATCCTTTTTTTTAAAAAAAAATCCATTTTTAGGTTGTTCGGAGGCGTTTTACCAATTAGAGGATTGCTAACAACAGACAATACGTACCAAAGATACGATTTTTTGCTAGAAAGGGCCTATACCTCGTGCAGAACCGAGCAAAGATCGTTCTTCAAAAGAAATCATTTTTCCTCAATGCTGTCTGTCTGTGCAGACTGTAGAGATGTAGGCCGTTCAGTCATTGATCAATTCTGCAGGTGGCTGACTTCACCAGCCGTACTGCGTCGGGGGCACTTACGGCAGCCTTATCTGCCGAAGTCGAGAGACTTCGGACGCAACATGCTGACGCTGTCCGTAAGAAGTCTGCCTCCGACAGCAAGTGTCGTAAACTGGCGGACAAGGTGGCCGCCCTGGAGGAGGAAAAGGCTGACCTCCGGCGCCAGCTGGCGGGGGAGAGGAGGGAGACCAACGAGGCCATCGCCAAGGAGCAGGCCACGCAGGCGGAGGCTAGGCTGGCACGGGCGGAAGCCAATCTTGCCAAGGATCTCGCCGAAGACCTGCGGGGGCGGCTCACCGCTCTGGAGAGCCGCGCGAAGGGGGCCGAAGCCGCGGTGCGAACGGAGGCCGAACGGACGCGCACACAGCTTATGGCCACATATCGCGAGCTGGGTGCGCGGACCGGTGACTTCGTGGTGCCGGAGCGAGAGGCCGGGCTTCGCTGTTTGGAATGGGTGCAAGAGGAGCTGCAGGAGCTCCCCACTGTCCTGGGGGGGTTAATGTCGTTCGCCTCCCTGGTCACCTGCGAGGGGGCGATGAACGCACTCTCTCGCGAAGGGTGTCGGCACTATGAGGCCTTCGACCAGGCAGATGAAGATTTTGGGCGAGACATCTATAAGGTCGAAGACCCCGTGGTGAAGGAGTCCGCCGGCGCCCTCTATGACCGGATGTGGGGTCTGTATGGTGGTGAAGTGGTCAGGGAGCGGGCCGAGGCTGCGAGGGCTCAGGTAACGTTGTCGTTTGTTCGACGTTTGCTGGATGTGGTCTGTGCGTGTGTTTGCTGACTTTTTGTATGTTTTGTTTTAGGCGGAGTGAGGCGAGCGGGTGGACGATTTCGGAGCACTGAACGACGCCCTGCCTGACCCGGAGCCGGAGCCGATGTAGAGTGTGGTGCCCTCGCTTGTGTATGTGTGTGAAGGCGTTTTGTACTAACTGATTCGTTCGGCTGCGCTGTGCTTGCTTGATTATATATAATTGGTCTTGGCGTGAATGGTTCGATGTTGTCGTTTCGGCCGTTGTTGTGCTAGTCCAGGTGTACCCTTAAGTGTCTTCTGCACAGATAGTCTTCGGTTTTTTCGCACTTGTTGTGTTAAACCGGCTGTACCCTTAGGCGACTTCCGCGCGGATAGTCTTCGCGATAGACTTAGATTTTTTCCGGCTGCACCCTTAGGCGACTTCTGCGCGGATAGTCTTCGCGATAGACTTAGATTTTTTTCCGGCTGCACCCTTAGGCGACTTCTGCGCGGATAGTCTTCGCGATAGACTTAGATTTTGTCCGCACTTGTTGTGCTAATCCGGCTGCACCCGTAGGCGACTTCGGCGCGGATAGTCTTCGCAATAGACTTAGAGTTTTTCCCGGCTGCACCCTTAGGCGACTTCTGCACGGATAGTCTTCGCGATAGACTTAGATTTTTTCCCGGCTGCACCCTTAGGCGACTTCTGCACGGATAGTCTTCGCGATAGACTTAGATTTTTTCTGCACTTGTTGTGCTAATCCGGCTGCACCCGTAGGCGACTTCGGCGCGGATAGTCTTCGCGATAGACTTAGATTTTTTCCCGGCTGCACCCTTAGGCGACTTCTGCACGGATAGTCTTCGCGATAGACTTAGATTTTTTTCCCGGCTGCACCCTTAGGCGACTTCTGCACGGATAGTCTTCGCGATAGACTTAGATTTTTTCTGCACTTGTTGTGCTAATCCGGCTGCACCCGTAGGCGACTTCGGCGCGGATAGTCTTCGCGATAGACTTAGATTTTTTCCCGGCTGCACCCTTAGGCGACTTCTGCACGGATAGTCTTCGCGATAGACTTAGATTTTTTCCCGGCTGCACCCTTAGGCGACTTCTGCACGGATAGTCTTCGCGATAGACTTAGATTTTTTCTGCACTTGTTGTGCTAATCCGGCTGCACCCGTAGGCGACTTCGGCGCGGATAGTCTTCGCGATAGACTTAGATTTTTTCCCGGCTGCACCCTTAGGCGACTTCTGCACGGATAGTCTTCGCGATAGACTTAGAGTTTTTCCCGGCTGCACCCGTAGGCGACTTCGGCGCGGATAGTCTTCGCGATAGACTTAGATTTTTTCCCGGCTGCACCCTTAGGCGACTTCTGCACGGATAGTCTTCGCGATAGACTTAGATTTTTTCCCGGCTGCACCCTTAGGCGACTTCTGCACGGATAGTCTTCGCGATAGACTTAGATTTTTTCTGCACTTGTTGTGCTAATCCGGCTGCACCCGTAGGCGACTTCGGCGCGGATAGTCTTCGCGATAGACTTAGATTTTTTCCCGGCTGCACCCTTAGGCGACTTCTGCACGGATAGTCTTCGCGATAGACTTAGATTTTTTCCCGGCTGCACCCTTAGGCGACTTCTGCACGGATAGTCTTCGCGATAGACTTAGATTTTTTCTGCACTTGTGCTAATCCGGCTGCACCCGTAGGCGACTTCGGCGCGGATAGTCTTCGCGATAGACTTAGATTTTTTCCCGGCTGCACCCTTAGGCGACTTCTGCACGGATAGTCTTCGCGATAGACTTAGATTTTTTCTGCACTTGTTGTGCTAATCCGGCTGCACCCGTAGGCGACTTCGGCGCGGATAGTCTTCGCGATAGACTTAGATTTTTTCCCGGCTGCACCCTTAGGCGACTTCTGCACGGATAGTCTTCGCGATAGACTTAGAGTTTTTCCCGGCTGCACCCGTAGGCGACTTCGGCGCGGATAGTCTTCGCGATAGACTTAGATTTTTTCCCGGCTGCACCCTTAGGCGACTTCTGCACGGATAGTCTTCGCGATAGACTTAGATTTTTTCCCGGCTGCACCCTTAGGCGACTTCTGCACGGATAGTCTTCGCGATAAACTTAGATTTTTTCTGCACTTGTTGTGCTAATCCGGCTGCACCCGTAGGCGACTTCGGCGCGGATAGTCTTCGCGATAGACTTAGATTTTTTCCCGGCTGCACCCTTAGGCGACTTCTGCACGGATAGTCTTCGCGATAGACTTAGATTTTTTCTGCACTTGTGCTAATCCGGCTGCACCCGTAGGCGACTTCGGCGCGGATAGTCTTCGCGATAGACTTAGATTTTTTCCCGGCTGCACCCTTAGGCGACTTCTGCACGGATAGTCTTCGCGATAGACTTAGATTTTTTCCCGGCTGCACCCTTAGGCGACTTCTGCACGGATAGTCTTCGCGATAGACTTAGATTTTTTCTGCACTTGTTGTGCTAATCCGGCTGCACCCGTAGGCGACTTCGGCGCGGATAGTCTTCGCGATAGACTTAGATTTTTTCCCGGCTGCACCCTTAGGCGACTTCTGCACGGATAGTCTTCGCGATAGACTTAGATTTTTTCCCGGCTGCACCCTTAGGCGACTTCTGCACGGATAGTCTTCGCGATAGACTTAGATTTTTTCTGCACTTGTGCTAATCCGGCTGCACCCGTAGGCGACTTCGGCGCGGATAGTCTTCGCGATAGACTTAGATTTTTTCCCGGCTGCACCCTTAGGCGACTTCTGCACGGATAGTCTTCGCGATAGACTTAGATTTTTTCTGCACTTGTTGTGCTAATCCGGCTGCACCCGTAGGCGACTTCGGCGCGGATAGTCTTCGCGATAGACTTAGATTTTTTCCCGGCTGCACCCTTAGGCGACTTTTGCACGGATAGTCTTCGCGATAGACTTAGAGTTTTTCCCGGCTGCACCCGTAGGCGACTTCGGCGCGGATAGTCTTCGCGATAGACTTAGATTTTTTCCCGGCTGCACCCTTAGGCGACTTCTGCACGGATAGTCTTCGCGATAGACTTAGATTTTTTCCCGGCTGCACCCTTAGGCGACTTCTGCACGGATAGTCTTCGCGATAAACTTAGATTTTTTCTGCACTTGTTGTGCTAATCTGGCTGCACCCGTAGGCGACTTCGGCGCGGATAGTCTTCGCGATAGACTTAGATTTTTTCCCGGCTGCACCCTTAGGCGACTTCTGCACGGATAGTCTTCGCGATAGACTTAGATTTTTTCCCGGCTGCACCCTTAGGCGACTTCTGCACGGATAGTCTTCGCGATAGACTTAGATTTTTTCTGCACTTGTGCTAATCCGGCTGCACCCGTAGGCGACTTCGGCGCGGATAGTCTTCGCGATAGACTTAGATTTTTTCCCGGCTGCACCCTTAGGCGACTTCTGCACGGATAGTCTTCGCGATAGACTTAGATTTTTTCCCGGCTGCACCCTTAGGCGACTTCTGCACGGATAGTCTTCGCGATAGACTTAGATTTTTTCTGCACTTGTTGTGCTAATCCGGCTGCACCCGTAGGCGACTTTGGCGCGGATAGTCTTCGCGATAGACTTAGATTTTTTCCCGGCTGCACCCTTAGGCGACTTCTGCACGGATAGTCTTCGCGATAGACTTAGATTTTTTCCCGGCTGCACCCTTAGGCGACTTCTGCACGGATAGTCTTCGCGATAGACTTAGATTTTTTCTGCACTTGTTGTGCTAATCCGGCTGCACCCGTAGGCGACTTCGGCGCGGATAGTCTTCGCGATAGACTTAGATTTTTTCCCGGCTGCACCCTTAGGCGACTTCTGCACGGATAGTCTTCGCGATAGACTTAGATTTTTTCTGCACTTGTTGTGCTAATCCGGCTGCACCCTTAGGCGACTTATAAGCGTTGGCCCTTGCCATATGAGCAAGAGGTTGGTTGTTGCATTGTGTTGCGCGTGGTGGCTGAAATGGCCCGGGTTTGATCCTCGCGGCCCTGCTTATTTTTTTGCTGGGCGGGAATTCGCAGGGGCGTTGGGCGGGAATTTCGGAGATTTTCGCAGGGCGCGTTGGGCGGGAATTTTGGAGATTTCGCAGGGCGCTGGGCGGGAGTTCGGGTGGCAGAACCAAAAGTGGCAGGCTACCCTTAGAGCCTTAATAAGTAGTAGAGATAGTCTTCGCGATAGACTTAGATTTTTTCCCGGCTGCACCCTTAGGCGACTTCTGCACGGATAGTCTTCGCGATAGACTTAGATTTTTTCTGCACTTGTGCTAATCCGGCTGCACCCGTAGGCGACTTCGGCGCGGATAGTCTTCGCGATAGACTTAGATTTTTTCCCGGCTGCACCCTTAGGCGACTTCTGCACGGATAGTCTTCGCGATAGACTTAGATTTTTTCTGCACTTGTTGTGCTAATCCGGCTGCACCCGTAGGCGACTTCGGCGTGGATAGTCTTCGCGATAGACTTAGATTTTTTCCCGGCTGCACCCTTAGGCGACTTCTGCACGGATAGTCTTCGCGATAGACTTAGAGTTTTTCCCGGCTGCACCTGTAGGCGACTTCGGCGCGGATAGTCTTCGCGATAGACTTAGATTTTTTCCCGGCTGCACCCTTAGGCGACTTCTGCACGGATAGTCTTCGCGATAGACTTAGATTTTTTCCCGGCTGCACCCTTAGGCGACTTCTGCACGGATAGTCTTCGCGATAGACTTAGATTTTTTCTGCACTTGTTGTGCTAATCCGGCTGCACCCGTAGGCGACTTCGGCGCGGATAGTCTTCGCGATAGACTTAGATTTTTTCCCGGCTGCACCCTTAGGCGACTTCTGCACGGATAGTCTTCGCGATAGACTTAGATTTTTTCCCGGCTGCACCCTTAGGCGACTTCTGCACGGATAGTCTTCGCGATAGACTTAGATTTTTTCTGCACTTGTGCTAATCCGGCTGCACCCGTAGGCGACTTCGGCGCGGATAGTCTTCGCGATAGACTTAGATTTTTTCCCGGCTGCACCCTTAGGCGACTTCTGCACGGATAGTCTTCGCGATAGACTTAGATTTTTTCCCGGCTGCACCCTTAGGCGACTGAAAGGGAATTAGGCTTACACCTAGTTCCTAAATAATTTTGGTGGTTGAATTGCCCAACACAAATATTGGACTAACTAGTTTGCTCTAGTGCATAAGTTATACAGGTGCAAAAGGTTCACATTTAGCCAATAAAAGACCAAGTGTTGGATTCAACAAAGGAGCAGCAAGGCAACCGAGGGCACCTCTGGCTGGAGGCACCGGACTGTCCGGTGTGCACCGGACATGTCCGGTGCGGCCAGAGGACTTCGACTCAAACTCTTCGCCCTCGGGAATTCTCGGAAGCCGGCGCGCTAAAATTCACCGGACTGTCCGGTGTGCACCGGACATGTCCGGTGCTCCAAGGAAACGCGGCCTCCGGAACTCGCCAGCCTCGGGTTCGCTCGGCAGCCGCTCCGCTAAAATTCACCGGACTGTCCGGTGTGCACCGGACTGTCCGGTGTGCCAGCGGAGCAACGGCTCTCTGCGGCGCCAACGGCTCCCTGCGGTGCATTAAATGCGCGCGCAGCGCGCGCAGACGTCAGGCTCGCCCATACCGGTGCACCGGACATCAAACAGTACATGTCCGGTGTGCACCGGACACCCAGGAGGGCCCAGAAGTCAGAAGCTCCAACGGTCAGAATCCAACGGCAATGGTGACGTGGCAGGGGCACCGGACTGTCCGGTGTGCACCGGACTGTCCGGTGCGCCATCGAACAGAGGAGTTCCAGCAACGGTCACTTTTGGTGGTTGGGGCTATAAATACCCCAACCACCCCACATTCATTGCCATCCAAGTTTTCCACTTCTCAACCTCTACAAGAGCTCTAGCATTCAATTCTAGACACACCAAATAGATCAAGTCCTCTCCAAATCCCACACAACTCCATAGTGACTAGAGAGAGTGATTTGCTTGTGTTCTTTCGAGCTCTTGCGCTTGGATCGCATTCTTTTCTTTCTCACTTGTTCTTGAGATCATCACTCAATTGTAACCAAGGCAAGAGGCACCAATTGTGTGGTGGCCCTTGCGGGGGAAGTTTTGTTCCCGGTTGATTGAGAAGAAGAGAAAGCTCACTCGATCCGTGGGATCGTTTGAGAGAGGGAAGGGTTGAAAAAGACCCGGCCTTTGTGGCCTCCTCAACGGGGAGTAGGTTTGCGAGAACCGAACCTCGGTAAAACAAATCCTCGTGTCACACTCTTATTTGCTTGCGATTTGTTTTGCGCCCTCTCTCGCGGACTCGTTTCTTTACTACTAACGCTAACCCGGCTTGTAGTTGTGATTATTTTTGTAAATTTCAGTTTCGCCCTATTCACCCCCCTCTAGGCGACTATCAATTGGTATCAGAACCCGGTACTTCATTAGAGCCTAACCGCTCGAAGTGATGTCGGGAGATCACACCAAGAGGGAGATGGAGACCGGCGATGACAAGCCCACTACAAGTCAAGGGAGCACTTCATCTTCATCGGAAGAGTCCCGCACCAAGAGAAGAGAGAAGAAGAAGAAATCCTCCAAGCGGAAGGAGAAAAGATCTTCCTCTTCTCACCACAAAGAGAAGAAGGAAAAATCTTCTTCTCACAAGCCGCATCGGAGTGGGGACAAGCACAAAAGGATGAGGAAGGTGGTCTACTACGAGACCGACACTTCATCGACATCTACCTCCGGCTCCGACGCGGCGTCCGTCACTTCTAAACGCCAAGAGCGTAAGAAGTATAGTAAGATTCCCCTACGCTACCCTCGCATTCCTAAACATACACCTTTACTATCCGTCCCATTAGGCAAACCACCAACTTTTAATGGTGAAGATTATGCTATGTGGAGTAATTTGATGCGATTTCATCTAACCTCTCTCCACAAAAGATTATGGGATATTGTTGAGTATGGTGTACAGGTACCATCCGTAGGGGATGAAGACTATGACACGGACGAAGTGGCCCAAATCGAGCACTTCAACTCCCAAGCCGCAACCATCCTCCTTGCCTCCCTAAGCAAGGAGGAATACAACAAAGTACAAGGGTTGAAGAACGCCAAGGAGATTTGGGACCTACTCAAGACGGCGCACGAGGGTGATGAACTCACCAAGATCACCAGGCGGGAAACGATCGAGGGGGAGCTCGGTCGCTTCCGTCTTCGCCAAGGAGAGGAGCCACAAGACATGTACAACCGGCTCAAGACCTTGGTGAACCAAGTGCGCAACCTCGGGAGCGCAAAATGGGATGACCACGAAGTGGTTAAGGTTATTCTAAGAGCCCTTATTTTCCTTAACCCTACTCAAGTACAATTAATTCGTGGCAATCCTAGATATATACAAATGACCCCCGAGGAAGTCATCGGGAATTTTGTTAGTTTTGAATGCATGATTAAGGGCTCCAAAAAGATCAACGAGCTTGATGAGCCTTCCACATCCGAGGCTCAACCCGTGGCCTTCAAGGCAACGGAGGAGAAGAAGGAGGAGTCTACACCAAGTAGACAACCAATTGACGCCTCCAAGCTCGACAACGAGGAGATGGCCCTAATCATCAAAAGCTTCCGGCAAATCCTCAAGCAACGGAAGGGGAAGGACTACAAATCCCGTTCCAAGAAGGTTTGCTACAAGTGTGGTAAGCCCGGTCACTTTATTGCTAAATGTCCATTATCAAGTGATAGTGACAGGGGTGACGACAAGAAGGGCAAGAGGAAGGAAAAGAAGAAGTACTACAAGAAGAAGGGCGGCGATGCCCATGTTTGTCGGGAGTGGGACTCCGACGAAAGCTCAAGCGACTCCTCCGACGACGAGGACGCCGCCAACATCGCCGTCACCAAGGGCCTCCTCTTCCCCAACGTCGGCCACAAGTGCCTCATGGCCAAGGACGGCAAAAAGAAGGTAAAATCAAAGTCCTCCACTAAATATGAAACATCTAGTGATGAGGATGATGATAAATATGAAGAGGATAATTTGCGTATTCTTTTTGCCAACCTTAACATGGAACAAAAAGAAAAATTAAATGAATTGATTAGTGCTATACATGAGAAGGATGATCTCTTGGATTCTCAAGAGGACTTCCTTATTAAAGAAAATAAAAAGCATGTTAAGGTTAAAAATGCTTATGCTCTAGAAAGAGAAAAATGTGAAAAATTGTCTAGTGAGCTAAGTATTTGCCATGAGACTTTAGACAACCTTAGAAATGAAAATGCCAATTTGTTAGCTAAGGTTGATTCTCCTATTTGCAATATTTCAATTCCTAGAAATGATAATAATGATTTGCTTGCTAGGATTGAAAAATTGAACATTTCTCTTGCTAGCCTTAGAAATGAGAATGAGAAATTAATTGCTAAGGCTAAGGATTTTGATGTTTGCAACACTACTATTTCTGACCTTAGAACTAAGAATGATTTGTTGCATGCTAAGGTTATTGAATTAAAGTCTTGCAAACCCTCTACATCTACTATTGAGCATGTGTCCATTTGCACTAGATGTAGAGATATTAATGTTGATGCTATCCATGATCACCTTACCTTAATTAAAAAACAAAATGATCACATAGCACAACTTAATGCTAAAATTAGAGAGCATGACTTAGAAAATGAAAAATTTAAATTGGCTAGAAGCATGCTCTATAATGGGAGACGCCCGGGCATTAAGGACGGCATTGGCTTCCAAAGGGGAGACAATGTCAAAATTAATGCCCCTCCTAAGAACTTGTCTAACTTTGTTAAGGGCAAGGCTCCCATGCCTCAGGATAACGAGGGTTACATTTTGTACCCTGCCGGGTATCCTGAGAGTAAAATTAAGAAAATTCATTCTAGGAAGTCTCACTCTGGACCTAATTATGCTTTTATGTATAAGGGTGAGACATCTAGATCTAGGCAACCAACCCATGCCAAGTTGCCTAGAAAGAAAACTCTTAATGCATCAAATGATCATAGCATTTCATTTAAAACTTTTGATGCATCTTATGTTTTAACTAACAAATCCGGCAAGGTAGTTGCCAAAATTGTTGGGGGCAAACACAAGGGCTCCAAGACTTGTGTTTGGGTACCCAAAGTTCTTGTATCTAATGCCAAAGGACCCAAAACCGTTTGGGTACCTAAAACAAAGAACTAAACTTGTTTTGTAGGTTTATGCATCCGGGGGCACAAGTTGGATACTCGACAGCGGGTGCACAAACCACATGACCGGGGAGAAAAGGATGTTCTCCTCATATGAGAAAAACCAAGATCCCCAACGAGCTATCACATTCGGGGATGGAAATCAAGGTTTGGTCAAAGGTTTGGGTAAAATTGCTATATCTCCTGACCATTCTATTTCCAATGTTTTTCTTGTAGATTCATTAGATTACAATTTGCTTTCCGTATCCCAATTATGTCAAATGGGCTACAACTGTCTTTTTACTGATACAGGTGTTACTGTCTTTAGAAGAAGTGATGATTCAATAGCTTTTAAGGGAGTGTTAGAGGGTCAGCTATACTTAGTAGATTTTAATAGAGCTGAACTCGACACTTGCTTGATTGCTAAGACTAACTTGGGTTGGCTCTGGCACCGCCGACTAGCCCATGTTGGAATGAAGAATCTTCACAAGCTTCTAAAGGGAGAACACATTTTGGGACTAACCGATGTTCATTTTGAGAAAGACAGGATTTGTAGCGCATGCCAAGCTGGGAAGCAAGTTGGGATACATCATCCACACAAAAATATCATGACTACCGACAGGCCACTAGAGCTCCTACATATGGATCTATTCGGCCCGATCGCTTACATAAGCATCGGCGGTAGTAAGTATTGTCTTGTAATTGTGGATGATTATTCTCGCTTCACTTGGGTATTCTTTTTGCAGGAAAAATCACAAACCCAAGAGACCTTAAAGGGATTCTTGAGACGGGCTCAAAATGAGTTCGGCTTAAGGATCAAGAAAATTAGAAGCGACAATGGGACGGAGTTCAAGAACTCTCAAATAGAAGGCTTTCTTGAGGAGGAGGGCATCAAGCATGAGTTCTCTTCTCCCTACACTCCACAACAAAATGGTGTAGTGGAGAGGAAGAATCGAACTCTATTGGACATGGCAAGAACCATGCTTGATGAGTACAAGACACCGGATCGGTTTTGGGCCGAGGCGGTCAACACCGCCTGCTACGCCATCAACCGATTATATCTTCATCGAATCCTCAAGAAGACATCCTATGAACTCCTAACCGGTAAAAAGCCCAATATTTCATATTTTAGAGTTTTTGGTAGCAAATGTTTTATACTTGTTAAAAGAGGTAGAAAATCTAAATTTGCTCCTAAAACTGTAGAAGGCTTTTTACTAGGATATGACTCAAACACAAGGGCATATAGAGTCTTTAACAAGTCCTCAGGACTTGTTGAAGTTTCTTGTGACGTTGTGTTTGATGAGACTAACGGCTCTCAAGTAGAGCAAGTTGATCTTGATGATGTAGGTGAAGAACAGGCTCCATGCATAGCGCTAAGGAACATGTCCATCGGGGATGTGTGTCCTAAGGAATCCGAAAAGCCTCCAAATGCACAAGATCAACCATCCTCCTCCATGCAAGCATCTCCACCAACTCAAGTTGAGGATGAGGCTCAAGATGTTGAACAAGAAAATCAAGAAGATGAGCCACCTCAAAATGACGGCAACGATCAAGGGGGAGATTCAAATGATGAAGACAAGGAGGATGAACAACCAAGGCCGCCACACCCAAGAGTCCACCAAGCAATCCAACGAGATCACCCCGTCGACACCATCCTCGGCGACATTCATAAGGGGGTAACTACTCGATCTCGTGTTGCTCATTTTTGTGAACATTACTCGTTTGTTTCCTCTATTGAGTCACACAGGGTAGAGGAAGCACTTCAAGATTCGGATTGGGTGATGGCAATGCAAGAGGAGCTCAACAACTTCACGAGGAACGAGGTATGGCACTTAGTTCCACGTCCTAACCAAAATGTTGTAGGAACCAAGTGGGTTTTCCGCAACAAGCAAGACGAGCATGGTGTGGTGACTAGGAACAAAGCTCGACTCGTGGCCAAGGGATATTCACAAGTCGAAGGTTTGGATTTTGGTGAAACCTATGCACCCGTAGCTAGGCTTGAGTCAATTCGTATATTATTAGCCTATGCTACTTACCATGGCTTCAAGCTTTATCAAATGGACGTGAAGAGTGCCTTCCTCAATGGACCAATCAAGGAGGAGGTCTATGTTGAGCAACCTCCCGGCTTTGAAGACAGTGAGTATCCTAACCATGTTTATAGGCTCTCAAAGGCGCTTTATGGGCTCAAGCAAGCCCCAAGAGCATGGTATGAATGCCTTAGAGATTTCCTTATTGCAAATGGCTTCAAAGTCGGCAAGGCCGATCCTACTTTATTCACTAAAACTCTTGACAACGATTTGTTCGTATGCCAAATTTATGTTGATGATATTATATTTGGGTCTACTAACAAATCTACATGTGAAGAATTTAGTAGGATCATGACACAGAAATTCGAGATGTCGATGATGGGGGAGTTGAAATATTTCTTAGGATTTCAAGTCAAGCAACTCCAAGAGGGCACCTTCATTAGCCAAACGAAGTATACTCAAGACATTCTAAGCAAATTTGGAATGAAGGATGCCAAGCCCATCAAGACACCCATGGGAACTAATGGACATCTCGACCTCGACACGGGAGGTAAGTCCGTGGATCAAAAGGTATACCGGTCGATGATTGGTTCATTGCTTTACTTATGTGCATCTCGACCGGACATTATGCTTTCCGTTTGCATGTGTGCAAGATTTCAAGTCGACCCTAAGGAATCACACCTTACGGCCGTAAAACGAATCTTGAGATATTTGGCTTTTACTCCTAAGTTTGGGCTTTGGTACCCTCGGGGATCCACATTTGATTTGATTGGTTATTCGGATGCCGATTGGGCGGGGTGTAGGATTAATAGGAAGAGCACATCGGGGACTTGCCAGTTCTTGGGAAGATCCTTGGTGTCATGGGCTTCAAAGAAGCAAAATTCGGTCGCTCTTTCTACCGCCGAAGCCGAGTACATTGCCGCCGGTCATTGTTGCGCGCAATTGCTTTGGATGAGGCAAACCCTGCGGGACTACGGTTACAAATTAACCAAAGTCCCTTTGCTATGTGACAATGAGAGTGCAATCAAAATGGCCGACAATCCCGTCGAGCACAGCCGCACTAAGCACATAGCCATTCGGTATCATTTTCTTCGGGATCACCAACAAAAGGGGGATATCGAGATTTCTTATATTAATACTAAAGATCAATTAGCCGATATCTTTACCAAACCACTTGATGAACAATCTTTTACCCGACTTAGGCATGAGCTTAATATTCTTGATTCTAGGAATTTCTTTTGCTAGTCTTGCACGCATAGCACATGAATATACCTTTGATCATGTCTCTTTTATATATGCTATGACTAATGTGTTTTCAAGTGTATTTCAACCTAAGTCATAGGTGTATTGAAAGGGAATTGGAGTCTTCGGCGAAGACAAAGGCTTCCACTCCGTTCTACTACTCATCCTTCGCCGTCGCTCCGCATCATCTCTCCAACGTTGGTATAACCTTCACTCATTTATTTCATGACCAAAGGGGGAGAATGTACTTCATTGGGCTCTAATGATTCCGTTTTTGGCGATTCATGCCAAAGGGGGAGAAAATATGAGCCCAAAGCAAAAGGACCGCACCACCACCTAATTTCATAAATTTGATAATTTTATATTGGTAAACTTCAAAATTGGTATCTCGTTGTGTTCTAAGAAGGGAGTAACGAGTATTTTCAAAATTGTTGTCTTAAAACCCTCTTGAACACTAAGAGGAGACCTTATTTGAGGGGGAGTTTTGCTTAGTCAAAGGAAAAGCATTGGAAATAGGGGGAGAAAATTCCATATCTTGAAAATGCTTTGCAAAATCTTTTTCATTTACCTTTGACTATCTTGCAAAAGTACTTTGAAAAGAATTTACAAAAGAATTTGCAAAAACAAAACTCGTGGTGCAAATATGGTCCAATATGTCAAAAACAAAAAAAAACCATCCGTGCGCATCATATAAGTTTATATTGGCTCAATTCCAAGCAACCTTTGCACTTACATTATGTAAACTAGTTCAATTATGCACTTCTATATTTGCTTTGGTTTGTGTTGGCATCAATCACCAAAAAGGGGGAGATTGAAAGGGAATTAGGCTTACACCTAGTTCCTAAATAATTTTGGTGGTTGAATTGCCCAACACAAATATTGGACTAACTAGTTTGCTCTAGTGCATAAGTTATACAGGTGCAAAAGGTTCACATTTAGCCAATAAAAAGACCAAGTGTTGGATTCAACAAAGGAGCAGCAAGGCAACCGAGGGCACCTCTGGCTGGAGGCACCGGACTGTCCGGTGTGCACCGGACATGTCCGGTGCGGCCAGAGGACTTCGACTCAAACTCTTCGCCCTCGGGAATTCTCGGAAGCCGGCGCGCTAAAATTCACCGGACTGTCCGGTGTGCACCGGACATGTCCGGTGCTCCAAGGAAACGCGGCCTCCGGAACTCGCCAGCCTCGGGTTCGCTCGGCAGCCGCTCCGCTAAAATTCACCGGACTGTCCGGTGTGCACCGGACTGTCCGGTGTGCCAGCGGAGCAACGGCTCTCTGCGGCGCCAACGGCTCCCTGCGGTGCATTAAATGCGCGCGCAGCGCGCGCAGACGTCAGGCTCGCCCATACCGGTGCACCGGACATCAAACAGTACATGTCCGGTGTGCACCGGACACCCAGGAGGGCCCAGAAGTCAGAAGCTCCAACGGTCAGAATCCAACGGCAATGGTGACGTGGCAGGGGCACCGGACTGTCCGGTGTGCACCGGACTGTCCGGTGCGCCATCGAACAGAGGAGTTCCAGCAACGGTCACTTTTGGTGGTTGGGGCTATAAATACCCCAACCACCCCACATTCATTGCCATCCAAGTTTTCCACTTCTCAACCTCTACAAGAGCTCTAGCATTCAATTCTAGACACACCAAATAGATCAAGTCCTCTCCAAATCCCACACAACTCCATAGTGACTAGAGAGAGTGATTTGCTTGTGTTCTTTCGAGCTCTTGCGCTTGGATCGCATTCTTTTCTTTCTCACTTGTTCTTGAGATCATCACTCAATTGTAACCAAGGCAAGAGGCACCAATTGTGTGGTGGCCCTTGCGGGGGAAGTTTTGTTCCCGGTTGATTGAGAAGAAGAGAAAGCTCACTCGATCCGTGGGATCGTTTGAGAGAGGGAAGGGTTGAAAAAGACCCGGCCTTTGTGGCCTCCTCAACGGGGAGTAGGTTTGCGAGAACCGAACCTCGGTAAAACAAATCCTCGTGTCACACTCTTATTTGCTTGCGATTTGTTTTGCGCCCTCTCTCGCGGACTCGTTTCTTTACTACTAACGCTAACCCGGCTTGTAGTTGTGATTATTTTTGTAAATTTCAGTTTCGCCCTATTCACCCCCCCTCTAGGCGACTATCAGCGACTTCTGCACGGATAGTCTTCGCGATAGACTTAGATTTTTTCTGCACTTGTTGTGCTAATCCGGCTGCACCCGTAGGCGACTTCGGCGCGGATAGTCTTCGCGATAGACTTAGATTTTTTCCCGGCTGCACCCTTAGGCGACTTCTGCACGGATAGTCTTCGCGATAGACTTAGATTTTTTCTGCACTTGTTGTGCTAATCCGGCTGCACCCTTAGGCGACTTATAAGCGTTGGCCCTTGCCATATGAGCAAGAGGTTGGTTGTTGCATTGTGTTGCGCGTGGTGGCTGAAATGGCCCGGGTTTGATCCTCGCGGCCCTGCTTATTTTTTTGCTGGGCGGGAATTCGCAGGGGCGTTGGGCGGGAATTTCGGAGATTTTCGCAGGGCGCGTTGGGCGGGAATTTTGGAGATTTCGCAGGGCGCTGGGCGGGAGTTCGGGTGGCAGAACCAAAAGTGGCAGGCTACCCTTAGAGCCTTAATAAGTAGTAGAGATTTGAAGATTTTGATGAGGCAACGGGGTTAAGGGCCAAAATTGATCCCGTTTTGGTGCTTGATGCCAAAGGGGGAGAAATTAAGGCCAAAGCAATAAATGGATCAGCTACCACTTGAGAAATTTTGAAAATAGTAGAATAGAGCTTTTGGTTTGTCAAAACTCTCTTATTGTCTCTCTTGTCAAAAGTTGGCCTCTTGTAGGGAGAATGGTTGAGCTTTTGGTTTGTCAAAACTCTCTTATTGTGTCACACCCGGGTTTTAGGGGTCCAAAACCCGGGCGCGAACATAATCACCAGGTGTGCTGGGACCAAGTCTCACACATATGATGAATCATGGCACAGGATCGAATGTCACATCTTTATATATAACAGGAGTTCTATACAGAATAAATAATTACATTATAAGGAGACAACGGTCCAGCAACCCAAAGTTGACTGGGAGACGACGACCTAGACCTCTCACGAAAACATCGCAGCATCCTCCATGCGCCTCATCCGGCGGTACCTGTTCTTGACCTGTGGGGGGGGTGTGAGACAGCAAGAGTGAGCTCACATACGTTCATCGCTCAACAAGTTGTGGGGAATAATGTGCATGAACTCGCCAAAGGTGGGAGCTCACGTGAAGTGTAAGGCTTACCAAAGAAGATGGTTAGAGCTGAGCATTGCTTTTAAAGTTGGTCAAAATTTTATTAGCAGTTACTAAGTGTAAGTAAATACCAACCCAGTTAAATAGTAGAACAAAGGTAACAACTTCACCTGCGATGCAATGCATATGACAAATTGAGTTTAAGTTCCATAGTTTAAACATCAGAGAGTCCTGAGCTGCTCATGACTGTGAGCTCGGCTAGTATACCAGTTTTACACTCTGCAGAGGTTGTACCCTTTACCCACAAGTCGTGTATCCCATGTCGCCAGGGTTTGCAAGGCCCTTAGACACTACCGAGGTGAATGGCTAGGGATCCACTACGAGGCCTTTACAAAGTTCCATTAGCTTCCGAAAACCCGCTACAGTTTATAGGAAGTTCCAATGCAGGAATCCCTTGCAGGACCGCCATCGCAGCAAAATCCTCCCGAGGGCCTCCCTACACTGACCACTCCCCTACTGCCCTTGCCCCTTTCGGGTAAGGTAGTCTTCCACTAGCTTTCCTAATTAATCAGCCAAGGGGTCCCATTCCTCCCTTGTGGTGGCACGTGTTACTCAAGTTAAGCTCTATGTTCCAATTAACATTAATGATATCAACATGAACATAAACAGAATAACAACAAGAATTGGAACATAGAGGTAATAAATGATTATCCCAAAACCATATAAAGCAATAGCAAACTACCCAAGTGATTCAGGGGTAAACAAGGTATAAAGATAGACAAACTGGGGTATCCTATTGGGTCCCATCAAAGTTAACCTATGCATGGATAATTGATATTAAAGAACATTATTGGGTAAAAAGTGGTCAAGGGCACAACTTGCCTGGGACTTGAGATTCCAGGTACCAGGATGATCTTCAGATGACTCGTGACCTCACTGCTAGTCGTAGCAATTCAAACAAACATGGTATAGGCAGAATTAACATTACACCAAACATAAGGACAAAATACACATTAATAATATACATATTAAAATAAGATCACAGGAAAAAGAATTATTAATTTTTGAGTTATAGAATTCAAGTTATGAATTTCCTAAGATTTAAGGTGATTATAATAGGATTAGATGATAAATTAATTTCCTAACAGAGTTCATGTCAAAACAGTGATTCTAAATGATAGAGAATATTATTACAAAATTTTAGGAATTGGAATGGTTCAATTTGGAGCTAAAATGAATTTTCTATGAATTATCTAAGTTCTAGCAATTATTTTTGTATTAAAAATCTAATTTCTAATTCATTTAATCACTTTAATACTGCACTGGACTGGGCCTCAATTAATGGGAAACGCAGGGGCTGTTTAACAAATAACCCGAGACTCAGTCAACAGTGAACGTGGACGGCGGGTTGATTCCACAAAACCCCGAGGGCTCTTATGCAAAGATGGCACGGTGAAGGGGTATCGGTCATCGTGGGCCGTTGGATCGAAAGCCGAGCGCCCAGATTAGATCGGCGCGGCCGTGAAACGGTACGCGATTCTAACCGTCCGATCGACGACCGACGACGCGGATTTAAAATACCCCGACTCGCCCCGGATTCGCCCGATCGAGATCGAACGGCCCAGGACGACTCAGCGAATCGGTACGCGTAAATCTAATCACAGCCGTCCCATAAGGATCCGACGGCGCACGCCTTCCGCCCCAACAGGGCCTACACGCCCGGCGGCGCCGCCCCGCACGCTCGGCGGAGCACGCCGGCGAGGTCGTCAATCGGCCGTTCCCGAGCTCCAAACTCAAATTGAACCGAGCTAATCATAGAGGGGGACGAGGCGAGCATGGTGTACGGGTCCATACCGAGAATCGCACCGTGAAGTGCCTTGGCCACGGAGAGGAGCGGACCCGCGGCGGCGCACGAGCGACGGTGACGAATTCCGGAGCCGCCGGTGGACAATCCTTGGTAATTCAGTCGCGGTTGCCTTCAATGCAGCCGAAGGGAGCCCCTGGGTTCCCCAATTCGAGCCCGGTCGTCGGCGAGCCCGGATTTGCCCGCGGCGGGTATCTCTCGGTGGACGCGATTATGGTGGTGGCGGCGGCTCACGGGTGGATGGAGGGAAGGGGTCGCGGAGCTTCGGCTTTTATGCACCACTGTGAAGTCCGAGCGGAGTGAACCAAACGGCGATCACGGCGGCGTCCGCGCGGTCCGCCCGCCGCGTTCGGCAAGGTCGTTGAAGACGGCCTGACGTGCGGGCCCCGCGGACCAGAGAAAGGGAGGGAGGAGCGAACGCGGTGGAGACCGACGAGTGGGGCCCGCGAGGCGGTGACCAGGCGTGCGCGCGGGAGAGGCCAGGGCGAGGCTGACACGGCGGTCCCACCTGTCGGCGCCAAGAATCGGAGTTGGGCCGCCGCGCGCGTGAAAATGGGAAGATGGGCCGAATTTGGTGTTCTTGGCCCACATAGGGTTTTATTCATTTTCTTTTTCTTTTCTATTTTCTTTTCTCCATTTTCAAATCCAATTTGAGTTCAAGTTTAAATTCAAACTTTGTGAATAACTTGTCCTCAGTTTGAAAGGTATAATTTAATAATATAAGTGTGAAGGATGTTTATTCTGATTTTTATTTTATTTTATGTAGTATTTTTCTTAGTCCTTCCCTTCTCTTTTATTTTCTATTTTCTATTCCAAATTCAAATTTATACTTCTATTTTAGTTTTTCAGATTTTTCAAATGTATCAATTGAAACCCAAAGGTGAATATAAACCATACTATTTTAATTTTACTAATTTAAGCTTTATTCTCCTTGTTATTTATTTCATGGGATGTATAAATGGTTTCCTTTAAAAGAAAAATCCTTTTCTCATCATTTTTCTTATTTCCCAATTTCCAAAGCATTATGATACTTTGCTCAGATTTCTTCTACCAATCCCAAATTCAGAATTTGGGTGTTACATATTGTCTCTCTTGTCAAAAGTTGGCCTCTTGGTGGGAAAATAGTTGATTATGGGGAAAAGGGGGAGTTTTTGAAATCTTTGATCAATTTCTCTTGGAACGACTCTCTTTATGTCTCTACAAGTGTGTTTGACTTAGAGATAGGAAATCGAGTTTGTTTTGCAAAAACAAACCAAGTGGTGGCAAAAGTATGATCCAAATATGCCAAAGTTGAATCAAAACAATTTGTGTTCTTATTTGCATTGATAGTGCACTTGTTCTAGTTGCTTTGTGTTGTGTTGGCATAAATCACCAAAAAAGGGGGAGATTGAAAGGGAAATGTGCCCTTGGGCCATTTCTAAGTATTTTGGTGATTGAGTGCCAACACAAGTGCTTAAGTGTTAATCTATGCCAAATGTTGGACAAAGTGAAAATCGAGAGTAAATGTATGTTTCTAAGACTTAGTACATTGTTTTGGAGACTAATGCGTTGTGTCTAAGTGCTGGAAACAGGAGAAATCAAATTGGAAAAGAGATGGATGTGTTCAGCCAAAGTTTGCTCAGTCTGGGTGCACCGGACAGTGTCCGGTGGTGCACCAGACAGTGTCCGGTGCGCCAGGCTGGCGACTGTCAACTTGCTGCTCTCGGGGCTTCGACGGTGGTGTACGGCTATAAATCATTGGACTGTTCAGTGGTGCACCGGACTGTCCGGTGAGCCATTCACAGGCGAACTCCTCGTTCTCGGGAGATGATTAACGGCGTACGGCTATAATTCACCGAACTGTCCGGTGAGCCAACAGTCAGCCGAGCCAACGGTCGGCCGAGGATTCCGCGCGTGACGCGTGGCCGAGCCAACGATCACAATGGGGCACCGGACTGTCCGGTGTGCACCGGACAGTGTCCGGTGCGCCAACGACTCTGAATCTCCAACGGTCGGCTTCGCCAAATAAGGAAAGAAATCCACACCGGACAGTGTCCGGTGGTGCACCGGACTGTCCGGTGCGCCAGGCGACTGAAGGCAAGAATTGCCTTCCTGGAATGCTCTCAACGGCTCCTAGCTGCCTTGGGGCTATAAAAGGAGGCCCTAGGTGCATGGAGGAGCACACCAAGTGTTGGGGGCCTTCGGCTTCCGAAGGTCCTCAAAAACATGATTTGACAATATTTTCCGAGTGAAACATGTGAACAGGTATCTTCGGAGTCAGGTTGCGGGTGTACAAGAGCATGGTTAAGACGAAGCTTGACTGGGGTGGAAAGCGATCACGACGAAGGATAAGACGATCACGAAGCTACGTGCAGAAAAGCTTCGGCATGACGGCAGAAAAGAGGAACCGACTTAAGGATGAAAAGTCAAATTAAACCTCGAAGGATTGCTATAAAGTTATTGTCAAATGTAAAGGGCATCAATGTAATTTTACACGGGCTGCGTCCCGTGTCTATAAATAGATGAACAGTACTCCCGTACTGTTCACGCTGATCTGGCATACGCTTTTTCGCATCACGACTGTACCTTTACTTTCCATCAATCTGAAGGTACATTTGTAATTTGTTTTTATGAATTTGGTAATAAAAATAAGTTGATGATAATACTCGTATCATTACTCGTGTTTTATATATGTGTGCTCTTTTTTACCATCTATCAATCATACGAAGGTCTTTTCTTTTGTAACCTTCGTCCAAGATTCATTATATCCGAAGGGACATAATGTTTTTAAGGACGAAGGAGTTTAACATTTAACACTTTTTATGTTGCCTTGTTCTTAATTCTTAGCATTTGAGAACAAGTCCCCAACATTGGCGCCCACCTCCGGTGAACTCACGTCCATTTTTTGAGTTTTGAACACCTTCGGCAAGCGTCACCTTCGTCATGCCGCCTAAAAAAGCTTCAGCGATAGGGGCTGCCACTCTGCAGTCGCTGGACCCCAATCAAGATGTCGTTTCTCTTAGGGAGGCCCAGAGCCAGAAGAGAAAGGTCACCAGTCCAACGCCTTCGGAGGACGACTTGGATCAAGAAATCCAAAATTTGGAGATGATCAATCAACAGGTCCAACGGAAGAAGGAGAAGATGGCTCGCCTAGCTGATCTTCAAAGGCAGATAGACGAAGCCTCTGAAGAGCTTCGACATCTTGCTCAAGATGATCAGAACCAAAGGCCCCCGCGCAGAGAGCTTCATCAAGAGGGCTTCTACAACGAGGGCGACTGGTATGAAGATTTCCATCACGGAAATTTTGCTTTTGATGATACTTCTCCCCTGTCAACAGAACTGCAGGCTACTCCTTGGCCACAATCTTACCAGCCACCCTAGCTCCCCATGTACGACGGTCATTCAGATCCGAAACAATTCCTAATGAGCTATGAAGCAACCATATCTTCGTATGGTGGCAACACAACGGTCATGGCAAAGTCTTTTGTCATGGCTGTCAGGAGTGTGGCACAAACCTGGTACTCCTCTCTTAGGCTAGGGACAATCACCTCATGGCAAAAGCTGAAGGATATGTTGATAACCAGCTTCCAAGGGTTTCAGACGAAGCCAGTCACTGCTCAAGCTTTATTCCAGTGCACCCAGGATCACGAAGAATACCTTCAGGCATATGTCTGAAGGTTCCTACGTCTGAGGGCACAGGCACCAACAGTGCCCAATGAAATTGTCATTGAGGCCATGATCAAGGGGCTTCGACTAGGACCTTCAGCTCAGTACTTTGCCAGGAAGCCTCCTCAAACTTTGGAGAAGCTGCTCCAGAAGATGGACGAGTATATTCGAGCCGACAATGATTTTCGCCAAAGAAGGGAGGAAACTTTCAGGTTCTCTGAAATGACCAGGGGCTTCGGAGGAAGATTTTATCCGAGGCACGTTAGGTCAGTTCACAATTCTACTCAAAATGATGACAAAGGGAGTCAACAGCAAAGGCCACAGTGCTCCTCGCAAGCTTCGGGGCAACAACAAAGCTCTTTCCGGCCACCAGCGCCAAGGGGCAGAGGCGCCAGGGGCTTCGGGGGAAGATTTGGAGATCAACCAAGAAAAATTTACTGCCTATTTTGTGGTGAAGGCAAGGGCCATACCACCAGGATGTGCCATGTTACCATCCAGAAGCAAAAGGAGCTAGCAGAAGCTGCAGCGCAACAGAGCTAGCCGAAGCAGGTTATGCATACTGTTTCGTACCATTCGCCTTACATTCCAGAATATGTAGGCAATCACCCTGCAGCCTCTGTTGCTTCGGCAAGCCAACCCCAAGCTTCTTGGCAACAGCTTCCACCGCCACCACCAATACAACGAGCTCCGCAGCCAGAAGGGAGCCAGCACTCTCACCCCCAGAGGGACTTCAGAGAGGCGTCCGAAGCTCACACAGTCAATAGCACTGTGCCAGAGTCGAAGCACATTTACTGACAAAATATCCTACCTCGACAACAGCTTTTTGCATTTTCGCATTCAGTTTTACTTTCTTTGTACTAAAGAACAATTATGGGAAGTTTAAGTGTCTTTTATCGTTTTTTCAAATTTTTGTAACAGTTTAGCTTATTATCATAATGAAAATATATCTTCTCCATAGGCTTGAGTTGCCGAAGCACAAGAATTTTTGGTGGCACGGAGAACCTTCGAATTATCAAAAACTTGTTCTAAGGAACGCACTGTAACTTCTTCGAAGTAGTAAAAAGTCGTTCCTAAGGGAGCGCAGTGTAAGTTTTCTGCTCAAAAGTCGTTCCGAAGGGAATGCAGAGCTTACAGCGAAAAATAAACGCTGATTCCGCTGAAAGTAAAAGGCGAAGAAGCTCCTAAGGGAGGCTTACAGCGAAAAATAAACGCTGATTCCGCTGAAAGTAAAAGGCGAAGAAGCTCCTAAGGGAGGCTTACAGCGAAAAGTCAGCGCTGAGATAAAAAGATTATGTGCTCTATTGCAGGGATGTGTGTATCTTCGGCATAAATATCATTTTGCATAGCATAACATCATCACATCATTTTGCATAACATAAGCATCATACATCATATCGCATGTAGAACAAGAAGGGGACACAGTATTGATCTTCGAAGAATGTTTTGAAAAAGAGAAAATCCTGCTAAGGCACAAGATAAATTGAGAAGAAGTGTAGCTTCATTAGAGAGACAACATAAAACTTTTTTATAGCTTCGAAGAATGTTTTCACGAAGCTTGGATATTCTTCATCAGAGAAGTATGGAAATTCTTGTGATACATAAAATATTTTCTTCACAAAGCATGAAAAGAAGGGAAGGTGTTTTTTTCGCCGAAGGCTCAAAAAACGGTATGTATGCAAAATTTCATGCATCGTAAAGAATTGAACCATAAAAAGATTATATATTACATTCAAAGTTACAAAGTTTAACACATGTCACATTCCAAATATTTTTACAATAGTATTTAATCTTCCCTAAGAACTACTTCTGCAGCTTCGTTCAGTAGCTGATCGACAACTTTGTCCATGATGGCTTCGGCCATTTTTCTAATTTCATCGTCTCCCTTTGGGTGGGGGCCCGGAGACGCCTCAGCAGGTTCTGAGGGAGGAGAGGATACGGCTATATTACTATTACAAACCGTGAATAAAGTTTGAAATAAAAAATTACAACACAATAAAAACCACTAGTTAATACCTATTTGCCCTTCAGGCCCTGAGCTTTTCTCAGCAGCCTCTGCTACCTTCCTAGCATCATGGATGCCTTTTTCGCTTCTTTGAATGATTTCTTGAGCCATCTCTCGGCCGCCATTGTCCCAAATGTCGGTGAAAAATTTTCCACCGACCTGGCTTGCTTTGGCTGAAGGGTCTTTAATATCTTTAGAGGATAAAGCAGCTTCAGATTGTGCTAAAGATTTCACATGCTCGCACCCTTTCTTCTCCAAAATAGTAACAATTCCCCTGGCGCCCTAAAAAGCACAAATGTCCCCGCGACTATTCAAGATTTCCTCGAAGGCCTCAGCTTCGTGACTGATCCATTCAATCGGGCCTTCTGGATTCCCCCTTGTGAAATTTTCTTCACTAGAGAACGCGCCAACGCTGGCGAAGCTGGATTTTATCTTCTTAACACACTCCATGGATTTATCATAGCACCTTTTCTTGGAAGCATGAAGCTTTTCAACATTTATTTCCAAATTATTTGCCCATTGATCACTTAGTTCTCGTTTTGTTTCTTCAAGAATGCGTTCTTCTTTAGCTCGGGCTAATTGTTTCCGAAGATCTTCGATTTCGCGCTTCTGAGCTTCGGCTTGAGTTTTAGAATTAGCTTCGTTTTCCTTTATCTTATCCACCAATGTAAGCAGAATTTTGTCCTTTTCCAAGGCTTCGTTTCTTAGCCTGATAACCTCTGTTCGAAGGTTGTTAAGAGCAATAGTGCAGCTCTCATCTTCAGCATTCTTTTGTGCCCTTAAGGCATTGCTAAGTATTAAGCCCTATTCAAAAGAACGAATGGATTAACATAAGAACAAAAGACTAATTTAAAACTCATAAACTTCAAAATTTACAATTTTTACCTTCAGACTATTGTATGCAAGGCTATCCGCAAGATCGTCCTTCGTCATGGCGCAAAGGCCAGCTTCAAGCTTCGGGAACCCCATGCTTCTAGCCATCTCCCGGCAGACGGATAATTCTTTATTGTCTGGGAGACAGTATAGGAAGTCATCTTCGTCTGTCCCATTGAACACTACGGCCCCCTTCGGATACTTCAGTTCTCGGGCATAGTGATTAGCTTCAAAAATCTCTTCTTCAAATAATTTCTTTCCCGAAGCAAGCCGCACAATATAATCACGTATTTTGGAAGATGCTTCGGGGGCGGCAGTGTCAATTTCCTCAATCAAAATCGGCTGTGTCATTTTTGTTTTTTTCGGTTTCCAAAGTTGCCTCTGTTAATTTTGTTTCTTCAGCTTTCAAATGTTTTACCTTGGTGGGCTCTGAAGGCCCAGCTTCAGTTTCAAATTGTTGTTTCAAAGCTTCAGCAACAAAGGCTTCAGTAGACACTTCAGAAGCTTCAACAGTTTTCTTCGGAGTTATGCTTGAAGATTTAATTGTTTCCAAAACATCCAGCACATTAACCATCCTTTTTCTTTTCGGGGTCGCTGCTGGACCCTTTTGGATTTTTGTTGAAGGACTTAAAATTTCTAATGTTTTTGCTTCTTCAGTCCTCGGTTCTTCTGTTTTCTCTGTTGCTGGTACTTCGGCCATTTCTTCGATTTTTGGCACTAGAGTTGGTTCTCTAGCTTCGGTGGCCCAAGAGGCCTCACCAATAAACTCAGGCACTGTGGCCGGTTCAATATAACGTGGCCGGTGTGTGAGCACCTTTACCTTTTTCCTCTTCGGCGCTGGCTCGCTAGGAGCAGCTGAAGCAATTTCCTTTGCAGGAGAAGTATTTTTCCTTTTTTGGCCTCGCACTGGGTAATGGTAGTCGGGGTAGACAAACCCAATTGCATCGAATACTCGGTTAAGTCTCTTCTTCTTTCGGCCTCCGAAGGCCGCTGATAATGCAGTATCTTCGGCTTTTGAGTATACCCCAAGCAATTCGTCACTTATGGCCTCAATACTTTTTAACCAGTCATCATCTGGTTCAACAAACTTATCTCCGTATTTGAATGTGTATTTCAGTCTAACTAGTCCACCTTCATCAGGTTCCTTGACGGTCTCCTTCGGCATTTCCCACTTTTCTACAAGTGGCCATACTCTGAAGGCAATATGCTCTTGGACCAAATCCCTTGTCCCAATAAAAGAGCAAACCACGTCGAAGGCTCTCTAGCATTCTTCGGCTGCTTCATCCATTTCCACCTTCGGCTTCCGGAGGCCGAAGCGTTGCCAGATAGGGCGCATAATGATACCCTTGATATCTTCACGTGATTTCAAGTTATTTTTCACGTAAAACCATTCTGTCATCCAGTCGCCGGGCCACCTCTTTCGAAAGGTTGGCACAGGGCAGCTTGACCCGGACCGAGCGCCGAAGCTGTAGCAGCCAAAGTTGTTGTGATACTGCTCTTTGCCCCAGGGTTTTGTCTCATACAATAGCTCGTGTATGTTACAGAAGCTTTTTGCATCAGGTTCCAAACCTTGGCTTCTCACGACCCACACAAAGATGTTCATCCTTATGATTGCTTCGGGGATAAGTTGGTGAAGGTAGATTTCGAATGTCTTCAGTACTTCCACGACAAAACTGCTCAAGGGAAATCGTAATCCAGCTTTTAGGAAGCTTCGGAATATCACGACCTCATTTTCTTTGGGAGTCGGACAAGTCTTCTCTCCTTCGTCAGCCCTCACAACAGACAAGTCCCGAAAGTATCTCCCTCTCATATTGACAAGATGATTTTCCTTAATACTGGACTTACCAAAAACTGCATGGCTTGGTCGCCAGGGTCGATCTTCGGAATCTTCACCACCACTATCCACATCGTAACTTTCACTATCGCCAGTATCTTCAGATAAACCCTCCAAAATCTCCTTGGTAATCTTCTCCGTATTAGTCTTTGACATTGATTCAAGAAAGCCCAAGTGCATCTCCTCAGATTGGCTTAGCTTCGAAGCACCAATAACTTTCTTATCTTCAGGCATCTTCGCAAATGCTGACAAAACACACTCGAAACCGAAGCTTAAAAATTTAAAACCGAGCAAGTGTTGTTGCGCACAGGCTGAAAAGTTGGGTGAGTAAAAGCAGATGGCAAAAGAGCGTGCCAGATAAACTTGCGGTGAGCTCTTATTTATACACCCAGTATGTCGAAAACTGGAGGGCCCCGTTTGTCAATGATTGTTGCTATTCTAGCAGAAGGAAGGTGTTTTTTCGGACCTTCGGCTTAAAGCCTTCGTCCATGTCGCAATATGAATTTATCATTACAGTAAATTAATATTGCGAGGGGCTACTGTTGGGGGCCTTCGGCTTCCGAAGGTCCTCAAAAACATGATTTGACAATATTTTCCGAGTGAAACATGTGAACAGGTATCTTCGGAGTCAGGTTGCGGGTGTACAAGAGCATGGTTAAGACGAAGCTTGACTGGGGTGGAAAGCGATCACGACGAAGGATAAGACGATCATGAAGCTACGTGCAGAAAAGCTTCGGCATGACGGCAGAAAAGAGGAACCGACTTAAGGATGAAAAGTCAAATTAAACCTCGAAGGATTGCTATAAAGTTATTGTCAAATGTAAAGGGCATCAATGTAATTTTACATGGGCTGTGTCCCGTGTCTATAAATAGATGAACAGTACTCCCGTACTGTTCACGCTGATCTGGCATACGCTTTTTCGCATCACGACTGTACCTTTACTTTCCATCAATCTGAAGGTACATTTGTAATTTGTTTTTATGAATTTGGTAATAAAAATAAGTTGATGATAATACTCGTATCACTACTCGTGTTTTATATATGTGTGCTCTTTTTTACCATCTATCAATCATACGAAGGTCTTTTCTTTTGTAACCTTCGTCCAAGATTCATTATATCCGAAGGGACATAATGTTTTTAAGGACGAAGGAGTTTAACATTTAACACTTTTTATGTTGCCTTGTTCTTAATTCTTAGCATTTGAGAACAAGTCCCCAACACCAAGCATTCTCAAAGCATTCCTAAGCACCAAGACTTCGATTTCGCGCATTTGATTCTTTGTGAGAGCAACTAGAGCTCTATTTGAGTTGTGAACTCGTTGGGTTGTGTTGTGAGCTCTTATTGCGACTTGTGTGCGTGTTGTCGCTCTGATTTTGTGTCTTGTGTGCGTTGCTCATCCCTCCCTTACTCCGTGCTTCTTTGTGAACATCAAAGTGTAAGGGCGAGAGGCTCCAAGTTGTGGAGATTCCTCGCGAGCAGGATATAGTAAACAAAGCAAAACACTGTGGTATTCAAGTGGGTCTTTGGACCGCTTGAGAGGGGTTGATTGCAACCCTCGTCCGTTGGGACGCCACAACGTGGAGTAGGCAAGTTTTGTACTTGGGCGAACCACGGGATAAACCACTATGTCTATCTGTGTTGATCCTCTTGTGGTTGTTGTGTTTTGCAAGGACTCCTCTCTAGCCACTTGGCCTTATTGTGCTAACGCTTAATCAAGTTTTTGTGGCTTTAAGTTTAAGTTTTTACAGAATCACCTATTCACCCCCCTCTAGGTGCTCTCAGTATTAGAAAATAAACAATAAGAAATAAGAAGTCTTTATCGTACCTAGAATTTGAGACGTAGTCAAACCAAGAAATTTCCTAGCGCACAATGCTTTGAAATGACAAGGCACGAATACGCTCTATCAGCTTGCCCCCAGCAAGCGCAAACAAAAAGTACTGCGCTGGGACAAAAATCAAACATGTAAGGAGGCCATGAAAGGAAAATTATGAAAAACTAAAAAATAGATGATCATGAACAAGCATGCTTTTTAGGTGCTTTTGCAATAACAAACCATAGATAAAGATAGAACATATGCATCCTATTAGAACATACTTTACAATGCCTAAAAACATAATCTTATTCAACATCCTAATATTTTAACCACGTTTTTTTCTTATCCACTCTGTTATGTTTTTCTAGACAAGCAAACAAATCAGCCTTCAAAATCAGTATTACCAAGCACGTAGCCAAATAACGTAAAAGAAAACCAAAGCAAAATGTAGCAAAATAAATAAAGTAAAGCTTAACATGATTTTAGAGAACATAATAATATGATATTTACCTCAAGCTCATTGGCTAGATTAGTATGTTTGTTTCTAAGAGCTTCCATTATGTCTTTTGTACCATCGAATGTGCTTGCCGCAGAAGTTACCCAGGACAGCAGAACCATGTGTCTCAATTTCTCGACCATCTCCACCTACCTACTTTCAAGAAGCAACTATATTGCAGGGACCAAATGTAGGTTGCCTGAATACCAGTGCAACTGGCAGCCACGGCGAGAGCATCTCTAAACAAAGCAAAGCAAGCAACCATGATAGGTCTCACAAACACCATACCTTATAAGTAGCAGCAGGTGGAGCTCATCGCCACTGGATTTATCATCCTGAAATAAGCAGATGAAGACAAATCACACAAATAAGATACATATCACCCTAAGTATTACTACTTGTCACTGTAACATATGGTGAATTATACACCAAAAAGATGAGGTGCATGAGTAATTCTAGTCATCAGTTACAGAAACATTATGTCTAGGAGACAAACAGTTTACACAATTGTCGGCGTTTCGAGACCGGGGGGTCCCCGAGCCGACGAGTGAGTGTGTCGCGTGCCCCAGCCCAGATGGGTCGAGCGCGTGGGCGAGCGCGAAGGGGGGAGAGCGAGGTGGCCGGAGCCGGGTCGTGAGGGAGGCGGAGATCCCGCGGCCTTCGTGTTCGTCCCGCGCCCAGGTCGGGTGCGCTTGCAGTAGGGGGTTACAAGCGTCCGCGCGGGTGAGGGGAGCGAGCGGCCCTAAGAGAGCGCCTGCCCCTGCCCTCGTTCCCGCGAGGCCAACCTTCTCTAAGAAGGCCCTGGTCCTTCCTTTTATAGGCGCAAGGAGAGGATCCAGGTGTAAAATGGGGATGCAGCAGAGTGCTACGTGTCTAGCGGGGGAGAGCTAGCGCCCTGGGTACATGCCAATGTGGCAGCCGGAGAGAACTTGGCACCCAGCTGGCGTGGTGTCGTGGCTGTCGGAGGAGTAACGGAGCCTGGTGGAGGGACAGCTGTTGGAACAGTTGGGCTCTTGCTGACGTCTCCCTGCTTCCGTAAGGGAGCCGATAGCCGCCGTCGTCATGGGTCTAGCGGGGCGCCATCATTGCCTATCTGGCGGAGCTAGCCAGATGGGACGTCGGTCTTGTTCTCTGCGACCCAAGTCGGCTCGGGGCAGGGTGATGATGGCGCTTCCTGTTGACATGGCGGACTTGTGCCCTAGGTCGGGCGACGTGGAGGCTCCTCCGAGGCCGAGGTCGAGTCTGTCTTCCATGGCCGAGGCCGAGCCCGAGCTCCCGGGTCGGGCGAGGCAGAGGTCGTTCGGCAGAGGCCAGGGCGGAGTCCGAGCCCTGGGTCGGGCGAAGCGGAGTTCGTCGTCTTCCGGGGCCTTAGCCCGAGTCCGAGCCCTGGGTCGGGCGGAGCGGAGTTCGCCGTCTTCCGGGGCCTTAGCCCGAGTCCGAGCCCTGGGTCGGGCGGAGCGGAGTTCGCCGTCTTCCGGGGCCTTAGCCCGAGTCCGAGCCCTGGGTCGGGCGGAGCGGAGTTCGCCGTCTTCCGGGGCCTTAGCCCGAGTCCGAGCCCTGGGTCGGGCGGAGCTTCCTATGGCGCCTTTGGCAAAGCCTGGCCGCCCGTCAGTCTCACTCTTTGCGTTAAATGCCCCAGTGACTTGGTCGGTCGGCGCGGTGATTTAGTCAGGGTTGCTTCTTAACGAAGGCAAGGCCTCGGGCGAGCCGGAGATGCGTCTGCCGTAAAAAAGGGGGCCTCGGACGAGACGGAAACACCTCAGGGTCGGCTGCCCTTGCCCGAGGCTAGGCTCGGGCGTGGCGTGATCGAGTCGCTCGCATGGACTGATCCCTGACTTAATCAAACCCATCAGGCCTCTGCAGCTTTATGCTGATGGGGGTTACGAGCTGAGAATTAGGCGTTTTGAGGGTACCCCTAATTATGGTCCCCGACAGTAGCCCCCGAGCCTCGAAGGGAGTGTTAGCACTCGCTTGGAGGCTTTCGTCGCACTTTTTTGCAAGGGGACCAGCCTTTCCCGGTTGCACTTTGTTCCGGTGGGTGCGCGCGAGCGCACCCGCCGGGTGTAGCCCCCGAGGCCTCGGAGGAGTGGTTTCACTCCTTCGAGGTCTTAATGCCTGGCGTAATGCTTCGGCTGGTCTGGCGGTTCCCTCATGCGAGCAGGCCGTAGCCCGGGTGCACTGTCGGGGCCCAAGTTCTCGGGCTGGTATGTTGACGCTGTCAACGGTTTGGCCGGAGCCGGGTTTGCGAGAGCAGCCCCTGAGCCTCCGCACAGGGCGAGAGGGCGATCAGGGACAGACTCGGCTTTTTTACATACGCCCCTACGTCGCCTTTCCGCAAGGAGGAGGGGGGAGAGCGCCATGTTACCCTCGATGGGCACCGAACATGGTGTCTCCGGTGAGCTGCAATCGGGTAATCCGAGTGGACGTCCGTGCCCCGTTCGTTGGGGGTCGGCTAGGGGCCCAGAGGCACGCCCAAAAGTACCTGCGGGTGATCTGCCGGACCCGGTCCCCTAGCGACGGGGTCCGAGGGCTCGATGCCTCCCTCTGATGGGATTCCGTTACAGGATCGTTCCCGCTGGTCTCGGAAATGTCCTAGGGTACCTCGGGAGCGCAGCCCGAGCCTTGGTTATGTATCGAACGTACCCCTGGTCATCCCTCGCTCGGTGTCTGAGGCGACTGTGAACCCTTCGGGGGGCCAGCCTTCGAACCCCTGATCAGTAATGGGCGCGGAGCCCGAGTAGCCTGAGGCGGTCGTGGAACCTTTCGGGAGGCCGACCTTCGAACCTCTGACCAGTAGTGGGTGTCGGGCCCACGCGATCTGAGGCGGCTGTTGAACCCTTCGGGGGGCCAGCCTTCGAACCCCTGATCAGTAAGGAGGCTCGGAGCCTAATTCCTTCACGGGGAAGGATCCCTTTGGGGGTATTCCCTTTCCCGGTCCCTGTTGCAAGAGATAGAGAAAGAGAAAAAGGGAAAAAATGATACGAATTTGAACGACGTGGCGTACCTTTTTTGGTGTGGTCGTTTTGGCGAAGGCGAAACGTCGCCAGCTGCTCCCGCCAGAAGCGCCGCCTGTCCAGCCGCGGAGTTAATGCGCCGGGGCGAGTAGTTGGCGAGGCTGCCGTTGCGCGTGTGCGAGCCGTTCGAGGAACGGGTCACGGGCGCGTCGTCTTCACACCGTGAGAGGGGGTTCTCTCGCTGCCTCCGGATGGGACGTGAGCTTGGCTGACGGCGTGACCTCTGCTCTCGCGCGCCTGCCACCGTCATTACTGCCGGCCCACTTTTGACCGCGTTTGACCGCTGCGTCAGGCTGGCGCTGCTGGGTCGCGCGCTGGGTCGCCTCGGGTCGCGGTATTGGTTCCGCAACCAAGGAGGTGCGGTGGTGGCGCAAGTGGTACAGTTGCTTGCATGCAGCATCCGGCGCGCCGGTCGCGCGACGCGTGGGCTTGGGCCTCCGTGCTGGCAGGTCAGGAGTCGGAGAAGCGCGTCCACTTGGCGCGGTTGCATGCCGCCTGCATGGCTGCCCGCCCCTTTCGCCCGTTGGTCTGGGCAAAAGTGGAGGGTCACTTGTAACCGCTGGGTGGTTGCGCGCGCCGTGCGCGGCGGTTCGGCTTCTTCTGCTCGGAGCCGGTCTGCATGACATGTGGGTCCCAGCCCCCGCGCCGCAGGGGAGGGCTTTGGAGTTTGGAGGCGTGTTGGAGAAGACTCAGCCCGTGACGGTTGGGGACGCAAGCAGGGAGAGTTGCCTTTAAAAGGAGGGCGACCCCTTTCGTAAGGCGACCATGTCTTCTTCCTCCCTTATGCATCGTGTCTTTCCACCTTTCAAGCCCCCGGATGGGGGAAACCGTCGTCTCCTCGCCTCATCGTCGGAGGACACAACTCCGTGGGAGTGGGTACCTTTCAGCCATCGTTCGGCTTCAAGGATTTTCATCACATAGCCCGGTTGCTCCCCTCCGCTGGTGGTCGCCCAAGACGGTGACCTCCAGCTCCTGGATGGGGAGAGGCAAACCGGGCTGTGATCCCGGCCCCGCCCTCAGTGTTGAGGGTGTTCGTCATCCTCGCTGGGGCGGGGGGCGAGGCGAGCCGGGGCTCCACCTCCTGCGCGGGTAGGCGGACCACCTCTTCTTCCAGCTTCTGGTGGTGGCAATCGCCCTTTAGCCCTGTGGCGGAGACATCCTCCAGCCATGCCGGGGAAGGCGAACTGTTGCTGCCCAGCTAGGATGCAACATTCCGTCTTCTTCATCGCATTCGCGGCGAGGACGGCTGCGAGGATCTGCCGGGGTGCTCGGAGACGTCCCGCGTTTTGCTGGTGATTCGCCCAGAGCTCGTCGCTCCACGGGCTTCCCCGTCGCGGGGGTTGCCCGTACCCGCGGGGACGGAACCGGAGTTCCGTTTGCAATGGCACTTCGAATGCCGGGTTTTTTGTTCATTTCGGCTTTCGGGGCCTGAACATGTATGTAACGTCGGCACAGAGCCGTATTTTTTCCTCATTCCTGAGCACTAAGACTCGTCTGCTGATTATCTGAACCGCTTCACCAAGCATGAGTCGCCCCGTGTCAAGGTGACGAGTGAGGTATCCATATCCCGGAGGCGTAGGAGTCCCTCGGCTCGGTCGGCCCTGTTGTCCGAGGCTCCTCTAGCTTAGTTAAAGAGACCCCTCGGCTGCTCTTCGACGAGCCGAGGCCGGGGGTAGCGATATCAGCATGAGCAGAGGCGGAGTTGGCTCGAAAATGAAGCCTGGTTGGCCGGAGCCTAGCCGAGTTGTCCGTTGGCAGGATCGACGCCGGAGTTGGTCAGCCGAGGCTTCGGACCGGGTTGGTGCCCTCGGAAGGTGGTTGGCCGAGGCCCCGGAGGTGGCCGGCCGAGCCGCCCGCTCGGGCCGGATTCCCGAAGAAATCCCTGACAGCGATTGCCCGGGCGTGGTGATGACGTCGTCCTTCGGAGCGGAGGCCCTCGGACCGCGTCGCCGTCCGAGGCTAGGTCGGGCCTCGCTGAAGGTGCCGTCGATGCCGAGGGTGTCGCCGCCCCCTTCCAACGTCAAGACCCGAGCCTGCAGGATCAGATTGTCTTGTAGCGTGGGCCTTGTGCGGCCGTCGAGGCCAGAACACACACCCTTGCTGCGTTGTAAAGATGCGTCTCTTTTCCTCTTGTTTCGAGTATCTGGACTTTTTGTCGGTAACAGGGATGTTAGTGCGAGCGAGAGTTGCTTCTCGCGGAAGGTGATGAGTGAGGTATCCGTATCCCGGAGGCGTGGGAGTCCCTCGGCTCGGTCGGCCTTGCCGCTTACGCGTACTTTCACCCGTCCATGAGGCCCCGTCACCGACTTGGTCGAGAAGGCCCGAAAGATCGCTTCGGCAGAAGGGCTTCCGAACGTAAAGACTTGTTCAATCCGTGGAGTCACTTTATCCGAACGCGAGTTACTTATCGCAGAAGGTGATGAGTGAGGTATCCGTATCCCGGAGGCGTAGGAGTCCCTCGGCTCGGTCAGCCTTGACTGCTTACGTGTACCCCGTCATTTCCGGGACCCACTTTTCGAAGTAGTCAAAAACCACGAAAGACATTCTGGTAAAAGAGATTTTTTTTTCGAGGAAAATTTTGACGCAGAGGGGGTTTCCCCCCTTTTAGCCCCCGAGGGAGGGTCGGGCTTTGCCGAGGCGAGGCCGACCCTTCCTTGTTGACTAAACTTTGCGTGGGTGCGAGGTATATGAACAACTTGGAAACATCTTAAGGGTAGAAGCGACGTAGCTGTTGGATGTTCCAAGCGTTGCCGTAGACCTCGCCTTGACTGTTGGCCAGCTTGTACGTTCCGGGCTTCAGAACTTTGGCGATGACGAATGGCTCCTCCCAGGGGGGCGTGAGCTTGTGCCTCCCTCGGGCGTCTTGCCGCAGCCGAAGCACCAGGTCGCCCACCTGGAGGTCTCGGGGTCGGACCCCTCGGGCGTGGTAGCGTCGCAGGGACTGCTGATACCGCGCCGAGTGTAGTAAGGCCTTGTCCCGAGCCTCTTCCAGCTGGTCCAGCGAGTCTTCTCGGCTAGCTTGGTTGCTTTGATCGTCGTAGGCTCTCATCCTCGGGGAGCCGTATTCCAGGTCCGTGGGCAAGACGGCCTCGGCCCCGTAGACCAGGAAGAACGGCGCGAAACCCGTGGCTCGGCTCGGCGTCGTCCTCAGGCTCCAGACCACCGAGGGGAGTTCCTTCATCCATCGCTTGCCGAACTTGTTGAGGTCATTGTAAATCCGAGGCTTGAGCCCTTGTAGAATCATGCCATTGGCGCGCTCTACTTGCCCATTCGACATGGGATGAGCTACGGCGGCCCAGTCTACCCGGATGTTGTGATCCTCGCAAAAATCCAAGAATTTTTTGCCGGTGAACTGGGTGCCGTTGTCGGTGATGATGGAGTTCGGGACCCTGAAGCGATGGATGATGTTGGTGAAGAACGCCATCGCCTGCTCGGATCTGATGCTGTTCAGGGGTCGGACCTCGATCCACTTGGAGAATTTGTCGACGGCGACCAGCAGGTGCGTGTAGCCCCCGGGCGCCTTCTGCAGAGGGCCGACGAGGTCCAGACCCCACACAGCGAAGGGCCAGGTGATGGGTATCGTCTGTAGAGCCTGAGCGGGCAGGTGGGTCTGCTTCGCATAGAATTGGCACCCTTCGCAGGCGCGGACAATTCTAGTGGCGTCAGCCACCGCCGTCGGCCAGTAGAAGCCTTGCCGGAAAGCGTTCCCGACGAGGGTTCGAGGTGCTGCATGATGGCCGCAAGCCCCCGAGTGTATTTCCTGCAGGAGTTCCTGACCTTCGGCGATGGAGATGCATCGCTGGAGGATGCCCGAGGGGCTACGGTGGTAGAGCTCCTTCTCATCGCCCAGCAAGACGAACGACTTGGCGCGTCGCGCTACCCGCCGAGCCTCGACTCGGTCGAGGGGCAGTTCTCCTTGGCGGAGATATTGCAGGTACGGGGTCTGCCAATCTTGATCTGGCGTGACCCCGCTCCGCTCCTCCTCGATGCGCAGTGCTTCGCCCTCGGGGGCCGAGGGTTCCTCGGGCTGAACCGAGGATGGCTCGGGCTGGGCCGAGGTCACCTCGGACGGGGCCGAGGGCGTCTCGGGCTCGGGCGTGTCGCCGATCTTGATGGAGGGTTGGTGCAGATCCCGGGTGAAGACGTCCGGGGGAACCGTCGTTCGCCCCGAGGCTATCTTTGCCAGCTCGTCCGCAGTCTCGTTGTAGCGTCGGGCGATGTGGTTAAGCTCGAGCCCGTAGAACTTGTCTTCCAGGCGTCGAACCTCATCACAGTAGGCCTCCATCTTCGGGTTGCGGCAGTGGGAGTTCTTCATGACTTGGTCGATGACGAGCTGCGAGTCGCCGCGAGCATCGAGGCGTCGGACCCCTAGCTCGATGGCGATTCGCAATCCGTTGATCAGAGCCTCGTACTCAGCCACATTGTTGGACGCCGGGAAATGGAGGCGGAGCATGTAGCGCAGGTGTTTCCTGAGGTGCGAGACGAAGAGCAGGCCCGCGCCGGCTCCCGTCTTCATCAGCGACCCGTCGAAAAACATGGTCCAGAGCTCCGGTTGGATCGGAGCCGTCGGCAACTGGGTGTCGACCCATTCGGCTACGAAGTCCGCCAGTACCTGGGACTTGATGGCCTTCCGAGGGGCGAACGAGATTGTCTCGCCCATGATTTCCACCGCCCACTTTGCGATCCGTCCCGAGGCCTCTCGGCACTGGATGATCTCCACCAGGGGGAAGGATGACACCACAGTCACCGGATGAGACTCGAAGTAATGTCGCAGCTTTCGCCTCGTCAGGATCACTGCATACAGCAGCTTCTGGACTTGTGGGTAGCGGATCTTGGTCTCGGACAGCACCTCGCTGACGAAGTAAACTGGCCTCTGAATGGGCAAAGCACGCCCCTCTTCCTGCCTTTCGACCACGATCGCGGCGCTGACCACCTGAGTGGTAGCGGCGACGTAGACCAAGAGGGCTTCTCCGTCAGCTGGGGGTACCAAGACGGGCGCCTGGGTGAGGAGCGCCTTCAGGTTCCCGAGAGCTTCCTCGGCCTCGGGAGTCCAAGTGAAGCACTCGGCCTTCCTTAAGAGGCGGTACAGGGGCAGGCCTCTTTCGCCGAGGCGCGAGATGAAACGGCTTAAGGCCGCGAGACATCCCATGACCCTCTGTACGCCTTTTAAGTCCTTGATGGGCCCCATGCTTGTGATGGCTGCGATCTTCTCCGGATTGGCTTCGATGCCCCGCTCGGAGACGATGAATCCCAGGAGCATGCCTCGGGGCACCCCGAAGACGCACTTCTCGGGATTGAGCTTGACGCCCTTCGCCTTGAGACACCGGAATGTCACTTCAAGGTCGGAGAGAAGGTCGGAGGCTTTCCTTGTCTTGACTACGATGTCATCGACGTAGGCCTCGACCGTGCGACCGATGTGTTGGCCGAACACATGGTTCATGCACCGCTGGTACGTTGCACCCGCGTTCCTCAAACCGAACGGCATGGTGACATAACAGTACATGCCGAAGGGCGTGATGAAAGAAGTCGCGAGCTGGTCGGACTCTTTCATCTTGATTTGATGATACCCTGAGTAGGCATCGAGGAAAGATAGGGTTTCGCACCCAGCAGTGGAGTCCACGATTTGATCGATGCGAGGTAGAGGGTAGGGGACCTTTGGACATGCTTTGTTGAGACCAGTGTAGTCTACACACATCCGCCATTTCCCCCCTTTCTTCCTCACAAGTACAGGGTTGGCAAGCCATTCGGGATGGAATACATCTTTGATGAACCCTGCTGCCATCAGCTTGTGGATCTCCTCGCCTATAACCCTGCGCCTTTCCTCGTCGAATCGGCGCAGAGGCTGTCTGACCGGTCGGGCTCCGGCCCGAATATCCAGCGAGTGCTCGGCGACATCCCTCGGTATGCCGGGCATGTCCGAGGGACTCCACGCAAAGACGTCGGCGTTTGCGCGGAGAAAGTCGACGAGCACTGCTTCCTATTTGGGGTCGAGCCCGAAACCGATCCGGATCTGCTTGGAGGTGTCGCCACTGGGGTCGAGAGGGACGGCCTTAACCGTCTCCGCTGGCTCGAAGTTGCCGGCGTGTCGCTTCACGTCCGGCACCTCTCGGGAGAGGCTTTCCAGGTCGGCGATGAGGGCCTCGGACTCGGCGAGGGCCTCGGCGTACTCCACGCACTCCACATTGCATTCGAATGCGTGTTTGTACGTGGGGCCGACGGTGATGACCCCATTGGGGCCCGGCATCTTGAGCTTCAGGTAAGTGTAGTTGGGGATGGCCATGAACTTCGCGTAGCATGGCCTTCCCAATACTGCGCGGTAGGTTCCTCGGAACCCGACCACCTCGAACGTCAAAGTCTCCCTTCGGAAGTTGGAGGGTGTTCCGAAGCAGACAGGAAGGTCGAGCTGTCCGAGGGGCTGGAAGCGCTTCCCAGGAATGATCCCGTGGAAGGGCGCAGCGCCTGCTCGGACGGATGACAGATCGACGCGCAGGAGCCTGAGGGTCTCGGCGTAGATGATATTGAGGCAGCTGCCCCCATCCATCAGGACCTTGGTGAGCCTGACGTCGCCGATGACAGGATCGACGACGAGCGGGTACTTCCCCGGGCTCGGCACGTGGTCGGGGTGGTCATCTTGGTCGAAGGTGATGGGCTTGTCGGACCAGTCTAGGTAGACTGGCGCCGCCACCTTCACCGAGCAGACCTCCCGACGCTCTTACTTACGATGCCAAGCCGAGGCATTCGCCGCATGCCCTCCGTAGATCATGAAGCAGTCGCGGACCTCGGGGAACTCTCCTGCTTGGTGATCTTCCTTTTTGTCGTCGTCGCGGGCCCTGCCACCCTCTGCGGGTGGCCCGGCCCGGTGGAAGTGGCGCCGAAGCATGACGCACTCCTCGAGGGTGTGCTTGACGGGCCCCTGATGGTAAGGGCACGTCTCCTTGAGTGCCTTGTCGAAGAGGTTGGCGCCTCCGGGGGGCTTCCGAGGGTTCTTGTATTCGGCGGCGGCGACAAGGTCCTTGCTGGCGGCGTCGCGTTTCGCTTGCGACTTCCTCCTGCCTTTCTTCTTGGCGCCGAGCGGAGTAGATGCCTCGGGAGCATCTTCCGACGGGCGGCCCTGGGGCTGCTTGTCCTTTCGGAAGATGGCCTCGACCGCCTCCTGACCAGAGGCGAACTTGGTGGCGATGTCCATCAGCTCGCTCGCCCTGGTGGGGGTCTTGCGACCCAACTTGCTCACCAGGTCACGGCAGGTGGTGCCGGCAAGGAATGCACCGATGACATCGGAGTCGGTGATGTTGGGCAGCTCGGTGCGCTGCTTCGAGAATCGCTGGATGTAGTCCCGAAGAGACTCTCCCGGCTGTTGCCGGCAGCTTCGGAGGTCCCAGGAATTCCCGGGGCGCACGTACGTGCCCTGGAAGTTGCCGGCGAAAGCTTGGACCAAATCCTCCCAGTTGGAAATCTGCCCCGGAGGCAGGTGCTCCAACCAAGTGCGAGCAGTGTCGGAGAGGAACAGGGGGAGGTTGCGGATGATGAGGTTGTCGTCGTCCGTTCCACCCAGTTGACAGGCCAGGCGGTAGTCCGCGAGCCACAATTCCGGTCTCGTTTCCCCCGAGTACTTTGTGATAGTAGTCGGGGGTCGGAATCGGGTCGGAAACGGCGCCCGCCGAATGGCCCGGCTGAAGACCTGCGGACCGGGTGGTTCGGGCGAGGGACTCCGATCCTCCCCGCTGTCGTAGCGTCCCCCACGCCTGGGGTGATAACCTCGGCGCACCCTTTCGTCGAGGCGGGCCCGACGGTCGCGATGAGGGTGCTCGTCGCCGAGGTGGCCCGGGGCCGCAGGCGCGGTGTTGCGCGTGCGTCCGGTATAGACCGAGGCTTCCCGCATGAGTCGGGAAGTCGCGGCACGAGGCTCCGAGGGGTACCCCTGCCTTCGGGAGGCAGAGCTCTCGGCCCGCCGGGCCGCAGCGCCTTCCAGGAGATGCTTGAGCTCTCCCTGGATTCGCCGACCCTCGGTGGTTGATGACTCCGGCATCGCGCGGAGGAGCATCGCTGCGGCTGCCAGGTCCTGACCGGTTCCGCCGGATGCGGGTGGCGGTCTGCCCCTGGCATCGTTGGCGATGCGGTGCTGGAGACCCTGGGGCAGGTGACGTATTTCTCCGGCCGGGGGCTGGCCCGCCCATACCTGCCCGACGTCCCGGCGGATTGCCTCGAGCGCTCCTGCTCCCTCATCGAGCCCGGCCTGCGCCCCGCGGACTTGCTCGAGTTGTGGGTCGTGACCCCCCGCCGGAACGGGGACCACAGCTAGCTCCCGCGGGATGTCGGCGCGAGGCGCTGGCCTAGGGAGATCACCATCCTCCGGCATGCCGAGACAGCTGCCTCCGGAGGGATCCCCTAGCTCGACGTGGAAACATTCGCGGCTCGGGCCGTAGTCCTTGTCGTCAAGGCTGCGGCTGCCGTCGGAACAGTCGGAGAGGCAGTAGTTGCATGCGGTCATGAAGTCCCGCATGGCACTGGGGTTGCCAGATCCAGAGAAATCCCAGCAGATGCTGGGGTCGTCATCTTCCTCGGACCCAGAGGGTCCGTAGGTCGAGACGCCCGTCAATCGGTCCCAAGGCGACCGCACACGAAACCCGAAAGAGGTTGTACTCGCCTCAACGTGAGCGCCCGCCAGAGCGAGGTCACTAGGCGGGTTGAGGTCGAGTCGAAATGACGAAAGATGGGGATCAGTTGGTACCTTTTGGTCGACGAGGAGCGACGAAGTCACCTCGGGGGCTGATCGCGCCGTCGTCCTGGGTACGAGGGCGACGTCCTGCAGGCCCTCCGTGAGCGTGCTGGCGTCGTCCACTTGCTCGAGAGCCGATGGAGCGCGGCCTCCTGCTCGGCCCTGGTTGCCCCGCCTCCTCCTCCGATGGCGAGGGAGAGGATGGGGCGAGCTCGAAAGTTGTCTTTCCCCCACGCGGGAAAGACGTCGTCGATTCCGCCGCCGGCGGGCGGGCTGTCCGCCACCATTGTCGCTGTCATGCGGCGGTGGAAGGAGTATCATGTCGTAGCTGCCGTCGAAAGACATGAACTCGAGGCTCCCGAAATGGAGCACCGTCCCGGGTTGAAGAGGTCGTTGGAGACTGCCCATCTGGAGCTTGACGGGAAACTGCTCGTCAACACGCAGCAGGCCCCTACCTGGCGCGCCAACTGTCGGCGTTTCGAGACCGGGGGGGTCCCCGAGCCAACGAGTGAGTGTGCCGTGTGCCCCAGCCCAGATGGGTCGAGCGCGTGGGTGAGCGCGAAGGGGGGAGAGCGAGGTGGCCGGAGCCGGGTCGTGAGGGAGGCGGAGATCCCGCGGCCTTCGTGTTCGTCCCGCGCCCAGGTCGGGTGCGCTTGCAGTAGGGGGTTACAAGCGTTCGCGCGGGTGAGGGGAGCGAGCGGCCCCAAGAGAGCGCCTGCCCCTGCCCTCGTTCCCGCGAGGCCAACCTTCTCTAAGAAGGCCCTGGTCCTTCCTTTTATAGGCGCAAGGAGAGGATCCAGGTGTACAATGGGGATGCAGCAGAGTGCTACGTGTCTAGCGGGGGAGAGCTAGCGCCCTGGGTACATGCTAATGTGGCAGCCGGAGAGAACTTGGCACCCAGCTGGTGTGGTGTCGTGGCTGTCGGAGGAGTAACGGAGCCTGGTGGAGGGACAACTGTTGGAACAGTTGGGCTCTTGCTGACGTCTCCCTGCTTCCGTAAGGGAGCCGATAGCCGCCGTCGTCATGGGTCTAGCGGGGCGCCATCATTGCCTATCTGGCGGAGCTAGCCAGATGGGACGTCGGTCTTGTTCTCTGCGACCCAAGTCGGCTCGGGGCAGGGTGATGATGGCGCTTCCTGTTGACGTGGCGGACTTGTGCCCTAGGTCAGGCGACGTGGAGGCTCCTCCGAGGCTGAGGTCGAGTCTGTCTTCCATGGCCGAGGCCGAGCCCGAGCTCCCGGGTCGGGCGAGGCGGAGGTCGTTCGGCAGAGACCAGGGCGGAGTCCGAGCCCTGGGTCGGGCGAAGCGGAGTTCGTCGTCTTCCGGGGCCTTAGCCCGAGTCCGAGCCCTGGGTCGGGCGGAGCGGAGTTCGCCGTCTTCCGGGGCCTTAGCCCGAGTCCGAGCCCTGGGTCGGGCGGAGCGGAGTTCGCCGTCTTCCGGGGCCTTAGCCCGAGTCCGAGCCCTGGGTCGGGCGGAGCGGAGTTCGCCGTCTTCCGGGGCCTTAGCCCGAGTCCGAGCCCTGGGTCGGGCGGAGCTTCCTATGGCGCCTTTGGCAAAGCCTGGCCGCCCGTCAGTCTCACTCTTTGCGTTAAATGCCCCAGTGACTTGGTCGGTCGGCGCGGTGATTTAGTCAGGGTTGCTTCTTAACGAAGGCAAGGCCTCGGGCGAGCCGGAGATGCGTCTGCCGTAAAAAAGGGGGCCTCGGACGAGACGGAAACACCTCAGGGTCGGCTGCCCTTGCCCGAGGCTAGGCTCGGGCGTGGCGTGATCGAGTCGCTCGCATGGACTGGTCCCTGACTTAATCAAACTTCAAACCCATCAGGCCTCTGCAGCTTTATGCTGATGGGGGTTACCAGCTGAGAATTAGGCGTCTTGAGGGTACCCCTAATTATGGTCCCCGACAACAATTACACTTAGAAACCAACACAAAGCGGCCAACCCATAACAACAATGATCCCTGTAGCTTTTAAGCCATCAATATATACAACAATATGTCTGTGCATTGCTCCTACTTGTTAGATGGTTTCAAGCCCATGCAAAAGTTGTTATAGACTTCAGATATTTGGCATTCAGAAATCAGAACAAAACTTCAGGTCAGATCTTATATATCCTAAGTGTGTATGCCACCAAAAACATTTTTTAAAGGCCAATCATGTTTTGCATTAAATAATTATTTGCACACATAAAGGGATAAGAAAACGGGTTTATATTTTATCAAAAGAAAAAGAGGTAGACCTAAGAAATAGTGACATGAGGCCTCTATATCCCAAAAACACTTGGAATGCACCTCCAATTATTATAGCTCCCTGCAGGTGCTTCATTATGTGTTTAGAATTCTGTAATGAAATGCAAATTGTTAAGCTCAGTCAGGACTGCTAGTAGAAAACAAACAAGCCTTGCATGACTGAAACATTTGCCATGTTCTAGGCATGCAACAACATAAGACACAAAAATTCGTGCATACATTATCATTGATCCCAAAGAATTCTTGTGAGTTGATGATCGCAAGAGCAGGAGCCAGGTATACAAAGGATGGACCCTGCACAAGTGGATAGTCTCATTCCAACAAACATGTGCAGCAATGTAGTCACCCCGGTGACGAGCAACACTGTGGATACCACTGCCGCCATGTCATCCTGACCAAAACACGACCAAATATAACCTAGTATTCAGTAAGAAACCTAATAAATCAGTAATAGTGCCCGAGATACAACAAATTCAATTCTAGAACTCACAGCCGAGCCACCCATAGTAGGGACCATCACGAGAGAAATCAGGATAATTGAACTGACCATGGAAATATAATGCTAGAATCTGTATACCACCAGAGGAACTGCAATGCAGCTTAAAACCAATTAAATCAATGCACCGCCCATCATTACCCATAGCACACATCGCCAGTGTGAAAGCTCTCTTGTGGGTTTTGGTGTTTGGATGACAACTCAATTAAAGGACTAACAAGTGTACTAAGTGTTGAACAGGTGCTTAAGGTAAAACTAACAGGGTTCAACACAAGTGAATAAATGTGATGGTCCAAGAACTGGATTATGGATACATAATGGACATCACAAGTAAGATGGACATTGCATAAAGTGAGACTCAGGTGCGTAGCTCAGAGACAACTGATCAAGCCAAGGATGGAGGCAAGAAGAGCTTCGAGGTACTAAGTGCACGGGAGAAGGTCAAAGAGGCTGAGGAACCCAAAGCCAAGGGTGAAGAAGAAGACTTGCAAAGTCAAGGGTGATCGAGTTGAGAAAAGCTACGACACATCAAGGATCACTACATAAGGATGTGACTTACAACCAATGAGGAAACATATCTAGTTATGTGGTGTAAGTCATAAGGCTCAAGACCAAGCTCTAAGAAGGAGATCAAGGTTACTAGAAGAAGAAGCAGTGTCAAAACCAGAACTGGAAGCAGCCCAAAAAGAGCTAAGTGCACCTTGACTTTTAGTTTGGGTTGTTGCTATGTTTGGAGATGTTGTATGTGACCTTTGCAGGATGTTGGAGCTAAGAAATGTTAATCTAGATCAAGTCAAGCTGACTTGATGATTTATGAGTCCAACATCAAAGCTCAAGCATGTCAAATGCTATAGATGTAAAAATCAAAGAGAAGGTATGTCTCTAGACTTAGTACATTGGTTTTTATGTACTAATATATTTGTCTAAGTGCTAGAAACAGAAGGAAGAAGAAAAGAAAAGAAATGAAAAAGGCTTGGATGTGTACACAAAGTCTGAGCTCAGTCTGGCACACCGGACTGTCCGGTGCGCCAGGCTGAACTCTGGTGAACAGGCCACTCTCGGGAGAAGCCGGCGGCGTACGGCTATAATTCACCGGACTGTCCGGTGGTGCACCGGACTGTCCGGTGAGCCAACGGTCGGCTGGGCCAACGGTTGGCCACGCAAACCGCGCGTGACGCGTGGCCGAGCCAACGGTCAGATGGGGGCACCTGACTGTCCGGTGTGCACCGGACAGTGTCCGGTGCGCCAACGGCTCTAGGACTGCAACGGTCGACTGCTCCATTTCTGGAAGGAAATCGGGCACCGGATAGTGTCCGGTGGTGCACCGGACTGTCTGGTGCGCCACTCGACAGAAGGCAAGATTTGCCTTCCTGGATTGCTTCCAACGGCTCCTAGGCCCCTTGTGCCTATAAAAGGGACCCCTAGGCGCCTCAAGCAATGAATAAGTGCAGCCAACAAGTGTAGACATCACTCGAATCATTTCTCACTCTCCCTCTTGTGTGTATCTCTCTAGTTTGTGTAGAAGGCAAAGCTATAAGCCTTTAGAGAGAGGAGAAGTGCTGCTAAGAGCAAGAGCAAGGTCTTGAGTGTAGTGTTACTCTGCCGGGGTGCTGTCAAGAAGTTTGTAAATAGCCGCGGTTTTGTTGTAACCCAACTCAACATAGTGAAAGGCTCTATCTGTCATACTGACAGATCTGAGCAAACGGAGGAAGGAGTTGAAACAGACTCCAAGCCCAGGTGTGGCTAACTCCAACGAGGACTAGGCAAGCATTTCAAGCTTGGCCGAACCTCGGGATAAATCCTTGCGTCTGTGTGCTCTGTTCCGTATTGTATTCTGACTCTCTATCTTACTCGCTTTTATATCTGCAGTTAACTGCTTACTTATGGTACTAGCTTTCCTTGAAGTGCAGGATATTCTTAAGACAGGAACTTCAATTCCACTGCAACCTACTCGAAGGGTTCTTCACTCCACTGCGATCCTGTCTTCGAGTAGAGTAAGATTTAAGTTTTAAAGTGATAATTTTTATTCACCTATTCACCCCCCCCTCTAGGCGACATCCAGATCCTGTTCTCGGGCCAAAGGGAACTTTCAATTGGTATCAGAGCTAGGCCTCTCTAGTGTGGGCTTAGCCGTCCGGAGATGACGATGTCGTTACAAGAGGTAACTATAGAACTTCTTTTAGGCGATGGCTCAAATTACAAGTCTTGGTCTATCTCTATTTATAATGCTTTCATGAGTGTTGATCCTGATTTGAGACAGGTCTTTAGTAGAAGTATTTTTCCCTCTAATGTTAGTAAAAATCCTTCTAATGATGAACTAAGATGTCTATCTCTAAATCACCATGCTTGCAACATCTTAGTTGATTCTCTTTCTAGAGATGCCTATTTTGTCATCATGAGTAGTGATAATGATTTATTTGTAGATGCTCATGATTTATGGAATAGAATTAAAGTAAAATATTTTGTGGCAAATTGTACTGCTCCCACTCCCTATATTGCTTGTGATGCTAACCTTTCAAAGGGAGAAGAACAAGAACGATGGGCACCAAACGATGAATCCACCTCGTCAATATGTTTGTTCTCCACTAGTAATAAATGTTTTATTGCTAACAATGATGGTGGAGACGAAAGCCATGATGAGGAGGAATATGAGGATGATAGCGAGGATGAATCTTCATCACCACAAGGTGCATTTTCCTGTATTGCTTCCACTAACATTGATGACAGAGAAAATGAGACCGACGATGTGGAAGAAGAGGAGATTCATCGTTTCTACATCCATCTCAACAAAGAGGACAAAGCGCTCTTGGTTAAACTGTTGAGAAGGAACAAGGAACAAGGCGAGACACTTCTCAGGCTAAAGGAGACACTCATCAAAACAAACAATAGCCTGGAGAAGATGACCAAAGAACATGAGGAGCTAAAGTGCTCTCATGATGATTTGGTCCAACGGTATGATTCAATTTTAATTGAGCAAAGAAATAATGATGATGCTTTATCTTGTGTTGCTCAACTTAAAATGGAAAATGCCATGCTTAGGGGTCAAGTCGAAATGATAAACTTAGAAAAACTTGCTCTAGGTGAAGAATATGATATGTTATCATTTTCTCATAATAAATTAATTGATGACCATATCATGCTTGATATTGCTCATGAAATAGTAATTTCTAGTGTTAACTCAAGTGAACCTCATTCTTGTAAATGTGCACATTTGGATAATCTATCACCATGTGCTAACCCCTGTCACTCAAAAGGAAGCGAGTGTTTAAATGAGCAAAAAGTTGCAGGGTCACAAAAGAAATTATGTGGGAACAAGAAGCAAAGACAACTAAGGAGAAGACGCATTGCTCAACTCTCTCATGATATCCACGGGCGCGTGGTGAAGAAGCTTGAGAAAGGAAAAACTGCAGCAAGTGTTAAGCTCAATAAGAAGAATGTTCCTAAAGATGAAGAAATCAACATGAGCTTGGAAAAAGGTAAAGATTCAATTAATCATGTTGTTTGCACTGACCTTTTATCTATGTCATCCAAGAACAAAGTGAGAAAAGGGAAAAGGAGGTGCTTTAAGTGCAACAAGTCAGGACACCTCATTGTGTCATGTCCATACACCAACAAGGGTGAAGGGATAAGGAGATGCTTCGGATGCAATGATAAGAACCACACGATCACTTCTTGTCCTCTATTGACGGATCAAGCATGTGCAGTCTCCAAGATGACTCTCACCAAGGAAAATAACAAACAACAAGCGTCATGTCAGGTTGAGCGACGCTTCTGCTACAAGTGTGGTGAGCAGGGTCATCTATCCAAGGTATGTAATAACGGTGAGGTTCCTAAGCAAGTAAATTTGTCTCAATCTTATTCGCTTAGGAGACCCAAATCATACACTTGTGCTAGATCTATAACGAGATCACCTAGAACTAGCACAAAGACTATTTGGGTACCAAAGGCACTTTGGTTGAACGTCATGGACCCATCCCGAGGTGGGTACCAAATTGTGCTAACTAGACCATGCAGGTGCCTTGAGATGGACTGGAGACCATGGGAAAGCTTAAGACGGTTATCTAAAACTCTATGCTTAAGCTGTTAATTGTTTTGGTGTTTATTGACCCAAGGTTGAATTATTGTGAGACACTAATCCCATGTTCATCTCAAGTGAAAAAAGGTGAATAGGTCCTTAATCATTATTGGTGAATCAAACAAAGGACCTTGATGAGATTCTTCAACTTGCTCTCCAAAGGATGGTACCCTAGTATCTTGAGTACATTCTTGCAAATAAGTATTGCTTTTAAGGTGGATTATTGTGTTTACCTATCCTTGGAGTAGTTATGCTTTTGATTGCCTGTGTTGAGTACCTTTCAATCAATGATTAAAGATTTCCAAGATCGTAACCATGTGTGCTTAATCATGATTGTGTGCTTTAGAGGTTATGTCTCTTGAATCATTTAATGGGTAGTTTTTCATTAGATATATCCACCATGATTAACTCTTGTTGTGTTCGTATTCCGTTGTGAGTTATGCTATATGGTTTTGATGATTAACCTGTGTGCAAATATGACATATTGTTTAGTTTATGTTCACATGATTACTCTAGTCTGGTATTGTGTGAATATAAACTCCATGTTGTGCCTCTAATGCACCCTTTTGAGCTAAGGTGCATGAACAAAAGGAGCCCTCAATTAGTGACAACTGGTGCTCTCATAGCAATTCAGGAAAAGGCAAAGGTATGGAGAATGGAACTATGCAATTCCATTGAATATCTTGAAGTTCCATTAATTGTGATCACAGCTATGGTCTTGCCTCTGAATTGGTAGTATCTTGGCTTAGGTGCTCCTTACTTTATAATGTTGATTCTTTTGGTGTATCTAAGGAACCTTCTTAATTATGATGTGCTTAGACATTGCGCTTTATATGCATGATCATGTTGTTTTTCAATTGGTATATGTGGTGCAATGATTGTCAAGTATGAAGCATGTCTAGGTTGCTCGTAAAATGTTATACTTCTTGAAGCATGCATTGTTGGATTAAGTCAATCTTTCATTTGATATTCAAATTGGTATCTTTGTGTGATGAAAGTGATAGAGTATGCCTTGACCAAGGTATGTTGTGATCCCCTCTAGTTCTGAGGAAGCTAGAATGTGCAAAGTGCAAGTCATTCAAATACTTGATGCACAACTTGAGGGGGAGCACACATAACTTGTGTCTTTTGAGACTAACTGTTTCTTGAGCGATCTTGTACAGTCTCAAGGTGGAAAAGAGAAGATGAGCAAGAAATGGAGCAATCAGGACTTGGGTACCTCTGTAAGTCAAGTAATTGGTATCTTAAGTCATGAGTAATTGCATATTTTTAGATTGCTCATGCTCTATAATATTTGGTGATACTCTATGCCTATCCTTAAATATCATGGAGCTATGATAATAAATGATCTTGCAATTGGTATCTTTCAATTGGTAGCCGTGATAGTTTGCTTCAATTGACATCTTTTGATAATCATTAGAATAGAAGTTTCTTCTTGTGCCCAATACTATAACTTGTTCTAAGTTTGGTGTCTTAGCAACAAGAAAAAGTTAGGATAAAGAATCAGGCACAAGTGTGGAGAAGCTCTCGAGAGATTAAATACTTTCAAGATGGGAAGTACACTACAACATGGTAAAGGTACAAAAGGAAGTATTAATCTTTTTGCATATATGTATCTTACCTAAATGTTGATAGTGCATATGTTCAATAAGTAAGGGGGAGTTTTGATAGTTGTTTTTCCTCCTTAACGCCCTCCTGTCCCTTGACATCATCCTATGTTCTTGCTTGAGTATGGTTTTTGGTGTTTGATGTCAAAGGGGGAGAAGTTGTGCATTAAAGCTTATCTCAACCTGAGAGGAAAGCTTATCCAACCTGAGAGGAAAGCTTATCCTAAGGGGTGATGTGTCAGTTTGAGCATTGTTAGTGTGTTATTGATAAGTCTTATCATATGCTTCTTGCAGTATTATATGTGTTGCATCATATGGACTAGTGTTTGTATTATATGTGTTGCATCATATGGACTAGTGTTTGTATTATATGTGTTGCATCATATGGACTAGTGTTTAGTGTTTCCGCTGCTATGAATTAATTGGCTTCTATAGTGTAATAGATAGTCATGTGGTTAAAGGTGCTTTAAGATTGTTTTAAATTAGTATCTTAGTTTAAATTGGTATCTTAATGGTGAATAGTGGTAGGTTGATATTCCTGTGATATATCCACTAAATTGAATGGTGTTTAACTCTGATTATGTGCATTTGTGTGTTATAGCATCATGGTTTGATTCTTGACACAATGCATCTCAAAAAGTGCTAAGGTGTAGAAATGTTTCGAATTGCCTAAGTATGTGCAAATTGGCGTCTGAGGCCAAAATTATGTTTTTGAAGTAAGCACATATTTAGGGGGAGCATTCTATAAACTTAGAATTCAAAATTTGTGCTTCAAATCTTATTCTTATGTAAGCTTTAATTGTGTTGCCATCAATCACCAAAAAGGGGGAGATTGAAAGCTCTCTTGTGGGTTTTGGTGTTTGGATGACAACTCAATTAAAGGACTAACAAGTGTACTAAGTGTTGAACAGGTGCTTAAGGTAAAACTAACAGGGTTCAACACAAGTGAACAAATGTGATGGTCCAAGAACTGGATTATGGATACATAATGGACATCACAAGTAAGATGGACATTGCATAAAGTGAGACTCAGGTGCGTAGCTCGGAGACAACTGATCAAGCCAAGGATGGAGGCAAGAAGAGCTTCAAGGTACCGAGTGCACGGGAGAAGGTCAAAGAGGCTGAGGAACCCAAAGCCAAGGGTGAAGAAGAAGACTTGCAAAGTCAAGGGTGATCGAGTTGAGAAAAGCTACAGCACATCAAGGATCACTACATAAGGACGTGACTTACAACCAATGAGGAAACATATCTAGTTATGTGGTGTAAGTCATAAGGCTCAAGATCAAGCTCTAAGAAGGAGATCAAGGTTACTAGAAGAAGAAGCAGTGTCAAAACCAGAACTGGAAGCAGCCCAAAAAGAGCTAAGTGCACCTTGACTTTTAGTTTGGGTTGTTCCTATGTTTGGAGATGTTCTATGTGACCTTTGCAGGATGTTGGAGCTAAGAAATGTTAATCTAGATCAAGTCAAGCTGACTTGATGATTTATGAGTCCAACATCAAAGCTCAAGCATGTCAAATGCTATAGATGTAAAAATCAAAGAGAAGGTATGTCTCTAGACTTAGTACATTGGTTTTTATGTACTAATATATTTGTCTAAGTGTTAGAAACAGAAGGAAGAAGAAAAGAAAAGAAATGAAAAAGGCTTGGATGTGTACACAAAGTCTGAGCTCAGTCTGGCACACCAGACTATCCGGTGCGCCAGGCTGAACTCTGGTGAACAGGCCACTCTCGGGACTGTCCGGTGGTGCACCGGACTGTCCGGTGAGCCAACGATCGGCTGGGCCAACGGTCGGCCGCGCAAACCGCGCGTGACGCGTGGCCGAGCCAACGGTCAGATGGGGGCACCTGACTGTCCGGTGTGCACCGGACAGTGTCCCGTGCGCCAACGGCTCTAGGACTGCAACGGTCGACTGCTCCATTTCTGGAAGGAAATCGGGCACCAGACAGTGTCCGATGGTGCACCGGACTGTCCGGTGCGCCACTCTACAGAAGGCAAGATTTGCCTTCCTGGATTGCTTCCAACGGCTCCTAGGCCCCTTGTGCCTATAAAAGGGACCCCTAGGCACCTCAAGCAATGAATAAGTGCAGCCAACAAGTGTAGACATCACTCGAATCATTTCTCACTCTCCCTCTTGTGTGTATCTCTCTAGTTTGTGTAGAAGGCAAAGCTATAAGCCTTTAGAGAGAGGAGAAGTGCTGCTAAGAGCAAGAGCAAGGTCTTGAGTGTAGTGTTACTCTGCCAGGGTGCTGTCAAGAAGTTTGTAAACAGCCACGGTTTTGTTGTAACCCAACTCAACATAGTGAAAGGCTCTATCTGTCATACTGACAGATCTGAGCAAACGGAGGAAGGAGTTGAAACAGACTCCAAGCCCAGGTGTGGCTAACTCCAACGAGGACTAGGCAAGCATTTTAGGCTTGGCTGAACCTCGGGATAAATCCTTGCGTCTGTGTGCTCTGTTCCGTATTGTATTCTGACTCTCTATCTTACTCGCTTTTATATCTGCACTTCACTGCTTACTTATGGTACTAGCTTTCCTTGAAGTGCAGGATATTCTTAAGACAGGAACTTCAATTCCACTGCAACCTACTTGAAGGGTTCTTCACTCCACTGCGATCCTGTCTTCAAGTAGAGTAAGATTTAAGTTTTGAAGTGATAATTTTTATTCGCCTATTCACCCCCCCCCCTCTAGGCGACATCCAGATCATGTTCCCGGGCCAAAGGGAACTTTCACAGTGCACATTTCTCTTTCTCCATCATGTACTCACATTTTCTTGGAGTGTCACAGAGCTCGTACTTCACATGAGCCAGCTGCTCCGGCGCCACCTCCTCCTCCTGTAGCTGCGGAAGCGAAGGCGCGACTGTCTGCCCATTCGACCTTCCGCTATCGGAGTCCCTCCTCGTCCTTGCCTGAGGAGGAGGCGGTGGGGGATGCTGCCGCTCGCCATTTCCCACGGCAGCCGGAGGGGCCGGGAGAGTGGAGCTAGGCCGGGCCGGCGGGCACGACTCCAGATCAGAAGGGGCCTCAGCGGGGAGTGGGAGGGGGCCTGACCGGAGTTGTAGGCGAAAGACAAAGGCAGTGACTCACCGGAGACACCGTGCACCATGTTGTGGGACCGGAGTTGTGGGTGGAAGCCGCGGCTGCTTGATTATAAGGGCGCATCAACTATCCCTGCTCCTATGAGACATCCCAGCTTGAGTCAGACACGCCGCGGGAGGATTGTGTGGCGCAGCGGTGGTTGAGGAGACGACGAGCAGCAGTGGAGAAGTAGTGGCCGGCTACACTGGCAGGAAGAAACCAGGGTGGGGGTAGAGGTCGTGGATCCCGGTCATCGCAGATGCGGACACGGCGCGGGGCGAGCAGGACAGCTGTTGCGCGTGGGGAGGATGGGGCGGACGCAGATGGGGTGGAGGGCGGTGTGGGGAACGCGGGCGAAGGTTGGTGAGGGCCGGTGGTGAGCGCGTATCGGGGCGAGGGCGCGAGAATGGCGGATCGGCGCGATCTCGGGGCTCGGCAGCGTGGCGGACGGGGTTGACGAAGGAGCACGAGGGAGAGGTCGATCAACACTAGACCACCTTCCATGGAGATCATGGGCTAGCAGGTCCCCGACCTTCCATGGGGAGCATATCAGTTGTGTGGTGGGGGCAGCGCGGGCGGGATGGGCGGGCTCGGCCGTTGATCGCGCAGAGGAGGAGATCTGCCACGTCGGCCGACAGTAGTTCGGTGGGTAGATGGATTGCGCCGAGGAGTGGATCGTGATGGCGGATCGAGGAGGGCGGTGGTTGGGGCAGCCCCGTCGATGGAAGGTGAGGGGGCGGCCGCATCGATGGAAGGCGAGCAGAGATCGAGGAGGGTGGGGGATCCGCGGCACCTTGATGGTGGATCGAGGAGGGCGGTGGGTGGGGCGGCCTCGGATCCCAGCATCGGCGTTGATGGCGGCTCCGCGTAGCATTGATGGCGGGGAGCAGAGGGGGCGGTGGGTGAGAAAGGAATCGGCAGAACAGTGCACCAAAACAATTTGTGGACGCCTACAGTGACATCTTAAGAGTAGTAGAGATAAAGGGCAACTACTGTTGGAGTTGTGTTTTTTTCTAGACGGACACAGACGTGTGTAATTTCACCACGTGTGGAGCCAGAGCGGAGACTTGCCGTCATGCTACTTTTCCTCTCGGTCGAGGGAGTGGTGCTGGTGCGCGTGGTTATAATCTACAGCGTAGGACGGGCACAAAAGTATGTACGTGCTGAAGCTAGGGGTTGTTTGATTCGTGACTTACTGTGCCACACTTTGCCTGTTAGTCGTTCGAATTGAAGAACTAACCTTAAGCAGAAAAGTTAGGCAAAGTATGGCAAGTTAGACAGCGAACCAAATAGGCCCTAGTCTCTCACCATGGTTGACGCGCACAAAAGTACGTACGTGCTCAGTCGCGATGCTGGATCACTCGCCATCGCCCATCGCGTCACATAGAGATGTCAATGGGGACCTGATACCCGCTAAACCACGGGGAATTCCTCTATTAGGGTACATGTATGGGACAAAAATTGTCCCCATGGGTATGGATATGGGATAAAATCTCCACCTAATGGGTAAATGGGTATGGGTTTCGGAAGCAATAATCGAACCCGATTACCCACGGGTATTTCATACATGTATACCTGTCCTGATTGTATGAATGAGTTGAAGCCGAGCCGGCCACCAAGCCCAGCACGACAGCGCACCAAACCCCAGGTTCTAGCCCAACAAGGCAACACGGCAAGGCAACTAGCATACTAGCAAAAAAACAAAACCCTAAAATAGCAGCCATACACTACGCCCTGCCCAGTCGACCACCCGTCACATGCCTGGACAGATACGCTGGCACTGCACACTGGCGACTTCACTAGCGATGAGGAGCACCGCCGATTGTTGGAAGCCTAGGACGACTGGACGACGGTGACGACTATGGATTCTCAGGCGCCAACGAACTCTGATGGTGACCAAGGAAGGTGTGCACACTCCATTTCTTCATTTCTTCTATTAGTTCCGAAGTACTGATTTCTTTTCTGATGGATGGATGAATGGATCATGATTCATGTATGAGTGCTTGCCGATGTGGTGATGTATGAAATCTGGATAGTTTGTGCTAGTTGTTAGTACCTAGTTATCCCTTAATTGGGGATGGGGACCCATTGGGGACCCGAAAACCGGATGAGGATGGGTATGAGATGAGTTTTGCACCTATGATGGATATAGGGATGGGTATGAGGATAGATCAATTATGATGGGATGGATCTGGGATGCTATAATCCGATGAAAAATTTTCCATTGACATCTCTAGCGTCACGTCAATTAGTTAGGGAAAGAAAAAGGCGAACTCCGTCTTTTACCCTGTCGACGTTGGCGTCGCGGCCCGGCCCGGCCCGGCACTCGCCGTTTTCTCGTTATTTTTTGCCCTCCTATCTAGCTGCCTACGAGGCTTTGTTTGCAACAAGAAAGCCCCGTGCGCGGTGCCTGCTGCCGGCCGAGCACCCCCTGCCCCTGTAGCAACGTGGTCACCCAGGCCAGCCAACCACTCCGCAATCCAGCCTTGCGTCGCCCGACCGAGCCACAGCCACTCCTCCGGCCCCCCTCCGTTCCGTTGTCTGGCATGGCCGTGGCCGGCCGGCCACGCGCTTTGACGCGGCCGCGCGCGTCACTGCCGCGCCGCGCGCCCCGATAAAACGGCCTGCAGCGCGCACTCGTTTGTTCCGCTCGCTCGCCCGCCACCGAGAGACGACACTCTACGTGTGTGCCTGCGAGAGCGAGAGCGCACCATTCAGCAGTCAGCTTCCTCTGCGGCCTGCTGGTCGCTTCGCTTCGCTCCAGTCCAGGGCAAGGGACGGCACATGGCGGGGGGCGGGGGCGGCCGGGACCTGCCGTCGACGCCGACGTGGGCGGTGGCCCTGGTGTGCGCCGTCATCGTGCTCGTCTCCGTCGCCATGGAGCACGGCCTCCACAAGCTCGGCCACGTACGTCATGAGCTTATTATGGTTTGTTTTTGTGTCTGCGTCTGACTGCTGCCTGTCGCCTTTCGTTGAGTGCAGTGGTTCCATACGCGGCAGAAGAAGGCCATGCGGGAGGCCCTGGAGAAGATCAAAGCAGGTGAGCTGAGAATTCAGTTGTTGTTGTTGGTATTAGTACCTACCTGCCTGCGCATGCATAAACAAAGACCTTTATATAAGCAAGCTCAATAATGCTACTAGCTAGTAGTATTAGCTCCTCTCTCCTAAACAATAACAAAACGGTTTGGTTTGTTGCGTGCGTACGTGCAGAGTTGATGCTGATGGGCTTCATCTCGCTGCTCCTCGCCGTGGGGCAGACGCCCATCTCCAAGATATGCATCCCGGCCAAGGCTGGCAGCATCATGCTGCCGTGCAAGCCGCCGAAAGCCGCCGCCGCCGACGACGACGACAAGAGCGACGGCCGCCGGAGGCTCCTCTGGCACCCGCCGTACCCTGGATACGATGAGCCCGGCCACCACCGCCGTTTCCTCGCCGGCGCGGCTCCGGACGACAACTACTGCAGTGACCAAGTGAGGCCGCGCCCCGGCCACCGTTCCAATTGCGCGACGCAGCGTGCATGGGAGGAGCCAGCTTACCATTAGGCCGCGCCACGCGTGCCCCGGTGCGATGGCGATGATGGGTGACGCTGCTTCTTTGTTTGTTTCCCGCGTGCAGGGCAAGGTGTCCCTCATCTCCTCGGCCGGCGTCCACCAGCTGCACATCTTCATCTTCGTGCTCGCGGTGTTCCATATCGTCTACAGCGTCGCCACCATGGCGTTGGGGCGTCTCAAAGTAAGCACACAGGCCCAAGCATGCATCTTGAATTGAATGGACGACTCTCGCACGGTGTTAGAAAACACTCACCACATCTTCTCGCGCGCGTGCAGATGAGGAAATGGAAGAAATGGGAATCGGAGACCAACTCCCTGGAATACCAGTACGCAAACGGTAACTAATACTAAGAAGAAGAACGCCGGCCGCAGCTCCCTCTTGGCTCTTGAGGCATGCATGGGCAGAGTGATCGAAGCTGACGAGGTCGTTCGTTCTTGCGTTGCAGACCCTTCACGGTTCCGGTTCACGCACCAGACGTCGTTCGTGAAGCGGCACCTGGGCCTCTCGAGCACCCCTGGAGTGAGATGGGTCGTGAGTACTCCGACGGATCGCCAGCTCTTTGCAGCCTGTTCCTACCGTTAAGTTTCTCCACCTCGTTTTATAGCCTAGGCTCTCTGAACACTCCCCCTTCCCCGCTGCAGGTGGCGTTCTTCAGGCAGTTCTTCGCGTCCGTGACCAAGGTGGATTACCTGACCATGCGGCAGGGGTTCATCAACGTAAATGAGCATGCATCTCCCCATTGTTAATATGCTCTGTGCTGATTCGCTAAGCCTTTGATGCTGCTGACACGGCGATGGTCGTTGCTTGCTTCTCTGCAGTACCATCTGTCGCCCAGCACCAAGTTCAACTTCCAGCAGTACATCAAGCGGTCCTTGGAGGACGACTTCAAAGTCGTCGTTGGCATCAGGTCTGTGCGTCCCTTCCAAGTCGTTTTTTAGAGAAAAGGCCGGCCAAAGAAGAAGAAGAAAAGAACTGCCTGATTCGCGTAGTCTTTTCTCTTTTGCATTGTTATGACGTTGGGGCCCTGACATCTGGCTGGCTTTCTGTGTACGCAGTCTCCCGCTGTGGTTCGTTGCCATCTTCACTCTCTTGATCGATATCAAGGGTACTTACCATCCTTACAATCCTAGATAGCTGTTCTTGTTGGTAAAAGAAAACACAGTCTTTATTGAGTTATTATTGGTCTTGTAATAACCACCATCATTAATTATGTGCGCAGGATTCGGCACGCTTGTCTGGATCTCTTTTGTCCCGCTCGTTGTAAGTGTTGACGCCATCGTCTTCGTCTCTTTAGTTTTCTTAGAGCAACTCCCTCTATCTGCCTGTCCGTCCCTGTTGGCACAGACAAAGAGCCAATTGGTCATTCCAAAACAGATCCAGCTGAAACCGCCTTGGAATTAATGTACTACTACAGTATAGTATAAGCAAAGGCGTCGTCGTCGTCGTCGTTGTTTCAGATACTCCTGCTAGTTGGGGCCAAGCTGGAGGTTGTCATCATGGAGATGGCCAAGGAGATACAGGACAAGGCGACGGTCATCAAGGGGGCGCCTGTGGTGGAGCCAAGTGACAGGTTCTTCTGGTTTAACCGCCCTGGCTGGGTCCTCTTCCTCATCCACCTCACGCTCTTCCAGAACGCCTTCCAGATGGCGCATTTCGTTTGGACACTGGTACGTGTTTACCTGCTCTTCTTTCTTTTTATTAGTAGCCTGTAAAAGATCCTCGAGTGTTCTGTTCATCCAGTCACTGCAGCATAACGAGCAGAGGCTGACTGCCTACCTCCTTTCTCTTTGGCTGGTCCGTCCTGGCGCAGCTCACCCCAGACCTGAAGAAATGCTACCACGAGAGGCTGGGCCTGAGCATCATGAAAGTTGCGGTGGGGCTGGCTCTCCAGTTCCTCTGCAGCTACATCACCTTCCCGCTCTACGCGCTCGTCACGCAGATGGGGTCGCACATGAAGAAGACCATCTTCGAGGAGCAGACGGCCAAGGCGGTGATGAAGTGGCGCAAGACGGCCAAGGATAAGGTGCGGCAGCGGGAGGCGGCAGGCTTCCTCGACGTGCTGACGAGCGCCGACACCACGCCGAGCCACAGCCGCGCGACGTCGCCGAGCCGGGGCAACTCGCCGGTGCACCTGCTCCACAAGTACAGGGGCAGGTCGGAGGAGCCGCAGAGCGCGCCGGCGTCGCCGGGGCGGGAGCTCGGGGACATGTACCCTGTGGCCGACCAGCATCGCCTGCACAGGCTGGACCCCGAGAGGATGAGGCCCGCCTCGTCCACCGCCGTCAACATTGACATCGCTGATGCCGATTTTTCTTTTAGCATGCGGTGACCTTGAACGAATTCTGTGTCCTTACTCTTGTATAGGGAAGCAAAAGCATAGACGGAGAACATAATGACACGTTTTACGTTAGGGAAAGTTTCGTTTATTCATCATAAAATAGAATACGTAATAAACTAGTATCTCCCTCTTCTCTGTGGAAAAAAACTGAACTGAGACCCTTACAATGTACAGCTGCAAAAAAAAAATATATTAAAAAAGAATAGAGCAATCGAACCAGGATGAAGCTATACATTGGAAACAACCAGTACTCACACTAACAAGACAGGTTATCAGCAAATACATTGTTCTTGTGAACAGCTATTAGGACAGCTGCACTCATCATCCACAGGACCACAGGCTAGTCAGCTTTTGCACGAACCCTTCTATTGTGAACAGCTACTAGGACCACTGACACTGCCATTCCAACCAAATACCCAGCAACGGCACCATAAGAGACACAGATTGGCCACTCCTACAGAACATCAAAGAAACAGAATAGTAGCAATCAGTCATAACTCATAAGGTCCAGAAAAGGAATCGTCATCAATGTGACACTTGAAGATAAGATCTATGGTTAAGTACATGTTATGAGATAAACTCATTTCTTTCTTATTATAATGATACACACCTCTCCTGCATTTTTTTATAAAAAAAACTAAGGTAAACTCATAAAAGGGACATCAGGATATTGAGAGCTCCAAAAGACAAAACACCCAACAGCACGTTAGGCAAACCAATGAATTCCATGTGCTTGCCTTGCACCAAGGAGCCTGCATGATCTATCGTAGCCAGGATATTTTGGGACACGTTCACACTAGCCGTGTTTGGTATTCTTGCAGCAAACAAACCAGACCAACGCAGGTTCTTGTATGTTACCTGCACTGCTGTGGGCCTCCACATTGCCCAAAGGCAGACTACGAGTTACTGCATCCCAGTGGCCTGGCTTGGCCCTTGGTGCAGGGAAACAAACAAGCCCTTAGAACTTGCATCCCTACATGTTTGTGATCCCCATATGTTTACCCCAGCCAGACCATAAACACAAGTATGTTTCGTAGAGCTGTTTAGTGCCATGTTAACCATGGAGTGTGCACAAACGTATCCATATGACCTAGCTTTTCCATGCCTTGAAATTGGCAACATACTGCTTGAGATTCAAAGATGGTATGCCTACCTGCCAGGGCCTCTCCCAGTCAAGGGGCATAGGCCAACCACCGAGCCATGCTCCTAGCACAGCTCCATGACAAGGTGCAGAGATCATGTAGTTCTCAACATCAGTTGGCGTGAAATAACTGATATGTACAAAGACAATGAAATATCATGGCACAGTGGCTGGACAAAACAAAAAGAAAGAAATATGCCCACTACATGAACCTATACAGTTCAAAAGTTTATAAGTCCAGAACATACATGGAGTGAGAAAGCACATTTTGCCAATCAATCTTGGATGCTCCAAAGACACATGCTGCTGGAACAAACTGAAAGATAGTAAAATTAGTCTCGCCTGCCTCAATCGCTAAAGCTACGCAGTAAACACAAAGTGGTAACTTATGAGTACAAGATTATGAACACAAGACAGTACTGGTTGTTGCAGTTGCAGTCTGTGTTGCTCAGTTTTGTACCAGAAAATCAGCAAAAATGTCAATTACCATGAACAGGGACATGAGGAGTGACCAATATATAGTAGGTATCCAGTATCTACAAATGCAAAATTACATCAAATAAGGAACTGTTAGTACCCGTAAATTGAAATAACATGGTTTACTTTACTAAAATCAGATGCAAGGTAGAATTATTGAGCAAAGCACTACAGACATCAAATTCCTAGTCATGATTCTCACTCATGATGTGAAAGATAAGCTAAATTCTTTCTGAACGTAACTTACTTGATTCCAACAGGCGCACCAAGAATGATTGCTCCAAATGCATTAAGGAATGCTCCTGGCATGGGTGGGGAAAAGATGTGCAGAAAAAACAGAGAGATGAAAAGAGGAAAATAAACAAATCCTAGATAACTCATAACTAACGGTTTGACTGTTGTTCCATGAAACCAAACTAGCACTTCTACTGTTACCAGAACTAATGGTTCAGATCTGCAGCATGGTGCTGTTCGTTTTGGGTTTCATATTCATACAGCAACGTATCAAGATAAGAATGCAATCGAAGTCAAGGTATAGAACCAACCCACGGGCAAGCAGATCAATCCTCTCGCAACAGCCTTGAAAATCTGAAAATAAGGCGAACCCGATGACCCCATTGCTGAACAAAAAAATTTAAGCGACAATTAATCGAACAGGTTGCACGCGCGCCATACCGAGCAGCTTTTGGCATCATGCCGAAGGTAGCTGAACACGGCGATGACTATGGGCGCTTCACAGACCTGAGTGAAGGAGAAAAATGTTCAGTTCGGATCGGAAGCGAGAAGGATGGGGATACCGAAGATACGTTTACCGGCACCGGCGGCGGCGAGGTAAGTGAAAATACCACGAGAAGGCGGAGGGCGAGCGCAGGGTCTGAGACGAGCGCGCCGCGGCCAGCGAGGGTGTGGGCGGCAGCGAGGCCTGCAAAGCAGAGCAAATGCGCAACCCCGGCGGTTAAGGCGCTGCTCTCGGTGGCCTCCGCGCGCATGGCGCGCATCCGCCTTTCGAGCAGAGCAACTGGTGGAGCTTGCGCAGTGGGCCAGTGGCCAGTGGAGTCTGTAGGAAAAATAAGGCAACCGTTGTTCAGTTGACTGGTGTTTATTTCATGCGAACGAACAAACTGTTTATTTTTAGTTTACTAGCTTCCAATACCTCACCTCATCTTAAATCTTAAAATTTACATAACGGACATGCCATAATATCTCGATATAAATAAAATACACTATTTAAACATCTGACAAGGAGCGAATCCACCTGCACCTAAAAACACAACATCTAAAACATTGTTCCCACTCTTCAAACAAGGGTGACATTTTCTATATATAACGAGAAAAATATACATTACTAGATCAGGTGGCGCCGAAGGGACGCCCTATCGTATACATGTTATATTTAAATAAAGTAGAGAATGATTGAATCTCCAACAAAACCATTTAGTTCTAATAGATATACTAAACATAACCTACATTGAAGTTGGAGCACCACATCTAAACGCGTACCACACCTAAACACATACCACACCTAATGTTGTGCGCCCTATCAATCATTTTTTTTAAATGATTGAATAGCAACAATTACATAGAGATCTAGAAAAAAAACAAAGATGGTTACCCTATACAGTAAGATATAAGACAATAGACAACCGACAGCACCATAAAATCATTAAGTCTCTAGCGGTTCACTAACAAGACCGAAACTGCATTTTCAGTTTTGCTCTTTAAAAATACAAGGGATGGTTTTTCAATTTTTAAAGGAGATGTTACATGACAAGAACCCAAAATAGGAGCCGATCATCACAGATCCTTTGCATCCTTCTTGCGAGCACAAAAGCAAGATGTCCTCTCTTTTGCAGCTAAGCATCATCCTTTTCCAATATGCAATCAAAGGCTATTAGGAACAATTAACAGCTAACATGCATCATGCTATCTAGAAGCATGTAAGCACTTTGAATAGACTGTGAAAGCATCTAGGCCCCTGGTTGGTTTTAGTGATTAATGACAACGTAATATTATATGTGACTAACGTGTGTTTTGCAGAGACAAATGGTAAGTTAGGTCGCATGACAGGAAGAAGTACTACAACGGTGAAAACAATCCCGGAGATAAGAACTCGAAGCGACGGCTAAAACGACGAAACAAAAGGTGAAGGTCTACGGAGTCCGAGTGTCAAGGAGATGTGGACACTCGCATTTTAGTTAGGTCTTTTATTCTCTTTTAGCCGTACTATAAAGAGGGGTTGACGATGAGTAGTTTGACCAAGAGAGTTCTAGTGTAGTGTTGGTGCACAATCACACTCATACACAGTGCTAGGTGTCACTCTAGAACTCACACTTAAGTTAGAACGAAAACCGATTTGAAAATCAGCTGAAAAACAAGAGTTAGTGTTTCTGGCGTTGGGGCACCGGACTGTCCGGTGTGCACCGGACTGTCCGGTGCACCCTCTGCCAGGTGGGGCCAGGCTGGTCCGCGGCAGAGGCTTTGCCTCCGCAGAAACCCGAGAGCGAAGTTTTCAGAGTTGAATTTTAGTGGCACACCGGACACCGCACCGGACTGTCCGGTGTGCACCGGACAGTGAACTGTTCACTGTCCGGTGCGCCATGAGTCCAACGGCTACCTGTCAGAACTAGCCGTTGGAAACGACCGTTGGCGCACCGGTGGCGCACCGGACTGTCCGGTGCGCCATCGCGCAGTGAAATGCCTGTAACGGCTAGTTGGTGGGTGAGGGCTATTTATACCCCCTCCACCCACCATATTCAATGTCTTGCACTCCACATTTATTCCAGCACATTGCTAGAGCTTTGCAAGCACCAAAAGCCTAGTGAGGAGATTAGAGAATCATAATCCGCGTTTGTTCCTCATTAGCGCTAGTGAGAGCCACCTAGAGCACACACCACTTGCATTAGGCTTCTCTTGGTCAAGCGAAAGTCTACGGCTTGTTACTCTTGGTGATCGGCATCACCTAGACGGCTTGGTGGTGTTGGGAGCTCGGTGATCACCGTGAAGATCTTGTTGGTGACCCGACTCAAGTTTGTAAGCGGTCTCGAGGGATCCACCGCGCCGGAGTGGCAAAGGATCATCTCGTAGTGAGCACTTGGTTCTTGCGAGGACCAAGGGGGAGCGATACCCTTGCGCGGGTGCTCCAACGAGGACTAGTGGAGAGTGCCGACTCTTCGATACCTCGGGAAAAATTGGAGGAGTCTTCTAAACTTTGCTTTACATTCCGCACTTAATTCAAGTACTTTACATTGTGTATTTGTTTAGCAAGTATTTGAAGTATTATCTTAGCTTTGTTGCATTTCTAGTATTATATTCTTAGTGCTAGTTGTTGGGGTGAAGTTGGGCTCTTGCTTATCTCTTGCTTAGGTTTTAATTAGTGTTGATTTTTAGAAAAGCCCAATTCACCCCCCCTCTTGGGCATCGTGATCCTTTCAGACTGAACTACCTAGGTTTAGATGTGGCACCAACAGAAGCAATGCCAATGTAATCATGCATAGGAAAGTAGCATTAGCTAGTGCATCATAAAAGAATTCCCATAGAGAGATTTTATTTTGTTAGCAAGAAGTTATATATATATATATATATTATGCAGTGGTTCTATTAAACCAGGCAAAATAAGAATTTTGCTGAACCAAAAAAGATCAATAGCCTTTCATACGAAAAGAAAGATGTACAACACTGACTCATACCAAGGGATGGTTGTGATCAAAAAGTTAAATATTCTAAACTCACAGGGAAGTTACACCCATTGCCCCAAAAGGCAAACATGTAAGTAACAACCGTAGTGAGTTATAGAGGAAACACATGATACAGAATCAGTTGCATTCTCAATCGTCCACTCAAAATTTATCACAAAACTAAAAATTCTAACTAAATTAATATAGTATGCAAGAGCAAATTCTTTAAATCGAGTAGCCTTTCAAGCTGCAGATGAGGCCAAAAGAACAAAAAAACCATTCTTTCTATCACCAAAAAAGCAATGTATTTAGAACACAGGGATATATTAGCATGGTTGTGGCCCTTTAATTGCTCTGAATTCTAAACATCATAATCAGGTTTGGACTCAATTTCTGTAGCAATAGCCATACCAAACTAAAGATGTACTATTTCCAAAAATGTCGTGATAAGCAGTACACAATTCAGTACCATGGTCAATATAAATGGAAGCCATTACGATGCAACAACAAAACTTGGCTACAGATAGTGACATAGCAGAGGATATACATCAAATGCTGATATTTTTCTCCCCATGGGCAATATAAATGAAAGTGTTGTTTAGCATTCAAAACTTGTCCTTCGAATGTAAGTGTCGTTTTAGGTGTGGGTCCTATAGCCAATGGTCTCCACCGTAGCCTGCAGACTATTAAGCACATCCATTTAACACATAGCCTGCTCACTTAATAAACGATGCAAAAACATTCTATACTTCTCTATCCATCAATTCAAATAAAGTAAACATATGCATCCAAACCTTCTATAATAAACGAGAACATAGTAGCAAAAGAACATACTGTAAACTGGTCTGGTCGACGTTTCTCTTAAGCTAGAAAGCCCAGCCTCATGTTAAAAATTTTGGATCTTCGTACAAGCACATGTGCACGACCTGAGACTGGGAATTATCAATGTACTAACGCAGCATAAGAGTTTCAATTAGGAACCAAAATCACTCCCCAAGAGATTACCTTTTCACGCTTGGTTACTGGATTCAACATTAGGTCTTTTGCTTTTTTTTGTTAAGCCAGCAGTAATCTTGTAACATGATAAAGCAAAAAAAAGAACGATAAGACTAAAGGCACTGAATTGGCTCTTGCACAGGAATTTTACTCCTTTCTTGAACTTTAAGGCTACACGCATGCACACATGCATTGTTCTCAAGAAGGGTAACCAAGCTCTCACCTAATCTCTCTCTAGCAAGGCTTTCCAATTACGCGCCTCGACAAGGGCCTTCACAGATTTTAGGGGCAACTCCGAGAAGCAGTACAGGCGGCAGCGACGATCTAGCTCCTGCTCCAGGTACGCGTTGACGAGGTGGAGCAGCTGCGCGCCTAAGGACTCCATCGACAGTGGCCCGGGTTGTGTGCCTAGGGACTCCATCGACGGTGGCACGGGGGACAGTAGGGTAGGTGTTGTGTGTGTGGAGAAGGCATGACGACGGGGAAGGAGGCAGTGCGGCGGCCCCGACCTAGCTGTGGCGTGGCGAAGGCAGAGAGGAGGGGTGCGGCCGTAGAGGAGGCGGAGAGGGGCGGCGCGTGGTCGCGGAGGCGGCGGCGCGCGGTCGAGGAGGAAGCCGCACGGGGAGAGACACTCGAGAGGGAGGGAGGGAGGGAGAGAGTACTCAGTGCAGAGAAACGGTGGGAGGAGACCAAATGTCGAAATCCATATTCCGCCCACGGTATTTGGCTTCCACCAACAGAGACTTGGTTGTTGCGAAGTGAAAACATGTCTGTGGCCCACGTGCGCGACGTGTCCAACGCTAGTACCCGACCGTACCCCGAAACGCGGGGAGGAGCTCAAAACCTTGCGTCTTTTAAGACCTTAGATTATTTAAAAGACACATGCATTTCAATTATATTAAAATAAAATACACCCTACTAATAACCCATAACTGAAAATAACATTAAAGGCTTGTGCGGACCGAGTGAGATCGGAGGAGATTAAATTTCCTGCTATACAAAGTTCAAACAAAATTAAATAGAAAGAGATTTAATCTCTCTTAGTCTTCTTTAATTCTAATGCAATGAAACAAGACATAATATAGATGGACTAGAAGGACACATCTACTTGTCGAAATGACACTACACTTCTACATTTATCATACAAATTAATCACTTGGCAAAACCTACACAAAACTTGCCCAAGTACTGGATGCATGATGCAAAGAGTGCATAAACACTTCAAATCACACTTAAACGGACAAACCCTTAACCTTAATCTCTCTCAATCCTCATGCAATGAAATAAGACCTAATATGGACAAACTAGAAGAACACATGGACTTGTCAAAATGACACTACACTTCTACATTTATCGTACAAATTAACTGTCTGTCAAAACCTACACAAAAATTGCCCAAATGCTGAATGTGTGACGCAAAGACTACATAAACACTTCAAATCGCACTCCAAACGGACAAACCTCCTAAAATATTTAAACTCACTTTAATCCTCTTCACTTCCAAGGCAACATTCCAATGCAACGAAACCAGACCTAATATAGACAGACTAGGACACATCGACTTATCGAAATAACACTACACTTCTATACTTTATCATACGAATTAACCGTCTGGCAAAACCTATACAAAAACTTGCCCAGATGCTGAATCCGTGACGCAAAGACTACAGAAACACTTCAGATCGCACCCAAACGGACAAACACCAAAAATGACTGACCCGTCCGGCCGCTGGGGCTCCTCTTCAGCCTTGGCAGAATCGCAGCGCAGCGCACACGCACGAACGGCCCCGAGGGTTTAGAGCCCAACTTCTCTCTTCACATCGCCGCGAAGCCAGCTCCCCGATGCGATCTGGCCGAGGGAAGATGGCGACTCCGCCGCCGCTTCTCCGCCTCGCCGCCGCGCTCCTCCTCGTCCTCGCTGGCGTCCTCGCCTCCGCCGCGCGCGCCGATCTTGTCATCTCCAAGGCAGATCGGAGGGTCAGTACAGTCCTCGTTGTCTAGATCTCCGGGGCCCATCTCCCACCTCTCCCTCGACTCAGCGCTCTCGGATCTAACTGTGTCTGTTTTCCCCTTTCTCTCCTCGCAGGTTGATCTGACCTCGCATATCGTCCGCGTCCTCGCTTCCCTCAAGGTTTTGATGCTTGGCTTCGCCACTCCCTTGTTATCATGAATCGTTCCTGCCTGCCCAACTCTGCGTCTCGTACTAGTCTGAAATGACACTGTTGCCTTGTCAGCTTGATTAGAACGCTGCCATGTATCGATGAAGCTAGCAGTTTCATAGAGTGAATTATCCTAATAAATTCATGGCCACTGGTCTATTCACCGGTGTCAATTTGCTGCTAAAAAAAATTAAACATGCCTAACTATCTGCCCCGGGAAACCTGGTCAGCATATTTGGAACTAGTTATAGTGGATGATGCTTGTGAACTAATTTTTTTGGCATCTGACATCATCATACATAATGAAGCGGGTCGGCCTGTTTCACTTTCACTGTATCAACACTGCTTACTATCAGTCCGGAAACCCAGTTGCAATGTCTGACTGCTGAACTATTCACCAGTCACCTCTGCTGAAATTTCTACTGTCAATTTCGATTTTCCCAATTCTCTGTCTCCACGAATTAGCCATATGCTTTCTAAACCAGTTTATAGATATGCTTGTTGAGTTCTGTTTTATGTATAGACATCTATTCCTAAGGCATCTATGTTTCCATATTTTGATCATGTTTATGCCTTGCAGTATATGTATCAGCCCTGAAATTCTTAACATTCTTTGGGTCTTTTCTGTTTTTATTATAGAATAATATCTCTCTTGCAAGGGCTCTTGTCTAGGTGGAATATGTTCTTGCTTCGTTTCTCTAAAAGTTACATGGTTCCCAACTTGCCTAGGCTGAAAATGTTGGACCAGACCCTGTCTCTCAAGTTTTACTGCCTTTTCCCAATATTCAAGCCAAGAACTTGGCAGCTATTAGAGCATTCGGCAGTGAAGGGAAAGTGAAGGGTCAAAGTACTGTTCTGCCAATTGAAGTTGTTCAACCTTCTGGAGCTCCCCCAGAGCTGACATTCTTTTCAGCATTGTTGCCCAAACCTTTGGAAAAAGGAAAGACTCTGTACTTGGATGTTCTGACTGTGTTCACACACTCTCTTCAACCATTCCCAGAAGAAATCACTCAAGCTGAAGCACAACTTGTTGTCTATCAGGATAGTGCTCACTATCTGTCACCTTACCCTGTTAAGGCTCAGACACTTGCTATCAGATTGCCTGGTGGGAGGGTTGAATCATACACAAGGCATCCAAACGCAAAACTTGTGGATTCAGAACTGAAATATGGACCATTTCATGATCTTCCCCCGTTCTCCTACTTACCTGTGATTGTGCATTTTGAGAACAACAATCCTTTTGCAGTTGCAAAGGAAGTTATAAGGGAGATTGAAATATCTCACTGGGGAAACGTACAGATTACGGAACACTACAACATTGCTCATGGTGGTGCCAGACTCAAGGGTGAATTTTCCAGGTTATTCTCCTCTGAGTTTTGCTTGCAATATTTAAGTAGCTAAACTTGTAACTGGAGATATAAGTTATGTTCAGAAGTAACTAATTATTTGCCTCTTTTGCAGGATTGATTATCAATCTAGACCTTACGTAAGGGGTGTTTCATCTTTTAGACATCTTATTGCAAAACTGCCTCCAAGGGCACACTCTATTTATTACCGAGATGAGATTGGTAACATTTCCACATCACATTTGTGGAGTGATTCTATGAAGGTAATCTTGTTAGCTGTCGAGGTTTCAACACCAGTTTCAAAATAGTTTCAAAGATCAAGGTTTCTTATTCTATTTCAGACCCAACTGGAAATTGAACCAAGGTTTCCATTGTTTGGTGGGTGGCAAACAACCTTCACTGTTGGTTATGGTTTACCACTTGAAGACTTTGTTTTCTATTCTGATGGAAAGAGATTTCTCAATATCACATTTGGTTCTCCATTGGAGGAAATTCTCATTGAAAAGCTTATCGTAAAGGTACGTGTGAATGTGCATCAAACGAATAAATTATATTTCATTTGTTTAAGGCTACATGGCATACTTTGCAGATTTGTGGCCATTGTTTTGGTATTCATTATAAATTGCCATCTTTATTTGTGTCGTGATCATAGGAATGTGGATAGCAAGAATAATGACAGGGTATTATGTACTATTAAATTTCCATATTCCATGCCTTTGCATTAGTTGTCTTTGCCCCTTGTATAAGTATTTGTTGTTGAACAGGTTGTTCTACCTGAAGGGTCAAAGGATATCGAAGTTTCAGCTCCCTTTCCAACACAGCAGCAGCAAGAGGTCATTTCTCACTGTATGGTGTTGTGAGCTAAACAGTTATCATAATCATTGTTTCTAAAAGCAGTAATTCTTGGTGCAGGTTAAGTATTCACACCTTGACATTGTTGGAAGACCAGTTGTTGTCTTGGAGAAACCTGATGTTATTCCAGAGCATAATTTGTATTTCCAGGTTTGTCGCCAGATTCATTTTTGGGTAATTTGTTTGGATAACGGTTTTATGAATAGGGTAACTTGTGCTTCTATTGTTGGTCGGACCAAATAATCAGTTGATGAAGTATTGGTTCCCAACACACATAACAGCACTAAAAGCTGCAGTATGAAATGCTTACTTGAGCTACTTCTAGTGAGTTAAATTGTTTGTTTATAGATACATACCAACTGGAGCAAACTTATTTGATGAATCATTTGCAATATGCAGGTTTGTTTATAGATACATACCAACTGGAGCAAACTTATTTGATGAATCATTTGCAATATGCAGGTTTACTACAGATTCAACAACATATCCTTGCTCAGAGAGCCGTTGATGCTGATTACTGGTTTCTTCCTCCTGTTTGTGGCCTGTATTGTTTACATGCGTGCTGATATGTCAATATCCAAGAGCTCTCCTTCCTACTTGGCCAAGCTGCAATGGGATGAGGTACACGATTACTTGAATACATACACACACATCATGAATCAATGGGCTTGCTGAAAACTGTTTTATAAGCCTGCAACTATTTCCCTTTTTGTTATCTTTTACTATTATATTATCTTATATGATGTGTCACATTAACTCTGGGTCCCTGGACATATATATTATTAATGATTAGTTTCGGCACCAAATTACACAGGGTTTTAAAAAGATATTCATTGGCAGGAGTAAAGATCTGTGGATGTAGAACTGACGAATCATTTTTCATTTGTTGCTCTATATGACAATTGTGGCTGAAATTACTTATGGAAGGTCATTCTAACTAGGAAGACCCTGGATGTCCTGAAATAATGATTCTGTCTATTCTAAGGACACTAAGTGTTTTGAGTGCTGCATTGGAGCTCATGATGCAGAGTGTGGTTAAAAAATAACGTGAGAATTTGCACAAGTGAAGGCTAAAGTTAACCATTGCAACTCATTGTACTATGAATTAATTTTAGAGTAAGCATGCCTTGCTAAGGAAGCCATGTTTGGCTTGACCTTTGAAAAACTAGCCTTGAGTTACTGCAGTATTTGATATTGTGGCAACTGCCTGTTATTTTCTTCAGTGCTAATGTTTTTCTGGCTATTTTATTGTTTGTGGTACAGGTGCAAGCAACTGTTCAGAAAATCCAGGGTATCTTTGAGCAATGCTTAGCAGTTCATGATAAACTGGAGGCCTCGTTGCGGGATTTGTCTAGGACAGGAGACATTCAGTCTTGCAAGGCAGCTCGTAAAGCTGCTGACACGCAGTTTAAGGAGCTATCTAAAGATCTGAAGCCACTGTTGGCGACTCTACAGTCATCTCCCCAGTCTTATCAGATATGGCCAAAGGTTAGCTATTATTATTATTGTCCAAACACTATCTCATGTCAGGCATATGAAGAACACAAATGGAGAGACGTGCAGAACTACTTTTCTGCACTTACATTAATTGCAAATATTCCATTTTGGTTACTGTGGTTTGGGGTGATGCAGGTAGAGGACTTGATCGTAAAGGAGAGAGAGATGCAGGAGAAGCTCATGACAAGGCATTCCACCGTTGTCGACAGCTTTGAGAAGAAGCTGCGCGGGCAAGATGTAGAGAACAGGATTGCTTTGCAGCAGCAGAAAATTGCTGCCCTGAGGCAGGAGGTTGAATCTCTTTTAGAGTACATTAGTGAGATTTGAGCAAATGAGTGCTGCTGTGGCGTGATACATCTTTAGCGATTAGACTGCCTTTGTTTGGTTTAGGGTTTACCCCAATATTGAAATCTACTGCTCTGAGTTTGTGTCGGTAACCATCTAGTTTCCCAGTTGAGAGACCTGGAAGTTGCAATGACCTTGTAACATGATAATCACTGTAATTCTGGAGCTGACTAAATTTTTGCATTTAATATCAATATCACAGGAACCGTCATCTTTTGGACTGAATGTGTGAATCCATTTGTTTGAAAAGTTTTAGCTGGGAATTGCTTTAGATACCCTGTTTAGTGGTGCATCTGCACACGTAACTACTGCTAAGATAGTGAGGAATACTTTGTGAAGCCCAGCAAGTCTTGTGATGCTAAAGGTGTGCTTGCTTTGCCTCACATGTTTGAGACTGAACATTGACATGGTTAGCCTTTTCGGGGGGGATCAAACTGCTTGCACCCACGATCCTTTGGGACCACATATAAAGAGCAACGATAAGTGGTTTGTTGCTTCTCTTTTCGTGACCTACACAGAAACCCTGTGATGTGGGGATATTAATTTGGTGAAGAGAATAACACTTGCTTTCCTTCACTTTTTTTTTTGAGACCTGTCCTTTGCTTTTCCAATAAGTGAAGGGACTAGGTTTTCGTTTTAGGCGTCCACTATGATTGAGCTACTCTAGCGTGTTTTGGTTTGTACAGTAACCATGGCGTGCTTTGTATCTTTGGTTAAATTCCGACCTCATTGTTTCTTGTTTCCGTGTTTTTTTTTTCTCTCTATAGTTCATACAAACACATGTTCCCACGAAATCTATATGTTTTTTATTTGTCTGATTTGCATATGCATTCCTATTCAACCCATGCGCCCCCCCCCCCCCCCCCAATCATGTCTCCCCCAGGACATGATCCTATGCATTTACTGCTGCACCAGCATCTGTACCTTGCGTAGCATAATCATTCGTCCCATGAAAGGCTTTGAGGAAAGTCGGCAAAGGATTAGGCAAGTAGTGCCTGTCCATCAGTGATCGAGTCCTGGAGACGATCACTGTTAGCCGAGAAGAAAAAAAGCAGTGCAGGTTACGGGATGCTCCCAACTTCGATCATGCACCACGCCTCCCATGATTACACTTACACGGCAATGGTAGCCGCCTAGCCCTAATGAAGATCTGGCTCCTCTCTGGGGCTTTCACTCTGCCAGTCCGGGAAACAAAAATCAGTTCCATCCGGCAGAGAAGTTGACGTGCAAGGTGCGAAGCCAACGACCACGGACCACCCTTTGCTTCTCTTCGAGACGTTTCTCCTCTGCCATCGGTCCCAAACCCAACGGTGTTTCCGAGGCCATTTCTTCCTCTCCCGTTGTTCTTTCTTCCAATTGTTCTTCCCAGTGCAACGAGTTTGTTTTTTACCTGCATCACTCACTCCCAGCTTGTTCCGATTCTAGCAGTACTACGTACGTACGACGATGCGATGATGGGAGGCATCGTGTTCCGTTCATCTATCGATTGATTGATTGATTGATTGATGGGCACAACAACAGCAAGGCCCACCACTGCGGGCTGCGGCCCACGGCGGGCACGGGAAAGACGGCGAGGCCGAGTGCGAGCCCTATGGACCGGGCAGACGCCGCACGCGAGGCGAACGAACCAACGCGGCATGATGGCAAACCAACGCTGTTCCGAATCCGTGGATGCGGCTTACCAACTGCAGCTGCTGCTGCTGGCTGCCGCGCCCGCGCGGGGTCCTCAGCAGTCAGCACCAGGCGTGGCGTGGCGTGGCGTGACGTCGCGTGCGCGCAGTCATGGGCCACACGGCCTTGGCCCCCGTTGTCGTGGCGGGGCAAGGGCTGGCTGGTTGCGCGGTGGGGGGACGCGTGACGCATGCCCGCTTTGCCTTGGCGCCATATCACGTGGACACGAGCAGTCTCCCAAGTTCCCAACTGCCAACGACAAGCCAAGCCAGCCGGGCTGGATCCCAGACCCAGAGCCTTCTCTCCTCCTCTCCCATTTAACCACCATCGGCAGCACCACCACTGCCACTACGCGCGAGGCAAGGCACGACCGAGCTCCAGTCTGCCCCCGCCCCCGCCCCCATCCGCACGTCCGCCTTGATCCGGCAAATGGCGTCGCCGGCGCGGCGGCTCCTGCAGACCAACTCCGTGCAGTACCCGACGCTCCCCGCGGCCGACCCGCCGAGTCCGCTGGCCGTCGACTCCGACGTGGTGGTCATCCTCGCCGCGCTCCTCTGCGCGCTCATCTGCGTCGTGGGGCTGGCCTCCGTGGCCCGGTGCGCGCGCTCCCGCGCCGCGCCCGCCGCCGCCAGGAGGGGGCTCAGGAAGAAGGCGCTCAGGGCGCTGCCGAGCCTCGCGTACGAGGACGCCGTGGCGGCCCGGGCCGGGGACGGGGCGGCGGAGGTCCTGGCGGAGTGCGCCATCTGCCTCTCGGAGTTCGCGCCACGGGACGAGGTCCGCGTGCTGCCGCAGTGCGGCCACGCCTTCCACGTCGCCTGCATCGACACCTGGCTCGCCGCCCACTCCTCCTGTCCCTCGTGCCGCCGCGTCCTCGTCGTCGGCGACGCCGCCAGTAAGCGCCCGCCCCAGCCTAAGCGCTGCCGCAAGTGCGACGCGGCCATGGACGAGCCCTCCTCGTCGTCCGGTTCCGCCGGCGACACGCCTGCCGGTTCCTGACCCTTCTCACGAGTGCCACAGCCACGCCGCCGCCGCCGCCAGTTTCTAGCAAGTGGGCCGGCAATCTTAGCTCCACTGGAATTCCCTCATCATCAGGCGCCGCCGGTTTCTAGCAACTGGGTTGGCAATCTTTAGCTCCACTCCACTTCATTCCAAGGATTCGAACGTTGATGCTGTAAATTGCAGGTTGGTCGATTATGTACATATTTATTTTCAGATTAGAAACATGCTAAAGTATCGTGTGAATGTGAATCTCAGAAACAGAATCTTTCTTCGCAACTCAGTTTTTCATAATCTTGCCGGCAGCATGTTTGACTCTCTTTTTTCTGTATTAGTGAACTCATATAATACAGTTCATATTGGCCCTGTTCGGCTGGCTGCAAGCCGGCACTGTTACAGCTGTTTGGACTGCTGTATCTGTAATCCATAGAGAGAAAAATACTGTAGAAGCCGCAGCGAACAAGCTCGAACCATTCCCCCACCCTTACTGTATCTTGGTTTGCTGGGCCTTCTTTGCTGGCAAACTGCTGCTTTATAGTTTGTTAGGTTCGGGACTCTGACTCACACTCGAACCATTCCCCCACCCTTACTGTATCTTGGTCAGAGTTTTATTAAAGCACTGTTTACTATTCAGATATGAGAGGGACATGTTTAGTGGGGACCCTGTTTCTTAAAAGAATATTCATTCCATCCATAAAGTCATCGTCGTATAAAGTTTCCAACAAATTACTACGAAATCAAATGGTCATGGCACCTAGTATAGTTATTTGACTTCTCGTTGCTATATATTTTATTTGGCATCTCATTGTTATATGGGTATTGACTCGGTTAACCTGTGCATACAACTAAATAAAATAAATAGAGGATTAGAAGGAATGCGCAGTTGAGTTGATATATGTGGGTTTCCTTGCTTTTTTTTTTCCCAAGGAATCCAATGGCAATTTTGTGAAATAAAGTTTGAGTTTTACATAGACAAGTTTTTTTTTTGGAGGGAGGGCGAAGTGAGTAGTGTTTCATTGATCTCTCCTAAGAAAGTAGAGGTTTTGTTTATCGGGTTAAGTAGATCAATGTCATTATAGCTTTGTTGGTTCGAAGATACATCATTACAACGCGTCAAATCAGGCCGGACATGTGAATCCCGTTTGTCATCTTCTACCTCTATCCTCCCCACGAGGCAACATGCATCTGCTCACCGGCTACGTGGAGCACAACATGACTGGATGCACGCGTGGGCGGCCTTCAACATCGCCGCCAGGTTCGCATTGTTGGAGACCAAAAGTGCCTAGCGGAGGTTGGACGGTCCGCGATGGTGGCGCGCACGGTCCGCACGTACGTAGAGTTAGTTAGGGTTCCTAATTTCTCGCGGGATTTGTTACCTAAAACCACGGGATTAACTCGAAAATTAGTTTGAAGCGGATCCAGACCTCCCCTTTATATAGATGAAGGCCTACGGCCGATTGAACCGCCAACAATCGATCAAATCAAGTCTATTTCTCGTTTTTACCTTATGCATTAGGAGTAGTTCTAGTCTACTTCTAGATTAGCCTCTCAATCCCCAAATTCTCCGCTTCTCTTCGACTCTACGTCGATTAGAGGAGTCTAGGTCGGCCTACCGAGCCTAGACAACTCCTAGGATCTCTCCTCCCCGACGGGGTCCCTCCGGGGAGCGAGATCCAGGCGCCGCCGGTGACCTTTCGCCGCCCCTGCGCACGAGCGGACCGTCCGGCCATCAGGCAGGGAACCCTAGCCCTACGCCAGGTCACGGACTGTCCGCACCTGTGCAGAGAGCACCGCCGTCGGTTCTTGTTGAGTGTTTGACGCCCGAAAAAGGTGTCAACATACTTTTGGCGACTCTGCTGGGGACTCTGGTGTATAGATCTACTAAAAATCAGGCCCTCAAATGGCTGATTCTAAAGATCACACCGATATCTGTAACACCCTGAATTTGGGGTAGAATTTTTTCTTCTTTTTACTCACCAAATTCAGGCGTTACTCTCTTTCTCTTCCCGTTTTTCTCCTTCGTCCCTAATTTCAAACCAGTATAGTGACAGGTGTCCGTGTCATGTATAAACAAAACCTAAGTGTCATGGGTGTTGCATCATGCCGAAGCGCATTTCTTTGTCTGATGTCGCGTGTTCGTCTCGTCCCGTTTCGGATTTCGGTTCGCGATTGGATTCCGTTTAGTGGTCGTGCGTGTCGTGGGTTTCGGTCCGTGATGTGTCCCAGCCCGGCCCGGTCCAGCCCGCGCGCCCCGGCGCCCCCTGCCCTCCCTATGCGTGCGCCCCCTCCCCCTAATCCATTTGTCTCATTTGATTTCTCCCGCGCAGTAATCTCCCTCTCCCTCTTCCACCTCTCTCTCTCTCTCCCATGGTGCCCTAGGGTTTGGAGTCGAGATCGCCGGAATTTGGATTCCTGGAGGTGAGTTTTCCCCCTCCCCTTCCCTCTCCCTCTCTCTCTCCTCTCCCTCCCCTTCTTCTACCCCGCGCGCCCTCCCGGCCCCGTGCCCGTGCGCCGCTCCCTGCCCGCGCGCCCGCGCCGCCCTCGGTCGCGACCCACGCCGCCCTCGGCCCCGCGCCCTACGCGCCGCCCTCGGCCGCGCCCGCCCCCGGCGAGCCCCTCCCCCGGTGGCTCTCCTCCTCGGCAAGCCCCTCCCCGGCCGCGCCCGCCCCCGGCGAGCCCCTCCCCCGGCGGCTCCCCTTCCCGGTCGCGGCCGCCCCCGGCGAGCCCCTCCCCGGCCGCGTGCCCCGCGTCGCGCCCTCGGCCGCGCCCCTGCCCCGGTGACTCGCGTCCCGCGCGCCTGCATGGCTCGCGTGCCCTCGGCACGCGCAGCGTGCTCTCGCGAGTGCGACCGTAGTCGCGTTGCGTCTAACCCTCGTTTTAATCCATTTTAATTGTTGTTTAGTCGATGTGCTGCGTCGCGCGCTTCGCCGCGCGACGGTTCATTCTAATTTTATCTTTATTAATGTGCTGCGTCGCGCGTTTCGTCGCGCGACGATTCGTTTAAATGCAGTTCAGTTGACGTAAGCCGTCGTGCGTTTCGTCGCGCAACGCTTAACGTTTATCTATGATTAATGCAAGAATCTCGTTGCGCGCTCTGCCACGCGGCGAGTCGTTTACTTCTTAATTCAATCTAAATGCTGTATCGTACGTCTCGCCGTGCGACCACTCCCTTTCATTCATCTTTATTTATTTATAATGATTAAATGTGGAACATGACTTTACTTTATGCTAAACGCATTGTCCAAATTAATGCCCTTCTGTTAAGCGAGTGGTTTAATTTATAATTATGTAACATAATCGCTTCTCGACCGTAGACTCGACTGTCATTTCCTCTTTCTCTCTTAACCGTAATTGCGAGCCCCACGTGGAACGTCTGTTTATTTATTGCATTCTATTGTATGGTGTACTGTTCCTTTGTATTAAATATGTGGATGTATGTATGTTTGCGCCCGTATAGAGAACGATTTGGTTGAAGATCCCGAGGAACTCACAAGAGAAGCCCCTGAGCAGCAGCTGGTTGGTGGAGGCAAGTGTCCCTTGACCTATCTATGTCCTATGAAATTCTATAATTCACTTCCCGCATTTACACAATTATACCTAAGGATTGACTAGCTTTTGTTATCCATGTCCTTGTTTACCTATTTGGGTTGGATTATTATTGGTTAGCTTTATGCTATTGCTTAACATTAATCAATGAACATGATGAGAATTATCAATGATACGCTGTTTTTCCTCTTATTTATGATGTTGAGACTTGTGGCATTTAAGGGGGCTCGAGCGGTTTCTCGAGTGCCTCTCCGTAAGGACCTATTCGTTGGATGACCGCCCAGGAAAACAGTGCAACCATGAGGGTGGAGTGGGACGCCCTTAGCTAAGTAATTAGAGGAACCGGGGTGTAGTTCGCTTAGCCGTCGTGCCGTCAATGGGGCTCAGTGTATGCGGCTCGCTCTGCCAAGGTTGATTTGTCCCTTGGGGAGGAGTGCGGTACATTTAGGAAACCTAACGGGCGGCTACAGCTCCGGGGAATCTTTGTAAAGGCTACATAGTGATACCCTGCTGGGTCACCTTGGTAGTGATCAATGGAGAGTCATGATCTCCGGGCAGAAAGGGAAATCACGGCTTGTGGGTAAAGTGCGCAACCTCTGCAGAGTGTATGAAAACTGATATATCAGCCGTGCTCATGGTTATGAGCGGCCAAGGGAGCTCCAGTGATTAGTGGTACTTGATCAGAGATTGTTCGGATTACAGGTGGCAATGAGATTAATGGTTTTGGTATTGATTTATGGTAATGGTAAGTGGTATTCTTTCCGTTTGGAAAGAGTACGTTTGGGTTAATAACGTGAGTTAATTCTAAAACTTGGCTTTCTCTACTAGTAATAATAATCTGACCAACTAAAAGCAACTGCTTGACTTACCCCCACATAAAGCTAGTCCACTATAGCCAAACAGAACACTTGCTGAGTATGTTGATGTGTACTAACCCTTGCTCTACACACCAAACCCCCCAGGTTGTCCGTATTGCAACCACTGCTCAGGAGAAGATGAAGCCGTGGAAGGAGACTTCTAGGAATTCCAAGATTACGACGAGTTCTAGGCGTGGGTTAGCGGCAACCCCCCAGTCGGCTGCCTGTGAAGGCCTCGAGTATCTACGTTTCTTTTCCGCACTTTGATTATTGTAAAGACTATGTGGATGTCTCAGACATATGATGTAATCGACTATTATTACCCTTTTATGTTATTATTTGAGCACTGTGTGATGATGTCTAGTTATGTAACTGCTGTGTACGTGAATTGCTGATCCTGGCACGTACATGGTTCGCATTCGGTTTGCCTTCTAAAACCGGGTGTGACATAGGTGGTATCAAAGCCGTGCTGACTGTAGGACCGCTAACCTAGAGTAGAATGGTTGTTCTAAGGATTATAGACCCCTATTCCTACCTTGACTTTGGTATCCCTTCAAAAGTTGGTCATATCGACCAAACCTATGTTCTACTATATATTATACCTTGCTAAAAATCTTTTTGTTTATTCTAATTCCTCATTTATTTATGGTTAATTACTTGCTGGTCATATTAGTTTTGTTCTCACTCTTATGCTTACGGTGTCTTTTATAGATGGCTCGTCTTAGACACACTGCACGTAAGTCTGCCATCCCCTTCTTACCCTCTCGTCTCGCTGAGCGTCCGCTTCGTCGTCCAGTGACCGGTCAGTCCAGCCATTTGGAGAGGCTGCACCATCGCCTGCACGAGGAGCAGGAGCATCGACGACAGGAGCAGGAGCAGCAGGGCTCTTCTTTCTCGCTCCAGTAGGAGATAGAGTCTGTGAGGAGCTGCTCCCCCGTGCTTCCGCTGGAGGCGTGAAAGGGAAATAGGGTCAAACCTTTTCCTAAATAATTTTGGTGGTTGAATTGCCCAACACAAATAATTGGACTAACTAGTTTGCTCTAGAATAAATGTTCTACAGGTGCAAAAGGTTCACATCAAACCAATACAAAGTCAAAAGAAATGGCTCAAAAGAAAGGAGCAAAGGAAACCGAAGTGCTCCCTGGTCTAGCGCACCGGACTGTCCGGTGTGCTACCGGACAGTGTCCGGTGCACCTCTTCAGCTTCGGGTTTCCCAGGCGCAGCTCCGCTATAATTCACCGGACTGTCCGGTATGCCAGCGGAGCAGCGGCTATCTGCGTGCAACAGTCGAATCCGACAAGTGAACAGTGCAGCACAGTGATCGCAACAGAAGTCAGAGCAGTTGGTCAGAGTCGCACCGGACTGTCCGGTGTCACACCGGACTGTCCGGTGCCACATGAGGACAAAGCCTCCAATGGTCGACCAGCTCCAAGCCCTAACGGGAGGATGACGTGGCGGCGCACCGGACACTGTCCGGTGCGCCCATCGCCAGCAGCCTTCTCCAACGGCTACAATTTGGTTGGTGGCTATAAATACCACCCCAACCGGCCACTTCAAGAGGAGGGAGCCCAAGCAAAATTCCAAGTCATATAGTTGACACACTCAAGCCCTCCCAACCACCTCTATTCATTGATCCATCCTATACACAAGATTTAGACCACTACAACCAACACAAGTGCCACAAAAGAGAGAGCAAGCAAAAGAGAGCTACTCATTTGAGTTTAGCACTAGTGCCTTGTGAGATTCATTGAGAGATAGTGTGTGCTACATCTTTGTGTTCATTTGCGCGTGGAGTTTTGACTCCCATTGAACTTCCTCCAATGTTTTGGAGGCTTGTAAAGCTAGCAAGAGACACCAAAGCGTGTGGTGATCCTTGAGCAGTCTTAAGTGATCCTTTAGAAGAAGAAGAGCTCGCCGGTCTTTGGTGATCGGTGGAGAGAGGGAAAGGGTTGAAAGAGACCCGTCCTTAGTGGACTCCTCAACGGGGACTAGGCCTTCGAAGGCCGAACCTCGGTAAAACAAATCACCCGTGTCTCGTGTGCTTATTGCTTGTGATTTGTTTGCTCTTTCCCTTTCAAAGTTTCTTCTTGCACTATTCTTTGCTAATACTATTTGGTGTTGCTTTAAGTTAAATTCTCATTTGGTGAAGCAACACTTTGCAAGAAAGAACTTGTGTTATTGCTCTTCTTATCTAAGCCCCCTTGCTTTATTCTCATAGACCTATTAGTTGTATTGTTTTATCAATTCCGCATTATTTGAAAGCAATACTCTTTACAAGCAAGGACTTAGTTTTTGTACTCCAATAATTGTATATCTTGTTCTAACCACTAATCAAGGGATCTAGTTGGGGGATAAAGTTTTAATTTTCAGGTTTTGCCTATTCACCCCCCTCTAGGTGACTTTCAATTGGTATCAGAGCCAGGTTCTTCATATTGAGTCTAACAACTCGAAGTGATGGCTCGAGGAAGATCCCAAAAGACCAAGAAGACACCTCCGACAAAAACCAAGGAGGTAACTCTTGAGATTTTATTTGATGATTGTTCTAATTATGCTTCATGGTCTACTAGTGTGATAAATGCCTTTAGAATCGTAAACTCCCAATTAGAACAAATTATAGACAAGAGTATCATGCCCTCCAATTATGATAGAAAGAATATTTCTGAGAAAGATCAAAGATGTTTAAGCTTAAATTATCTTGCTTTTGACATCTTAGGTAATTCTCTTAGCAAAGAAGATTATCATGCCTTCATAATTAATTATAATGAATCTATTCATGATGCGCATTATATTTGGACTAGAATTAAAAGCAAATTTGATGAGTCCAAACATGAATCCACCTCTTTTGGTATTTGTGATACTAACCCTTGCAAGGAAGAAGAAGAAAATGAACGATGGAGACCAAACGATGAATCCACCTCTCCAAGAGGTTTGTCTCCCCATTTCGATTCCCACATATGTTGTGTGGCTAACGAAAATGATAGCGGAAGCATAAACGAGGATGAGGAGGAAGAAAGAAGCTTCATGCAACTCTACGCTCGCCTAAGCCAAGAAGATAAGGCGGTCATGCTCAAACTTCTAGAAAGAGCGAGAGAGAAAAGCGAAGCTCGTCAAAGACTAGAAAATGTTCTCTCCATAAAAATGCTACACTTTGACGAGTTGACTAAAGAATATGAGGAGCTAAAGTGCTCTCATGTTGATTTGGTCCAAAGGTATGAAACTATTTCAATTGAGCAAGATAACGCTTTACATTGTATTGCTCAATTAGTAAATAGGAATGCCTTGCTTAAGGACCAAGTAGAAAAGCTAAAAGATAAAAATCTAGCTTTTCAAGAAAAATATGATATGCTCCTATGTTCCCATGAAAATCTTATGGATGATCATATCATATTAAATATTGCTCATGAGGTTGTGATAGAAAACTTAAAATCCCAACAACCTCACTCATGCACATGTATTCAAATTGAAACTACATTACCATGTGCTAATGCTTGTTGCCCGTCGACAAGCAAATCTTCCTTTGTGCTAAAATTTGCAGGAACAAATGATGATACATATCAAAAGCTCAAAGAAGAAAATGAGAGGCTAAAAATGAGCTTGGCACAACTAAAAGGGAAGTGCATTGCTCAACCTTCTCAAGATAACTGTGATCACATGGTGAAGAAGCTTGAGACAGGAACAACCGTGGCATGCACTAAATCCCTTGAAGAAAATGTCAAGGACTTGCGGATTGCCAAGAGGAAGGAACAAAAGAAGAAAATCAATACCTCTTCCAAAAGCCTCAACCACGCCTCCATGAAAGGTAACATCCAAGGTAATAATCAAGCCACACTTCACACTAAGAGGAGTAAGAAGTGTAGTGAATGCTTTGAAAAGGGGCACTCGATTAGGTCATGTCCCTATATTAAAAGTGAGTTGATTATTAACAAGGATGATAAACTTTGTTTTAAATGCTCCAAGAAGGGACACTTATTTAGATCTTGTCCCCATTTAAAACAAAAAGGCATAATGTTAGAAAAGAAAATATTCACTATGTAGCAAGCAAGAAACAAGGAAAGAAGAAATCTTCAAGACTTGAAGATCGCCTATGCTACATATGCCGAAAAAAGGGACATCAATGCAAGGATTGTCCCATTGGTAACAATCCCTCTCCTAACTTGTCAATTAATTCTCATATAACTAGGCAACCCAAAATTGTAACTTGTGCTAGAAAGGTAATGAGTTTACCTAGTGCTAACACAAAGGACTTTTGGGTTCCTAGATCTTTGTTGACTAACCGTGATGGACCCATCAAGCGATGGGTACCAAAATATGCTTGACAAGCTTTGCAGGAGAAGGAGATGATATGAAGCTTTGGGGTGCTTGAGAAAGTTAATTCAATTTAACTCAAGCTATCAATCTTCAATGATCCATATATCCAAGATTGACCCAAAGTTATCTCAAATTGTTATGTCTAAAACTCATATCATCTTAGGGAAGATATTGATGTTGTAGGAAATAAAGAATTATCTTGTGCGGAAAAATCAAGGCCTACAACATGGAGGAAAGCCGAAGGATGGTAACACTTGTGTTTTTAAGTGCAAGTATCTTAAATTATGATTTCTCATGTGTCTTGTGTAGTCGCATAGAAAAAGAAGCACTTCAAATGTCTTTAAATTTATATTACCATTCTTTGAAGAATTTCCTCTCATATGGTAGATTGCATACTCATCATTTCCATACTATGGCAATCTACATGTTTTAAATTGTTGCAAGTATCTCATGGCATGTTTCTCACTAGTCATTCTATTATTGCCATGATTCTAGATATAGAGAGATATTTCATGTTCTTAAAAGAATAAGGTGTCATGTAAGGAATTCAAATCCTTAGGACACTTATAAAAGGAAAACTCTCTATATAACTAGAATAGTGAGACTAATGATTTTATTTAAGTAACCCAAGTAGTCTCACTTGTAGAGAATAAGTTTATCTTTAGAAATGCGTAATCTAACATGAAAAGAAAAATCAATCCAATGATTTATGATGTGTTTCTACTTGCTTAAATTGGATATGATTATTTCACATTTATCGCTTTCCATATCATGAATTAGACTTATTCCCACAGTCTTAAAGGATTATTTATGCTTGTTTTATGAGTTAAAATTGAGCATAACATCATCTATGGATAATCTAGTTCATGTTATGAAGTTTCCATGTTTTAGTAATCTATGTTTTCATTCATTATCAAATTGATTACAAAAAGGGAAACTAGTGCTTGTGCTACTAATGACATATCTCTTGAGCTTACTTATGGAAATCTACAAGAGAGTAAGTGCACGTTTAAAGCCACAAGCCTCAAGTGTTACTCTTCACCCAAAGGAAGAAAGGTAAAAGCAAAGGTATGGGAACTCTGTTTCTCATCATTGTTTATTTACTCTAATTTATCATATTCTATCTATGTGAAGAATAGATTCTGTATTGGACTTAATTCTTGCTAAGTTCTCATAAACACACTAGTCCATTAGAATCTATTTCATGCCTTTGCTATAACCATTCTCATATTGATATGCTTTTAAGTTATGATAATAAATTCAATATGAAGAAGTAAAATTCCTATGACCGATAAAAATGTTTAAAAGGTGCATATTCCTCCTCTCTAATGATATGCACTAAGGATAAGGATTTTACTTCATGTGACTTATGGATGATGAATTGTTTATATTTATTATCTAAAGAAGTCATCCTTCATCATATGCTCCCTTGTGCTATTAACATCTTTCTTGAGTATTTTCAATAAGTTTGAAAGGAAAAAGAAACAACTACAAAGGGAGGACACTCACATGAAAGAGAAGGCGTCAAGAACAACAAAACTCACTTGGATAATAAGATCCTCAAAACAATCAATGGTGTGGTTGTGAGTATTCTAAATCCTTTCATAGTGAAGAATATCAGGCTTAAGTTGTTTATTGCAAATTTTATAAGCCTCGATCAAGATGTATATTGCTTCTCCCTATTCGTCTCTAAAATTGAATGCATCTATTCATTTCATTCTAATACTTTGATGCATATCTCTAGGGGGAGCCTATTTCTATATCTTGATCATATTGAGACTAAGACATTATTTTAGTAATCTCATATAGTCTCTTATATGAGAATAAGTTTCTCATAAAGTATGCTACTCATATCAATCCAACTTGTTAAAATAATGTCGCTTTTGTCAAGGATTGTTGCTTTCATTGCTAAAGTAGCTTATTTACTGGATTCTCCTACTTTTATCAAATGCATATGTTGTTCTTTTGATCACATCTGTTATTTGTTTGATCATTGAATAACTTCAATTAACACTTATGTTTCTTAGTGCCGCATTTACTATCAATCGATACCTCTCTTGATGTGCACTAAGTTAAAAGGAGAATTCATGATACATTTATGCAATTTGTGATCCATTTGATATATGCTAACAATGACTTGGAAAAGGATCACTAGTTATAGAACTCTCTCTTGTGCAAAATATTTCCATATATTGTCTTGAGTATAGGTCTTAAGCAACTAAGACTAAGGACAAAGCACAATGAAGAGAGCATCTCTATGTGAAGGTACAATAAGGGTAAAACTGTCTCCTTTCATTTACACATGTACCTAAATCTAACTCTCTTATACATTCCTTGCATATCTTGTATAAAAGGAAGAGAAAGCATGTCCATGCATTAGCCCTGCTTCTTACCTAGTTTAACTTCTCAAACATCTCATTCTTGCATTTATGCATCTTTGTTAAAACTAGGTGAAGTGATTTTATTGTTGAAGAGCTTAAAGCTTAACCTTGTAACGAGGATAAGCTGCCTTTGTTCCAAAGATGAATGGTCCTTAAGCCTCTTTGAAATCCTTAAGGGACAATGCTTAAGATGTTTTAACATGCTTTCATAAGTGCATAAACTGTCATGAGCATCACACTTATACTACGACACAATGCACTTCACATACTGTATGATATAGATAGGTTCTCATTAACCTAATTATGTGCAATTGACATTTAAGGCCAAAATATGTGTTCCTCTCCATGCACATATTTAGGGGGAGCAATCTATGTTATATATAACTATGATCATGCTTAATTTGATATATCCTTTGATCATATCTCTCTTATGTCTATGACTAATGTGTTTTCAAGTGTGTTCTCATGCTTAGTCATAGAATTGAAAGGGAAATGGAGTATTCGGCAAAGACGACGCTTCCACTCAACTCCTTCGGTATTATTCACTCTTTGCCGGTATTCCACATAGTTCTCCACTTTGGTATGATCTTCACTCATATTTATTTGCTTGCCATTGGGGAGAAAGTAAAAAGGCTTATATCTCATTCACTAGTATCCGTTTTTTTGGCGATTCATGCCAAAGGGGGAGAAAGTATGAGCCCAAAGCAAAAGGACCGCACCACCGCACCACCACCAAATTTTAAAATGAAGTTTTCAAATTGATATCTTAGTGTGTTCAAAAAGGGGGAGAAAGTATCTTCAAAAGTCTGTAAAACCCTCTTGAACACTAAGAGGAGAATTTCATTGAGGGGGAGTTTTGTTCAAGTCAAAGGAAAAGCATTTGAGACAGGGGGAGAAAAGTTCAAATCTTGAAAATGCTTCTTTCAATCTTATTCATGTACCTTTGACTATTTGCAAAAGTTTTTTTTAAAAAATTACAAAGAATTTGCAAAAACAAAACTAATGGTGCAAGCATGGTCCAAAATCTTAAACAATAAGAAGAAAACCATTCATGCATATCTATAAGAAATAATGTATTGGTTTCATTCCAAGCAACCTTTGCACTTCTTTATGCAAATTAGTTCAATTCTGCACTCCTATATTTGCTTTGGTTTGTGTTAGCATCAATCACCAAAAAGGGGGAGATTGAAAGGAAAATAGGGTCAAACCTTTTCCTAAATGATTTTGGTCGTTGAATTGCCCAACACAAATAATTGGACTAACTAGTTTGCTCTAGAATAAATGTTCTACAGGTGCCAAAGGTTCACATCAAACCAATACAAAGTCAAAAGAAAGGGCTCAAAAGAAAGGAGCAAAGGAAACCGAAGTGCTCCCTGGTGAGAGCACCTAGAGAGGGGGGGGGTGAATAGGTGATCCTGTGAAACTTGAAAACTTAAGCCACAAAACTTGGTTAATCGTTAGCACAATAATTGCCAAGTGGCTAGAGAGGAATTCTCAACAAAACACAATAACCAATAAGGATCAATCACAGAGATGACACGGTGGTTATCCCGTGGTTCGGCCAAGACCAACGCTTGCCTACTCCACGTTGTGGCGTCCCAACGGATGAGGGTTGCAATCAATCCCTCTCAAGCGGTCCAAAGACCCACTTGAATACCATGGTGTTTTGCTTGCTTTTTCTCAATCCCGTTTGCGAGGAATCTCCACAACTTGGAGCCTCTCGCCCTTACACTTGAAATTCACAAAGAACACGGAGCAAGGGAGGGATTAGCAATGCACACAAGACACAAGAATCAGAGTGTCAACACGCACACAAATCGCAACAAGAGCTCGCAACACAACCCAATGAGTACACAACTCCACTAGAGCTCTATATGCTATCACAATGAAAATAATGCGCGAAATCGATGTCTTGGTGCTTAGGAATGTTGTAGGAATGCTTGGTATCCTCCTCCATGCGCCTAGGGGTCCCTTTTATAGCCCCAAGGCAGCTAGGAGCCGTTGAGAGCAATCAAGGAAGGCTGATCTTGCCTTCTGTCGACTGGTGCACCGGACAGTCCGGTGCACACCGGACACTGTCCGGTGCCCGATTTCTTTCCATAAATGGTGCAGTCGACCGTTGGCAGCCTGAGAGCCGTTGGCGCACCGGACATGTCCGGTGCACACCGGACAGTCCGGTGCCTTCTTCTAGCCGTTGGCTCGGCCACGTGTCCCGCGCAGATCGCGTGGCCGACCGTTGACCCTGTCGACCGTTGACTCACCGGACAGTCCGGTGCACACCGGACAGTCCGGTGAATTATAGTCGTACGTCGCCGGTGAAATCCCGAGAGCGGCCACTTCGCTCGAGCCAGCCTGGCGCACCAGACATTGTCCGGTGCACCACCGGACACTGTCCGGTGAGCCACCGGACAGTCCGGTGCACCCAGACTGAGCAGAGTCTTGGCTGCTCGAGCCAAGACATTTCCAATCGGATTTTTCCTGTTTCCAGCACTTAGACACAATACATTAGTCTCTAAAACAATGTACTAAGTCTGAGAAACATACCTTTATCCTTGATTTGTACTTTGTCCACCTTTTTACACTTAGGCACTTGTGTTAGACACTAAATCACCAAAATACTTAGAAATAGCCCAAGGGCACATTTCCCTTTCAATCTCCCCCTTTTTGGTGATTTATGCCAACACAACATAAAGCAAGTAGAACAAATACAAAATCAACTCAAACAAGAACTCAAATTGTTTTGATTCAATTTTGACATATATGGATCACTCTATGCCACCACTTGGTTTGTTTTTGCAAATCAAACTCAAATTCCTATCTCTAAGTCAAATCCACTTGTAGAGACATAAAGAGAGGTTTTCCAAAGAAATTTGATCAAGGATTTCAAAAACTCCCCCTTTTTCCCATAATCAACACTTCTCCCCACAAGAGGCCAACTTTTGACATAAGAGACAATAAAAGAGTTTTGACAAATCAAAAAGCTCTAATCTACTATTTTCAAAATCTCTCAAGTGGTAGCTGATCCATTTATTGCTTTGGCCTTTATTTTCTCCCCCTTTGGCGTCAAGCACCAAAACGAGATTAATCTTGGCCCTTTAACCCCATTGCCTCACCAAAATCTTCAAATAAGAGTACAAAGGCAATAAGAGTACATGAGATGAACTTGGAATAAGTTACCCTCTTATCGGAGTGCAGTGGAAGTCTTTCATGGTCCAAGTCCACCTTTTCCCTTTCAATTATCCTTTAAAACAAACAAACTCAAGCATATGGTTAGTCTCAAAGGGTCAAGTTGTAGCACAACTCCCCCTAAATATGTGCATCACTTGCACAAAGGACTTGTGAGGTCCAGGGAGTGTTTGTACAACTTGAGCACCACAATAAGCAACAAAATGCAGAATGAACATGATCAAAGGCATAAACATATGTATGCTACAATTCAATCCAAGTTCCGCGAATCTAAGATATTGAGCTCACTACGCGGCCTGCAAAAGGTCTTCTCATCTAGAGGTTTGGTAAAGATATCGGCTAGCTGGTTCTCGGTGCTAACATGAAACACTTCGATATCTCCCTTTTGCTGGTGGTCTCTCAAAAAGTGATGCCGGATGTCAATGTGCTTTGTGCGGCTGTGCTCAACAGGATTTTCCGCTATTCGGATAGCACTCTCATTATCACATAGGAGTGGGACTTTGCTAAGATTGTAGCCAAAGTCCCGGAGGGTTTGCCTCATCCAAAGTAGTTGCGCACAACACTGTCCTGCGGTAACATACTCGGCCTCAGCGGTGGATAGGGCAACGGAAGTTTGTTTCTTAGAGTTCCACGACACTAGGGACCTTCCTAAGAATTGGCACGTCCCCGATGTACTCTTCCTATCGACCTTACATCCAGCATAGTCGGAATCTGAATATCCAATCAAGTCAAAGTTAGACCCCTTTGGATACCAGATCCCGAAGCAAGGCGTAGCGACTAAATATCTCAAAATTCGCTTCACAGCCACTAAGTGACACTCCTTAGGATCGGATTGAAATCTAGCACACATGCATACGCTAAGCATAATATCCGGTCGACTAGCACATAAATAAAGCAGAGAACCTATCATGGACCGGTATGCTTTTTGATCAACGGACTTACCTCCTTTGTTGAGGTCGGTGTGTCCGTCAGTTCCCATCGGCGTCTTTGCGGGCTTGGCGTCCTTCATCCCAAACCGCTTTAGCAGGTCTTGCGTGTACTTCGTTTGGGAGATGAAGGTGCCGTCCTTGAGTTGCTTTACTTGGAACCCAAGGAAGAAGTTCAACTCGCCCATCATCGACATCTCGAATTTCTGTGTCATCACCCTACTAAACTCCTCACAAGACTTTTGGTTAGTAGAACCAAATATTATGTCATCGACATAAATTTGGCACACAAAAAGATCACCATCGCAAGTCTTAGTAAAAAGAGTTGGATCGGCTTTTCCAACCTTGAAAGCATTAGCAATTAAAAAGTCTCTAAGGCATTCATACCATGCTCTTGGGGCTTGCTTAAGTCCATAGAGCGCCTTAGAGAGCTTACACACGTGGTCGGGGTACCGTTCATCCTCGAAGCCAGGGGGTTGCTCCACGTACACCTCCTCCTTAATCGGCCCGTTGAGGAAAGCGCTCTTGACATCCATTTGATACAACCTGAAAGAATGGTGAGCGGCATATGCTAGCAAAATACGAATTGATTCTAGCTTAGCCACAGGAGCAAACGTCTCCTCAAAGTCCAAACCTGCGACTTGGGCATAACCTTTTGCCACAAGTCGAGCCTTGTTCCTCGTCACCACCCCGTGCTCGTCCTGTTTGTTGCGGAACACCCACTTGGTTCCCACAACATTTTGCTTGGGACGAGGCACCAGTGTCCAAACTTCATTGCGCTTGAAGTTGTTGAGTTCCTCCTGCATGGCCAACACCCAGTCCGGATCTAGCAAGGCTTCTTCTACCCTGAAAGGCTCAATAGAAGAGACAAAAGAGTAATGTTCACAAAAATTAACTAATCTTGAACGAGTAGTTACTCCCTTGCTAATATCACCCAATATCTGGTCGACGGGATGATCCCTTTGGATCGTCGCTCGAACTTGGGTTGGAGGTGCCTGAGGTGCTTCTTCCTCTTCAACTTGAACATCTTGTGCTCCCCCTTGATCATGCGTCTCCACTTGAGGTATCTGTTCGTCATCTTGGGTTGGGGGATGCACCATAGTTGAGGAAGATGGTTGATCTTGCTCCAATTGTTCCTGAGGCCGTACATCTCCAATCGCCATGGTGCGAATCGCGGCCGTTGGAACGTCTTCTTCATCTATATCATCAAGGTCAACAACTTGCTCTCTTGGAGAGCTATTAGTCTCATCAAATACAATGTCGCTAGAGACTTCAACCAAACCCGATGATTTGTTGAAGACCCTATACGCCTTTGTATTTGAATCATAACCTAATAAAAACCCTTCTACAACTTTGGGAGCAAATTTGGAATTCCTACCCTTCTTCACTAGAATGTAGCATTTACTCCCAAATACACGAAAGTACGATACATTGGGTTTGTTACCAGTTAGCAGCTCATATGAGGTCTTCTTGAGGAGGCGGTGAAGATAGACCCTGTTGATGGCGTGGCAAGCCGTGTTCACGGCTTCCGACCAAAAACACTCGGGGGTCTTGAACTCTCCAAGCATAGTCCTCGCCATATCAATGAGCGTCCTGTTCTTCCTCTCTACCACACCATTTTGCTGAGGTGTGTAGGGAGCGGAGAACTCGTGCTTGATCCCCTCCTCCTCAAGGAACTCCTCCACTTGAAGATTCTTGAATTCGGACCCGTTGTCGCTCCTTATCTTCTTCACCTTGAGCTCAAACTCATTTTGAGCTCTCCTGAGGAAGCGCTTGAGGGTCCCTTGGGTTTCAGACTTATCCTGCAAAAAGAACACCCAAGTGAAGCGGGAAAAGTCATCAACAATAACTAGACCATACTTACTTCCTCCTATGCTCAGATAGGCGACGGGTCCGAAGAGGTCCATATGCAGCAGCTCCAGAGGTCTTGATGTGGTCATCACATTCTTGCTGTGATGTGCTCCTCCCACTTGTTTACCTGCTTGACAAGCTGCACAAGGTCTATCTTTTTCGAAATGAACATTGGTTAGACCTACCACGTGTTCTCCCTTTAGAAGCTTGTGGAGGTTCTTCATTCCCACATGTGCTAAGCGGCGATGCCACAACCAGCCCATGCAAGTCTTAGCAATTAAGCATGCATCTAGACCGGCCTCTTCTTTTGCAAAATCAACTAAGTAAAGTTTGCCGTCTAGTACACCCTTAAAAGCTAGTGAACCATCACATGTTCTAAAGACAGACACATCTACATTTGTAAATAAACAGTTATATCCCATATTGCATAATTGACTAACAGATAGTAAATTATATCTAAGACTCTCCACTAAAAACACATTAGAGATAGAATGCTCATTTGATATTGCAATCTTGCCTAAACCTTTCACCTTGCCATGGTTCCCATCACCGAATATGATTGAATCTTGGGAATTCTTATTCTTGACGTAGGAGGTGAACATCTTCTTCTCCCCCGTCATATGGTTTGTGCATCCGCTGTCGATGATCCAGCTTGAACCCCCGGATGCATAAACCTGCAAGGCAAATTTAGGCTTGGGTCTTAGGTACCCAACTCTTGTTGGGTCCTACAAGGTTAGTCACAATTTCCTTAGGGACCCAAATGCAAGTTTTATCACCCTTGCATTTTGCCCCTAACTTCCTAGCCATTACCTTCTTACCCTTTCTACAAATGGCAAATGAAGCATTGCAAGCATGATATATTGTAGATGGTTCATTAACTTTTCTAGGAACATGAACATCATTTCTCCTAGGCATATTATGAATAACATTTCTCCTACCAATATTTCTATCATGCACATAGGAAGAACTAGAAGCGAACATGACATGAGAATCGAAAGCATTATATGCATTATATCTCCTATAAGCATTTCTATATTGTTTCTTGTCATGATACATAAAAGCATGGTTCTTTTTAGCACTACTAGCCATAGGGGCCTTCCCTTTCTCCTTGGTAGAAATGGGAGCCTTATGGCTGGTTAAGTCCTTGGCTTCCCTCTTGAAGCCAAGTCCATCCTTAATTGAGGGGTGTCTACCAATCGTGTAGGCATCCCTTGCAAATTTTAGCTTATTGAAATCACTTTTGCTAGTCTTAAGTTGGGCATTAAGACTAGCTACTTCATTATTTAATCTCGAAATTAAAACTAGGTGTCCATTACAGGCATCAATATCAAAATCCTTACACCTAGTGCAAATCATAACATGTTCTACACAAGAATTAGATTTATTTGTTACTTCTAATTTAGCATTTAAATCATTGTTAACACCTTGTAAAGTAGAAATGGTTTCATGACAAGTAGATAGTTGTCGAGGACCATAATTAGGGGTACCCTCAAGACGCCTAATTCTCAGCTGGTAACCCCCATCAGCATAAAGCTGCAGAGGCCTGATGGGTTTGATTAAGTCAGGGATCAGTCCATACGAGCGACTTGATCGCGCCACGCCCGAGCCTAGCCTCGGGCGAGGGCAGCCGACCCTGAGGTGTTTCCGTCTCGCCCGAGGCCCCCTTTTTTACGGCAGACGCACCTCCGGCTCGCCCGAGGCCTTGCCTTCGTTGAGAAGCAACCCTGACTAAATCACCGCGCCAACCGACCAAGCCACCGGGGCATTTAACGCAAAAGGTAAGACCGACGGGCGACCAGGCTCTGCCAGAGGCGCTATAGGAGGCTCCGCCCGACCCAGGGCTCGGACTCGGGCTAAGGCCCCGGAAGACGGCGAACTCCGCTCCGCCCGACCCAGGGCTCGGACTCGGGCTAAGGCCCTGGAAGACGGCGAACTCCGCTCCGCCCGACCCAGGGCTCGGACTCGGGCTAAGGCCTCGGAAGACGGCGTACTCGGGCTAAGGCCCCGGAAGACGGCGAACTCCGCTCCGCCTGACCCAGGGCTCGGACTCGGGCTTAGGCCCCGAAAGACGGCGTACTCGGGCTAAGGCCCCGGAAGATGGCGAACTCCGCTCCGCCCGACCCAGGGCTCGGACTCGGGCTAAGGCCCCAGAAGACGACGAACTCCGCCTCGCCCGACCCAGGGCTCGGACTCCGCCTCGGCCTCTGCCGAACGACCTCCGCCTCGCCCGACCCAGGAGCTCGGGCTCGGCCTCTGTCATGCAGGACAAACTCTACCTCGACTTCGGAGGAGCTTCCACGCCGCCCGACCTAGGACACAAGACCGCCACGTCAACAGGAAGCGTCATCATCACCCTGCCCTGAGCCGACTTGGGTCGCAGAGAACAAGACCGGCGTCCCATCTGGCCAGCTCCGCCAGATAGGCAATGATGGCGCCCCGCTAGACCATGACGACGGCGACTCTTAGCTCCCTTACGAAAGCAGGGAGACGTCAGCAAGAGCACAGCTGTTCCGACAGCTGTCCCTCCATCAGGCTCCGTTACTCCTCCAACAGCCACGACGCCACACCAACAGGGTGCCAAGATCTCTCCGGCTGCCACCTTGGCATGTACTTAGGGCGCTAGCTCTCCCTCGCTAGACACGTAGCACCTTGCTACACCCCCATTTTGTACACCTGGATCCTCTCCTTACGCTTATAAAAGGAAGGACCAGGGCCTTCTTAGAGGAGGTTGGCCTCGCGGGAACGAGGGCAGGGGCAGGCGCTCTCTTGGGGCCGCTCGCTCCCCTCACCCGCGCGGACGCTTGTAACCCCCTAGTGCAAGCGCACCCGACCTGGGCGCGGGACGAACACGAAAGGCCGCGGGAATCTCCGTCTCCCTCGTCGCGACCCGGCTCCGGCCACCGACCTCTCGCTCTCTCTGTTCCCCCCTTCGCGCTCGCCCATGCGCTCGACCCATCTGGGCTGGGGCACGCGGCACTCTCACTCGTCGGCTCGGGGACCCCCCGGTCTCGAAACGCCGACAGTTGGCGCGCCAGGTAGGGGGAGGCTGCGTGTTGACGAGCAGTTTCCCATCAAGCTCCAGATGGGCAGTCTCCAACGACCTCTCCAACCCGGGACGGTGCTCCGTTTCGGGAGCCTCGAGTTCATGTCTCTCGACAGCGGCTACGACATGGTACTCCTTCCACCGCCGTGCGACGGCGACAATGGCGGTCGACAGCCCGCCCGCCGCCGGCGGAACCGACGACGTCTTTCCCGCGTGGGGGAAGGACAACTTTCGAGCTCGTCCCATCCTCTCCCTCGCCGTCGGAGGAGGAGGAGGCAGGGCAACCAGGGCCGAGCGGGAGGCTGCGCTCCGACGGCTGTCGAGCAAATCGACATCCCCAGCGCCCCAATGGAGGACACGCCAAGCGTCACCCTCGCGTTCGAGGCGAAGGCGAGCGCCATCCCCCCGCAACACGTCAACCCCGAGCAGGTGGACGACGCCAGCACGCTCACGAAGGGCCTGCAGGACGTCGCCCTCGTACCCAAGACGACGGCGCGGTCAGCCCCCGACGTGACTTCGTCGCTCCTCGTCGACAAAAAGGTACCAACTGCTCCCCATCTTTCGTCATTTCGACTCGACCTCAACCTGCCTAGCGATCTCGCTTTGGCGGACACTCACGTTGAGGCGAGTGCAACCCCTGTGGGGTTTCGTGTGCGGTCGCCCTGGGACCGATTGACGGGCGTCTCGACCTACGGGCCCTCTGGGTCCGAGGGAGATGACGACCCCAGCATCTGCTGGGATTTCTCTGGATCTGGCAACCCCAGTGCCATGCGGGACTTCCTGACCGCGTGTGACTACTGCCTCTCCGACTGCTCCGACGGCAGCCGCAGCCTTGACGACAAGGGCTGCGGCCCGAGCCGCAAATGTTTCCACGTTGAGCTAGGGGATCCCTCCGGAGGCAGCCATCTCGGCATGCCGGAGGATGGCGATCTCCCTAGGCCAGCGCCTCGCGCCGACATCCCGCGGGAGCTAGCTGTGGTCCCCGTTCCGGCGGGGGGTCACGACCCACAGCTCGAGCCAGTCCACGGGGCGCAGGCCGGGCTCGATGAGGGAGCAGGAGCGCTCGAGGCAATCCGCCGGGACGTCGGGCAGGTATGGGCGGGCCAGCCCCCGGCCGGAGAAATACGTCACCTGCCCCAGGGTCTCCAGCACCGCATCGCCAACGATGCCAAGGCCAGACTGCCACCCGCATCCGGCGGAACCGGTCAGGACCTGGCAGCCGCAGCGATGCTCCTCCGCGCGATGCCGGAGTCATCAACCACCGAGGGTCGGCGAATCCAGGGAGAGCTCAAGCATCTCCTGGAAGGCGCTGCGGCCCGGCGGGCCGAGAGCTCTGCCTCCCGAAGGCAGGGGTACCCCTCAGAACCTCGTGCCGCGACTTCCCGACCCATGCGGGAAGCCTCGGTCTATACCGGGCGCACGTGCAACACCCGCCTGCGGCCCCGGGCCACCTCGGCGACGAGCACCCTCATCGCGACCGTCGGGCACGCCTCGACGAAAGGGTACGCCGAGGCTACCACCCCAGGCGTGGGGGACGCTACGACAGCGGGGAGGATCGGAGTCCTTCGCCCGAACCACCCGGTCCGCAGGTCTTCAGCCGAGCCATTCGGCGGGCGCCGTTCCCGACCCGATTCCGACCCCCGACTACTATCACAAAGTACTCGGGGGAAACGAGACCGGAATTGTGGCTCGCGGACTACCACCTGGCCTGTCAGCTGGGTGGGACGGACGAAGACAACCTCATCATCCGCAACCTCCCCCTATTCCTCTCCGACACTGCTCGCGCTTGGTTGGAACACCTGCCTCCGGGGCAGATTTCCAACTGGGAGGATCTGGTCCAAGCTTTCGCCGGCAACTTCCAGGGCACGTACGTGCGCCCCGGGAATTCCTGGGACCTCCGAAGCTGTCGGCAACTGCCGGGAGAGTCTCTTCGGGACTACATCCGGCGGTTCTCGAAGCAGCGCACCGAGCTGCCCAACATCACCGATTCTGATGTCATTGGCGCGTTCCTCGCCGGCACCACCTGCCGTGACCTGGTGAGCAAGTTGGGTTGCAAGACCCCCACCAGGGCGAGCGAGCTGATGGACATCGCCACCAAGTTCGCCTCCGGCCAGGAGGCGGTAGAGGCCATCTTCCGAAAGGACAAGCAGCCCCAGGGCCGCCCGTCGGAAGATGCTCCCGAGGCGTCTACTCCGCGCGGCGCCAAGAAGAAAGGCAGGAGGAAGTCGCAAGCGAAACGCGACGTTCCCGATGCAGACCTTGTCGCCGCCGCCGAGCACAAGAACCCTCGGAAGCCCCCCGGAGGTGCTAACCTCTTCGACAAGGCACTCAAGGAGACGTGCCCCTACCATCAGGGGCCCGTCAAGCACACCCTCGAAGAGTGCGTCATGCTTCGGCGCCACTTCCACCGGGCCGGGCCACCCGCAGAGGGCGGCAGGGCTCACGACGGCGACAAAAGGGAAGATCGCCAAGCAGGAGAGTTCCCCGAGGTCCACGACTGCTTCATGATCTACGGAGGGCATGCGGCGAATGCCTCGGCTCAGCATCGTAAGCAAGAGCGTCGGGAGGTCTGCTCGGTGAAGGTGGCGGCACCAGTCTACCTAGACTGGTCCGACAAGCCCATCACCTTTGACCGGGACGACCACCCCGACCACGTGCCGAGCCCGGGGAAGTACCCGCTCGTCGTCGACCCCGTCATCGGCGACGTCAGGCTCACCAAGGTCCTGATGGATGGGGGCAGCTGCCTCAACATCATCTACGCCGAAACCCTCAGGCTCCTGCGCGTCGATCTGTCATCCGTCCGAGCAGGCGCTGCGCCCTTCCATGGGATCATCCCTGGGAAACGCGTCCAGCCCCTCGGGCAGATCGACCTTCCTGTCTGCTTCGGAACACCCTCCAACTTCCGAAGGGAGACTTTGACGTTCGAGGTGGTCGGGTTCCGAGGAACCTACCACGCAGTGTTGGGAAGGCCATGCTACGCGAAGTTCATGGCCGTCCCCAACTACACGTACCTGAAGCTCAAGATGCCAGGCCCCAACGGGGTCATCACCGTCGGCCCCACGTACAAACACGCGTTCGAATGCGATGTGGAGTGCGTGGAGTACGCCGAGGCCCTCGCCGAGTCTGAGGCCCTCATCGCCGACCTGGAAAGCCTCTCCCGAGAGGTGCCGGACGTGAAGCGACACGCCGGCAACTTCGAGCCAGCGGAGACGGTCAAGGCCGTCCCTCTCGACCCGAGTGGTGACACCTCCAAGCAGATCCGGATCGATTCCGGGCTCGACCCCAAATAGGAAGCAGTGCTCGTCGACTTTCTCCACGCAAACGCCGACGTCTTTGCGTGGAGTCCCTCGGACATGCCCGGCATACCGAGGGATGTCGCCGAGCACTCGCTGGATATTCGGGCCGGAGCCCGACCGGTCAGATAGCCTCTGCGCCGATTCGACGAGGAAAGGCGCAGGGTGATAGGCGAGGAGATCCACAAGCTGATGGCAGCAGGGTTCATCAAGGAGGTATTCCATCCCGAATGGCTTGCCAACCCTGTACTTGTGAGGAAGAAAGGGGGGAAATGGCGGATGTGTGTAGACTACACTGGTCTTAACAAAGCATGTCCGAAGGTCCCCTACCCTCTGCCTCGCATCGATCAAATCGTGGACTCCACTGCAGGGTGCGAAACCCTGTCTTTCCTCGATGCCTACTTAGGGTATCATCAAATCAAGATGAAAGAGTCCGACCAGCTCGCGACCTCTTTCATCACGCCCTTCGGCATGTACTGTTATGTCACCATGCCGTTCGGTTTGAGGAACGCGGGTGCAACGTACCAGCGGTGCATGAACCATGTGTTCGGTGAACACATCGGTCGCACGGTCGAGGCCTACGTCGATGACATCGTAGTCAAGACGAGGAAAGCCTCCGATCTTCTCTCCGACCTCGAACTGACATTCCGGTGTCTCAAGGCGAAGGGCGTCAAACTCAATCCCGAGAAGTGCGTCTTCGGGGTGCCCCGAGGCATGCTCTTGGGATTCATCGTCTCCGAGCGGGGCATCGAAGCCAACCCAGAGAAGATCGCAGCCATCACAAACATGGGGCCCATCAAGGACTTAAAAGGCGTACAGAGGGTCATGGGATGTCTCGCGGCTTTGAGCCGTTTCATCTCGCGCCTCGGCGAAAGGGGCCTGCCCCTGTACCGTCTCTTAAGGAAGACCGAGTGCTTCACGTAGACTCCCGAGGTCGAGGAAGCTCTCGGGAACCTGAAGGCGCTCCTCACCTAGGCGCCCATCTTGGTACCCCCGGCTGAGGGAGAAGCCCTTTTGGTCTACGTCGCCGCCACCACTCAGGTGGTTAGCGCCGCGATCGTGGTCGAAAGGCAAGAAGAGGGGCATGCATTGCCCATTCAGAGGCCAGTTTACTTCGTCGGCGAAGTGCTGTCCGAAACCAAGATCCGCTACCCACAAGTTCAGAAGCTGCTGTATGCAGTGATCCTGACGAGGCGAAAGTTACGACATTACTTCGAGTCTCATCCGGTGACTGTGGTGTCATCCTTCCCCCTGGGGGAGATCATCCAGTGCCGGGAAGCCTCGGGACGGATCGCAAAGTGGGCGGTGGAAATCATGGGCGAGATAATCTCGTTCGCCCCTCGGAAGGCCATCAAGTCCCAGGTACTGGCGGACTTCGTAGCCGAATGGGTCGACACCCAGTTGCCAATGGCTCCGATCCAACCGGAGCTCTGGACCATGTTTTTCGACGGGTCGCTGATGAAGACGGGAGCATGCGCGGGCCTGCTCTTCGTCTCGCCTCTCGGGAAACACCTGCGCTACGTGCTACGCCTCCATTTCCCGGCGTCCAACAATGTGGCTGAGTACGAGGCTCTGATCAACGGGTTGCGAATCGCCATCGAGCTAGGGGTCCGACGCCTCGATGCACGCGGCGACTCGCAGCTCGTCATCGACCAAGTCATGAAGAACTCCCACTGCCGCGACCCGAAGATGGAAGCCTACTGTGAGGAGGTTCGACGCCTGGAAGACAAGTTCTACGGGCTCGAGCTTAACCACATCGCCCGGCGCTACAACGAGACTGCGGACGAGCTGGCGAAGATAGCCTCGGGGCGAACGATGGTTCCCCCGGACGTCTTCTCCCGGGATCTGCACCAACCCTCCATCAAGATAGGCGACGCGTCCGAGCCTGAGGTGCCCTCGGCCCCGTCCGAGGTGACCTCGGCCCAGCCCGAGCCACCCTCGGTTCAACCCGAGGAACCCTCGGCCCCCGAGGGCGAAGCACTGCGCATCGAGGAGGAGCAGAGCGGGGTCTTGCCAGATCAAGATTGGCAAACCCCGTACCTGCAATATCTCCGCCAAGGAGAACTGCCCCTCGACCGAGCCAAGGCTCGGCGGGTAGCGCGACGCGCCAAGTCGTTCGTCTTGCTGGGCGATGAGAAGGAGCTCTACCACCGTAGCCCCTCGGGCATCCTCCAGCGATGCATCTCCATCGCCGAAGGCCAGGAACTCCTGCGGGAAATACACTCGGGGGCTTGCGGCCATCATGCAGCACCTCGAACCCTCGTCGGGAACGCTTTCCGCCAAGGCTTCTACTGGCCGACGGCGGTGGCTGACGCCACTAGGATTGTCCGCGCCTGCGAAGGGTGCCAATTCTATGCGAAGCAGACCCACCTGCCCGCTCAGGCTCTGCAGACAATACCCATCACCTGGCCCTTCGCTGTGTGGGGTCTGGACCTCGTCGGCCCTCTGCAGAAGGCGCCCGGGGGCTACACGCACCCGCTGGTCGCCGTCGACAAATTCTCCAAGTGGATTGAGGTCCGACCCCTGAACAGCATCAAGTCCGAGCAGGCAGTGGCATTCTTCACCAACATCATCCATCGCTTCGGGGTCCCGAACTCCATCATCACCGACAATGGCACCCAGTTCACCGGCAAAAAATTCTTGGATTTTTGCGAATGGGCAAGTAGAGCGCGCCAATGGCATGATCCTACAAGGGCTCAAACCTCGGATTTACAACAACCTCAACAAGTTCGGCAAGCGGTGGATGAAGGAACTCCCCTCGGTGGTCTGGAGCCTGAGGACGACGCCGAGCCGAGCCACGGGTTTCACGCCGTTCTTCTTGGTCTACGGGGCCGAGGCCGCCTTGCCCACGGACCTGGAATACGGCTCCCCGAGGACGAGGGCCTATGATGATGAAAGTAACCAAGCAAGCCGAGAAGACTCGCTGGACCAGCTGGACGAGGCTCGGGACAGGGGCTTACTACACTTGGCACGGTACCAGCAGTCCCTGCGACGCTACCACGCCCGAGGGGTCCGACCCCGAGACCTCCAGGCGGGCGACCTGGTGCTTCGGCTGCGGCAAGACGCCCGAGGGAGGCACAAGCTCACGCCCCCCTGGGAGGGGCCGTTCATCATCGCCAAAGTTCTGAAGCCCGGAACGTACAAGCTCGCCAACAGCCAGGGCGAGGTCTACGGCAACGCTTGGAACATCCAACAGCTACGTCGCTTCTACCCTTAAGATGTTTCCAAGTTGTTCAAATACCCCGCACCCACGCAAAGTTTAGTCAACAAGGAAGGGTCGGCCTCGCCTCGGCAAGGCCCGACCCTCCCTCGGGGGCTAAAAGGGGGGAAACCCTCTCTGCGTCAAAATTTTCCTCGAACAGAAAATCTCTTTTATCAGAATACCTTTCGTGCTTTTTGACTACTTCGAAAAGTGGATCCTAGAAACGACGGGGTACACGTAAGCAGTCAAGGCTGACCGAGCCGAGGGACTCCTACGCCTCCGGGATACGGATACCTCACTCATCACCTTCTGCGATAAGTAACTCGCGTTCGGATAAGGTGAATCCGCGAATCGAACAAGTCTTTACGTACGGAAGCTCTTCTGTCGAAGCGATTCTTCGAGCCTTCTCGACCGAGTCGGTGACAGGGCCTCGTGGACGGGTGGAAGTACGCGTAAGCGGCGAGGCCGACCGAGCCGAGGGACTCCCACGCCTCCGGGATACGGATACCTCACTCATCACCTTCCGCGAGATGCAACTCTCGCTCGCACTAACATCCCTGCTACCGACAAAAAGTCCAGATACTCGAAACAAGAGGAAAAGAGACGCAGCTTTATAACGCAGCAAGGGTGTGTGTTCTGACCTCGACGGCCGCACAAGGCCCACGCTACAAGACGATTTGACCCTGCAGGCTCGGATCTTGACGCTGGAAGAGGGTGATGACACCCTCGGCATCGACAGCACCTTCGGCAAGGCCCGACCTAGCCTCGGACGGCGACGCGGTCCGAGGGCCTCCGCTCCGAAGGACGACGTCATCACCACGCCCGAGCAATCTCTGCCAGGGACCTCTCCGAGAACCCGGCCCGAGCGGACGGCTCGGCCGGCCACTTCCGGGGCCTCGGCCGACCACCTTCCGAGGGCGCCAGCCCGGTCCGAAGCCTCGGCTGATCAACTCCGACGACAATCCTGCCAACAGACAACCCGGCTAGGCTCCGGCCAACCAGGTTTCATTTCCGAGCCAACTCCGCCTCTGCTCGTGCTGATATCGCTACCCCTGGCCTCGGCTCGTCGAAGAGCGGCCGAGGGGTCTCTTTAACTAAGCTAGAGGAGCCTCGGACAACGGGTCCGACCGAGCCGAGGGATTCCTACGCCTCCGGGATACGGATACCTCACTCGTCACCTTGACACGGGGCGACTCACGCTTGGTGAAGCGGTTCAGGCAAACAACAGGCGAGTCTTAGTGCTCAGAAATGAGGAAAAAACACGGCTCCGTGCCGGCGTTACATACATGTTCAGGCCCCGAAAGCCGAAATGAACAAAAAACCCGGCACCCGAAATGCCATTACAAACGGAACTCCGGTTCTGTCCCTGCAGGTGCGGACAACCTCCCCGCCAGAGAAGCCCGTGGAGCGACGAGCTCTGGGCGAATCACCAGCAAACGCGGGTCGCCCCAAGGCGCATCGGCAGGTCCTCACTCCTGTCCTTGCCACGCAAGCAAGGAAGGGGACGGAATGTTGCATCCTAGCTGGATAGCAACAGCCCGCCTTCCCCAGCATGACCGGAGGACGTCTCCTCCGCAGGACTGGAGGATGGTTTCCACCGCCAGAAGCTGGAAGAGGAGGCTGTCGGCCGACCCACGCAAGGGGCAGAACACCGGCTTGGCCCGAGTCCTGTCCCGGCCGGGATGATGAAGACCAGCTGGGAGCGGGGCAAAGGCCACAGCCCAGCTGCTCCTACCCATCCGGGGGCTGGTGGTCACCGTCTTGGGTGACCCCCGGCAAAGGGGAGCGGCTGAGCTGGCTGATGAAAATCCTTGAAGCCGAACGATGGCTGAAAGGTACCAACTCCCACGGAGTTGTGTTTCCTCCAACGATGGGGCGAAGAGACGGCGGTTTCCCCCATCCGGGGGCTTGGAAGGTGGAAAGACACGATGCATAAGGCAGGGAGGAGGCATGGTCGCCTTGCGAAAGGGTCGCCCTCCTTTTAAAGGCAACCCCCCCTGCTTGAGCCCCCAACCGTCACGGGCTGAGTCTTCTTCAACACGCCTCCAAAGCCCTCCCCCGCGGCGCGGGGGCTGGGACCCACAAGTCAGGGAGACCGGCTCCGAGCAGAGGAAGCCGAACCGTCGCGCACGACGCGCGCAACCACCCAGCGGTTACAAGTAACCCTCCACTTTGGCCCAGACCAGCGGGCGAAAGGGGCAGGCGGCCATGCAGGCGGCATGCAACCGCGCCAAGTGGACGCACCTCTCCGACTCCTGACAGGCCAGCGCGACGGCTCAAGCCCACGCGTCGCGCAACTGGCGCGCCGGGTGCTGCATGCGAGCCGCTGTGCCACTTGCACCACCACCGCACCTCCTCGATTGCGGAACCGATACCGCGATTCGAGGCGACCCAGCACGCGACCCAGCAGCGCCAGCCTGACGCAGCGGTCAAACGCGGTCAAAAGTGGGCCGGCAGTAATGACGGTGGCAGGCGCGCAAGAGCAGCGGTCACGCCATCGGCCAGGCTCATGTCCCATCCGGAGGCAGCGAGAGAACCCTCTCTCACGGTGTGAAGACGACGCGCCCGTGACCCGTACCTCGAACGGCTCGCGCACGCAACGGCAGCATCGCCGACCGCTCACCCCGGCGTATTAACTTCGCGGCTGGACAGGCGACGTTTCTGGCAGGGGCAGCTGGCGACGCTTCGCCTTCACCAAAACGACCACACCCAAAAAAGGTGCGCCACGTCGTTCAATTTCGTATTCTTTTTTCCCTTTTCCTTCTTTCTCTATCTCTTGCAACAGGGACCGGGAAAGAGGATACCCCCAAAGGGATCCTTCCCCGTGAAGGAACTAGGCTCCGAGCCTCCCTACTGATTAGGGGTTCGAAGGCTGGCCCCCCGAGGGGTTCAACAGCCGCCCCAGATCGCGTGGGCCCGACACCCACTACTGGTCAGGGGTTCGAAGGTCGGCCTCCCGAAAGGTTCCACGACCGCCTCAGGCTACTCGAGCTCCGCGCCCATTACTGATCAGGGGTTCGAAGGCTGGCCTTTCGAAGGGTTCACAGTCGCCTCAGACACCGAGCGAGGGATGACCAGGGGTACGTTCGATACATAACCAAGGCTCGGGCTGCGCTCCCGAGGTACCCTAGGACATTTCCGAGACCAGCGGGAACGACTCTGTAACGGAATCCCATCGGAGGGAGGCAACGAGCCCTCGGACCCCGTCGCCAGGGGACCGGGTCCGGCAGATCACCCGCAGGTACTTTTGGGCGTGCCTCCGGGCCCCTAGCCGACCCCCAACGAACGGGGCACGGACGTCCACTCGGATTACCCGATTGCAGCTCACCGGAGACACCATGTTCGGTGCCCATCGAGGGTAACATGGCGCTCTCCCCCCCTCCTTGCAGAAAGGCGACGTAGGGGCGTATGTAAAAAAGCCGAGTCTGTCCTTGATCGTCCTCTCGCTCCGTGCGGAGGCTCGGGGGCTGCTCTCGCAAACCCGGCTCCGGCCGAACCGTTGACAGCGTCAACATACCAGCCCGAGAACTTGGGCCCCGACAGTGCACCTGGGCTACGGCCTGTTCGCATGAGGGAATCACCAGACCGGCCGAAGCATTGCGCGAGGCATTAAGACCTCGAAGGAGTGAAACCACTCCTCCGAGGCCTCGGGGGCTACACCCGGCGGGTGCGCTCGCGCGCACCCACCGGAACAAAGAGCAACCGAGAAAGGCTGGTCCCCTTGCAAAAAAGTGCGACGGAAAGCCTCCAAGCGAGTGTTAACACTCCCTTCGAGGCTCGGGGGCTACTATCGTGGACCATAATTAGGGGTACCCTCAAGACGCCTAATTCTCAGCTGGTAACCCCCATCAGCATAAAGCTGCAGAGGCCTGATGGGTTTGATTAAGTCAGGGATCAGTCCATACGAGCGACTTGATCGCGCCACACCCGAGCCTAGCCTCGGGCGAGGGCAGCCGACCCTGAGGTGTTTCCGTCTCGCCCGAGGCCCCCTTTTTTACGGCAGACGCACCTCCGGCTCGCCCGAGGCCTTGCCTTCGTTGAGAAGCAACCCTGACTAAATCACCGCGCCAACCGACCAAGCCACCGGGGCATTTAACGCAAAAGGTAAGACCGACGGGCGACCAGGCTCTGCCAGAGGCGTTATAGGAGGCTCCGCCCGACCCAGGGCTCGGACTCGGGCTAAGGCCCCGGAAGACGGCGAACTCCGCTCCGCCCGACCCAGGGCTCGGACTCGGGCTAAGGCCCTGGAAGACGGCGAACTCCGCTCCGCCCGACCCAGGGCTCGGACTCGGGCTAAGGCCCCGGAAGACGGCGTACTCGGGCTAAGGCCCCGGAAGACGGCGAACTCCGCTCCGCCCGACCCAGGGCTCGGACTCGGGCTTAGGCCCCGGAAGACGGCGTACTCGGGCTAAGGCCCCGGAAGACGGCGAACTCCGCTCCGCCCGACCCAGGGCTCGGACTCGGGCTAAGGCCCCGGAAGACGACGAACTCCGCCTCGCCCGACCCAGGGCTCGGACTCCGCCTCGGCCTTTGCCGAACGACCTCCGCCTCGCCCGACCCAGGAGCTCGGGCTCGGCCTCTGTCATGCAGGACAGAATCTACCTCGACTTCGGAGGAGCTTCCACGCCGCCCGACCTAGGACACAAGACCGCCACATCAACAGGAAGCGTCATCATCACCCTGCCCTGAGCCGACTTGGGTCACAGAGAACAAGACTGGCGTCCCATCTGGCCAGCTCCGCCAGATAGGCAATGATGGCGCCCCGCTAGACCATGACGACGGCGACTCTCAGCTCCCTTACGAAAGCAGGGAGACGTCAGCAAGAGCACAGCTGTTCCGACAGCTGTCCCTCCATCAGGCTCCGTTACTCCTCCAACAGCCACGACGCCACACCAACAGGGTGCCAAGATCTCTCCGGCTGCCACCTTGGCATGTACTTAGGGCGCTAGCTCTCCCTCGCTAGACACGTAGCACCTTGCTACACCCCCATTTTGTACACCTAGATCCTCTCCTTACGCTTATAAAAGGAAGGACCAGGGCCTTCTTAGAGGAGGTTGGCCTCGCGGGAACGAGGGCAGGGGCAGGCGCTCTCTTGGGGCCGCTCGCTCCCCTCACCCGCGCGGACGCTTGTAACCCCCTACTGCAAGCGCACCCGACCTGGGCGCGGGACGAACACGAAAGGCCGCGGGAATCTCCGTCTCCCTCGTCGCGACCCGGCTCCGGCCACCGACCTCTCGCTCTCTCTGTTCCCCCCTTCGCGCTCGCCCACGCGCTCGACCCATCTGGGCTGGGGCACGCGGCACTCTCACTCGTCGGCTCGGGGACCCCCCGGTCTCGAAACGCCGACAATAGTTCATAAGAGAGCATTTCATTTCTTTTAACTTCTAAAGCATAGGATTTTTGTGCCTCTACAAATTTATCATGTTCATCATACAACAAATCCTCTTGCTTTTCTAAAAGCCTATCCTTTTCATTCAAGGCATCAATCAATTCATTGATTTTATCAATTTTATTCCTATCCAATCCCTTGAACAAGCTAGAGTAACCTATTTCCTCATCACTAGATTCGTCTTCACTTGAAGAAGCATAAGTAGAGTCTCGAGTACATACCTTCTTCTCCCTTGCCATAAGGCATGTGTGACGCTCGTTGGGGAAGAGGGATGACTTGTTGAAGGCGGTGGCGGCGAGGCCTTCATTGTCGGAGTCGGACGAGGAGCAATCCGAATCCCACTCCTTGCCAAGATGTGCCTCGCCCTTTGTCTTCTTATAGTTCTTTTTCTTCTCCCTCTTGCTCCCGTGTTCTTGGTCACTTTCATTATCGGGACAGTTAGCAATAAAATGACCAATCTTACCGCATTTGAAGCATGAGCGCTTCCCCTTGGCTTTGGTCTTGCTTGGCTGTCCCTTGCGACCCTTCAGCGCCGTCTTGAATCTCTTGATGATGAGGGCCATCTCTTCATCATTAAGTCCGGCCGCCTCGATTTGTGCTACCTTGCTAGGTAGCGCCTCCTTGCTTCTTGTTGCCTTGAGAGCAAGGGGTTGCGGCTCGTTGATCGGACCATTCAAAGCGTCGTCCACGTACCTTGCCTCCTTGATCATCATTCGCCCGCTAACGAATTTTCCTAGGACTTCTTCGGGCGACATTTTGGTGTACCTGGGATTCTCACGAATATTATTCACCAAATGAGGATCAAGAATGGTAAAGGACCTTAGCATCAGTCGGACGACGTCGTGGTCCGTCCATCGCGTGCTTCCGTAGCTCCTTATTTTGTTGATAAGGGTCTTGAGCCGGTTGTAAGTTTGAGTTGGCTCCTCGCCCCTTATCATCGCGAACCGTCCAAGCTCGCCCTCCACCAACTCCATTTTGGTGAGCAAGGTGACGTCGTTCCCCTCATGAGAAATCTTGAGGGTGTCCCAGATCTGCTTGGCGTTATCCAAGCCACTCACTTTGTAATATTCATCCCTGCACAATGAGGCTAGAAGAACGGTAGTAGCTTGTGCATTCTTATGGATTTGCTCATTAATGAACATGGGGCTATCCGAACTATCAAAGTGCATTCCACTCTCTACAATCTCCCATATACTAGGATGGAGAGAGAATAGGTGACTACACATTTCGTGGCTCCAAAATCCGTAGTCCTCCCCATCAAAGTGTGGAGGCTTGCCAAGTGGAATGGATAATAAATGAGCATTTGCACTTTGAGGAATACGAGAGTAGTCAAAAGAAAAGTTCGAATTAACCGGTTTCCTTCTCTCGTAGTCGTTGTGGTCGTCGTCCTTTTGGGAGGAAGTAGACTCATCGCTGTCGTAGTAGACGATCTCCTTGATGCGTCTCGTCTTCTTCTTCTTCCCTTCTTTCCGTCTATGGCCCGAGCCGGAGTCGGTGGGCATGTCGTCCTTTGGCTCGTTGACGAAAGATTCCTTCTCTTTATCATTGATCACGATACCCTTCCCCTTAGGATCCATCTCTTCGGGCGGTTAGTCCCTTTGTGAAGAGAACCTGGCTCTGATACCAATTGAGAGCACCTAGAGGGGGGGGGGGTGAATAGGTGATCCTGTGAAACTTGAAAACTTAAGCCACAAAACTTGGTTAATCGTTAGCACAATAATTGCCAAGTGGCTAGAGAGGAATTCTCAACAAAACACAATAACCAATAAGGATCAATCATAGAGATGACACGGTGGTTATCCCGTGGTTCGGCCAAGACCAACGCTTGCCTACTCCACGTTGTGGCGTCCCAACGGACGAGGGTTGCAATCAACCCCTCTCAAGCGGTCCAAAGACCCACTTGAATACCACGGTGTTTTGCTTGCTTTTTCTCAATCCCGTTTGCGAGGAATCTCCACAACTTGGAGCCTCTCGCCCTTACACTTGAAATTCACAAAGAACACGGAGAAAGGGAGGGATTAGCAATGCACACAAGACACAAGAATCAGAGTGTCAACACGCACACAAATCGCAACAAGAGCTCGCAACACAACTCAATGAGTACACAACTCCACTAGAGCTCTATATGCTATCACAATGAAAAGAATGCGCGAAATCGATGTCTTGGTGCTTAGGAATGTTGTAGGAATGCTTGGTATCCTCCTCCATGCACCTAGGGGTCCCTTTTATAGCCCCAAGGCAGCTAGGAGCCGTTGAGAGCAATCAAGGAAGGCTGATCTTGCCTTCTGTCGACTGGCGCACCGGACAGTCCGGTGCACACCGGACACTGTCTGGTGCCCGATTTCTTTCCATAAATGGTGCAGTCGACCGTTGGCAGCCTGAGAGCCGTTGGCGCACCGGACATGTCCGGTGCATACTGGACAGTCCGGTGCCTTCTTCTAGCCGTTGGCTCGGCCACGTGTCCCGCGCAGATCGCGCGGCCGACCGTTGACCCTGTCGACCGTTGACTCACCGGACAGCCCGGTGCACACCGGACAGTCCGGTGAATTATAGTCGTACGTCACCGGTGAAATCCCGAGAGCGGCCACTTCGCTCGAGCCAGCCTGGCGCACCGGACACTGTCCGGTGAGCCACCGGACAGTCCGGTGCACCCAGACTGAGCAGAGTCTTGGCCGCTCGAGCCAAGACATTTCCAATCAGATTTTTCCTGTTTCCAGCACTTAGACACAATACATTAGTCTCTAAAACAATGTACTAAGTCTGAGAAACATACCTTCATCCTTGATTTGTACTTTGTCCACCTTTTTACACTTAGGCACTTGTGTTAGACACTAAATCACCAAAATACTTAGAAATGGCCCAAGGGCACATTTCCCTTTCAATCTCCCCCTTTTTGGTGATTTATGCCAACACAACATAAAGCAAGTAGAACAAATACAAAATCAACTCAAACAAAAACTCAAATTGTTTTGATTCAATTTTGACATATATGGATCACTCTATGCCACCACTTGGTTTGGTTTTGCAAATCAAACTCAAATTCCTATCTCTAAGTCAAATCCACTTGTAGAGACATAAAGAGAGGTTTTCCAAAGAAATTTGATCAAGGATTTCAAAAACTCCCCCTTTTTCCCATAATCAACACTTCTCCCCACAAGAGGCCAACTTTTGACATAAGAGACAATAAAAGAGTTTTGACAAATCAAAAAGCTCTAATATACTATTTTCAAAATCTTTCAAGTGGTAGCTGATCCATTTATTGCTTTGGCCTTTATTTTCTCCCCCTTTGGCATCAAGCACCAAAACGGGATTAATCTTGGCCCTTTAACCCCATTGCCTCACCAAAATCTTCAAATAAGAGTACAAAGGCAATAAGAGTACATGAGATGAACTTGGAATAAGTTACCCTCTTATCGGAGTGCAGTGGAAGTCTTTCATGGTCCAAGTCCACCTTTTCCCTTTCAATTATCCTTTAAAACAAACAAACTCAAGCATATGGTTAGTCTCAAAGGGTCAAGTTGTAGCACAGCTCCCCCTAAATATGTGCATCACTTGCACAAAGGACTTGTGAGGTCCAGGGAGTGTTTGTACAACTTGAGCACCACAATAAGCAACAAAATGCAGAATGAACATGATCAAAGGCATAAACATATGTATGCTACAATTCAATCCAAGTTCCGCGAATCTAAGATATTGAGCTCACTACGCAGCCTGCAAAAGGTCTTCTCATCTAGAGGCTTGGTAAAGATATCGGCTAGCTGGTTCTCGGTGCTAACATGAAACACTTCGATATCTCCTTTTTGCTGGTGGTCTCTCAAAAAGTGATGCCGGATGTCAATGTGCTTTGTGCGGCTGTGCTCAACAGGATTTTCCGCTATTCGGATAGCACTCTCATTATCACATAGGAGTGGGACTTTGCTCAGATTGTAGCCAAAGTCCTGGAGGGTTTGCCTCATCCAAAGTAGTTGCGCACAACACTGTCCTGCGGCAACATACTCGGCCTCAACGGTGGATAGGGCAACAGAAGTTTGTTTCTTAGAGTTCCACGACACCAGGGACCTTCCTAAGAATTGGCACGTCCCCGATGTACTCTTCCTATCGACCTTACATCCAGCATAGTCGGAATCTGAATATCCAATCAAGTCAAAGTTAGACCCCTTTGGATACCAGATCCCGAAGCAAGGCGTAGCGACTAAATATCTCAAAATTCGCTTCACAGCCACTAAGTGACACTCCTTAGGATCGGATTGAAATCTAGCACACATGCATACGCTAAGCATAATATCCGGTCGACTAGCACATAAATAAAGCAGAGAACCTATCATGGACCGGTATGCTTTTTGATCAACGGACTTACCTCCTTTGTTGAGGTCGGTGTGTCCGTCAGTTCCCATCGGCGTCTTTGCGGGCTTGGCATCCTTCATCCCAAACCGCTTTAGCAGGTCTTGCGTGTACTTCGTTTGGGAGATGAAGGTGCCGTCCTTGAGTTGCTTTACTTGGAACCCAAGGAAGAAGTTCAACTCGCCCATCATCGACATCTTGAATTTCTGCGTCATCACCCTGCTAAACTCCTCACAAGACTTTTGGTTAGTAGAACCAAATATTATGTCATCGACATAAATTTGGCACACAAAAAGATCACCATCGCAAGTCTTAGTAAAAAGAGTTGGATCGGCTTTTCCAACCTTGAAAGCATTAGCAATTAAAAAGTCTCTAAGGCATTCATACCATGCTCTTGGGGCTTGCTTAAGTCCATAGAGCGCCTTAGAGAGCTTACACACGTGGTCGGGGTACCGTTCATCCTCGAAGCCAGGGGGTTGCTCCACGTACACCTCCTTCTTAATCGGCCCGTTGAGGAAAGCGCTCTTGACATCCATTTGATACAACCTGAAAGAATGGTGAGCGGCATATGCTAGCAAAATACGAATTGATTCTAGCCTAGCCACAGGAGCAAACGTCTCCTCAAAGTCCAAACCTGCGACTTGGGCATAACCTTTTGCCACAAGTCGAGCCTTGTTCCTCGTCACCACCCCGTGCTCGTCCTGTTTGTTGCGGAACACCCACTTGGTTCCCACAACATTTTGCTTGGGACGAGGCACCAGTGTCCAAACTTCATTGCGCTTGAAGTTCCATAAATTAATCATGTGAGGGTCCGAGCCGCTCATGACCATGAGCACGGCTAGTATACTAGTTTTACACTCTGCAGAGGTTGCACATCTTTACCCACAAGTCATGTTACCCATCTGCCAAGAGACGGCCAATCCCATACACCTCTACCGAGGAGGCGAGGCAGGGTAACACTACGAGGCCTTTACAAAGTTCCACTAGCTTCAGAAATCCCGCTACAGTTTATAGGAAGCTCCAGTGCAGGAATCCCTCGCCTGACCGCTATCGCAGCAAAATCAACCCAAGGACCTCCCTACACTGACCACTCCCCTACTGTCGTTGCCCCTTTCGGGTAAGGAAGACCTCCACTAGCTTTCCTAGTTAATCAGCCAAGGGCGTCCCATTAAACCCTTGTGGTAGCACTGTTTTCCCGGGTGGTCGCTCCATGTTCCCATTAACATAATGATCTTAACATGAACAGTAATAATAAAAAGATGATAAAAGAGTAATCATGAATAGTATATCTGCATACCCAAATCCATATAAAGCAATAGCAGGTACTACCCAAAAATATTTCAGTGGTGAACAAGGTATAAAGATAACCAAAACTGGGGTAACCTAAAGGATCCCATCAAAATTAACCTGTACAGATCATTATAATTAATAAGAACATGGCTGGGAAAAAGTAAGTGATCAAGGGCACAACTTGCCTTCAATGAGCTCCTACTCAGCTACTTCTACTTGTTGAGCCTCAGAATCCACAGTGGCTTGCTTGTCTATTCGCATCAACACAATACATACATAGTATAGTATAAATTAACATCACATCAAACAGTTGAATAAAATATACAATAAAAATCTACACATTAAAATAAAATCCTAGGAACAGAAATCATAATTTTTGGTATTATAGATTTTAAGATATGAATTTCCTAATGTTTAATGTGCTTGAAATAGGATTAAATGAAAGATTAATTTTCTTACTGTTTTCATGATAAAACAGAGACTCTAAGTGAAAGAGAATAATATTACAAAATTTTAGCAACTGGAACAGAGTGATTTGGAGTTCAAATGAATTTTCTATGGAATAAACAAGTTTCTGCAATTAAATATATACTAAAAATCTATTTCTCAATTAATTTCTCTGATTTTCTAATCCTCTGGACTAGGCATCAATTTTCAGAAAGGTCAGGGGCCTTGGGGTAACTTTTCCAAGACTTAGGGAACAGTTGTACATGGATGGCGGGTTGATTTCACTTTTCTAGAAGGTTTCATATGTAAAACTGCCAGCGCGAACATGTATCACACGCTCACGGCCATCGGATTATAATTCTACGACCACGATTAGATCGGCTCAGCAACGAATCGGTATCCGATTCCGACCGTAGGATCGAAAATGTGTAGCTCAAGTTAGATCTTCACCCATGCGATTCGGTATGTAAAACCCACCGTTGGATCTAGGATCAACGGTACACACCGAGCATGACGCGGAATCACCCTGATCCGCCCGATACCGAATCTACGCGCCAGATTTAACCCCGCAAAGAGTTATCCTATGATCTAATCACAGCTGTCGAACACAAGATCTACGACATGCGTGATATCTCCTACCTCCGACCACGCCTGCGTTCAGCCCCGGCGGCGCCCCACGCCGGAGTTCGCGCAACCAGCCGACCGGTACCCGATTTCCCCTAATAATAGTTGTATGCAAAGAGTAGGGAGCGGCAAACTAACTGGTCGTGAGCATACCGGCGATTGGGACATGTAGATCTCGACCCTCGGAAGGTTGCGGCTCACGGTGGTGGAGGGATTCCGGCGACCAATTCACGGCGACAGGGAGATCCTTCCCGGTCCAGGCGGCCAGGGCTAGATCCTAGGGTTCCTGCTAAAGCTTCATGACTACTTTCAGGTCGCTAATTTTGGGTGGACACGGATATCCGTCGCGGCGGCAACATGGGTGGCGCGGCGGCTTCTTTTCTGGGAGCTACCCGGTTGATGTCGAGGGAAAGAAAGCGGGCACGAGTTCCTTTATCCACATGAGGAGTATATGGTTTGTGCGAGGTGGTCAGCGGTCGAGCGCAACGGCCGCCGATTCTGCCGGCGACGCCGCGGAGTCGGGGAACATGGGGAGCGGAGCTGGCAGGTCTAGTCCACACGCCAGAGAATGGGACAAGTTGAACACCGGCCGACCTGTGGGGCCGGAATGTCAGCGCACGCGGTCGTTTGACGGTGGAAATGTTAGCTGGGCCGCGCGCGGGATGAAGCCAATTGGGCCGAATGGGATGAGCCGGCACAGGCGCTGGTTTTCTTTTTTTTCTTTTTCTTTTTCTTTTTGATTTATTTTCTTTTCATTTGAATTTCTAATTTGAATTTGAATCTTGCTATGAACTTTACCTTTGAGTCAAATGTACAAACTCAAATCTGTGTAAGAATATATATATTTTTTAATACTTATTTTTATTCACATAGTAATTTCTCTTCTTCTCTTTTTCTAAATTCTTGAATTTTTCCTTTAGGATTAAATTCCACTTTGGACTTTAACATATTTATTTTTTATGTTATTTTTATATTGTCATAAATAATGCACTCTCAATAAAGATTCCAGCATGATGCATAATTTAATGGCATATCTTTTTATTAGTTATTTGTCTTTAAATATGGTATTCACATGTGATGATAAATGGACTCAACACACACATAACAATAAAGGAAATTACTTTTATCCTCTTAGATTATCTTCTACAAATTGGGTATTACAAATCCTACCCCCTTAAAAATAATCTCGTCCTCGAGATTTAGGAAGATCTAGGGAAAAGGTGGGGAAAATCTATGCGAAGCTCTTCTTCTCTTTCCCAAGTAGCTTCATCCTCTCCGTGGTGACTCCATTGCACTTTGCACATCTTTATAATTTTATTCCTCGTGACACGAGTCAGTGTATCCAAAATCTTGATGGGATACTCAGCATAAGTCAGATCATCTTGAACACTAAGGTCCTCCATTGGTAACTGCTCTTCAGGTAACCTGAGACATTTCTTTAGCTGAGATACATGAAAGACATCATGAACATCCACGAGATGATCCGGTAACTCCAATTGATATGCAACCTCTCCCACTCGCTTTAAGATTAAGAAGGGTCCAATAAAGCGAGGGGACAACTTTCCTTTGACTTTGAATCTTCTCATACCCCGGAGTGGTGACACCTTCAAATAGACATAATCACCCTCCTTAAACTCTAGCAGTCTTCTCCGGGTATCAGCATAGCTTTTCTGCCTTGACTCTACAGTTCTCAGATTCTCCCTTATTTGCTGAACTTGTTCCTCTGCTTCTTGTATAATCTCAGGCCCAAACAACTGCCTTTCACCAGTTTGATCCCAATACAGTGGAGTCCTGCACTTTCTGCCATACAGAGCTTCAAACGGTGATATCTTCAAACTGGCCTGATAGCTATTATTATAAGAGAATTCCGCATACGACAAACTCTTATCCCAACTTCCACCATGTTTAAGAGCACAAGCTCTTAACATATCCTCTAGCACTTGGTTGGTCCTCTCAGTCTGCCCATCAGTCTGTGGATGGTAAGCCGAACTAAAATTCAATCTGGTATCCAAGGACTCGTGCAACTTCTTCCAATACCGAGAAGTAAACTGTGACCCTCGGTCTGACACAATCTTCTTAGGCACACCATGCAAGCATACAATCCGTGCCATATACAACTCTGCTAACTTGGCTCCTGAATACATGGTCTTTACTGGAATAAAGTGGGCTACTTTAGTTAGCCTATCCACAATCACCCATATAGAATCATACCCAGCAGATGTGCGGGGTAATCCAACATTGAAGTCCATGCCAATCTCTTCCCATTTCCACTCAGGTATCTTCAGTGGATGCAGTAGTCCGGCTGGCCTCTGGTGTTCAGCCTTAACTCTTTGACACACATCGCACATAGCCACATGTGCAGCCACATCTCTCTTTAGTCTAGACCACCAATACTTTTGCTTCAAATCCTGATACATCTTAGTACTCCTAGGGTGGATAGAATAAACTGAATCATGCGCCTCCTTCAATATGGTTTCCCGAAGACTATCGATATCAGGAACACAAATCCGATTCTTGAACCACACCCTGCCTTGCTCATCTTCTGTGAATTCTGGGCCTCTACCCTCTGTTATCAGATCCTTGATCTCCTAGATTTTAGCATCACCAACCTGACCTTTGCGAATTTCTTGCTCCAAGGTAGGTTCCAATTCAATGGTAACTCCTTCCGTATGTGCAACAATCCCCAGGTTGAACCTCTCAAAATCTTTTGCTAATTCATCGGGTAGCTGAACAACAATAGCGGAATGAACGTGCTCCTTCTGACTCAAGGCATCTACAACCAAATTTTCCTTGCCTGGGTGATAGTGAATCTCCAATCATAATCCTTAATAAGCTCCAACCAACGGCGTTGCCTAAGGTTGAGATCCTTCTGAGTGAATATATACTTCAAACTCTTATGATCCGTATATACTTGGCACCTAGTTCCCATAATATAGTGTCTCCAAATCTTAAGTGCATGCACAACGGCTGCCAACTCTAAATCATGAGTGGGGTAGTTCAATTCATGTTTCCGCAATTGACGAGATGCATAGGCGATCACATGTCCTTCTTGCATAAGCACACATCCCAATCCTTGGCCACATGCATCACAATAAATATCAAATCCTTTCTGTAGATCTGGCATAATCAATACTGGTGGCGACATCAACCTGTTCTTCAATTGATCAAAGCTGTCTTGGCATTTCTCATCCCATTTGAATTCTCTTCCTTTCTCCAAAAGCGAGGTCATAGGCTTAGCAATCTTAGAGAACCCTTCAATAAATCTCGGATAATATCCTGCGAGTCCCAAGAAACTCCGAATCTCAGTAACTGTAGTGGGCACTCTCCACTCCATTATCTGCTTCACTTTAGCAGGATCCACTAAAAGTCGCCTAGAGGGGGGGGGGTGAATAGGGCGAAACTGAAATTCTCAAAAATAAACACAACTACGAGACGAGTTAGCGTTAGAAATATAATTCAGTCCGCGAGAGAGGGTGCAAAACAAATCGCAAGCGAATAAAGAGTGAGACACGTGGATTTGTTTTACCGAGGTTCGGTTCTCGCAAACCTACTCCCCGTTGAGGAGGCCACAAAGGCCGGGTCTCTTTCAACCCTTACCCTCTCTCAAACGGTCCCTCAGACCGAGTGAGCTTCTCTTCTCAAATCACAACCGGGAACAAAACTTCCCCGCAAGGACCACCACACAATTGGTGTCTCTTGCCTTGGTTACAAATGAGTTTTGATCACAAGAACAAGTGAGAAAGAAAAGAAGCAATCCAAGCGCAAGAGCTCAAAAGAACACGACAAATCTCTCTCGCTAATCACTAAAGCCTTATGTGGAGTTGGAGAGGATTTGATCACTTTGAGTGTGTCTAGAATTGAATGCCTAGCTCTTGTAAGTGGTTGAGAAGTGGAAAACTTGGATGACTTGAATGTGGGGTGGTTGGGGGTATTTATAGCCCCAACCACCAAACTAGCCGTTTGGTGAGGCTGTCTGTCGAATGGCGCACCGGACAGTCCGGTGCACACCGGACATGTCCGGTGCGACAGCCACGTCACCAAAGCCGTTGGGTTTCGACCGTTGGAGCTCTAACTTCTGGGCCCGCCTGGATGTCCGGTGGCGCACCGGACATGTACTGTAGAGTGTCCGGTGCGCCAGCATGGGCGTGCCTGACCTCTGCGCGCGCTGGCGCGCATTCAATGTGCCGCAGGTAGCCGTTGGCGCCGAAATAGCCGTTGCCCCGCTGTTACACCGGACATGTCTGGTGAATTATAGCGGAGCAGCCGAAATGAATTCCCGAGGCTGCCGAGTTCGCGAGGCCGCTCATCCTTTGAGCACCGGACACTGTCCGGTGTACACCGGACAGTACGGTGAATTATAGCGGAGTCGCCTCTAGAAATTCCCGAAGGTGACGAGTTTGAGTTGGAGTCCTCTGGTGCACCGGACATGTCCGGTGGCACACCGGACAGTCCGGTGCGCCAGACTAGAGGTGCCTTCGGTTGTCCCTTTGCTGTTTTGTCGAACACAATACTTGGTCTTTTTATTGGCTTAAGTGTGAACCTTTGGCACATGTATATCTTATACACTAGAGCAAACTAGTTAGTCCATTTATTTGTGTTGGGCAATTCAACCACCAAAATTATTTAGGAACTAGGTGTAAGCCTAATTCCCTTTCAATCTCCCCCTTTTTGGTGATTGATGCCAACACAAACCAAAGCAAATGTAAAAGTGCATAATTGAACTAGTTTGCATAATGTAAGCGCAAAGGTTGCTTGGAATTGAGCCAATATAAATACTTACAAGATATGCATGGATTGTTTCTTTATAATTAACATTTTGGACCACGCTTGCACCACATGTTTTGTTTTGCAAATTCTTTTGTAAATTCTTTTCAAAGTCCTTTTGTAAGAAAGTCAAAGGTAAATGAATAAGATTTTGCGAAGCATTTTCAAGATTTGAAATTTTCTCCCTTTGTTTCAAATGCTTTACCTTTGACTAAACAAAACTCCCCCTCAAATAAATTCTCCTCTTAGTGTTCAAGAGGGTTTTAAGATATCAAGTTTTGAAAATACTACTTGCTCCCCCTTTAGAACACAAAGAGATGCCAATTTGAAATTTACCAATTGAAAATCATTAATTTTAAAAATTAGGGTGGTGGTGCGGTCCTTTTGCTTTGGGCCAATACTTGTGCGGTCCTTTTGCTTTGGGCCAATACTTTCTCCCCCTTTGGCATGAATCGCCAAAAACGGATACTTGGAATGAAATATAGGCCCTTTAGTACTTTCTCCCCCTTTGGTCATAAATAAATGAGTGAAGATTATACCAAAGCCGGAGAGATGCTCAGAGTAATGACGAAGGATTAGTTACGGAGTGGAAGCCTTTGTCTTCGCCGAAGACTCCAATTCCCTTTCAATATACCTATGACTTGGTTTGAAATACACTTGAAAAACATATTAGTCATAGCATATATAAAAGAGACATGATCAAAGGTATATTTGTAAGCTATGTGTGCAGGTTAGCAAAAGAAGTTCCTGGAATCAAGAATATTGAGCTCATGCCTAAGTTTGGTAAAAGATTGTTCATCAAGTGGCTTGGTAAATATATCGGCTAATTGATCTTTGGTATTAATGTATGAAATCTCGATATCCCCCTTTTGTTGGTGATCCCTAAGAAAATGATACCGAATGGCTATGTGTTTAGTGCGGCTATGCTCAACGGGATTATCCGCCATGCGGATTGCACTCTCATTATCACATAGAAGGGGAACTTTGGTTAGTTTGTAACCGTAGTCCCGCAGGGTTTGCCTCATCCAAAGCAATTGCGCGCAACAGTGGCCTGCGGCAATATACTCGGCTTCGGCGGTAGAAAGAGCGACCGAATTTTGCTTCTTTGAAGCCCAAGACACCAAGGATCTTCCCAAGAACTGGCAAGTCCCCGATGTGCTCTTTCTGTTAATTTTACACCCCGCCCAATCGGCATCCGAATAACCAATCAAATCAAATGTGGATCCCCGAGGGTACCAAAGCCCAAACTTAGGAGTATAAGCCAAGTATCTCAAGATTCGTTTTACGGCCGTAAGGTGTGATTCCTTAGGGTCGGCTTGGAATCTTGCACACATGCAAACGGAAAGCATAATGTCCGGTCGAGATGCACATAAATAAAGCAATGAACCAATCATCGACCGGTATACCTTTTGATCCACGGACTTACCTCCCGTGTCGAGGTCGAGATGCCCATTTGTTCCCATGGGTGTCTTGATGGGCTTGGCATCCTTCATTCCAAACTTGGTTAGAATGTCTTGAGTGTACTTCGTTTGGCAAATGAAGGTACCCTCTTGGAGTTGCTTGACTTGAAATCCTAGAAAATACTTCAACTCCCCCATCATAGACATCTCGAATTTTTGTGTCATGATCCTACTAAATTCTTCACATGTAGATTCGTTAGTAGACCCAAATATGATGTCATCAACATAAATTTGGCATACGAACAAATCATTGTCAAGAGTTTTAGTGAATAAAGTAGGATCGGCCTTGCCGACTTTGAAGCCATTAGCAATAAGGAAATCTCTAAGGCATTCATACCATGCTCTTGGGGCTTGCTTGAGCCCATAAAGCGCCTTAGAGAGCCTATAGACATGGTTAGGGTACTCACTATCTTCAAAGCCAGGAGGTTGCTCAACATAGACTTCCTCCTTGATTGGTCCGTTGAGGAAGGCACTCTTCACGTCCATTTGATAAAGCTTGAAGCCATGGTAAGTAGCATAGGCTAATAATATACGAATTGACTCAAGCCTAGCTACGGGTGCATAGGTTTCAACGAAATCCAAACCTTCGACTTGGGAGTATCCCTTGGCCACAAGTCGAGCTTTGTTCCTAGTCACCACACCATGCTCGTCTTGCTTGTTGCGGAAGACCCACTTGGTTCCTACAACATTTTGGTTAGGACGTGGAACTAAATGCCATACCTCATTCCTCGTGAAATTGTTGAGCTCCTCTTGCATCGCCATCACCCAATCCGAATCTTGAAGTGCTTCCTCTACCCTGTGTGGCTCAATAGAGGAAACAAAAGAGTAATTTCACAAAAATGTGCAACACGAGATCGAGTGGTTACCCCCTTATGAATGTCGCCGAGGATGGTGTCGACGGGGTGATCTCGTTGTATTGCTTGGTGGACTCTTGGGTGTGGCGGCCTTGGCTCTTCATCCTCCTTGTCTTGATCATTTGCATCTCCCCCTTGATCATTGCCGTCATCTTGAGGTGGCTCATCTCTTTGATCTTCTTCTTCATCATTTTGAGCCTCATCCCTATTTTGGGTTGGTGGAGATGCTTGCGTGGAGGAGGATGGTTGATCTTGTGCATTTGGAGGCTCTTCGGATTCCTTAGGACACACGTCCCCAATGGACATGTTCCTTAGCGCGATGCACGGAGCCTGTTCTTCACCTAACTCATCAAGATCAACTTGCTCTACTTGAGAGCCGTTAGTTTCATCAAACACAACGTCACAAGAAACTTCAACTAGTCCTGAGGACTTGTTAAAGACTCTATATGCCCTTGTGCTTGAGTCATATCCTAGTAAAAAGCCTTCTACAGTTTTAGGAGCAAATTTAGATTTTCTACCTCTTTTAACAAGAATAAAGCATTTGCTACCAAAAACTCTAAAATATGAAATATTGGGCTTTTTACCGGTTAGGAGTTCATATGATGTCTTCTTGAGGATTCGGTGTAGATATAACCGGTTGATGGCGTAGCAGGCGGTGTTGACCGCCTCGGCCCAAAACCGATCCGGTGTCTTGTACTCATCAAGCATGGTTCTTGCCATGTCTAATAGAGTTCGATTCTTCCTCTCCACTACACCATTTTGTTGTGGGGTGTAGGGAGAAGAGAACTCATGTTTGATGCCCTCCTCCTCAAGAAAGCCTTCTATTTGTGAGTTCTTGAACTCCGTCCCATTGTCGCTTCTAATTTTCTTGATCCTTAAGCCGAACTCGTTTTGAGCCCGTCTCAAGAATCCCTTTAAGGTCTCTTGGGTATGAGATTTTTCCTGCAAAAAGAACACCCAAGTAAAGCGAGAATAATCATCCACAATAACTAGACAGTACTTACTCTCGCCGATGCTTATGTAAGCGATCGGGCCGAATAAGTCCATGTGTAGGAGCTCCAGTGGCCTGTCACTTGTCATGATGTTCTTGTGTGGATGATGAGCGCCAACTTGCTTCCTGGCTTGGCATGCGCTACAGACCCTGTCTTTCTCAAAATGAACATTGGTTAATCCTAAAATGTGCTCTCCCTTTAGAAGCTTATGAAGATTCTTCATCCCAACGTGGGCTAGTCGGCGATGCCAGAGCCAACCCATGTTAGTCTTAGCAATTAAGCATGTGTCGAGTTCAGCTCTATCAAAATCTACCAAGTACAGACCCTCTAACACACCTTTAAATGCTATTGAATCATCACTTCTTCTAAAGACAGTGACACCTACATCAGTGAATAGACAGTTGTAGCCCATTTGACATAATTGAGATACGGAAAGCAAATTGTAATCTAAAGAATCTACGAGAAAAACATTGGAAATAGTATGGTCAGGTGATATAGCAATTTTACCCAATCTTTTGACCAAACCTTGATTTCCATCCCCGAATGTGATAGCTCGTTGGAGATCTTGGTTTTTCTCGTAGGAGGAGAACATCTTTTTCTCCCCTGTCATGTGGTTTGTGCACCCGCTATCGAGTATCCAACTTGAGCCCCCGGATGCATAAACCTACAAAACAATTTTAGTTCTTGACTTTAGGTACCCAAACGGTTTTGGGTCCTTTGGCATTAGAAACAAGAACTTTGGGTACCCAAACACAAGTCTTGGAGCCCTTGTGTTTGCCCCCAACAAACTTGGCAACTACTTTGCCGGATTTGTTAGTCAAAACATACGATGCATCAAAAGTTTTGAATGAAATAGCATGATCATTTGATGCAATAGGAGTTTTCTTTCTAGGCAACTTGGCACGGGTTGGTTGCCTAGAGCTAGATGTCTCACCCTTATACATAAAAGCATGATTAGGGCCAGAGTGAGACTTCCTAGAATGAGTTCTCCTAATTTTGCTCTCAGGATAACCGGCAGGGTATAAAATGTAACCCTCATTATCTTGAGGCATGGGAGCCTTGCCCTTAACAAAGTTAGACAAATTCTTTGGAGGGGCATTAAGTTTGACATTGTCTCCCCTTTGGAAACCAATGTCATCCTTGATGCCAGGGCGTCTCCCATTGTAGAGCATACTTCTAGCAAATTTAAACTTTTCATTCTCTAGGTTATGCTCGGCAATTTTAGCATCTAATAATGCTATATGATCATTTTGTTCTTTAATTAAAGTCATGTGATCATGAATAGCATTAATATCAATATCTCTACATCTAGCACAAATGGAAACATGCTCAATGGTAGATGTAGAGGGTTTTTAAGATTTTAATTCTACAACCTTAGCATGTAGTATATCATTCTCATTTCTAAGGTTAGAAATAGTAACATTACAAACATCAAAATCTTTAGCCTTAGCAATTAATTTTTCATTTTCAGTCCTAAGGCTAGCAAGAGAGATATTCAATTCATCAATCCTAGCAAGTAAATCAACATTATCATTTCTAGGATTGGAAATTGAAACATTACAAACATGTGAATCAACCTTAGCCAATAAATTAGCATTCTCATTTCTAAGGTTGTCAATGGTCTCATGGCAAATGCTTAGCTCACTAGACAATTTTTCACATTTTTCAACTTCAAGAGCGTAGACATTTTTAACCTTAACATGCTTCTTATTTTCCTTGATTAGGAAGTCCTCTTGGGAGTCCAAGAGATCATCCTTTTCATGGATGGCACTAATGAGCTCATTTAGTTTTTCCTTTTGTTGCATGTTTAGGTTGGCAAAAAGGGTACGCAAATTATTCTCCTCATCACTAGCATTATCATCACTAGAGGATTCATATTTAGTGGAGGGTTTAGATTTAACCTTCTTCCTTTTGCCGTCCTTTGCCATGAGGCACTTGTGGCCGATGTTGGGGAAGAGGAGTCCCTTGGTGACGGCGATGTTGGTGGCGTCCTCGTCGTCGGAGGAGGAGTCGGTGGAGCTCTCGTCCGAGTCCCACTCCCGGCAAACATGGGCATCGCCGCCCTTCTTCTTGTAGTACCTCTTCTTTTCTCTCCTCTTTCCCTTCTTGTCGTTGCCCCTGTCACTGTCACTAGATATAGGACATTTTGCAATGAAGTGACCGGGCTTACCACACTTGTAGCAAACCTTCTTGGAACGGGATTTGTAGTCCTTCCCCTTCCGTTGCTTGAGGATTTGGCGAAAGATTTTGATGATTAAAGCCATCTCCTCATTGTCGAGCTTGGAGGCGTCAATTGGTTGTCTACTCGGTGTAGACTCCTCCTTCTTCTCCTCCGTCGCCTTAAATGCTACCGGTTGTGCTTCGGATGTGGAGGGTTCATCAAGCTCGTTGATCTTCTTTGAGCCCTTGATCATGCATTCAAAGCTCACAAAATTCCCGATTACTTCCTCGGGAGTCATTAGTGTATATCTTGGATTACCACGAATTAATTGTACTTGAGTAGGGTTAAGGAAAATAAGTGATCTTAGAATAACCTTAACCACTTCGTGGTCATCCCATTTCTTGCTCCCGAGGTTGCGCACTTGGTTCACCAAGGTTTTGAGCCGGTTGTACATATCTTGTGGCTCCTCCCCTTGGCGAAGACGAAAACGACCGAGCTCCCCCTCGATCGTTTCCCGCTTGGTGATCTTGGTGAGTTCATCACCCTCGTGCGCGGCCTTGAGAAGGTCCCAAATCTCCTTTGCATTCTTCAACCCTTGCACCTTGTTGTATTCCTCCTTGCTTAGAGAGGCGAGGAGTATGGTTGTAGCTTGAGAGTTGAAGTGCTCGATTTGGGCCACTTCGTCCGTATCATAATCTTCATCCCCTATGGATGGTACCTGCGCTCCAAACTCAACAACATTCCATATACTTTTGTGGAGTGAGGTTAGATGAAATTTCATTAAATCACTCCACCTAGCGTAATCTTCGCCATCAAAAGTTGGCGGTTTGCCTAATGGAACGGAAAGTAATGGAGTATGTCTAGATGTACGAGGATAGTGTACGGGGATCTTACTAAACTTCTTGCGCTCTTGGCGCTTAGAAGTTACGGACGGCGCATCGGAGTCGGAGGTCGATGTTGATGAAGTGTCGGTCTCGTAGTAGACCACCTTCCTCATCTTCTTGTGCTTGTCGCCTTTCCGATGCGACTTGTGGGAAGAAGATTTCTCCTTCTTCTCCTTGTGGTGTGAAGAAGAAGATCTTTTCTCCTTCCGTTTGGAGAAGTCCTTCTTCTTCTCCTTCCTCTTGGTGCGGGACTCTTCCGATGAAGTGCTTCCGTGACTCGTAGTGGGCTTGTCGCCGGTCTCCATCTCCCTCTTGGTGTGATCTCCCGACATCACTTCGAGCGGTTAGGCTCTAATGAAGCACCGGGCTCTGATACCAATTGAAAGTCGCCTAGAGGGGGGGGTGAATAGGGCGAAACTGAAATTCTCAAAACTAAACACAACTACGAGACGGGTTAGCGTTAGAAATATAATTGAGTCCGCGAGAGAGGGTGCAAAACAAATCGCAAGCGAATAAAGAGTGAGACACGTGGATTTGTTTTACCGAGGTTCGGTTCTCACAAACCTACTCCCCGTTGAGGAGGCCACAAAGGCCGGGTCTCTTTCAACCCTTACCCTCTCTCAAACGGTCCCTCGGACCGAGTGAGCTTCTCTTCTCAAATCACAACCAGGAACAAAACTTCCCCGCAAGGACCACCACACAATTGGTGTCTCTTGCCTTGGTTACAAATGAGTTTTGATCACAAGAACAAGTGAGAAAGAAAAGAAGCAATCCAAGTGCAAGAGCTCAAAAGAACACGGCAAATCTCTCTCGCTAATCACTAAAGCCTTATGTGGAGTTGGAGAGGATTTGATCACTTTGAGTGTGTCTAGAATTGAATGCCTAGCTCTTGTAAGTGGTTGAGAAGTGGAAAACTTGGATGACTTGAATGTGGGGTGGTTGGGGGTATTTATAGCCCCAACCACCAAACTAGCCGTTTGGTGAGGCTGTCTGTCGAATGGCGCACCGGACAGTCCGGTGCACACCGGACATGTTCGGTGCGACAGCCACGTCACCAAAGCCGTTGGGTTTCGACCGCTGGAGCTCTGACTTCTGGGCCCGCCTGGATGTCCGGTGGTGCACCGGACATGTACTGTAGAGTGTCCGGTGCGCCAGCATGGGCGTGCCTGACCTCTGCGCGCGCTGGCGCGCATTCAATGTGCTGCAGGTAGCCGTTGGCGCCGAAATAGCCGTTGCCCCGCTGTTACACCGGACAGTCCGGTGTACACCGGACATGTCCGGTGAATTATAGCGGAGCAGCCGAAATGAATTCCCGAGGCTGCCGAGTTCGTGAGGCCGCTCATCCTTTGAGCACCGGACACTGTCCGGTGTACACCGGACAGTCCGGTGAATTATAGCGGAGTCGCCTCTGGAAATTCCCGAAGGTGACGAGTTTGAGTTGGAGTCCTCTGGTGCACCGGACATGTCCGGTGGCACACCAGACAGTCCGGTGCGCCAGACAGAGGTGCCTTCAGTTGTCCCTTTGCTCTTTTGTCGAACCCAATACTTGGTCTTTTTATTGGCTTAAGTGTGAACCTTTGGCACCTGTATAACTTATACACTAGAGCAAACTAGTTAGTCCATTTATTTGTGTTGGGCAATTCAACCACCAAAATTATTTAGGAACTAGGTTTAAGCCTAATTCCCTTTCATCCACTGCTATTCCTCCATTAGAAATAATATGTCGAAGGAATGGCACCTTGTCAATCCAAAACTCACACTTGCTGAACTTGGCATAGAGTTGATTATCTCGTAGCTTCTGTAGCACCAACCTTAGATGTTCTTCATGATCACTTTCACTCTTAGAATAGATGAGAATATCGTCGATGAACTCCACGACAAATCTGTCCAAATACTCCATAAACACCTTATTCATCAAATTCATGAAATAAGCTGGTGCATTGGTTAATCCAAATGACATAACAGTGAACTCATATAATCCATATCGGGTTGAGAAGGCCGTCTTAGGAATATCCGATGGTCTAATCTTCATTTGATGGTATCCCGATCGGAGATCAATCTTCGAGAATACCCTAGCACCTCTCATCTAATCAAACAAATCCTCAATACGGGGTAATGGATACTTGTTCTTAACAGTAACATCATTAAGTGATCTATAGTCCACACACATCCGTTGCGAACCATCCTTCTTCTGTACAAACAGTATCTGTGCTCCCCAAGGTGAGGAACTCGGACGAATATACCCCGCCTGCTGTAACTCAGTTAATTGCTTCTTAAGTTCCTTTAACTCTTCTACAACCATCTTGTATGGTCGTTTAGAAATAGGGGCAGTTCCAGGTAAGAGATCAATGACAAACTCAACTTCCCTATCTGGTGGCATCCCTGGTAGCTCCTCTGGAAAGACATCCGGAAAATCTCTAACCACCCGGATGTTGTCACCAACAAACTCCTCTGCTATAAAGTATATCGCCCGTTTGGAAGCGGTGGTTACTGCAATTTGAACTTGGAATGTTTCTCCTTTAGGGCTAGTGAGCTCTATAGTACCCCTACCACATGCTATAATGGCCTTTGCCTTCCTTAACCATGACATACCAAGGATTAGATCTATACTGCTGGCCTCTAGTATTATAGCGGTAGCTCCAAATTCTCTTCCCATAATTGATAATGTCAATCTACATGTCATTTGATTTGCCTCAATAGGCCCTTTAGGTGTGATTACTATCATTGGTTTTCTCATATTTAGCAGGGGTATCTCATTAGTGTTGGCATATCAGGCAGACATGAATGAATGTGTAGCACCAGAATAAAATAGTATTGTTGCAGGAATTGCATTAATGTAAAACATACCGAGAACGATGTCAGCACCATCAGGAGTATCATCGACGCTGACTTGATTAACCCTGGCTATAGAATATCCCTTGCTAGGAGTCTGTTGCTTGTTCTTAGCTGGTGTACCAGAATTTCCCATCGGACAAGCATTAGCATAGTGCCCAATCTGACTGCACTTGAAGCATGTAGGGCGGGTCTTCTGTCCTGCAGACCTCATCGGGGTGCCAGTGGGAGTAGCCTGACGAGTAGGAGGTGTCCGTGGAGACCCCTGTGGAGCATACTGAACTGGGCGTGGTCCTCCTGGTCGAGTCGGTGTACCCTATGGTGAAACGTAGCGGGGACGAACACTGCTGCTACCCTGTCCCTGTGAGATAGCCTTCCTCTTCAAATCACCTAGTTAAACACGCTTGTGTTCAATAGCAAGAGCCTTATCCAGTAGCCTCTGAAATGATGGAAATGTGTGTGCAACCAGTGCATACTGCAAGGATCCATTAAGTCCTTCAATAAAGTGCTCCTGCTTTCTCTCATCCTCAGCAACTTCTTTATATCTCGATAGCTGAATAAATTTATCTCTGTACTCGCTGACCGACATGTTGTCTTGCTTCAATGACAGAAACTCCTTCTTCTTGATCTTTATCAATCCAGCTGGAATGTGGTAGTTCCTGAACTATGCACTAAACTCTGCCCAAGTAATAGTATCAGCAACATTGTGGGCAACAGTATAAGAATCCCACCAGTCAGCAGCAGGACCTGTCAGATGACCTGAGGCATAAAGAACTTTCTCCCGGTCTGAGCATTGGGCGATGTTGAGCATCTTCTCAATCGACTTCAACCAATCATCTGCATCAAGTGGATCTGGCGAACTGGCGAAGGTCGGTGGCTTATGACTCATAAATTCCCGGTGCTTATCACGAGGTGGAACTGGTGGTGGTGGTGGAGGCAATTGTACTTGTTGCTGCTGTTGCTGTTGTTGAAATTGCTGTTGCAGCTGCTGTTGCGCCCTTCTCTCCTGGCGTATCTCTTCTCTCTCCTGTCGCAACTCTTGACATATCTCTTCTCTTTCCTGACGCATCTCTTGGCGTTCTTACTGCATCTGGGCACGCATATCAGCCATGGTGTCCGCCATTTGCTGCATCATCCTCATCTGAGCTGCAATCAGTGGGTCAACTCCGCCTGGTGGAGGATTAGGAGGATTCATCTCTGCTGGTTGTGGCTGAGGTTGTCTATATATCCACCGAGTGTGTCTATTAGGAGGCAAATCAATTCCACCACCCCTCCTGGTATTGACCATCTGAGTTAGATACATATGGTAAGAGAGAGTAGTAGACAAGGCAGTAATTACAAATCATATTACTTTGGGGGATTTATTAGCTAAGCAGATTAATGTTTTACCTACCATAGCTAATTCATTACCTTATAGTGGCACATACTAAGATGTCCATATATAATATTTCAATCAATCAAAGAAGCAAATCAGACATTTTTCATCAGAACAATCAAACAACATTTTTAAATATAGAAAATAGTTTTTTTTGATTTTGTCTTAGGCCTCCTATCTCTTAAAATGTCATAGGGGTAGGGATTCCAAGGTGTGAAATCTGTCTTGTCTTAGAATAGAGAAGGTAAGAATGATCAGAGTAGAACAGTAGAAGGTGAGACAAGATCAAGATAAGTATAGAAAGAATTAGAATAAGATAAGTAGGTAAGGGTTTTGTCCATTTCTATTTAGGTCTCGTCCTACAGTCAACATTTCCTCTGATACCACTTCTGTCACAGCCGGATTTAAGGGACAAATCCGGGTGCATCTCATATGTGCGCCAAGGAAGAACAACACACATAATAACAGAGTGCATAGAGATAAATGTCATAAACATCATAAATATACTTATTACATAGCGGAAGACTTACAAAAATAAATGATAAAGTAAAACGAACTAAATAATAATCCCTGGCGCCACAAAGCTGACTGGGAGACGCCACCTAGATCAAGTCGAATGCCTCGGTGTTAGGCGGCTCCTCTTCGACCACCTGTTCTTCTCCTGTGTGTGTGGGGGGTGTGAGACAGCAAGAGTAAGCTCACATACGTTCATAGCTCAACAAGTCGTGGGGAATAATGTGGCATGAACTCACCAAAGGTGGGAGTTCATTAAGTGTAAGGCTGATCAATGAAGTAAAGGCTGAAGCTGAGCATTGCTTTTATAAGTTGGTCAAAATTTTATTAGCAATTACTAAGGTAAGTAAATAGCAAACCTTAATAATAATAAAGAAAAGTAATAGTAAAATAATCCCAAATGCGATGCAAATGTCAAATTAAATTTAAGTTCCATAAATTAATCATGTGATGGTCCGAGCCGCTCATGACCGTGAGCACGGCTAGTATACTAGTTTTACACTCTGCAGAGGTTGCGCATCTTTACCCACAAGTCATGCTACCCATCTGCCAAGAGATGGCCAATCCCATACGCCTCTACCGAGGAGGCGAGGCAGGGTAACACTACGAGGCCTTTACAAAGTTCCACTAGCTTCAGAAATCCCGCTACAGTTTATAGGAAGCTCCAGTGCAGGAATCCCTCGCCTAACCGCCATCGCAGCAAAATTAACCCAAGGACTTCCCTACACTGACCACTCCCCTACTGCCCTTGCCCCTTTCGGGTAAGGAAGACCTCCACTAGCTTTCCTAGTTAATCAGCCAAGGGCGTCCCATTAAACCTTGTGGTAGCACTGCTTTCCCGGGTGGTCGCTCCATGTTCCCATTAACATAATAATCTTAACATGAACAGTAATAATAAAAAGATGATAAAAGAGTAATCATGAATAGTATATCTCCATACTCAAATCCATATAAAGCAATAGCAGGTACTACCCAAAAGTATTTTAGTGGTGAACAAGGTATAAAGATAACCAAAACTGGGGTAACCTAAAGGATCCCATCAAAATTAACCTATGCAGATCATTATAATTAATAAGAACATGGCTAGGAAAAAGTAAGTGATCAAGGGCACAACTTGCCTTCAATGAGCTCCTGCTCAGCTACTTCTACTTGTTGAGCCTCAGAATCCACAGTGGCTTGCTCGTCTATTCGCATCAACACAATACATACATAGTATAGTATAAATTAACATCACATCAAACAGTTGAATAAAATATACAATAAAAATCTACACATTAAAATAAAATCCTAGGAACAGAAATCATAATTTTTGGTGTTATAGATTTTAAGATATGAATTTCCTAATGTTTAATGTGCTTGAAATAGGATTAAATGAAAGATTAATTTTCTTACTGTTTTCATGATAAAACAGAGACTCTAAGTGAAAGAGAATAATATTACAAAATTTTAGCAACTGGAATAGAGTGATTTGGAGTTCAAATGAATTTTCTATGGAATAAACAAGTTTCTGCAATTAAATATATACTAAAAATCTATTTCTCAATTAATTTCTCTGATTTTCTAATCCTCTGGACTAGGCATCAATTTTCAGAAAGGTCAGGGGCCTCGGGGTAACTTTTCCAAGACTCAGGGAACAGTTGTACATGGATGGCGGGTTGATTTCACTTTTCTAGAAGGTTTCATATGTAAAACTGCTAGAGCGAACATGTATCACGCGCTCACAGCCATCAGATTATAATTCTACGACCACAATTAGATCGGCTCAACAACGAATCGGTATCCGATTCCGACCGTAGGATCGAAGATGTGTGGCTCAAGTTAGATCTTCACCCACGCGATTCGATATGTAAAACCCACCGTTGGATCCAGGATCAACGGTACACACCGAGCATGACGCGGAATTGCCCTGATCCGCCCGACACCGAATCTACGCGCCAGATTTAACCCCGCAAAGAGTTATCCTATGATCTAATCACAGTCGTCGAACACAAGATCTACGACATGCGTGATATCTCCTACCTCCGACCACGCCTGCGTTCAGCCCCGGTGGCGTCCCACGCCGGAGTTCGCGCAACCAGCCGACCGGTACCCGATTTCCCCTAATAATAGTTGTATGCGAAGAGTAGGGAGCGACAAACTAACTGGTCGTGAGCATACCGAAATTGGGACATGTAGATCTCGGCCCTCGGAAGGTTGCGGCTCACGGCGGTGGAGGGATTCCGGCGACCAATTCATGGCGACAGGGAGCTCCTTCCCGGTCCGGGCGGCCAGGGCTAGATCCTAGGGTTCCTGCTAAAGTTCACGACTACTTTCGGGTCGCTAATTTTGGGTGGACACGGATATCCGTCGCGGCGGCAACATGGGTGGCGCGGCGGCTTCTTTTCTGGGAGCTACCCGGTTGACGTCGAGGGAAAGAAAGCGGGCACGAGTTCCTTTATCCACATGGGGAGGATATGGTTTGCACGAGGTGGTCAGCGGTCGAGCGCAACGACCGCCGATTCTGCCGACGACGCCGCGGAGTCGGGGAACGCGGGGAGCAGAGCTGGCAAGTCTGGTCCACACGCCAGAGAACGGGACAAGTTGAACACCGGCCGACCTGTGGGGCCGGAATGTCAGCGCACGCGGTCGTTTGACGGTGGAAATGTTAGCTAGGCCACGCGCGGGATGAAGCCAATTGGGCCGAATGGGTTGAGCCGGCACAGGCGCTGGTTTTCTTTTTTTTTCCTTTTCTTTTCCTTTTTGATTTATTTTCTTTTCATTTGAATTTCTAATTTGAATTTGAATCTTGCTATGAATTTCACCTTTGAGTCAAATGTACAAACTCAAATCTATGTAAGAATATATATATATATATATTTATACTTATTTTTCTCCTCTATAATGTACAAACTCAAATTACTTTTCTCCTCTTAGATTATCTTCTACAAATTGGGTATTACACTGGTCTGGCGCACCGGACAGAGAGGATTGACCTCAAACTCTTCAGCTTCGGGTTTCCTAGGCGCAGCTCCGCTATAATTCACCGAACTGTCTGGTGGGCCACCACACTGTCCGGTGTGCCAGCGGAGCAACGGCTATCTGCACGCAACAGTCGAATCTGACAAGTGAATGCTGCAGCACAGTGATCGCAGCAGAAGTCAGAGCAGTTGGTCAGAGTCGCACCAGACTGTCCGGTATCACACCGGACTGTCTGGTGCCACATGAGGACAAAAACACCAACGGTTGACCAGCTCCAAGCCCTAACAGGAGGATGACGTGGCGGCGCACCAGACTGTCCGGTGCGCCCATCGCCAGCAGCCTTCTACAACGGCTACAATTTGGTTGGTGGCTATAAATACCACCCCAACCGGCCACTTCAAGAGGAGAGAGCCCAAGCAACATTCCAAGTCATATAGCTGACACACTCAAGCCCTCCTAACCACCTCTATTCATTGATCCATCCTAAACACAAGATTTAGACCACTACAACCAACACAAGTGCCACAAAAGAGAGAGCAAGCAAAAGAGAGCTACTCATTTGAGTTTAGCACTAGTGCCTTGTGAGATTCATTGAGAGATAGTGTGTGCTACATCTTTGTGTTCATTTGCGTGTGGAGTTTTGACTCCCATTGAACTTCCTCCAAAGTTTTGGAGGCTTGTAAAGCTAGCAAGAGACACCAAAGCGTGTGGTGATCCTTGCGGGGTCTTAAGTGATCCTTGAGAAGAAGAAGAGCTCGCCGGTGTTTGGTGATCGGTGGAGAGAGGGAAAGGGTTGAAAGAGACCCGTCCTTAGTGGACTCCTCAACAGGGACTAGGCCTTCGAGGGCCGAACCTCGGTAAAACAAATCACCTGTGTCTCGTGTGCTTATTGCTTGTGATTTGTTTGCTCTTTCCCTTTCGAAGTTTCTTCTTGCACTGTTTTTTGCTAATACTATTTGGTGTTGCTTTAAGTTAAATTCTCATTTGGTGAAGCAACACTTTGCGAGAAAGAACTTGTGTTATTGCTCTTCTTATCTAAGCCCCCTTGCTTTATTCTCATAGACCTATTAGTTGTATTGTTTTATCAATTCCGCATTATTTGAAAGCAATACTCTTTACAAGCAAGGACTTAGTTTTTGTACTCTGATAATTGTATATCTTGTTCTAACCACTAATCAAGGGATCTAGTTGGGGGATAAAGTTCTAATTTTCAGGTTTTGCCTATTCACCCCCTCTAGGCGACTTTCAAGGCACCCCCTAAACCACCACTGAGCACCCTAGCCCCTGGAGTAGCTGCTGGAGGAGATCCAGACGATGGAGGTGGCGACAACAACTCAAGCCACGACACTGACCTTTCCGCCGATCAGGAGTTGGAAGGATGGATTGCTCGACCCATCACTCGCGACGCTGCTCGCGGGTGTCACTTCCACGATGCGCTCGACACCCTGCTACGTCGGGCACTAGACCGGCGTACTTGGTCCATCGAGTATCACTGTGTGGTCTTCCAGTACCGTCTCGGGGTCTACCCGGACCGCTGGGAGGCGACCTGCTTAGTGCGCCGTCATCGTCTCTGGGGTGCTGAGATCTACTCAGAGCACTACTCTATCTCCGAGCGGGACTCAGCTGAGGCGGCCATGCAAGATGCCGCACGGCGTGCGCTTTCGCACTACTGTTCAGTGCTCGGTGGGGTAGCTGATGGTCTCAACCTGACGTATTACCCCCGCCGTCCATCTGGCAGCACAGGAGGCGTGATTGTCTCACCTGTTGGTGAAGACAATCCTAGGATGAGCAGCACAGTCAACCTAGCCGTCGTGCTAAACACGAAGTTGGACCATGCATTAGACGAGCTGAGTAGGGCTCGTGCTGAGATCGCCCAGCTGCGGGCTGAGCGCGCGGAGTGTCGTCACCTAGATGATGGCTCCCCCGCTCCCGTCGGGACTCAGCACCCGTACCGCTCACCTCGGCGTGGACACCAGTCTTATGGCAACCCCGACTGCAAGACCAAGATAAATTTAGAACCATAGGTCGTCAGCGTCGGGTCTTGTAATTAATACGAAAATATATACATAGAAGCTATAGTCTTAGCGTTAGCCTTGCTTTTAGTTAGTCTTAGTTAGACAGGGTAGTTTGCTTATCCTGTGCATTTATGTTTGTCATGGTGAACTATGCTGGATTTGGATCTTTGTAATGACTGTCACTAGAGTGTGGGTATCCCCTGCATTTTGGTTTATCTGTTATATGTTATATGTTAGTAAAGTTAGTTGTCTAGTTGGGAAGCCTTTTATTCCACTTTCCTCTATATCTGAGAAGTTGTGTTGGAGATCAGTGAAGATGTTCATCTATTCAGTGTTGTGGAGAATTCTATACCCTTTTCTTATGCTGCAAGATTTGCCAGATTAGTTCTGATGTGTGGTTGCATTCTACAGATGTCAGAAAACAGATGTAGAGGAGGAAGGCGTGCTCAGCAGGAGCAGGCAGCTCAGCAGGATGAGGCACCCCAGCAACAACAGCTGCCGCCCCCGCCCCCAATGTCCATCGAGCAGATGTTCATGATGTAGACTCAGGCGGTTCAAGCTATTGGTCAGACTCTGGCCGCCATTCAGCAGCAGCAGCAGCCACCACCTCAGCCTCAGATGCCTCAAATGCCTAGGGACAAGCGTGCTGAGTTCATGAGAGGTCATCCCCCGACATTTGCTCATTCTTCTGACCCCATGGATGCTGAAGACTGGCTACGCACAGTGGAGCGGGAGTTGCATACCGCTCAGTGTGACGACAGGGAGAAAGTTCTGTATGGTCCCTGTCTGTTGAGAGGAGCATCTCAGTCCTAGTGGGAGTCTTACCTCGCCACCCATGCCAACCCCGACGCCATCACCTGGGAAGAGTTTAGAGGTAGCTTTCGTCAGTACCATGTTCCTGCAGGTCTGATGATAGTGAAAAAGGAGGAGTTCATGGCCCTCAAGCAAGGGTCAATGTCTGTTAGTGAGTATCGAGACAGGTTTCTGCAACTATCTCGCTATGCTCTCGAAGATGTCAACACCGATGCCAAGAGGCAGTATCGTTTCCTGAGAGGCTTGGTCGACCCTCTGCAGTATCAGCTGATGAATCATACCTTCCCGACATTCCAACACCTGATTGACAGAGCAATCACGACAAAGAGAAAGCGTAAAGAGATGGAGGATCGCAAGTACAAGATCAGTGGACCCCAGCCTGGAAGCAGCAATCGCCCTCGTTTCTCAGGCAATCAACCTCAGCAGTTTAGGCAGAACCAGCATCCACCCCAGCAGCAGCAGTTCCAAAGGCAGTACCCTCAGCACCAGCAGCAGAATCGCCAGAACAATCAGTCAGGAGGAGGTCAGTTCCAAAGGCAGAATCAGCAGGCACCTCGTCTTCCCTCCCCAGCAAACCAATAGAATAGTCAAGCAGCACCAGCTTAGGATGGAAGCAGGGCATGTTTCCACTGTGGAGAGCAATGCCATTGGGTGATGCAATGTCCGAAGAAGGCAGCCCAGCAGCAGTCAGGCCCCAATGCCCCAACAAAGCAGAATGTGTCTAAGCCTGGAGCAGGCAACCGCTCTCAGCCACGCTACAACCATGGGAGACTGAACCACTTGGAGGCTGAAGCAGTTCAGGAAAACCCCGGCATGACAGTAGGTATGTTTTCAGTCGATTCCTAGATTGCAGAAGTGTTATTTGATACTAGAGCAACACATTCTTTTATAACTGCATCATGGGTAGAAGCACATAATCTTCCAGTAACTACCATGTCAACCCCCATTCAAATTGACTCAACTGGTGGTAGAATTCGAGCGGTTAGCATTTGCTTGAATGTAAGTGTGGGAATATGGGGGATAGCGTTTCCCGCTAATCTCATAGTAATGGGTACTCAGGGAATAGATGTCATCCTAGGGATGAACTGACTAGATAAGTATCAGGCAGTTATCAGTTGTGATAAGAGGACAATCAAGTTGGTGTCCCCACTTGGAGAGGAAGTGGTGACCGAGTTAGTCCCGCCTGAGCCAAAGAAAGGAAGTTGTTATCAGATGGTTGTCGATAGCAGTGAGGTAGACCCACTTGAGATTATCAAGGTTGTGTCCGAGTTCCCAGATGTGTTTCCAAAGGACCTACCAGGTATGCCACCAGAGCGAAAAGTTGAGTTTGCCATAGAGCTTCTTCCTGGAACCGCCCCCATCTTTAAGAGAGCTTACAGAGTATCTGGACCAGAGTTGGTTGAGCTTAAGAAGCAGATCGATGAGCTATCAGAGAAAGGATACATCCGGCCAAGCACCTCATCTTGGGCCGCCCCTGTTCTATTCGTGGAGAAGAAAGATGGCACTAGAAGGATGTGTATCGATTATTGAGCTCTGAATGAGGTCACAATCAAGAACAAGTACCCCTTGCCCAGAATAGAAGATCTGTTCGACCAGTTGAGAGGAGCCAGCGTGTTCTCAAAGATAGATCTGAGGTCAGGTTATCATCAGCTCAGGATCCGACCTTCAGACATTCCGAAGACGGCATTCATTACCAAGTATGGGTTGTATGAGTTCACTGTGATGTCTTTCGGCCTAACAAATGCACCAGCCTTCTTCATGAATCTGATGAACAGTGTATTCATGGATTATCTTGATAAGTTTGTGGTGGTATTCATTGATGATATTCTGGTATATTCTCAAAGTGAAGAGGAGCATGCCGATCATTTGAGGATGGTTTTGCAGAGATTGCGAGAGCACCAGTTGTATGCAAAGTTGAGCAAGTGCGAGTTCTAGATTGAGGAAGAAGCAACCTGGGAGCGTGAAGATGATCTGATGGCTAAATACCCTGAACTCTTTGCTGGCCAACCTTGAATCTCGAGGGCACGATTCTTTTAAGGGGGATAGGTTTGTAATGCCCTGAATTTGGGGGTAGAATTTTTTCTTCTTTTTACTCACCAAATCAGGCGTTACTCTCTTTCTCTTCCTGTTTTGCTCCTTCGTCCCTAATTTCAAACCAGTATAGTGACATGTGTCCGTGTCATGTATAAACAAAACCTAAGTGTCATGGGTGTTGCATCATGCCGAAGCGCATTTCTTTGTCTGATGTCGCGTGTTCGTCTCGTCCCGTTTCGGATTTTGGTTCGCGATTGGATTCCGTTTAGTGGTCGTGCGTGTCGTGGGTTTCGGTCCGTGATGTGTCCCAGCCCAGCCCGGTCCGGCCCGCGCGCCCCCGGCGCCCCCTGCCCTCCCTATGCACGCGCCCCCTCCCCCTAATCCATTTGTCTCATTTGATTTCTCCCGCGCAGTAACCTCCCTCTCCTTCTTCCACCTCTCTCTCTCCCCGTGGTGCCCTAGGGTTTGGAGTGGAGATCGCCAGAATTTGGATCCCCGAAGGTGAGTTTTCCCCCTCCCCTTCCCTCTCCCTCTCTCTCTTCTCCCTCCCCTTCTTCTCCCCCACGCGTCCTCCCAGCCCCGCGCGCCGCTCCTTGCCCGCGCGCCCTCCCGGCCCTGTGCCCGCATGACCCAAGCCGCCCTCAGCAGCGCCCCGCGCGGCCCCTCGGCCCTGCGCCCTGCGCGCCGCCCTCGGCCGCGCCCGCCCCCGGTGAGCCCCTCCCCCCAACGGCTCCCCTCCTCGGCGAGCCCCTCCCCGGCTGCGCCCGCCCTCGGCGAGCCCCTCCCTAGCCACGCGCCCACCCCCGGCGAGCCCCTCCCCCGGCGGCTCCCCTTCCCAGCCATGCCTGCCCCTGACGAGCCCCTCCCTGACCGCGTCCCCTCCCCAGCCCCGCGCCCCGCGTCGCGCCCTGGCCGCGCGCTCCATGCCGTGCCCTCGCGCTCGCCGCGCTGCGCCCTCGGCCACGCCCCTGCCCGCGCCCCTGCCCCAGCGACTCGCGTCTCGCGCGCCTGCATGGCTCGTGTGCCCTCGGCACGCGCAGCGTGCTCTCGTGAGTGCGACCGTAGTCACGCTGTGTCTAACCCTCGTTTTAATCCATTTTAATTGTTTTTTAGTTGATGTGCTGCGTCGCACGGTTTGTCGCGCGACAGTTCATTCTAATTTCATCTTTATTAATGTGCTACGTCGCGCGTTTCGTCGCGTGACGATTCGTTTAAATGCAGTTCAGTTGACGTAAGCCATCGTGCGTTTCGTCGTGCAACGCTTAACGTTTATCTATGATTAATGCAAGAATCTCGTTGCGTGCTCTACCGCGTGGCGAGTCATTTACTTCTTAATTCAATCTAAATGATGTGTCGTACGTCTCGCCATGCGACCACTCCCTTTCATTCATCTTTATTTATTTATAATGATTAAATGTGGAACATGACTTTACTTTATGCTAAACGCAGTGTCCAAATTAGTGCCCTTCTGTTAAGCGAGTGGTTTAATTTATAATTATATAACATAATCGCTTCTCGACCGTAGACTCGACTGTCATTTCCTCTTTCTCTCTTAACCGTAATTGCGAGCCCCATGTGGAACGTCTGTTTATTTATTGCATTCTATTGTATGGTGTACTGTTCCTTTGTATTAAATGTGTGGATGTATGTATGTTTGCGCTCGTATAGAGAACGATCTGGTTGAAGAGCCCGAGGAACTCACAGGAGAAGCCCCTGAGCAGCAGCTGGTTGGTGGAGGCAAGTGTCCCTTGACCTATCTATGTCCTATGCAATTCTATAATTCACTTCCCGCATTTACACAATTATACCTAAGGATTGACTAGCTTTTGTTATCCATGTCCTTATTTACCTATTTGGGTTGGATTATTATTGGTTAGCTTTATGCTATTGCTTAACATTAATCAATGAACATGATGAGAATTATCAATGATACGTTGTTTTCCCTCTTATTTATGATGTTGTACTTGTGGCATTTAAGGGGGCTCGAGCGGTTTCTCGAGTGCCTCTCCGTAAGGACCTATTCATTGGATGACCGCCCAGGAAAGCAGTGCAACCATGAGGGTGGAGTGGGACGCCCTTAGCTAAGTAATTAGAGGAACCGGGGTGTAGTTCACTTAGCCGTCGTGCCGTCAATGGGGCTCGGTGTATGCGGCTCGCTCTACCAAGGTTGATTTGTCCCTTGGGGAGGAGTGCGGTACATTTAGGAAACCTAACAGGCGGCTATAGCTCCGAGGAATCTTTGTAAAGGCTACATAGTGATACCCTGCTGGGTCACCTTGGTAGTGATTAATGGAGAGTCATGATCTCCGGGCAGAAAGGGAAATCACAGCTTGTGGGTAAAGTGCGCAACCTCTGCAGAGTGTATGAAAACTGATATATCAGCCGTGCTCATGGTTATGAGCGGCCAAGGGAGCTCCAGTGATTAGTGGTACTTGATCAGAGATTGTTCGGATTACAGGTGGCAATGAGATTAATGGTTTTGGTATTGATTTATGGTAATGGTAAGTGGTATTCTTTCCGTTTGGAAAGAGTACGTTTGGGTTAATAACGTGGGTTAATTCTAAAACTTGGCTTTCTCTACTAGTAATAATAATCTGACCAACTAAAAGCAACTGCTTGACTTACCCCCACATAAAGCTAGTCCACTATAGCCAAACAGGACACTTGCTGAGTATGTTGATGTGTACTAACCCTTGCTCTACACACCAAACCCCCCTAGGTTGTCCGCATTGCAACCACTGCTCAGGAGAAGATGAAGCCGTGGAAGGAGACTTCCAGGAATTCCAAGATTATGACGAGTTCTAGGCGTGGGTTAGCGGCAACCCCCCAGTCGGCTGCCTGTGAAGGCCGTGTGTATCTACGTTTCTTTTCCGCACTTTGATTATTGTAAAGACTGTGGATGTCTCAGATATATGATGTAATCGACTATTATTACCCTTTTATGTTATTATTTGAGCACTGTGTAATGATGTCCAGTTATGTAACTGTTGTGTACGTGAATTGCTGATCCTGGCACGTACATGGTTCGCATTCGGTTTGCCTTCTAAAACCGGGTGTGACAATATCTCCCCAGATAATATCCTAAAGACGGTCGTTGAAAATCTGATGGCCGATGAATGACAACAATTCGAGGACTACATGCGTCAAGGAAGGAGAAATTCTTATCACAATACACGATGGATCGCCACCAAAAGGTTATCAAACATGGAGAGACCGACGTCGCATCTCTTCTATCTTCGCTTCAAGTCCCCAATGTAAGTAAACCCGACGATATTCAATCTATTAAATATTATGTGGATCAGCGGCAGGATCAAATGAAACAACAGATTGTAGGGTTAGAAGAGTCAATTAGAAAATTAACACGTACGCTGGAAAAGTCTGTTGCTCCTAGTTTTCCATCATATGAAACTAGTAATAGGGTATTTATGTCTGAGGCATCGGCAACAAATGGGGATTTGCAGCCCCAACCTTTATATGGTATGCCGATGAACTCATATTCAAATACAACCACTGTCGTCCCTGCTTGGCAGATCGGCGCCCCTGAACACGGTTGGACCGTCCGAGCCTCTGCCTGGACCGTCCGGCCCATACACGGACCGTCCAGCTTGCTCTACCGGATAGTCCGGGGCCGCCCTAGGACCACCGCCGTCCCTGATTGGTAGATCGGCGACCTTGGACGCAGTTGGACCGTCCGAGCTTTTGCCCAGACCGCCCAGCCCTTACGCGGACCGTCCGGCTTTCCCTGCCGGACAGTCCGGGGAAACACCAGGACTACCACGCGGCGTCTCGATAATGGCAAACGCAACCAGTCAGTTCGGATTTACCACCGGACAAACTGGATACGCATATACATACCCTGTTGTTGCACACCATGCACCAAATTATTACACACCACAGCAGCAGTATGTTTCGCCCTCTACATATTTAAACTATAACGCACCATACAATCACAGACCGATCAACACTATCGATCGGTCACGGCAAGAAGGTTGATATACTAATGCCCGACCAAATGAGCCCCACAGCCCAGGATCCGGTGGTCTGCCACCGGGTGCAATGGAAAAAAATTAGGGAAGAGATGACTAAACTATTTCGAGATAAGTTCAGAGTTAGTGTAGCCAGAGTGGGGCAATCATATGAAAAGCCATATAATCACCAGTTTGACACTGTCCCATATCCACAAGGGGCAAGGATACCGGAATTTTCTAAGTTTTCTGGTGAGAATGAGAGAAGCACACACAAACACATAGGCCAGTTTCTAGCACACCTAGGCAAATTGGCTGATGGAGAAGCATTTCGTGTTCGGTTATTTTCTTTATCCCTTACTGGTACCTCTTTTGCATGGTACGCCGCCCTGCCTCCTAATTCCATTAATTCCTAGAATGAGTTAGAAAATAAATTTCATGAACATTTCTTTGCTAGGAAATATGAATTAGGATTAGCTGACTTAGCTTCAGTCCGACAAGGACGCGAAGAATCGGTTAATGATTATATCCGGAGGTTCCAGGACACTAGAAACCGATGCTTTCGGATTCATGTTGCAGACAAAGAGCTAGCAAGGCTAGCTTTTAATGGGTTGCTATCCTACTAAGAGACAAATTAGATGGGACCTAGTTCTTTTGGATAGCCCAGCTACATTAGCGGGCTTTAGCCTGTGAAAGCCGATTTAACGAGGCATCAAAATTGGCCGCCCGTACTATACATCTAATAGAGCGTGATAGTTCAGATGATGAATCTGCAGATGTATATACTGCTGAGTTTATTTGGCCAACAAAGGCCAAATCTTCAGCGTGTTCTTCCTTACAACCGGTTCAAAAGAATCGGCAAGAAGAGATTAAATTTACCTTTAATGTTGCCAAATGCGATAAGATATTTGATTAGCTACTTAGAAATGGCAACATTAAATTAACTCATACTATCCCTTCTATAGAAGAATCAAAGAGACATGCTTATTGTAAGTGGCATAATTCTTTTTCTCATGCCACCAATGATTGTAATGTTTTTCGTCGACAGGTACAATCGGTCATAAATGAGGGCCGGTTGGCTTTTCAGGAAATGCAAGTGGACACACAGCCATTTCCTATTAATACAATAGACATCGCATGCAAAGGGTCTTGGTTCGGCCTGAAATTGTTGATAAAGGCAAAGGCAAGGGCATCGTCATTGGCGATCCTCGCATGTCAATTATGTCACAAAAGGAGATTGCTCGGAAGGCTTCGGACGAAAAGGCTAAAAAGTTCGAAGGCGCCGGGGGGCAGGCATAATTAATGAACCAAACACATCAACCTGGCCCGAGCATTGCAGATGGTCTGACACCTACGTGCGGACGGTCCGGTGCTCACACAAACGATCCGGCTAACTCAGCCGGACAGTCCACCTATGACCGAAGGCGTCAGCCTCTACACAAAGCAAGGAAAGAGACGCAAGGGCAAAGCACATATAGTCAGCTGATCAAAGCCGACCCTAATTTTGATCAATTGCTCTCCAAAAATACTAGCAAAAAGACTGTTCCACGTGATTGGTCAACGAAGAAACCCCGGTCACCTGCTAAAACAAAACGGCCGAACAAAACGGCCCAAAAGGCGACGCGACAAGTGTCACCTGTTCGTCCTATGAGACTAGGGTACTTTCCACCCGAGTATTCATCGTCAGTATATTATCCTGCTCAAATGTGGAATGGCACGACGACAAATCCATGGTGCATGTATAGTCCATTTGTCTGTCTAGGCTGGGGGGCACCTCCATTCTATTCATTTTGATCCATTGATCAAATGGTCATGGCTGAGAAAGATACAATCCAAAACGGCCTTTATACATTGGTGCTTTATTGAATGATCTCCATATTGAAAGTCGGTGACTTACATAAAGTTTAGTTCATATGCTTTTGGTTCGTCAACCTTCACTAAAAGGCAGGGGTGAAAGGAAAATAGGGTCAAACCTTTTTCTAAATAATTTTGGTGGTTGAATTGCCCAACACAAACAATTGGACTAACTAGTTTGCTCTAGAATATATGTTCTACAGGTGCCAAAGGTTCACAACAAACCAATACAAAGTTAAAAGAAAGAGTTCAAATTAAAGGAGCAAAGACAACCGAAGGCTGCCCTGGTCTGGCGCACCGGACTGTCCGGTGTGCCACCGGACAGTGTCTGGTGCACCACCGGACAGTGTCCGGTGCACGAGGGAGAATCACTCCAAACTTGCCACCTTTGGGTTTCTGGAAATTGCTCCCCGCTATAATTCACCAGACTGTTCGGTGTAGCACCGGACTGTCCGGTGTGCCTGCGGGAGCAACGGCTAGCGCGCCAACGGTCGACTGCAAAAGTGAACAGTGAACAGTTAACAGTGCGGACTGCGCGCGCAGAGTCAGAGCATGCGTCAAAAGGTGCACCAGACAGTGAACAGGAGTACATGACCTGTCCGGTGCACCACCGAACTGTCTGGCGTGCCCGTCAACAGCAGACATCCCCAACGGCCATTTTGGTGGGTGGGGCTATAAATACCCCCCAACCACCACACTTCAAGGGATCTAAGTTTTCAGCCAACACATTCAATACAAGAGCTAGTGTATTCAATATAAGACACAATTAGAGTGAATCAAAATCTCTCCAAGTCCCAATTCCACTTAAAGCAATATTGACTAGAAGAGAGAGTTTTGCCGTGTTCTTTTGAGCTCTTGTGCTTGGATCGCTTTTCTTCTTCCCCATTTCTTGTTCCCAAGACATTTGTAATCAAAGCAAGAGACACCAATTGTGTGGTGGTCCTTGTGGGGACTTAGTGTCCAAATTGATTGAGAAGAGAAGATCACTCGGTCTAGGTGACCGTTTGAGAGAGGGAAAGGGTTGAAAGAGACCCGGTCTTTGTTACCACCTCAACAGGGACTAGGCCTTCGAGGGCCGAACCTTGGTAAAACAAATCATCGTGTCACTCTTGCTATTTGCTTGTGATTTGTTTTTGCCCTCTCTTTCGGACTCGGTTTTATTTCTAACGCTAACCCCGGCTTGTAGTGTGTGCTTAAGTTTATAATTTTCAGATTCTGCATATTCACCCCCCCCTCTAGGCGACTTTCAATTGGTATCAGAGCCACGTTACTTCATTAGAGCCTAACCGCTCGAAGTGATGTCGGGAGATCACGCCAAGAAGGAGATGGTGACCGGCGAGAAGCCCGCCACAAGCCATGGGAAGACTCCATCGGGAGAGTCTGACAACAAGGGGAAGGGATCCCTTCACACACCAAGTCGCATTAGAGCGGCGACAAGAAAAAGAAGATGAAGAAGGTGGTCTACTACGAGACCGACTCTTCGTCGCCATCTACCTCTGGCTCCGATGTGCCGTCCGTCACTTCTAAATGCCATGAGCGCAAGAAGTTTAGTAAGATCCCCTTACACTACCCTCGCATTTCCAAACATACTCCATTACTTTCTGTCCCATTAGGCAAACCACCAATGTTTGACGGTGAAGATTATTCTAGGTGGAGTGATATGATGAGATATCACCTAACCTCACTCCACAAAAGCATATGGGACATTGTTGAATTTGGAGTACAGGTACCTTCCGTAGGGAATGAAGATTATGATGCAGACGAAGTCGCCCAAATTCTACACTTTAATTCCCAAGCAACTACTATACTCCTCACCTCTCTAAGTCGAGAGGAGTATAATAAGGTGCAAGGGTTAAAAAGTGCTAAAGAGATTTGGGATGTACTAAAGACCGCGCACGAAGGAGACGAGGTGACCAAGATCACCAAGATGGAGACGATCGAGGGGGAGCTCGGTCGTTTTATGCTCAACCAAGGAGAGGAGCCACAAGCTATGTACAACCGACTCAAGACCTTGGTGAATCAAGTGCGCAACCTCGGGAGCACAAAATGGGATGACCATGAAATGGTCAAGGTTATTCTAAGATCACTTGTTTTTCTTAATCCTACACAAGTTCAATTAATTCGTGGTGATCCTAGATACAAGCTAATGTCTCCCGAGGAGGTTATAGGAAAATTTGTGAGCTTTGAGTTGATGATCAAAGGCTCCAAGAAAATCATCGAGCAAGGCACCTCCTCCATACCCGAGGTACAACCCGTTGCATTCAAGGCGACGGAGGAGAAGAAAGAAGAATCTACATCAAGTAGACTCCCCATCGATGCCTCCAAGCTCGACAACGAGGAGATAGCGCTCATCATTAAGAGCTTCCGCCAAATCCTCAAGCAAAGGAGGGGGAAGGATTACAAACCCCGCTCCAAGAAGGTTTGCTACAAATGTGGTAAGCCCGGTCATTTTATCGCTAAATGTCCTTTATCTAGTGATGGTGACAGGGATAACGACAAGAGGGGGAAGAAGGAGAAGAAGAGATACTACAAGAAGGGTGGTGATGCCCATGTTTGCCGGGAGTGGGACTCCGACGAGAGCTCCACTGACTCCTCCTCCGACGAGGACGCCGCAAACATCACCGTCAACAAAGGTATTCTCTTCCCCAACATCGGCCACAAGTGCCTCATGGCAAAAGACAGCAAGAAGAAGAAGGTAAAATCTAGAGCCTCCACTAAGTATGCTACTTCTAGTGATGAGGATAACTCTAGTGATGATGAGGATAACTTGCTCACTCTTTTTGCCAACCTAAACATGCAACAAAAGGAAAAATTGAATGAATTAATTAGTGTTATTCATAAGAAGGATGAACTCTTGGATAGCCAAGAGGATTTTCTTATTAAAGAAAACAAGAAGCATGTTAAGGTTAAAAATGCTTATGCTCGGGAGATAGAAAAATGTGAAAAATAACTAGTGAGCTTAGCACTTGTTATGACACTATTTCTAACCTTAGAATTGAGAATGCTAATTTGATTGCTAAGGTTGAGAAGTCAATTGTTTGTGATGATTCAATTACCAATCTTAGAAATGATATGCTAGTTTAATAGCTAAGATTGATAAATTGAATGCCTCTCTTGCTATCATTAAGATTGAGAATGAAAAATTAATTGCTAAGGCTAAGGATTTAAATGTTTGCAATGTTTCTATTTCCAATCTTAGAGATGAGAATGCTATTTTACATGCTAAGCTTGATGAATTAAATGCTTGCAAACCCTCTGCATCTACTGTTAGTCATGTCTCTATTTGCACTAGATGTAGAGATGTTAATGTTAATGCTATCCATGATCACATTGCTATGATTAAACAACAAAATGATCATATAGAAAAATTAGATGCTAAAATTGCCGAGCATGAATTAGAAAATGAAAAATTTAAATTTGCTCGTAGTATGCTCTATAGTGGGAGACGCCCTGGCATTAAGGATGGCATTGGCTTTCAACAAGGAGGCAATGTCAAGCTTAATGCCCCTAAGAAATTGTCTAACTTTGTTAAGGGCAAAGCTCCTATGGTTCAGGATAACGATGGTTACATTTTATATCCTGCTGGTTATCCCGAACACAAAATTAGGAGAATTCACTCTAGGAAGTTTCACTCTGACTCTCATCATGCTTTTATGTATAAGAGTGAGGCATCTAGTTCTAGGCAATCTACTCATGCTAAATTGCCTAAGAAGATAACTCCTATTGCATCAAATGAGCCCAATATTTCATTTAAAACTTTTTGATGCTTCTTATGTGCTTACTAACAAATCAGGCAAAGTAGTTGCCAAATATGTTGGGGGCAAACACAAGGGCTCCAAGACTTGTGTTTGGGTACCCAAGGTGCTTGTTTCTAATGTAAAAGGACCCAAGACCGTTTGGGTACCTAAGAACAAGGGCTAAACTTGTTTTGTAGGTTTATGCATCTGGGGGATCAAGTTGGATCATTGAAAGAGGGTGCACAAACCACATGACTAGGGAGAAAAGGATGTTCTCCTCCTATGAGAAAAACCAAGATCCCCAAAGAGCTATCACATTCGGGGATGGAAATCAAGGTTTGGTCAAAGGATTGGGTAAAATTGCTATATCACCTGACCATTCTATTTCCAATGTTTTTCTTGTAGATTCTTTAGATTACAATTTGCTTTCAGTTTCTCAATTATGAAAAATGGGTTACAACTGTCTTTTTACAGATTTAGGTGTTACTGTCTTTAGAAGAAGTGATAATTCAGTATCATTTAAGGGAGTGTGGGTCAGCTATACTTGGTTGATTTCAATAGACCTGAACTCGACACTTGCTTAATTGCTAATACTAATATGGGTTGGCTCTGGCATCGCCGACTAGCCCATGTTGGGATGAAGAATCTTCACAAGCTTCTAAAGGGAGAGCACATTTTGGGACTAACTAATGTTCATTTTGGGAAAGACAGGGTTTGTAGCGCATGTCAAGCAGGAAAGCAATTTGGTGTTCATCATCCACACAAGAACATCATAATGACCGAGAGGCCGCTTGAGCTACTCCACATCGATTTATTCGGCCCGATAGCTTACATAAGCATCGGCGGGAGTAAGTATTGTCTTGTAATTGTGGATGTCTATTCTCGCTTCACTTGGGTGTTCTTTTTGTAGGAAAAATCACAAACCCAAGAGACCTTAAAGGGATTCTTGAGACAGGCTCAAAATAAGTTTGGCTTAAGGATCAAAAAGATTAGAAGCGACAACGGAACGGAGTTCAAGAACTCTCAAATTGAAGGCTTTCTTGAGGAGGAGGGCATCAAGCATGAGTTCTCTTCTTGTAACACCCAAAATTTTGAATTTGGGATTGATAGAAGAAATCTGAGCAAAATACCATTGATGAATAATTAAACTTTATAATTCACCCTTTTTAAAGGTAAATAATCATAATAAAATAAATAAAGAAACACTATGTAGTAATTGTGCATCATGTGAAAGTTTAACTTGTGCATAAATTTGAAATCTAGAATTTAAAACTTGGTTGGATTTGAATTGGAATTTGGGTTTTGAACATAAGAAGAAAGGAAAGTATATACAAAATAAAAAAAGAAAGTATAAATAAAAGTAAGACTAGAGTTTACAAGTTATACTTTCAATCTGAGGAGAATTTACCAAAGAATTTGATTTTGAAACTTGAACTCAAATTGGATTTGAAAATGGAGAAAAGAAAATACAAAATAAAAAGAAAAAGAAGAAAAGCTAACTGGGCCGCCATACCTCATTTCTGGCCCACTAATCCTTTCCCGCCGCGCGGCCCAACTCCCTCATCGCGGTGCCGACAGGCGGGGTCGTCTTGTCAGTCACTCGCAAGCGTAACTCGCAGCCACCGTGCGCTTGCACTGATATGTGGACCCCCTCTGTGCAGTCGCCGTTGCGCCCACGCCTTCACTGATCCATGGGCCTGACCTGTCGGGCTCGTCCCCGTCCCCAAGTCCGCGGCAGCGAAATCCGCCGCGCCACCTGCGCGTTTGGCGGAAACAGAACCACCGTGAGATTCGGAGTTCGGTGGCGTTCTTAGCTAAGCTGAGTATAAAATCCGGTACCTGGGGTGTTTCCTCGACAGTCGTCTCGGCGCCACGCAACAGCGAAGAGAAATCGAGAAGAGAGGGAGAGAAAGCGGCCGCCGCCGGCAAACCTCCACTGTGCTTGCGCCTCGCCTTGGGTTTTCGGTCAAATAGGGTCGCCAGGTCCGAGGGAAGGAGTGCGTGCACCGGCATCGGGTTGGGGGCGATCTACGCCGGTGAATTTGTCACCGAAGCTTCACCACCGCTTCGGATCCGCCGCGCCCCGTGGTCACGTCTACACGATCCAAAATCGCAGGCAAGAACTCCTCTCCTACCTTCACCATGTCGGTCTCGTCGTGTAGAACGATCCAATTGGAGGTTTAGGGCAGTGCTTCGCCTGATCGCGTGTCGACGGCGAGCGATCCACCGTATGAGCAGTGCCACCGCCGCCGTGCTCACTGTAGATTGGTGCGCGCGATCTCGGCCGTCGATCCTCGGTTGGATGGTCGGGATTAGAAAACCAAGTAACGCTTCGACCAGGGCATATCGCGACCGTTGGATGGGTATCCAGTGGCGGGGAATGGCTCCAGCGTTCATTAAATCTAAACCGTAGGATCTTGATCCAATGGCCGTCGGCGCGTACCGGTTCACTGAGATCGCGATCTAATCTCGTGCGTCCAAGTTCGATCGTGCGGCCAGAAACAGCCGATACCCCTTCGGCCAGGGATTTTTGTTAAAGAGACCCTGGGGATTTCTGGAATCAACCCGCCATCCCCGTTTTACTGTTTCCTGAGTCTAGGATATCTTGCACAATGGCCCCTGCGTTTCCCATTAATTAAGGCCCAGTCCAGTGCAGTATTAAAGTGATTAAATGAATTAGAAATTAGATTTTTAATACAAAAATAATTGCTAGAACTTAGATAATTCATGGAAAATTCATTTTAGCTCCAAATCGAACCATTCCAGTTTCTAAAATTTTGTAATAATATTCTTCATCTTTTTGTGCCTCTGTTTTGGCATGAAAAGCTCATTTAAATTTATCTAATACTTAATCTTGTATTAAATACATAAAAGCTACAGAAATTCATAACTTAAAATCTATAACTCCAAATTTAATGATTCCAGTTCCTGTGATCTTATTTTAATGTCTAGATTATTACTGTGTATTTTATTTACATGCTTGGTGTAATGTTAATTTTGCCTATACAATGTTTGTTTGTATTGCTACGACTAGTGCGAGGTCACGAGTCACCTGAAGATCATCCTGGTACCTAGATTCTCAAGGCCCAGGCAAGTTGTGCCCTTGATCACTTCTTATTACCCAACCATGTTCTGATTAATCATAATGATCTGCATAGGTTAATTTTGATGGGACCCAATAGGATACCCTAGTTTGTCTATCTTTATACCTTGTTTACCACTGAACTTTCTGGGTAGTGCTTGCTAGTGCTATATGTGGTTTTGGGTATGAAAATTACACTATTCATGATTATACTTTTGTTATCAGTTGTTATTTATGGTTCATGTTGAGATCATTATGTTAATTGGAACATGGAGCGACCACCCGGGAAAACAGTGCTACCACAATGGTGGAATGGGACGCCCTTGGCTGATTAATTAGGAAAGCTAGTGGAAGACTACCTTACCCGAAAGGGGCAAGGGCAGTAGGGGAGAGGTCAGTGCGGGGAGGCCCTCGGGAGGATTTTGCTGCGATGGCGGTCCTGTAAGGGATTCCTGTACTGGATCTTCCTATAAACTGTAGCGGGTTTTCGGAAGCTAGTGGAACTTTGTAAAGGCCTCGTAGTGGATCCCTAGCCATTCACCTCGGAAGTGTCTAAGGGCTTTGCAAACCCTGGCGACATGGGATACACGACTTGTGGGTAAAGATGCGCAACCTCTGCAGAGTGTAAAACTGGTATACTAGCCGTGCTCACGGTCATGAGCAGCTCGGACCCTCACATGATTAATTTATGGAACTAAATTCAATTTGTCATATGCATAGCAGGTGATGTTGTTACTCTTGTTCTATTACTTAATTGGGTTTGGTATTTACTTATACTTAGTAACTGTTAATAAAATTTTGACCAACTTTAAAAGCAATGCTCAGCTCTAACCATCTTCTTTGGTAAGCCTTACACTTCACGTGAGCTCCCACTTTTGGCGAGTTCATGCACATTATTCCCCACAACTTGTTGAGCGATGAACGTATGTGAGCTCACTCTTGCTGTCTCACATACACCACAGGTCAAGACCAGGTACTGCAGGATGATGCTCATGGAGGATGCTGCGATGAGTTCGTGAGAGGTCTAGGTCGTCGTCTCCCAGTCAACTTTGGTTTGCTGGACCGTTGTCTCCTTATAATGTAACTATTTATTTTGTATAGAACTCCTGTTATATATAAAGTTGTGACATTCGATCCTGTGCCACTATACATCATATGTATGAGACTTGGTCCCAGCATACCTGGTGTTTATGTTAACCCCGGGTTTTGGACCCCTAAAATCCGGGTGTTACAGAAGTGGTATCAGAGGAATGTTGACTGTAGGACGAAACCTAGATAGAACTGGACAACCCTTACTTACCTCTGCTACTCTGATTCTTTTCTAAGCTTATCTTAATCTTTTCTCATCTATTTCCGCTTTACTCTGATTATTCTTATCTTTTCATTTCTAAAGACAAATGTGGATTTCACACTTTGAAATCCTGTGCCTAAAGTGACTTTAGGAATAAGAGACCTAATCCTAGGAACAAAAACAAAACTATTTTTATGAGTGTCTATGTATTTGAATGTTTGTTCTTATGTTATCTGTCTGGTTTGGATCTTTGATTGAGTGTGATGGGTTGTGGAGTAATGTCCACAATTACATCTGCATATACATCTAGGTATAAAGGATAGCATTTGTAAGATAACTAGACAAACTAGATTATCCCCTTAGAAAATATATGTAGTATTCCGTATCAATCTCATCTTAACATATTCTATCTTACCTTTGGACATTCACCTCGTACAACTAATTACCCTAGTCTTGACATAGAATATCTGGCCCAGCCCTGCCAAAGAAATTCCAGTACATAACCAACTATTAGTTTATTCATTCTGTCTATTAAATGAGTCCCTTGCAAAGCTATCTTACCATATGCTTCTAACTTAGATGGTCAATACCAGGCGGGGTGGTGGAATTGATTTACCTGCTAATCAACAACCCCAACCACAGTCAGCAGCAATGAATCCTCCTAATCCCCCACCAGGCGGAGTTGATCCACTCGTCGCAGCTCAAATGAGAATGATGCAGCAAATGGCGGACACCATGGCAGATATGCGCACCCAAATGCAGCAAGAACGCCAAGAAATGCACCAGGAAAGAGAGGATGCACGTCGGGAAATGCGTCAAGAACGGGAAGAGATACGCCAGGAGAGGAGGGTACAACAACAGCAGCTGCAGCAACAACTTCAACAACAGCAGCAACAACAACAAATGCCATTGCCTCCACCTCCACCACCAGTTCCACCCCGGGACAAACACCGGGAATTCATGAGCCACAAACCACCAACCTTCTCCAACTCCGCAGATCCACTGCAAGCAGATGACTGGTTAAAGTCCATAGAGAAGATGCTCAACATAGCCCAGTGCTCGGACCGAGAGAAAGTACTCTATGCATCGGGTCGTCTTGCTGGTCCCGCTGCGGATTGGTGGGATGCGTACTGTGCAGCTCATGCTGCTGCCGATACAATTACCTGGGAAGAATTCTCCACACAATTCAGGAATTACCATATTCCTGCTGGGCTCATGAAGATTAAGAGAAAGGAGTTCCTCTCCCTCAAGCAAGGAAGTATGTCCGTGAGTGAATACAGGGACAAATTCATCCAGTTATCTCGATATGCTCCTAGAGATGTAGAGGATGATGAGCAAAAGCAGGAGCTCTTTCTGGATGGTTTGATTGGACCCTTGCAATATCAGCTGGTATCGCACACCTTCCCAACCTTCCAAAGGCTACTTGACAAAGCTATTGCTGTAGAAAACAAGAGGAGTATATTTGGAGAGAAAAGAAAGGCTGTCAACCAAGGGCAGGCTGGAAGTAGTTCCCGTCCTCGCTATACTACCACTCCCAATACACCAGCTAGTGGCAGTTCTGGACAACAAACTCAACAGACACCAACTGCTCCTCCAAAGGCAAGCACTCCAGTAGGAACCGTTGCTCCCAACACAACCGCCATCAGGACATGCTTCAAGTGTGGACAACCGGGACACTACGCCAACTACTGTCCCAACAGAGCTGCCTACACTACACCGGCTCCGATGAAACAAGGACAAGCCTCGGCAGGAAAGAGTCAGCCCCTATCTATCAACCGGGGATATGCCCATCATGCAGAAGTAGAAGCTGAACCCGGTGAACTTGAAATTCAAGAAGAAGAGCCAGTTGGAGATGAAGTAGTCGGTGAAGAAGTCAACGAGCAACAAGAATAAAGAGATAAGCATAGATATAGATACATATATATATATATATTTTACTATTTGTAAGACCTAAGTATTAGTTTAGCCAGTAGTAGTATTTTACTATTTTAGTAATAATAATAAGGTCCATTTGACCCTGTGTTTTGCTAATAAGATATGCATCATGCCGAGATTTTGTTTATGCATATGTGTTGAATCAATATGAATATGCACCCTTTTTCCTTACAAATCTCGAGGACGAGATTATTTTTAAGGGGGGTAGGATTTGTAACACCCAAAATTTTGAATTTGGGATTGATAGAAGAAATCTGAGCAAAATACCATTGATGAATAATTAAACTTTATAATTCACCCTTTTTAAAGGTAAATAATCATAATAAAATAAATAAAGAAACACTATGTAGTAATTGTGCATCATGTGAAAGTTTAACTTGTGCATAAATTTGAAATCTAGAATTTAAAACTTGGTTGGATTTGAATTGGAATTTGGGTTTTGAACATAAGAAGAAAGGAAAGTATATACAAAATAAAAAAAGAAAGTATAAATAAAAGTAAGACTAGAGTTTACAAGTTATACTTTCAATCTGAGGAGAATTTACCAAAGAATTTGATTTTGAAACTTGAACTCAAATTGGATTTGAAAATGGAGAAAAGAAAATACAAAATAAAAAGAAAAAGAAGAAAAGCTAACTGGGCCGCCATACCTCATTTCTGGCCCACTAATCCTTTCCCGCCGCGCGGCCCAACTCCCTCATCGCGGTGCCGACAGGCGGGGTCGTCTTGTCAGTCACTCGCAAGCGTAACTCGCAGCCACCGTGCGCTTGCACTGATATGTGGACCCCCTCTGTGCAGTCGCCGTTGCGCCCACGCCTTCACTGATCCATGGGCCCGACCTGTCGGGCTCGTCCCCGTCCCCAAGTCCGCGGCAGCGAAATCCGCCGCGCCACCTGCGCGTTTGGCGGAAACAGAACCACCGTGAGATTCGGAGTTCGGTGGCGTTCCTAGCTAAGCTGAGTATAAAATCCGGTACCTGGGGTGTTTCCTCGACAGTCGTCTCGGCGCCACGCAACAGCGAAGAGAAATCGAGAAGAGAGGGAGAGAAAGCGGCCGCCGCCGGCAAACCTCCACTGTGCTTGCGCCTCGCCTTGGGTTTTCGGTCAAATAGGGTCGCCAGGTCCGAGGGAAGGAGTGCGTGCACCGGCATCGGGTTGGGGGCGATCTACGCCGGCGAATTTGTCACCGAAGCTTCACCACCGCTTCGGATCCGCCGCGCCCCGTGGTCACGTCTACACGATCCAAAATCGCAGGCAAGAACTCCTCTCCTACCTTCACCATGTCGGTCTCGTCGTGTAGAACGATCCAATTGGAGGTTTAGGGCAGTGCTTCGCCTAATCGCGTGTCGACGGCGAGCGATCCGCCGTATGAGCAGTGCCACCGCCGCCGTGCTCACTGTAGATTGGTGCGCGCGATCTCGGCCGTCGATCCTCGGTTGGATGGTCGGGATTAGAAAACCAAGTAACGCTTCGACCAGGGCATATCGCGACCGTTGGATGGGTATCCAGTGGCGGGGAATGGCTCCAGCGTTCATTAAATCTAAACCGTAGGATCTTGATCCAATGGCCGTCGGCGCGTACCGGTTCACTGAGATCGCGATCTAATCTCGTGCGTCCAAGTTCGATCGTGCGGCCAGAAACAACCGATACCCCTTCGGCCAGGGATTTTTGTTAAAGAGACCCTGGGGATTTCTGGAATCAACCCGCCATCCCCGTTTTACTGTTTCCTGAGTCTAGGATATCTTGCGCAATGGCCCCTGCGTTTCCCATTAATTAAGGCCCAGTCCAGTGCAGTATTAAAGTGATTAAATGAATTAGAAATTAGATTTTTAATACAAAAATAATTGCTAGAACTTAGATAATTCATGGAAAATTCATTTTAGCTCCAAATCGAACCATTCCAGTTTCTAAAATTTTGTAATAATATTCTTCATCTTTTTGTGCCTCTGTTTTGGCATGAAAAGCTCATTTAAATTTATCTAATACTTAATCTTGTATTAAATACATAAAAGCTACAGAAATTCATAACTTAAAATCTATAACTCCAAATTTAATGATTCCAGTTCCTGTGATCTTATTTTAATGTCTAGATTATTACTGTGTATTTTATTTACATGCTTGGTGTAATGTTAATTTTGCCTATACAATGTTTGTTTGTATTGCTACGACTAGTGCGAGGTCACGAGTCACCTGAAGATCATCCTGGTACCTGGATTCTCAAGGCCCAGGCAAGTTGTGCCCTTGATCACTTCTTATTACCCAACCATGTTCTGATTAATCATAATGATCTGCATAGGTTAATTTTGATGGGACCCAATAGGATACCCTAGTTTGTCTATCTTTATACCTTGTTTACCACTGAACTTTCTGGGTAGTGCTTGCTAGTGCTATATGTGGTTTTGGGTATGAAAATTACACTATTCATGATTATACTTTTGTTATCAGTTGTTATTTATGGTTCATGTTGAGATCATTATGTTAATTGGAACATGGAGCGACCACCCGGGAAAACAGTGCTACCACAATGGTGGAATGGGACGCCCTTGGCTGATTAATTAGGAAAGCTAGTGGAAGACTACCTTACCCGAAAGGGGCAAGGGCAGTAGGGGAGAGGTCAGTGCGGGGAGGCCCTCGGGAGGATTTTGCTGCGATGGCGGTCCTGCAAGGGATTCCTGTACTGGATCTTCCTATAAACTGTAGCGGGTTTTCGGAAGCTAGTGGAACTTTGTAAAGGCCTCGTAGTGGATCCCTAGCCATTCACCTCGGAAGTGTCTAAGGGCTTTGCAAACCCTGGCGACATGGGATACACGACTTGTGGGTAAAGATGCGCAACCTCTGCAGAGTGTAAAACTGGTATACTAGCCGTGCTCACGGTCATGAGCAGCTCGGACCCTCACATGATTAATTTATGGAACTAAATTCAATTTGTCATATGCATAGCAGGTGATGTTGTTACTCTTGTTCTATTACTTAATTGGGTTTGGTATTTACTTATACTTAGTAACTGTTAATAAAATTTTGACCAACTTTAAAAGCAATGCTCAGCTCTAACCATCTTCTTTGGTAAGCCTTACACTTCACGTGAGCTCCCACTTTTGGCGAGTTCATGCACATTATTCCCCACAACTTGTTGAGCGATGAACGTATGTGAGCTCACTCTTGCTGTCTCACATACACCACAGGTCAAGACCAGGTACTGCAGGATGATGCTCATGGAGGATGCTGCGATGAGTTCGTGAGAGGTCTAGGTCGTCGTCTCCCAGTCAACTTTGGGTTGCTGGACCGTTGTCTCCTTATAATGTAACTATTTATTTTGTATAGAACTCCTGTTATATATAAAGTTGTGACATTCGATCCTGTGCCACTATACATCATATGTATGAGACTTGGTCCCAGCATACCTGGTGTTTATGTTAACCCCGGGTTTTGGACCCCTAAAATCCGGGTGTTACACTTCTCCCTACACGCCACAACAAAATGGTGTAGAGGAGAGGAAGAATAGAACTCTACTTGACATGGTGAGGACCATGCTTGATGAGTACAAGACATCGGACCGGTTTTGGGCCGAGTCGATTAACACCGCCTGCTACTCCATCAACCGGTTATATCTACACCGATTCCTCAAGAAAACATCATATGAACTCCTCACCGGTAAAAAGCCCAATGTTTCATATTTTAGAGTATTTGGTAGCAAATGTTATATTCTTGTTAAAAGAGGTAGAAAATCTAAATTTGCTCCTAAGGCTGTAGAAGACTTTTTACTTGGTTATGACTCAAACACAAGGGCATATAGAGTCTTTAACAAGTCCACTGGACTAGTTGAAGTTTCTTGTGACATTGTGTTTGATGAGACTAACGGCTCTCAAGTAAAGCATGTTGATCTTGATGAATTAGATGATGAAGAGGCTCCATGCGTCGCGCTAAGGAACATGTCCATTAGGGATGTGTGTCCTAAGGAATCCAAAGAGCCTCCACAAGCACAAGATCAACCATCTTCCTCCATACAAGCATCTCCACCAACTCAAGATGAGGAACAGGCTCAAGATGATGAAAATGAAGATCAAGAGGATGAGCCACCTCAAGAAGAGGACAATGATCAAGGGGGAGATGCCAATGATCAAGACAAGGAAGATGATCAGGGTCCAAGACTGCCACACCCAAGAGTCCACCAGGCGATTCAAAGAGATCACCCCGTGAACACCATCCTCGACGATATTCTTATGGGGGTAACCACTCGATCTCGAGTCGCTCATTTTTGTGAACATTACTCTTTTCTTTCCTCTATTGAGCCACACAGGGTAGAGGATGCACTTAAAGATTCAGATTGGGTGCTGGCGATGCAAGAGGAGCTCAACAACTTCACGAGGAATGAGGTATGGCATTTAGTTCCACGTCCTAACCAAAATGTTGTAGGAACTAGTGGGTATTCCGCAACAAGCAAGATGAGCATGGTGTGGTGACAAGGAACAAAGCACGACTTGTGGCCAAGGGTTATTCACATGTCGAAGGTTTGGATTTTGGTGAAACCTACGCACCCGTAGCTAGGCTTGAGTCAATTCATATATTACTTGCCTATACTATTTACCATGGCTTTAAGCTTTATCAAATGGACGTGAAGAGTGCCTTCCTTAATGGACCAATCAAGGAAGAGGTCTATGTTGAGCAACCTCCAGGCTTTGAAGATAGTGAGTATCCTAACCATGTATATAAACTCTTTAAGGCGCTTTATGGGCTCAAGCAAGCTCCAAGAGCATGGTATGAATGCCTAAGAGATTTCCTTATCACTAATGGCTTCAAAGTCGGCAAGGCTGATCCTACTCTCTTTACTAAAACTATTGCAAAAGATTTGTTTGTATGCCAAATTTATGTTGATGATATTATATTTGGGTCTACTAACAAATCTACATGTGAAGAGTTTAGTAGGATCATGGTTCAAAAATTCAAGATGTCTATGATGGGGGAGTTGAAGTATTTCCTAGGATTTAAAGTCAAGCAACTCCAAGAGGGCACCTTCATCAGTCAAACAAAGTACATTCAAGACATACTCACCAAGTTTGGAATGACGGATGCCAAGCCCATCAAGACACCCACGGGAACCAATGGGCATCTCGACCTCGACACGGGAGGTAAATCCGTAGATCAAAAGGTATACCGGTCGATGATAGAATCTTTACTTTACTTATGTGCATCTCAACCGGATATTATGCTTTTCGTATGCTTGTGTGCAAGGTTCCAAGCTGATCCTAAGGAAATTCACCTTAGGGCCGTGAAGAGAATCTTGAGATATTTAGTTCATGCACCTAAGTTTGGCCTTTGGTACCCCAAGGGATTCTCTTTTGATTTATTAGGATATTCAAATGCTGATTGGGAAGGGTGTAAAATTGATAGGAAGAGCACATCAGGGACTTGTCAGTTTCTGGGGAGATCCCTGGTGTCTTGGGCTTCAAAGAAACAAAACTCAGTAGCTCTTTCTACCGCCGAAGCCGAGTATATTGCCGCAGGCCATTGTTACGCGCAATTGCTTTGGATGAGGCAAACCCTCAGGGACTATGGCTACAAATTTAGCAAAGTCCCTCTCCTATGTGATAATGAGAGTGCAATCCGCATGGCGGATAATCCCGTTGAGCACAGCCGCACTAAGCACATAGCCATTCGGTATCACTTTTTGAGAGATCACCAATAAAGGGGATATCGAGATAGCCTATATTAACACCAAAGAACAATTAGCTGATATCTTTACCAAGCCACTAGATGAGAAAACTTTTACCAAACTTAGGAATGAGCTAAATATTCTTGATTTTAGGAATTTGATTGATACTTTGCACACATAGCTCATTTATATACCTTTGATCATATCTCTTTTATGTCTATGACTAATGTGTTTTCAAGTGTATTCTCATGCTTAGTCATAGAATTGAAAGGGAAATGGAGTATTCAGCAAAGACGACGCTTCCACTCAACTCCATCGATATTATCTACTCTTTGCCGGTATTCCGCCATCTCTCCACATTGGTACAATCTTCACTAATATTTATTTATTTGTCAATGTGGGAGAAAATGTCAAAGGGCTTATATTTCACTCACAAGTATCTGTTTTTGGCGATTCATGCCAAAGGGGGAGAAAGTATTAGCCCAAAGCAAAAGGACCGCACCACCAACGAATTTTAAAAATGAAGTTTTCAAATTAGTATCTTAATGTGTTTTAAAAGGGGGGAGAAAGTTCTAGTATCTTCAAAAATTTGTAAAACCCTCTTGAACACTAAGAGGAGAATTTTATTGAGGGGGAGTTTTGTTTAAGTCAAAGGAACATCATTTGAAACAGGGGGAGAAAATTTCAAATCTTAAAAATGCTTCCTTCAATCTTATTCATATACCTTTGACCATTTGAAAGAAGTTTTTGAAAAGAATTTTACCAAAGAATTTGCAAAAACAAAACTCGTGGTGCAAATGTGGTCCAAAATTTTAAATAAGAAGAAAACAATCCATGCATATCTATTGAAATAATTATATTGGTTTCATTCCAAGCAATCTTTGCACTTACCTTATGTAAACTAGTTCAATTCTGCACTTATGCACTTGCTTTGGTTTGTGTTGGCATCAATCACCAAAAAGGGGGAGATTGAAAGGGAAATAGGGTCAAATCTTTTCCTAAATAATTTTGGTGGTTGAATTGCCCAACACAAACAATTGGACTAACTAGTTTGCTCTAGAATATATGTTCTACAGGTGTCAAAGGTTCACAACAAACCAATACAAAGTTAAAAGAAAGAGTTCAAATTAAAGGAGCAAAGACAACCGAAGGCTGTCCTGGTCTGGCGCACTGGGCTGTTCGGTGTGTCACCGGACAGTGTCCGGTGCACCAGGGAGAATCACTCCGAACTTGCCACCTTCAGGTTTCTCAAAATTGCTCCCCGCTATAATTCACCGGACTGTCCGGTGTGCCAGCGGGAGCAACGGCTAGCGCGCCAACGGTCGACTCCAAAAGTGAACAGTGAACGGTGAACAGTGCGGACTGCGCGCGCAGAGTCAGAGCAGGCGCCAGAAGGCGCACGAGACAGTGAACAGGACCTGTCCGGTGCACCACCGAACTGTCCACCGCACCCGTCGACAGCAGCCATCCCCAACGACCATTTTGGTGGGTGGGGCTATAAATACCCCCAACCACCACACTTCAAGGTATCCAAGTTTTCAGCCAACACATTCAATACAAGAGCTAGTGCATTCAATACAAGACACAATTAGAGTGAATCAAAATCTCTCCAAGTCCCAATTCCACTCAAAGCAATAGTGACTAGAAGAGAGAGTTTTGCCGTGTTCTTTTGAGCTCTTGTGCTTGGATCGCTTTTCTTCTTCCCCATTTCTTGTTCCCAAGACATTTGTAATCAAAGCAAGAGAAACCAATTGTGTGGTGATCCTTGTGGGGACTTAGTGTCCCAATTGATTGAGAAGAGAAGCTCACTCGGTCTAGGTGACCGTTTAAGAGAGGGAAAGGGTTGAAAGAGACCCGGTCTTTGTGACCAGCTCAATGGGGACTAGGCCTTCGAGGGTCGAACCTCGATAAAACAAATCACCGTGTCACTCTCGCTATTTGCTTGTGATTTGTTTTCACCCTCTCTTTCGGACTCGGTTTTATTTCTAACGCTAACCCCGGCTTGTAGTGTGTGCTTAAGTTTATAATTTTTAGATTCCGCCTATTCACCCCCCTCTAGGTAACTTTCAAGGGGGCATATGTTGGAGACCAAAAGTGCCTCGCGGACAGTTTGGCCCTGAGGCCGATGAAAGGGAAATATGCCCTTGGGCAATTTCTATAATGTTTTGGTGATTAAGTGCTCAACACATTCAATTAAGTTCTTATGTGCCAAATAAAGTGAGAAGTAAAAATCAAGGCAAAAGGTTTTATGTACTAACATGTTATCCAAGTGCTAGAAACAGTGACTAAAGGACAAGAGAAGAAAAGGGAGAAGTGTTGGCTATGTGCAGCCAACACCAACTTGGTCTAGGTGCACCGGACAGTGTCTGGTGCGCCAGGCTGGTCCGCGTGAACTCGCCGCTCTCGGGACTCGACGACGACGTACGACTAAAAATCATCGGACTGTCCGGTGGTGCATCGGACTGTCCGGTGAGTCATCCGCGGCGAACTCGTCGCTCTCGGGAATGAAGGAAGGCGACGTGGCTATAATTCACCAGACTGTCCGGTGGTGCACCGGACTGTCTGGTGAGCCAACGTTCGCCAGCGCCAACGGTCGACCGCGAAATCTACGGGCGACGCATGGCAGCTCCAACGGTCAAAAGGAGGCACCGGACTGTCCGGTGTGCACCGGACTGTCCGGTGTGCACCGGACAGTGTCCGGTGTGCCAACGGGCCCGGAGCTGCAACGGTCGGATATGTCTATTTTGGAAGGAAATCACGCACCGGACAGGCTATAGTAGCTGTCCGGTGGTGCACTGGACTGTCCGGCGCGCCACTCGGCAGAAGGAAGGATGGCCTTCCAAGTTGGTCCTCAACGGCTCCTAGCTGCCTTGGGGCTATAAAAGGGACCCCTAGGCCCATGGAGGAGTTACCTAAGTATTCACTAAGCATCCTAAGACTCCAAGACTCCAACTCCACGTATTTGATTCTCTGTGTTAGTGAATTGAGCTCCATTTGAGTTGCGAACTCCATGTGTTGTGTTTCGAGCTCAAGTCGTGACTTGTGTGCATGGTTGTGCTGCGATTTTGAGTCTTGTGTGTGTTGCTCTCCTAACCTTACTCTTGTGCGTTCTCTGCGATCTATATTGTAAGGGCGAGAGGCTCCAACTTGTGGAGATTCCTCACAAACGGGAAGAAGACTATAAGGAAGAAAGTCGTGGTATTTAAGTTTATCATTGGATCACTTGAAAGGGGTTGAGTGCAACCCTCGTCCATTAGGACACCACAACGTGGAAGTAGGCAAGTGTTACTTGGCCGAACCACGGGATAAAAATCGTGTGTCTCTTGTGTTGCCTCTTGTGATCATTTTGTTCGCGCTAACGTGTTTTATAGCCACTTGATTTAACTAACACTTTAATAATAAAGTTTGTGGCTAGTTAGTCTTTGATTTTACAGGATCACCTATTCACCCCCCCCCCCCCTCTAGGTGCTCTCAGCCGGACGGTCCGCGGTGGTGGCGCAGACGGTCCGCGCGTGCGCAGAGTCAGTTAGAATTCCTAGTTTCTCGCGGGATTTGTTACCTAAAACCGCGAGATTAACTCGGAAATCAGTTTGAAGCGGATCCAGACCTCCCCCTTTATATAGATGAAGGGCTACGGCCGATTGAACCCCCAACAATCGATCAAATCAAGTCTATTTCTCGTTTTTACCTTATGCATTAGTAGTTCTAGTCTAGTTCTAGGTTAGCCTCTCAATCCCCAAATTCTTCGCTTCTCTTCGACTCTACGTCGATTAGAGGAGTCTAGGTCGGCCTGCCGAGCCTAGACAACTCCTAGGATCTCTCCTTCCCGACGGGGTCCCTCCTGGTACGAGATCCAGGCGCTATCGGTGACTTTTCACCGCCCCTGCGCACGCGCGGACCGTCCGGCCCCAAGGCGCGGACCGTCCGGCCATCAGGCAGGGAATCCTAGCCCTACGCCAGGTCGTTGACCGTCCAGCCCCTGGTCGCGGACCGTCCGCGCCTGTGCATAGAGCACCACCGCCAGTTCTTGTTGAGTGTTTGGCGCCCGAAAAAGGTGTCAACACGCGTGCGGGTAGGCCACCACTTGCGAGCGTGTAGGTGGGCCACAGCGATGTTGTTGCACTGCCCCGAGGGAGAAATTTGTTATTTTGCCGCTCTCGTTTTGGCTCTCTGTTGATAAAACTATATGTGTCTATAATTTGTAAGCTCTATGGTATATTGGAAAAGTCGACATATCACTGTATGTATTTTTTTTTGCATGCCATGTTTGTTTCAACTTAATGCAGTTAGGAAATCGTGTTTTCTCAATACTTCTAATGACACTTCATATAAATCCACCAAAAGAATCAAGGAATTGGTTAGGCTTCATATTGTCTCTCTTTTGATTGGTATGTTACATGATTCTTTTCCAAAAAAAAGAAGCGCATAATCATGTGTTTAACAACATTCTTGTTTATCGTTCATTTCGAAAAAACAGAACTAATTTTGGATGACATTGGATGATCAGTAGCATGTGAGCAGTTCATAATAAAAAGGAAGCTACAATGATAATTTATGTTCCTAATATGACATACTGTGTTTTCTAACTTATCATACTGTTGTTATGTGTTGAACTCTGATGTGAATTGGTTGTTTCATTTCAGTGGTTGCTTTATTAAATTTTTTCGACTCATGCTTTCAGGAGTTATGAACTAATGGAGAGACTTCTTAAGGTTTTCATATATCATGACGGAGAAAACCCTATTTTCCATTCCCCAGAGTTGAAAGGTATCTATGCGTCTGAGAGATGTTTTATGAAATTGATGGAGACAAACCAGAATTATGTTGTGAGAGATCCAAATAGAGCCTATTTATTCTATCTTCCATATAGCTCTGGTCAACTAGAGCATAACCTTTATGTACCTGGCTCAAATACAATTGAGCCATTGTCCATCTTTGTTAAAAACTACATCGACATTATCTCGACCATGTACCCATATTGGAATAGGACAAAAGGAGCTGATCATTTCTTTATTGCTTGCCATGACTGGGCATGCTTTCTCCACTGTATTTTTCTTCCTTGAATGATCATGGATTTTTAATCAATACCTTTTTACTGGTTTTTATCATCTTCTTTAGAAAAGGTTTGATCAAATATCAAGGAGAAACACATATTTAATTTGAAAAATTAATTTATGTACTTAATATTATATCTTCTTTAAGGGGTTTTACACAACAAAACTGCATGGTAAATTGTGGAAGTACACTATTAAAGCTCTTTGCAATGCAGATAAGATTTTTCCCTTCCAGAAACATTTCTTAAATCACCAAGAAGACCTCTAATAGATATTGGAGTAAGACAGCTGCACAGAGGACTATCCTGGCCTTCTATGCATGGCAAATGCATGGTCGAGTTTGACCTGTACTTATCAAGAGTTTGCCACACTTTATTATATTATATAATACCATGAAGCTTGTCAAAAGGAGATGATAGTTACTATAAACAATTGATGAGTGGTTTTGTGCATAGTCGTCTCATACCTAAAGGTGATCAAGTTGTTTACTTCAGTGCCCGTGCATGTACTGATTGAAACTGGAACAACTGTTGACTCATTTCACTTTTTATATGAAATTGTGTGTATGTCGTTTCACTTTTTATTCATTTGGGATTCATTTTGTTGCATGTACTGATTGAATTTGATTTGTCTGTTAATAAAATACTAACATGCCCCTTATGTTTTCTTCAGGATTCCAATGTGTCCATTATTTTTATGATAATTATGGGATATGCTACCATTTTGCATCCTGGTCGTTATACATATTATATGTTTTTTGTACAGTGCACTTGCATTCGTCCCAATTTCATTATCTCTCATCTGCTTCTTTTTATGCTTCTTCTCCAGATGTACCATTGAACATATAAACAAATAACCATAAGGGCACTAACATTTGTCAAATATTTTGTATGTCGTTAGCCCGTTGCAATGCTGCGCTAAATAAACGCTCCAACCACTTTCTCAAAAAATGACATCATGCTTGCAGGATTCATGTTTCATTTAAAAATAATAATATCTACTAATCCGAGTGTCGAAATTGAAAACCAATTTCACCATTGTGTTCGTCATGACAAAAACTTTAAAACTAGATCTCACTTAATATATTTATCTCAGAGTTTTATTTGACCCAACCATTCCATCTTTTAGACTCAGTTATTCATGAGAATGACTTATATAGCAATTATTTAGTGGGCCAGTCATTCTACAAAATACAAGCATTACAGAAAAATAAACTCAGTCATTTTATGATTACTGAATAAACTCAGTCATTTTATGATTACTGAATAAACTTAGTCATTTTATGATTACTCAACCATTTCATCTTTTTACCCTCAGTCATTTATGAGAATAACTCATATAGGAGTCATCCAGTGAGTCAGTGAGTCAGTTGTTCTAAAAACAGACATTACAAGAAAGTAAGTGACCAAACTCATTCATTCTATGAGTGTGTTTGGTATGGCTCTGCTCCACTTCGGAGCAGCTCCACTCTAAAACTCAAGTAGAGCAACTTTGATCCAGAGTTTAAATTGTTTCTCATAACCATTGGCAGTGACGGGTAAATAACTCCAACTCTACGTTTAGATTGTTTTTTAGAGTTTTCGTAGCAGCAAAAGAGGTACTCCAAAAAATTATACTTGTTGGAGACTTGTTCTCAAATGCTATGAATTAAGAACAAGGCAGCATAAAATGTTAAATGTTAACGTCCTTCATCCACGAAGCATTATTCCCTTGAGGATAATGAACCTTGGACGAAGGTTAATGAGAATATGATTACGAAGGTTAAGTCTTCGTAATCAAATTTTAATAGATTGTACAAGATAATATAAAATAAAGGGTATCAAAGGTAAATGAATCATAAACGAATCATATTATAATATATTAAATCATTGAATACAACTATACATCTGCCTTGACAAAGATTGGTTCCCAAATGATGCGATTGCAATTACCGGAATCCGTGAACAGTAAAGGAATACTGTTCACTATTTATAGACACAGGACACAGCCTGTGAAGAATTACAATTATGCCCCTCATAAAAGTTTACAACATTGACTCAAACCTTTATGGACTAAAAGGTCATTCTATCTTTAAGTCGGTTTGTAATACCGAAGCTTCATGAAGAGGAACCTTCGGCCAACTCATACAAACAGCTTCAGCTGAAAACCGCTTATTCCTACAAGACCTTCGGCGACGAAGCATAGTCCCAATAGTAGCCCCTTTCGCGGTGCTAGATCGTTTTTCGTAACGAGCTTGATCCGTGAAAAAAGTCTCTTAAGCTTCAGGGAGCCGAAGGTCCGAAAAACACCTTCCCCGAGCTCGTTGTCGAGAAACGATTCAGTTTCCCAGCGTGTATCGGTCCCACCTTGCAGAGTTACTGTTTGTCTCTGCGGTCCACCACGCAGCGAGTGCAAGCGGGTGTCCGCCTGGTGTAAAAATCCTGGCGGTTCGCCTTCTTACCTACAGTACTATATAAACAGACGAGTAGGTGTGAAGTTACCACAGCATTCATTGCTATTTGCACTGTTTTGCTGCCAAAATTTTTAACCATCGTCGAAGCTTGACTCTCGGAATCGAACGAAGCTCCAACTTGAAGCCTGCTTCGTCAGAAGGAAAAACTTCGAAAGAAAAAAGTATTTAATTTCCACAAACTCAGAATTAAATGGCTAGAGTGCGATCTACCGCTAGGGTTGAGCGTGAGGGGGGCGAAGTTGAAGGTTCGGAGACTATTCCCATCTCCGAAGCGATGCAAAGGTCCGGACTGGTAACTTCGGAAAAGATCCCCAGTGATGATGCAGAACAGGCAGAACAAGCAATTGCCGAAGCAGAAGAAGAAGATATTGAGGAAACTGATCCCGAAGACGATTATCGTATTGCCATGCCAAGCAAGCCCAGCCACTTGGACTTCGGAAAGTCTACTGTTTCAAAGGCTGATCTCTCCAAAATGGTAAAGTCGGGCTTTTTCAATGAGAATCAGAAGAAGCTATTACGCTTCGGGGGAGAAGAGACTACCCCAAAGCCGGAGAAGGATGAAATTGTCATTTTCAAGAGCTTTCTAAAGGTTGGATTAAGATTCCCCCTACATGAGATTATTGTAGAGGTACTGAAGAGGTTTGGTATCTACTTTCATCAGTTAACTCCTAACGCTATCGTTAGGCTTAGCGTTTATATCTGGGCCCTCCGAAGCCAAGCGGTGGAGCCGTTTGCAGACAGCTTTTGTCGAGTTCACGAACTGCACTATCAGACGAAGGCTAGAAAAGATGGATTGCATGACAATTTTGGTTGCTATAATTTTGCTTATCGGAAAACCACAAAGTTTCCTGTAATCAGCTACCGGAGCAAATGGGCAGCAGACTGGAAGTCGGAGTGGTTCTATGTCAAGGTTGATGACGACAAGGAGAAGCTTGTGCAAAGTCCACTCGAACTAATCTTCGGAGAAACCCGACCTCGCTGCAACATGACACCAGAAGGTCCAACACAACAGGCATTGAATGAATTCAGAATTATTGTAGAGCTTATCAGTACAAGAGACCTGGTTCAGGAGTTTTTGGCTTTCAAGGTTTTTCCTAGTTTAAAAGAATGGGAAATGCCGAAGCTAAAGGAGGAGAAGAAAGAAGGTGAACTTGTGCGTTTACCTTACTATTTCAAGTTTAAGAAATACTTTAAAACACCTTGCCAAGAGTGGCTGGATACAATTGAAGTAATGTGCAATGAAATAATTGGCAATTACTCCAAAAAAGAAGATCAATTGATGACTGCGGCCTTCGGCACCCGTCCGAAGCGAAGACTGAATCGAGTGCTGGACGCCCTGGGTTTTGAATACCCTGACTATGAAAATCTGAACAAAGGTGTCGGGGGCCAGAAAAGGAAAAGGACAACTGAAGCCTTAAATGAAGATGAGAAAGAACCATCAAAGAAGAGAATTCCGAAGAAGAGGAAAGTGTCTTCTCCGAAGCAAAAAATATCTGACGAAGAAGAAACGCCCGCATCACCCTCTACCACTGACATGGAGGAAATTTTGAAGGTAATGACTGAATCCCTGCCTGCGAAGCTAAGTCCATTGGGGCCTCAACTGACAAAGTTTTTTCAGAAGGAAAAGGAGCCCGAAAAAATGAAGAAAACGACTAAAGCAAAGAGACAAAGAATTATCACTGTGACAGAGGTCATTGACAAGACACCACCAAGAGCTTCGGCTCAGAAGACACCAGCGGCTGAGGAAAGAATAGATATTGAAATCACACCTTCGGAGGTCGCGGCTGCCGAAGCTGCCTCAATTGAAGATGTGAACCTGGAAAGCACAATCGAACACATCGACAAAATACTGCTAGACATGGCCACAGAAGAAGCTACCACTGCCGCCGAAGAGGCCGCGGCCGCAGCGTCGGGGAGAGGAAAGGAAATTGCTGACGAAGCTTCAGAGAACGAAGCCTTCATGTTTCAAAATTTAGTTGGAGAAAAATTGTCAAAACCCGAAATAGAAGAGCTTAAAGAGTATGCCAAATCTTGCGGGTACAAACCAGGAGCACTCCTCTTCGGAGGTATTGATGATGAAAAATTAGATTGTATCCGAAACCAAACTGGAGCCAAAGTTATCAGTACTCTGTCAAAGAGTATCGGTTTTCCGAAGCTAGAAACGGACATTAGCCGCTACCGACGACAACATATCGTTGGTAGTTTATTTTATTCCAATTTCAAGGTGAACTACTTTTCCCTTAACTTATATTGTTTTTAATAATGAAAACATGTCTAACGAAGGTTGTTTTCGTGTAGAGTATGCTGTTGAGCAAAGCCTTGAAAATGCAGCAAGATTTTGAAGACAAGAAACACGAAGTTATAATTGAAAATTTAGAAAACAAAATAAAGGAGCAATCAGCTGCTATTGAGAAGAAAAACTTTGAGCTCCAGGCAACTGAAGGTTTATTGGCGGAAACCGAAGCAAAAATAACAGAACTGAACACGAAGCTTCTCTGCCAATCTGAGCAGTTTGAACAAGAAAAGCAAGAACTTAATGCAAAACTTGAAGCCGAAGCTCAACAAAATTCAGATTTGAAAAAACTATTGGCGGACCTTCAAGAAAATTGTTTGGAATTTAGCAACAAATGCATTCAACGACTAAGAAAAAATTTTCACTCAGTTGGAGCCAGCAGTGAGAAATTCACCCCCTCAGCTGAAGATTTACCGAAGACCTTCGAACATATTGAGGGTGAAATTGACGAGCTCGACGAAGTTATAGCTGGGCACGGTGACTTCTGTGCCTGGGTAGCTTCTCGGGGCACTGCTGCAGCTTTCCTAAAAGCTGGCTGCGACCATGGAAAGATTGTCAATAGGCCCAATTTCACTTTATCACCATCAATCCTAGATAACATCCCTGATCTCGCCCGAAGTATTTCCAATAGATTTATAAAAATGATATGGACAAAAGGCGGGCGAGAAAAGGCTGGAGATGAAGCTCGGAGTCATCTTGAACCAGTAAGAAATCATACCTTGTGCTTACCTCTTCCTTCAAGCTCGATTTTGACTTACAACAACTTAATTCATGTAGGATGACGAAGCCGAAGTCGATGAAAAAAGAGTGACGCCGAAGCTAAAATCCCTCGAAGATTAAGTAGGAGTAGACTGTAGACAGACTCAGGAAACTTTTGAGATAACTTGTGTAAATGTAACTAAACTTGTCTTTAATGAGTTCTGTTCATACCTTGTATTATGCTCTTACCCTTCTATTAATGTATGTGAAGTGCTTTGTTGTGGACGAAATTATCTTTTTTGAGCCGAAGGCAAAAAAACACCTTCCCTTCTTTTCGTACACAGCGAAGCATAGAAAACAACATTTCCCTTTCTTCCGAAGCTCTCCTTTTTGTACGCGAAGAAGCTCTTCTCTTATGCCGAAGCAACCACTTATGCCATGATGATGATTATCCTACATATGCCTGGATGAATGTTTATGAATGCAAATGCTATGATGTAATGTGATGTGCGAATGAATGTCCAAACACATATCCGAAGCCATACCCTCAGCCATTATTTCCTTAGAAACAATCACACATCAGCTCTGCATTCCCTTAGGAACGACTTTGGAGCTTCTTCACCTTTTACTTTCGGCGTAATCAGCGTTGACTTTTCGCTGTAAGCTCTGCATTCCCTTAGGAACGACTTTGGAGCTTCTTCGCCTTTTACTTTTGGCGGAATCAGCGTTGACTTTTCGCTGTAAGCTCTGCATTCCCTTAGGAACGACTTTGGAGCTTCTTCGCCTTTTACTTTTGGCGGAATCAGTGTTGACTTTTCGCTGTAAGCTCTGCATTCCCTTAGGAACGACTTTGGAGCTTCTTCGCTTTTTACTTTTCGGCACTCAATGGTGCGTTCTCAGCTTTTACATTTACATTCCTTGGGGGATTTTGCTCTTATAGAACTAAAAAGGAAATTACATATGATGGCCCCATTAAAAACCTTTCTCCCCCTTTAGAAAGGAAAAGGGTGCCATGAAAAAGAAAAGACATAAAAAGTTACATCAAGTTACACATAATATCGCCGAAGCTCATCCGCATTCCAAGATCTAGGAATGTCGTTGCCGTCCATATCCTTCAATCTGTATGAACCGGGTCTTGACGAAGATGCTACTAAGAAAGGTCCCTCCCATTTCAACTGTAACTTGCCCACTATGTCTGGGTTGGCCACTCTCCGAAGCACCAAATGCCCTGACTCAATATTCTTTAGCCGAACTTTTCTATCTCGCCATTTGACTGTTTCGGCTTGATATTTATTGATATTCTCCACAGCTTGAAGCCTGATCCCTTCTAAAGCATCTTTTTCCACAGAATAAGCATCTTCAGAACCTGATTCTGCCGAAGCTACTACTCTTATTGATCCAGTTTTAGCTTCTTCCGGAGTTATTGCTTCGTCACCGAATAATAACTTGAATGGAGTAAAGCCTGTAGACCTTGATGTTGTTGTATTGTGGCTCCACACCACTTTGGTTAACTGATCTGGCCACTTTCCCCTGGGTTGATTGAAGATTAACTTCATTATTCCTGTCATTATAATGTCATTGGCTCTTTCAACGAGCCCATTTGACTCCGGATGCCTGACTGATGCAAAATGGATCTTCGTACCAATTTGATCACAGAAATCTCTGAAAGCTTCGGAGTCGAATTGTGTTCCATTATCTACAGTGATGGCCTTTGGTACCCCGAAACGACAAACAATATTCTGCCAGAAAAACTTTTGGACAGTGGCCGAAGTTATTGTGGCTAAAGGCTTTGCCTCAATCCATTTAGAAAAATATTCCACAGCCACTACAACATATCTTAAGTTCCCTTGGGCCGGTGGTAATGGACCTAACAAGTCAAGGCCCCACCTTTGCAATGGCCAGATGGGTTGTATGAGCTGTGTTAAGGACGAAGGTTGTTTTTGATCTCTTGCACATTTCTGACAGCCTTCGCACTTTTGAACTAATTCCGCTGCATCCGAAGCTGCCTTCGGCCAATAAAACCCTTGGCGGAAAACTTTTCCAAGTAACGGCCTAGATCCAATGTGAGATCCACACAGGCCTGCATGTATTTCTTTCATCAACTCTATACCTTCGGTTCTAGATAAACACTTGAGTAGCGGAGCGCAAACTCCAAGCTTGTACAACTCCCCTTCTATCATGACATATGGACGAGCTCTTGCCTCTATCCTCCTGTTATAAGCTTCGTCATCTGAAAGGAATTTACCCTGAAGGTAAGAGATGATCTCAGTTCTCCAATCTTCGCTATAAACAGGAGATATATTGAGGACTGCTCTTTCAAGGAGTTCCACTGAAGGTGCCTTTATTGTTTCGAAGAACACATCCGAAGGTAAAGGCAGCCCCTGTGCTGCTGACTTAGCTAGCAAATCAGCATGCTCATTTTGTCCTCGAGGGATATTTTTGACAGAAAATCCTTCGAAAGAAGCTTCGACTCTTCGAACCATGTCTAGATATCTTTCAAGCTTCGGATCTTTAGCCTTGCAACTCTTGTCGATATGACCCGAAACAACTTGGGAATCAGTTTTAAGAATGGCTGTGACGGAACCTCCCAAGTAATCAGGCCCACCTACAGTTGTCCTTGTCTAACAGACATCAGACACCCTGTAGATGTTCCTAAGTTACTTGACAAGCTCGGTATCTTTCCTTACCTCACCAGGAACGTTTCACCCGTCTTGCAGACATTACAGATCATCGGAGATAAAGATATGCGGAAGCGAATTACATAAACTTACATTTATTTCCAAAAGTAAGCTCAAGTTAAGTTATTACAGACCAGTTCTATGAGTGAGTGCATAAAGTAATAATTATACAAACCAGGGAGACACAAACCTCTCCCGAAAGACTATCAACAAAAGACCCTAGATGGGGGACCGAGTCCTTCCGCACTTCAGTCTTGCTTTTCCTCTTTGGGAACCACCTGAGCACAGAAGCAGCAAAAGTCTGCTACTTCCCCACCTAAAAACAACAAAGGGATAAACCCTGAGTATGGAATTACTCAGCAAGTCTTACCCGACTAAGGAAAAGACTCTCAAGGGTATGCTGGTTATATAGGAGTCAAGGTAAGGCTTCTCAAGAATCAAAGACTCTGTTTTGCAGAAATGCTTACTAAAGTGGATCCTTAAAAATCCAATTTTATTTGTCAAGTTAGGTAGAATTACCTGCACTAGAGTTCTTTCTACCCTAGTTCAATCACTGGTCCTGCACTAGCCAATTTCTTTAACAAAAACCCATCATCTTTAGTGGAATGCTACGTGTAGGGCAGTGACCAAGTCTTCATAACCGCGAAGGTACGGCGATCCGAATCGATTATACTCAGCTGAGGATCTCCAATCACACGACATATGTAGCACTTAACCCTTGCATATGTCAACCCGCCACCGGGGTTCTTAAGACCGGATCAGGTTCACGCAAACCGAGAGCACAGATACACCACCGTCCAGCCTCTTGCCACGGAGGGTACACGCTACTCTCGCCACCGCTCCACTCCCATTTCGTGTTATCTTATTCCGGCCTTAGTCTGCCCGAGGCAAGGCTTACCCATGACGAGGCATGTGACCAGCTAAAGGGTCCTCGATCATCAAGCCTACATCGAGACGGTCCTTAATCGACTCAGACGGAGACACTACACCGAGACTCTCTTTCTCGTGCAAGTCACCCGCCCGGTCTCAGCTTAACCATTTCAAACCCAAAGTTTGGTACCTGGCAGAGGTACATCTTTTCCGATGTTGAATCCATCACGGCCGTGATGGATCCACCATCAAGTTTTATTTTCGAAAACATCCCTCCCACTTTGCCAAACATCTTTTGTAAAACAAATCCTTTTGTTTTTCTAAAGCAATACTAAGCAAAGTAAAACCTTTTTGTAAAAACAGGATTTCAAGGAGGGTAATCGAAATCAAGGAAGGCAATGCAAGAATTGTTTAATCAATCAATTCCTATCACCTAATGCAGCAAGCAAGTGAGAAAGATTTTAAAAACATCAAGGGAGGTGGCAAATGCACCGGGGCTTGCCTTTGTTATCAGAGGTGTCTTGCTCGGATCCACAGATATCAAAATAAAAACAGTTGTCGGCCTGAGGATCAGAGGTGGGTGGTATCCCTTCTTCAAAAACTTCTTCTTCTTCTTCTTGCTCTAATATAACCATATACATACATAAGGATGGATGTCATGGAATGCTCATGAGGATGCAAAGATAGCATAAACTTGTTATTTATGTCTTGAGTACAACTTTCCTTCACGGTACTCCGAGAACCTAGGGTTTCCGGAGTCGGTAAAGGAGTTCATGGAGCAGGGGGGTGGTTTTGGGTTTAGTGATCAAACAAGGTTCAAATCAAACCAAACTCTACCCATGGCTTCTAAATAATGTGAAAAGCTCACATAAAAAGTTTGGGGAATTTTGGACTTATTATTTATTTTCTAAAAATCCAGAACCATTGGTTTAGGCTGTTTTAAATATCCTAAAATTCCCTATTCAAACTAAAAATCATAAAACTATTTTTATTAAATACTATAGAAAATAACAAGCCTAGGAAAATTGGTCTCATAATTTTATGATTTTTCTACAGTTTTCTACAATTTTCCAAAGCTTCACTGAAAAAGAAAAAGGAAAACGATAAACAGTACTGGGCTGATTTCAAATCCAGCGGCCCAGGCCCAAGCGGTTTCGCGCGCGCGCCGCGCCCGCGAGGCGACTTTGCGCAGAGGTCCTCGGCGTTTTTCTTAACTGGAGATAGGTTTGTTTACTGTTTTTCTAAGTCGCTGACGGTTCACAAAAAGACCCTCGGGTTCTTGTCAATTCACAACACCAGGTCCCCGACGGCGCTCAGCGCGGCCGCGCTCCGGCGAGCAGCTATGCCGGGCGATTGAGGCAGCGGCTGAGCTCTCCGAGCGGCATACACGGAATTAAACCCCTAAGGAGCATTTCCCCTAACTTAATTGTGCTGTTGGTGGATCATGGAGCTCCGGCCACGGTGACCGTAAGCACAACGGCGACATGAGCGTGTTCCCGGCGATAGGCGTCGGTCTAGTTCAATTAAAGGACTCGGCAAGCATCACGGAGGTATGAGCATGCACAAACGAGGAAGCAACGGGCGGGTACTGACCGGAGTTGGGCTGGCGACGGTGAACTCGATTCTACGGCGGTGGAGAATGGATTTGGGGGAAACTTAAAATTCTAGCTCGTCGGTGATTAACTGGAGGCAATACGGGGCTTTGAGGTGCTTGACTACCATACGGACCTAGGGGCACGCTCAATTTATAGAGCTCATGAGCGGCGGCGATCAATTTGAGGAGATTGTGCTGGCGGTCGGAGAGGTAGACGAGCTCAGTACGGGGAGAAGTGGCTTTCACCGTGGCAGTAGCTCCGGTGATCGCCGGGCATGCAATTGGTGAGTCACGGCGATGCAGTGGTGAGTTTTGGACACGCGGCGGACCCAGAGACGGCTCAACGGCGACGAGCCCCTTTAACCACGGGCGGTGAGCAAGGGGAGGAGTACCGCGGCTGACCGGGTGGCTTCCAGCTCACCGGCGGCGAGGATTCCTACTGGGCTGTGCTTATCCGAGGACCACGGCGCACGAATCCCGGTGACCAATGATCAACGGTGGCAGGCCACCGGCGGCGAGCAAGCAGTGCTGGCGTCCTGATCCCGTTTGACTACTGTACCATCAGAACTCCCATCAGAGCGACTGACAGTCCATCTTAGAGTCCAATTTTCTCAAATTTTTGTGTGAAAGCTATGCCAACTCTCTGTAGTAAAGTTTTAGAGCTACAAACCAGCAATAATCCAACTATAGGACTTGAACACATTTGAGCACAGGATCATGCTTGAATCTGAGCTAGAAGTTGATGTCAGTTCACTGCTAAACTGAATTTCAGATCAACCGGCCTGACAGCCAGTTTTGAACTGAGTTTTTCTCCAAATTTCTCATAACAACTATGCTTGCATCCTTTAGCAAAGTTGTTCTCCTATTATTGGTCTTCAACTTTGATGTGGTGACCTAGGGCAAAAACTTCTATATCCAGAAAGATACAAGGCCCCAAAGTTGAGCCAATGCACTAACTTTCTCAGACTTAGAGTAAACTCCAATGAGGTCCATTTTGCATTTAGGTCCAAAACTTAGGGTTTGGCTTGCAAAAGCACATATTTGTGAACCAAAGGACTTAAGAAACCTATTTGGCTTGGTTTTTGCACTTTAGCCCAAAAGTGGGCTAATTTTGCACATAAGCCCCTAGGGTTTTGATTTAGGGTTTTCCAGGGTTCCAATTAGGGTTTCTGGCAGCCCAGGGGTATAAATGTGAGTCAACTTAGTGTCTAGGGATGTTTTATGACTTTTCCCACAAGTCCTAAGGTTTTTCTCAACTTGGGTCAAGTCTTACCCCTTTAACCACTATTTAGGGTTAAGTCCTTAAACCAGGGTCCTATTTGTAAAACAGTAAAACAATACAGCTTGTTTGAAATTTTTGCCTAGTGAATGCACTCTAGGTGTGTCAAACATATGCAATGCTCATGCTTATGATGCCATGCTCAAGTTTTAGTTATAGTAACACCAGGGGTGTTACATCCTTCCCCCCATAAAAGAATCTCGTCCCGAGATTTAAAACTCTAGGGTAAGTAATGGAAAAGGAAATGTGTCAGGTTTTTATTTCCTTATTTTTGGTACAAGGCAGGGGTGGTGTGGGGGTTCATTCCTTTATTACACAATTATACAAACTTTACAACTTACAAGAGGCTAGAAAGCCTGGGGAATTCTTATCTAAGAAATCTTGGGTTTCCCATGTAGCTTCATCTTCTGAATGCTGGTTCCACTGTATCTTATAAAACTTGAGAGTTTTTCTCCGGGTAACCCTGTCCTTTTGATCCAGAACTCGAATGGGATGTTCCGAGTATGTCAAATCTGGTTCCAGGACAACATCGGTCACTTCAACGGTTCGATCGGGAACCCGAAGACACTTCTTCAATTGTGACACGTGAAACACATTATGCACAGCAGACAATGTTTCGGGGAGCTGAAGTCGGTATGCCACTGGTCCACATTGCTCAAGTACCCGAAATGGACCAATGTATCTGGGTGCAAGTTTTCCTTTAATCCCGAAACGCGATACACCCTTCATTGGTGAAACTTTCAAATAGACATAGTCGTCTACCAGAAAACATAAGGGTTGTCGTCGTCGGTCTGCATAACTCTTTTGTCGAGTCTGAGCTTTCTTCATATTATGAATAACTTTCTGAACCTTTTCTTTGACCTCTTTTACCATATCAGGCCTAAAGAAATACCTTTCACCAGGTTCAGACCAATTTAGCGGAGTTCGACACTGTCGCCCATACAGAGCTTCAAAAGGTGCCATCTGGATACTTTCTTGGTAACTGTTATTATATGAAAACTCCGCCAAAGGTAAACATTCATCCCATTTCTGTGAGAAATCCAGGACACATGCCCGCAACATATCCTCGAGGATTTGATTCACTCTCTCAGTCTGTCCACTGGTTTGAGGATGATAGGCCGAACTGTGGAGTAACTTAGTACCCAGGGATTTATGAAGTTCTTCCCAGAATTTGGATACGAATTGCGATCCATGATCCGACACTATGGTAATACGAGCAATGTACAATTGGGCATAGACAGTAACTGGGAATCGGTTTCGATTGGTAGAAAATGAGAAATTTTCGTAAGCCGATCAACAATAACCCAGATAGTCATACCCTTTTGTAGTCCTGGGTAATCCCACGATAAAGTCCATACAATATCTTCCCCTTTCCATGTTGGGATAGGTAAGGATTGTAATGGATCAACGGTCTTCATGTATATGGCCTTGATGCGTTTACAAGTGTTACATCTAGCCACAAAGTATGCAATTTCAATTTGCATCTTTGCCCACCAGAAGAACACATAAGGTTCCATGTGTGCAACTTGCTTCTTTTGATAACACTGTACTATCTGAGTGTGTTGGGTGGCAATTATGAAACTTTACCCAATAGAATCAGATGCACCATCTTGGGTAAAACACACAAGAAGAGGTTTACCAACAAGTGGTTACAGTAGGTTCATAGCACACGAGGTGGGTGTGAAGGTCGAATAACATCACGGATAACTCGTGTTAGCCAGGGAATCCAAATCCACGAGCGATGATTAGGTGGCTATTGGCTGACTTAATCTCATTTTGGTAAGCACTTTCTTTAGGGTAGGTTGAACCAAAGTGAGTTTAGACAACTCGATAAAACGATCTCTAGACTCACATTCGGTCAACAGGCAGTTACAAGTTAGTCAAAACCAACTCGTTGAACTACTTTTGGCATTGAGCAATTTCTCTCAGTACCATTGGTAAGCCAAGGGGTTGAGAGTTCATCTTTGCAAGCAAAAAGGTCATGCACTTGGGTAAAAATCCATTTGGTCAGGTTGTTCATCCGTTTCTTCATGCGAGATGAACGGACAAGGTCCGGAAATACCTGGAAAATAGGAGCGAATGAACAAACTCCTGCATCTCAACAACAGGGAAAGTCAATCTCCAATTTGAGAGTTTCGCCAATACCAGACATAACCAATAAAGAACCTCACACAACTCAAATAGACTGGTCAAGGGTGGTAATATACAAAGAGATACTCCACTTGTATGAATGGTTACAAGTAGAGAGCCAAATAGATTATGGCCCAAGGAAATGAACAAGGCATGGCCATAACCAAGACTTGATGAAAGAAGTATGATGGGAGACTGTTAATTTAACCCAAGCATATCTCTATGCCTAGCATAGAAATCACTAGGTCAAGGATTAAGTTGGTAGGCCTTCGTTAGATATGAAGAAACCAAAGACATCAATTTCAAGGAAATGGTCGGACATGTCTTTTCTAGGTTGGATTAATAGAGCAACACGACGATCCGCAAGGAGAGGCCAAATACACTTGAGACTTCAACCTGCATCAGCTGATCAAGAGAATGGCTCTAAAAGGAGGCATGACTTGAGATCCTTGTTCGAAGTCTAGGTACACCTTAGGTTTGACTAGGAATTATCTAGACATTTATTCGCACGGGTGTGGTCATGAAGTGCTAACGGAAGATTCGACGTTGGGTCGGGTCATGGTTCACTAAATATGAATATAGCCTAGTTTTTGGGTTTAGGCAATCAAGTCACCAACTCTCTATTGGTCATAACTCAATCTGATGGTTCTTAGATCAGGATTGAGAATTGCTTTTTGCTGGGCTAACCAGTTCATGCCCAAGATAACATCCATGTCTTGGCCTTTCAGAACAATCATATTAATAGGAAAGTTTCGTCCGGCCAACGTTACGGTCTGTCGGGCGTAGAAAACCATTCCTCAACCAACTTCATAAAGGGAGGGGCCTGAAAAGGTCCAGTGCACCATCAAGTGCTTATCCCGCTATGTAAGAAGGTCCGGCTTCCATCCCGACAGGATTCGCAGGGACGTTCGGGTGTAGTTGTGAATACAACACATGAACTTCTTCATGTAGTGTATTATAATAGACCTGCAAGTTATCCATGGCTAAGCTAAGCTCCTCCACTCGGGCTCGAGCTTTGGCTTCCTTAGCCCAGGCGAATAGATGGGAGTTAACCGCCCAATCGAGTGCTAAATCTCGTTTCGCGAGTTGGTCTTGCAAGTAGCAGATGGCTGCATCCGCGATCCATAGATCATTCCTGTGACGGAGTTCTGACTGAAGCAGTTCGACTTGTGCTTCCATATCCCGATAGGATCGTTGCTACCCCTGCTACTTTCTTCATGTCTTGGGGTAGTTTAATGGCAGGGTACGCCAATGGGTCTAGTAGATTTGCGCGCGGTCTTTCTGATGCGCGACAATATTTCTCTAAGGGGGAAATTTTATTAGTATAATTCTTAGCATGATGCATGAGTAAGTACAGAATCAACCTTGGTTGATTCAACCTTCTATACGTTGCACTCTTCCTAACTGGTCTTTAATATAAACTCTTCAGACTACTTAGGTAAGAAGAGAAAAGAATCTTTAGGTAAGACTTTTGAAAATCTTTTGAAGATGCCTTAATATCTGCAAAGAAGGGCTACGCTCCGATACCAGCTGTGACGGAACCTCCCAAGTAATCAGGCCCACCTACAGTTGTCCTTGTCTAACAGACATCAGACACCCTGTAGATGTTCCTAAGTTACTTGACAAGCTCGGTATCTTTCCTTACCTCACCAGGAACGTTTCACCCGTCTTGCAGACATTACAGATCATCGGAGATAAAGATATGCGGAAGCGAATTACATAAACTTACATTTATTTCCAAAAGTAAGCTCAAGTTAAGTTATTACAGACCAGTTCTACGAGTGAGTGCATAAAGTAATAATTATACAAACCAGGGAGACACAAACCTCTCCCGAAAGACTATCAACAAAAGACCCTAGATGGGGGACCGAGTCCTTCCGCACTTTAGTCTTGCTTTTCCTCTTTGGGAACCACCTGAGCACAGAAGCAGCAAAAGTCTGCTACTTCCCCACCTAAAAACAACAAAGGGATAAACCCTGAGTATGGAATTACTCAGCAAGTCTTACCCGACTAAGGAAAAGACTCTCAAGGGTATGCTGGTTATATAGGAGTCAAGGTAAGGCTTCTCAAGAATCAAAGACTCTGTTTTGCAGAAATGCTTACTAAAGTGGATCCTTAAAAATCCAATTTTATTTGTCAAGTTAGGTAGAATTACCTGCACTAGAGTTCTTTCTACCCTAGTTCAATCACTGGTCCTGCACTAGCCAATTTCTTTAACAAAAACCCATCATCTTTAGTGGAATGCTACGTGTAGGGCAGTGACCAAGTCTTCATAACCGCGAAGGTACGGCGATCCGAATCGATTATACTCAGCTGAGGATCTCCAATCACACGACATATGTAGCACTTAACCCTTGCATATGTCAACCCGCCACCGGGGTTCTTAAGACCGGATCAGGTTCACGCAAACCGAGAGCACAGATACACCACCGTCCAGCCTCTTGCCACGGAGGGTACACGCTACTCTCGCCACCGCTCCACTCCCATTTCGTGTTATCTTATTCCGGCCTTAGTCTGCCCGAGGCAAGGCTTACCCATGACGAGGCATGTGACCAGCTAAAGGGTCCTCGATCATCAAGCCTACATCGAGACGGTCCTTAATCGACTCAGACGGAGACACTACACCGAGACTCTCTTTCTCGTGCAAGTCACCCGCCCGGTCTCAGCTTAACCATTTCAAACCCAAAGTTTGGTACCTGGCAGAGGTACATCTTTTCCGATGTTGAATCCATCACGGCCGTGATGGATCCACCATCAAGTTTTATTTTCGAAAACATCCCTCCCACTTTGCCAAACATCTTTTGTAAAACAAATCCTTTTGTTTTTCTAAAGCAATACTAAGCAAAGTAAAACCTTTTTGTAAAAACAGGATTTCAAGGAGGGTAATCGAAATCAAGGAAGGCAATGCAAGAATTGTTTAATCAATCAATTCCTATCACCTAATGCAGCAAGCAAGTGAGAAAGATTTTAAAAACATCAAGGGAGGTGGCAAATGCACCGGGGCTTGCCTTTGTTATTAGAGGTGTCTTGCTCGGATCCACAGATATCAAAATAAAAACAGTTGTCGGCCTGAGGATCAGAGGTGGGTGGTATCCCTTCTTCAAAAACTTCTTCTTCTTCTTCTTGCTCTAATATAACCATATACATACATAAGGATGGATGTCATGGAATGCTCATGAGGATGCAAAGATAGCATAAACTTGTTATTTATGTCTTGAGTACAACTTTCCTTCACGGTACTCCGAGAACCTAGGGTTTCCGGAGTCGGTAAAGGAGTTCATGGAGCAGGGGGGGTGGTTTTGGGTTTAGTGATCAAACAAGGTTCAAATCAAACCAAACTCTACCCATGGCTTCTAAATAATGTGAAAAGCTCACATAAAAAGTTTGGGGAATTTTGGACTTATTATTTATTTTCTAAAAATCCAGAACCATTGGTTTAGGCTGTTTTAAATATCCTAAAATTCCCTATTCAAACTAAAAATCATAAAACTATTTTTATTAAATACTATAGAAAATAACAAGCCTAGGAAAATTGGTCTCATAATTTTATGATTTTTCTACAGTTTTCTACAATTTTCCAAAGCTTCACTGAAAAAGAAAAAGGAAAACGATAAACAGTACTGGGCTGATTTCAAATCCAGCGGCCCAGGCCCAAGCGGTTTCGCGCGCGCGCCGCGCCCGCGAGGCGACTTTGCGCAGAGGTCCTCGGCGTTTTTCTTAACTGGAGATAGGTTTGTTTACTGTTTTTCTAAGTCGTTGACGGTTCACAAAAAGACCCTCGGGTTCTTGTCAATTCACAACACCAGGTCCCCGACGGCGCTCAGCGCGGCCGCGCTCCGGCGAGCAGCTATGCCGGGCGATTGAGGCAGCGGCTGAGCTCTCCGAGCGGCATACACGGAATTAAACCCCTAAGGAGCATTTCCCCTAACTTAATTGTGCTGTTGGTGGATCATGGAGCTCCGGCCACGGTGACCGTAAGCACAACGGCGACATGAGCGTGTTCCCAGCGATAGGCGCCGGTCTAGTTCAATTAAAGGACTCGGCAAGCATCACGGAGGTATGAGCATGCACAAACGAGGAAGCAACGGGCGGGTACTGACCGGAGTTGGGCTGGCGACGGTGAACTCGATTCTACGGCGGCGGAGAATGGATTTGGGGGAAACTTAAAATTCTAGCTCGTCGGTGATTAACTGGAGGCAATACGGGGCTTTGAGGTGCTTGACTACCATACGGACCTAGGGGCACGCTCAATTTATAGAGCTCATGAGCGGCGGCGATCAATTTGAGGAGATTGTGCTGGCGGTCGGAGAGGTAGACGAGCTCAGTACGGGGAGAAGTGGCTTTCACCGTGGCAGTAGCTCCGGTGATCGCCGGGCATGCAATTGGTGAGTCACGGCGATGCAGTGGTGAGTTTTGGACACGCGGCGGACCCAGAGACGGCTCAACGGCGACGAGCCCCTTTAACCACGGGCGGTGAGCAAGGGGAGGAGTACCGCGGCTGACCGGGTGGCTTCCAGCTCACCGGCGGCGAGGATTCCTACTGGGCTGTGCTTATCCGAGGACCACGGCACACGAATCCCGGTGACCAATGATCAACGGTGGCAGGCCACCGGCGGCGAGCAAGCAGTGCTGGCGTCCTGATCCCGTTTGACTACTGTACCATCAGAACTCCCATCAGAGCGACTGACAGTCCATCTTAGAGTCCAATTTTCTCAAATTTTTGTGTGAAAGCTATGCCAACTCTCTGTAGTAAAGTTTTAGAGCTACAAACCAGCAATAATCCAACTATAGGACTTGAACACATTTGAGCACAGGATCATGCTTGAATCTGAGCTAGAAGTTGATGTCAGTTCACTGCTAAACTGAATTTCAGATCAACCGGCCTGACAGCCAGTTTTGAACTGAGTTTTTCTCCAAATTTCTCATAACAACTATGCTTGCATCCTTTAGCAAAGTTGTTCTCCTATTATTGGTCTTCAACTTTGATGTGGTGACCTAGGGCAAAAACTTCTATATCCAGAAAGATACAAGGCCCCAAAGTTGAGCCAATGCACTAACTTTCTCAGACTTAGAGTAAACTCCAATGAGGTCCATTTTGCATTTAGGTCCAAAACTTAGGGTTTGGCTTGCAAAAGCACATATTTGTGAACCAAAGGACTTAAGAAACCTATTTGGCTTGGTTTTTGCACTTTAGCCCAAAAGTGGGCTAATTTTGCACATAAGCCCCTAGGGTTTTGATTTAGGGTTTTCCAGGGTTCCAATTAGGGTTTCTGGCAGCCCAGGGGTATAAATGTGAGTCAACTTAGTGTCTAGGGATGTTTTATGACTTTTCCCACAAGTCCTAAGGTTTTTCTCAACTTGGGTCAAGTCTTACCCCTTTAACCACTATTTAGGGTTAAGTCCTTAAACCAGGGTCCTATTTGTAAAACAGTAAAACAATACAGCTTGTTTGAAATTTTTGCCTAGTGAATGCACTCTAGGTGTGTCAAACATATGCAATGCTCATGCTTATGATGCCATGCTCAAGTTTTAGTTATAGTAACACCAGGGGTGTTACAATGGCCCTTTTGATTCCCATTGCTTTTAGCTTCCGAAGACCCAAAAGCAAGGCTTCGTACTCAGTAATATTGTTTGTACAACTGAAATCGAGTCTTGCCGCATAACAAGTTTTAACTTTGGATGGCGAGACCAACACAGCAGCTGCTCCTGCCCCGAAGGTTCCCCAAGACCCATCGCAAAACACTGTCCAAACTTCGGCATCTTTATTTGTTTCTTCATCCTGAGCCCCTGGCGTCCAGTCAGCAATGAAGTCTGCTAACGTCTGGGACTGGATCGAGGATCTATGCACATAATCAATGCAAAATTCATTGAGCTCTGCAGCCCATTTTCCAATTCGTCCAGTAGCTTCTCTATTTCTCATAATATCCTTCAACGGCTGCGAAGAAGGAACAACAATATTGTATGCTTGAAAGTAGTGCCGAAGCTTCCTGGATGCCATCAAAACAGCATATAACACCTTCTCTAATTCTGTATAGTTTTTCTTTGATATACTAAGAACTTCAGATACAAAATACACTCGGACCTGCTTCTTGACTTGGCCATCAAGCTTCTCTTGGACAAGTGCTGCACTTACCGCTGAGTGCGAAGCTGCCACATATAATAACAAAGGAGCCCCTGGCGTTGGTGGAGTTAATGTTGTTAAATCTATCAGATATTGCTTCAGTTCCTCGAAGGCTTTTGTTGGCTTGGTCCCCATTGAAAGACTTCGGCTGATTTCAGCACTTCGAAGAATGGTAAATTTCTTTCTGCTGATCTGGATATAAATCTATTAAGAGATGCCAACCTCCCTGTTAATCTTTGGGCCCCCTTTTTTGTAGTTGGTGGCTCCATTCGAAGTATAGCTTCAATTTTACTTGGATTAGCTTCAATTCCCTTTGTTGAAACCAAGCATCCAAGAAATTTCCCCTTCTTTACTCCGAAGACACATTTTTCTGGATTCAACTTTAAGCTAGCTTGTCTGAAACTGGCGAAGGTCTCCTGCAAATCAGCAATATGATTTTCCTGTTTCGTGCTTTTTACAATGATGTCATCAACATAAGTTAGCACATTTCTGCCTATCTGAGACTGGAGAACCTTCGCAGTCATTCTGCTGAAACTTCCTCCAGCGTTTTTGAGCCCCTCAGGCATCCGAAGATAGCAATATGTGCCACTTGGGGTTATGAAGCTAGTCTTCGGCTCATCTTCCTTCTTCATCCAGATTTGGTGATAGCCTGAGTAACAGTCTAGCAGACTCATGAGCTCTGAAGAAGCTGCTGCATCAACTAAAGAGTCTATCCTTGGCAATGGGAATTCGTCCTTCGGACAAGCCTTGTTGAGATCTGTAAAATCGATACACATTCGCCACTTGCCATTGGCCTTTTTTACCATAACAGTGTTAGCTAGCCATTCTGGGTACTTTACTTCTCTGATAACTCCTGCACTGAGGAGTCTTTTGACTTCATTACGAGCACCTTCGGCCTTATCATCAGACATTTTCCGAAGCCTCTGCTTTCTGGGTCTGAAGGATGGGTCAACATTGAGCGAGTGTTCAATAACATCCCTATTTACTCCGCAGAGGTCATTGGCTGACCATGCAAAAACATCTTTGTTGTTGAACAAAAACCTTATCAAGGTTTTCTCCTGCTCTTCGGATAATTGAGAGCCCAACAGCACCTTCTGCTCTGCTATGTCCTCACATAAGAGCATGGGCTTCGGCTGATCTGCTGAAGCTGCTTTCTCCCTTCTGAATTTGTACTGTTCACAAGCTTCAGCTCCATCTATGTTATGGATTGCTTTTGAGTCAGTCCAGTTTCCTTCGGCCCTTCTGGCAGCTTCCTGACTTCCATGAATAGCGATGGGTCCTTGATCCGAAGGTATCTTCATGCAAAGATAGGCAGGATGAAGAATTGCTTCGAAAGCATTGAGGGTGCCACGACCAATAATTGCATTGTAAGGGTATTCCATGTCAACAATGTCAAACACAACTTGCTCAGTTCTAGTGTTGTTGATGAACCCGAAGGTCACTGACATGGTGATCTTGCCCAGTGCTACAATCTGTCTTCCTCCGAAGCCACAGAGAGGGTGCGTAGCATCATGAATCTTATCTTATGGCTCTTGCATTTGCCTGAAGGCCTTAGCAAATATGATATCAGCTGCACTGCCTGTATCAACCAAGACATTGTGGACCAGAAATCCTTTGATAACACAAGAGATAACCATGGCATCGTTGTGTGGGTAATCCTTGAGTTGAAGGTCCTCTTGGGAGAAGGTAATAGGAATGTGAGACCATCTCGACTTGATGAAGGGTCCTTGCACCCCAACATGTTGTACCCTTCTCTGTGCTTCCTTCTTCTGCTTCTTGTTGGCTGGCTCTGAACATGAACCGCCTGTTATCGGGAGTAGCAGCTTCGGAGCCGAAGCAGCTCCAGCTTGATCGTTGAACGAAGCCATCAGCTCAAAAAAGTGGAAGTGAGTTCACCGGAGGTGGGCGCCAATGTTGGAGACTTGTTCTCAAATGCTATGAATTAAGAACAAGGCAGCATAAAATGTTAACGTCCTTCGTCCACGAAGCATTATTCCCTTTAGGATAATGAACCTTGGACGAAGGTTAATGAGAATATGATTACGAAGGTTAAGTCTTCGTAATCAAATTTTAATAGATTGTACAAGATAATATAAAATAAAGGGTATCAAAGGTAAATGAATCATAAACGAATCATATTATAATATATTAAATCATTGAATACAGCTATACCTCTGCCTTGACAAAGATTAGTTCCCGAATGATGCGATTGCAATTACCGGAATCCGTGAACAGTAAAGGAATACTGTTCACTATTTATAGACACAGGACACAGCCTGTGAAGAATTACAATTATGCCCCTCATAAAAGTTTACAACATTGACTCAAACCTTTATGGACTAAAAGGTCATTCTATCTTTAAGTCGGTTTGTAATACCGAAGCTTCATGAAGAGGAACCTTCGGCCAACTCATACAAACAGCTTCAGCTGAAAACCGCTTATTCCTACAAGACCTTCGGCGACGAAGCATAGTCCCAACAATACTACAGCTCTATAAACTCCATGGAGTTTGGAGTTAGGTTGTTTAGTAGGCTCTTGCTAACTCCTCCTAGGGATCAACTCAAATGGTAAAACCATACCAAACACGTCCTTAATAAGCAATAGTAAAGATAACAAATTGAGAACATAACGGCTCCACCACCCCACCGTACTCCATAACAAAGCACTGCCTAACTGAAAGGAGCGATTCTACGGGCATTGGCTTACACACGTTTTTTTTAATGTCACCGGAGGGGATAGGATCCCCACCTGAATTGCATTACTTTGTGGCCAAAACACCTTTTTTAGTACAGCAGGGGGGTTACATCGATGAGATTATGCTACGTTATACACAAAGCACGACACCAGACAGCCACAATCTGGTAGTCCTCATGTTGAAGCCTGCATCTCCATAATTTAGCTTCAGAGCGACACGGTAGCATGGTTGTTGCGAGCGGTGATCTTTCCCCATGGAACACCACAGCATTTCTGCATTTCCAAAGCTGCTAGCAACAGAGAAGGACAAAAATGTTGTAGTGTTTCGCCGAGACAGTAGGCGGCCTTAGCAGGCTCAGGAGGACGTTGCTGTGCCCGGGGCAATCTGGACACCCAAAGCACCCCAGAAGCGGGAGGCAAAACCGCAGTGGATGAAGATGTGCGCCGTGTCCTTGGGAGCTTGCCCATAGACCTCACACGCAGTATCTTGGACAATCTTTTTCCTCGCCAGGTTAATGCGGCATTGGACGCGACCGTTGTTGACAAGCCAGCTAAAGAAACGCACCCGAGGGGGCTTGGTTTCGCCAAACAAAAGCAGCCTCGACACTGTGCACCCCCTCGCCATTGCACATGACACGGTAAAGGCTCCCAGTACGTAGGTTGCCTCCAACGGCAGCAATGGGGCAGTGGCGCACGTCCGGCGCCTCGGACAGCATCACGTCGTCAAGAACCAACTGAAGTGCATCTCGCTCTTCTACAGCTTGTAGGGTCAGGTGTGGCACAAGGTGTGCTGCAAGGCCAGTTTCCAGGACTTCACGCACGCTGACCTCAGTTTTCTTGGCGTGACTGAACAGGAATGGGAACTTGGTAGACAGGTCATCTTCCCCAAGCCACGCATCAAACCAGAAAGCTGTCGACCGGCCATCCTTGATCAAGCACGTAGTAATCAATCTGTAGAGAGGGAGCAGGGAGCGTAGGGTCGTCCAGTGATCACCAGACAGGTCCCCGGCCAGCGTAGCTAAGCAGACGCGCCCCCTGACCCAGCCGGCCCAGGAAGAATCCAAAGCAGTGAAGAGCCTATGAAGCAACTTGAGGAGCAGGCAGGTGTTCCTTGTCATCAGATCAGTGACGCCCAGGCCCCCCTCACTCTTGTCTGAACAGACACCGTCCCAAGCTACCAGACATTTTGCACCTGAACAAATGTCCTTCCCAGACCACAAGAAGGAGCGGCGTTTGCTGTCCACTTTCTTCACAAAACCTGATAACAGCTGCAAGGAGCTCATGATGTATACGAGCTGGTTGTCCAGAACCGAGTTGATCAGCACCAGGCGGCCCATTGGGTTGAGGAGAGCGGCTTGCCAGCCGCTAAGTACTTGTCTATTTTTGCCATGTAAGGAACAAAGGTTGAAAGTCTAGTCTTTGTTAGGGAGAGAGGGAGCCCTAGGTATGTTTGTGGAAAACCTTCACGCCTACAGCCAAGCAAGGATACACATTGTTGGATAGTTGGATCATTCATGTGAATTGGAACCAGCACGCTTTTCTAAAAATTTATGCATAACCCGGTTGCCGAGCTGAAGATGTCCAGGAGCTAATTCAATACACACACATTGGCCGAGTTCCCTTCCATCACAATCATAGTATCATCCGCATATTGTAGCACAACACAGGGTTCTACAGGCGTAAGGGGGTGTTTTACACGGCCATCACTCTTTATGAGAGTTTCCAGGACGTCAGTGACCAGTAAGAATAGGTACGGGGACAGTGGATCACCCTGACGGAGGCCCCTACTGTAGCTCCACCAAGGCCCGGGGCAACCATTCATCAACACAGAAGTCATTGATGTATTGAGAAGTTGATCTATCTAGCTCTGCCATCGTTCACTGAAACCTCGAGCGCGCAGGACACAACGCAGTGCATCCCAGTGGACGGAGTCAAAAGCTTTTGCAAAATCCAGCTTTAGCGCGATGGTAGGAGACCTCCTCTTGTGACAGCATTGGATGAGTTCCAGGGCATACACGAAATTTTCAGAGATCGACCAGCCCTTAAGAAAGCTGGTTTGATCCAAGGAGATGAGGCTGTGAATTTCACGTTGCAGCCGTGTGGTAAGGATTTTGGAAACAATCTTCATGCTGCAATTCTAAAGGCAGATAGGGCAGAAGTCACTGACGAACACAAGCGCAGGTTTTTTCGGCAAGAGCGCCACAAAAGCACGGTTGATCCTGCTAAGCTGAATATTGCCAGAGTAGAAAGCGTCAAGCATCTGCAAGACCTGAGGGCGGACCGTGTCCCAAGTCGCAAGGTAGAAACTGGGGCCAAACCCATCAGGCCCTGGCGCGCTGTTCTTGTTCATCGAGCGCACAATGTTTTTTGTCTCAGTCTCCAAGAAGGGGGCGTCCAGCGATGAGCTGGCACGGGGGCAGCCGCTGTAAAGTGTGTTCAAGCTAAAATCCCACCTCGCGGGGCTTTTGCAACTCATGAGCTCCATGAAGAATTCCGTGACAGCAGCACTTTTGCTAGCGTGGCTAGATAGTTCACGGCCTCCGACAGTGATGGATTGAATCTGGTTTCGACGCATCTGATGCGTCACAATCGCATGGTGGAAGGCTGTGTTCGCGTCCCCTTCGACAATTGCACGATGTTTACTTCTCTGCTTCCAGAATGCGGCTTTTGCCTTGAGTGCCAAGGCCATACGCTCATGGCAAACCTCCTTGACTTGTTGTTCAGCCGGGGACAGGCACCTGTGCTCTTCCAGGCAGTCGAGAAGGAGAATCAGAAACCTGCAGTTAGAGATAAGGGAGGGGGTGTCCTGTGTCGCTTAGACCACTGTATAGCAGCAGTGCATACACGCTTGAGCTTACCTACGAGCCGGGCAGCCGCGTCGGAACAGGGAAGCTCCTGGTGCCATGCAGGGAGGACCTCAGGGAGGAAGAGGGGGTGATATAGCCAGGCGTTTTCAAACCTGAAAATTTGGGATTTGGGGATGGAGGTAGACATGCAGACCAGCAGTGGTTTACGGTCGGATGTTTGCCTGGGTAGAGTGGTGAGGGAGGTGGAGGGGAAGGAAGAGGTGTGGGAGTTATTCACAAAGGCTCGATCCAGGCGAGCTAATGTGGCAACCAAGCGCATGTTAGACTAGGTGAAAAGGCAGTCCTGTAACTAGAGTTCGGCAACGCCAAGGCAATCAATTGTGCTATTGAACAGGGAGCAGAGGTGGTTGTCCAGGTGGCCCTGATTTTTGTCAGCAGCGCCTCTCAACATGTTGAAGTCACCGACCAGCAGCCAGGGGCCTAAGATGCTGGGGAGGAGGTCTGCAAGTTCAGCAAGGAAGGTTGGAGAGTCTTGGTGGTTGGATGGGGCATAGATGTTGGTGATGGTGAGGGGCGCATCAGTTAGGTGCGAGCTGAAGGTGGTGGTGAGGGAGAAAGATCGAGAGATGCTGGACGTGAGGTCGAGCACAACGCTGTCCCAGGCGGTCACAACGCCCCTGGAACCAGCGGCGTTGAGGCAAAGAAAGCTGGGAAGGTTTTTGGGTAGAAATGAGCGTGCTTTGAAATAGTTGAGCTCGCAAAGTTTGTACTCTTGCAGGCAAGCAACAGAGGGGGAGGCAAGGGAGATAACATCACGAACGATAGTGCATTTATCCGGATCGCCTAAACCACGGACGTTCCATGATAGCACAATACAACTTTTACAAACTGGACTCATCTCGCACCACTCCCTAGGTTGACGATGAGGTGGATCGCCTCAGTGTCGTGTGCGTGCATCCATGGGTATTCAGGGTCTCGGTCACCAGTCAGAATATTGTGAATGTCATTGTGACTAGGGGTCCTCTTGTCTTAGCGTCCTCCGTGCTCATCCCGCACCACTCCCTAGGTTCGGTGGTGCTCGACGTTGCCTACCTCACGAGGTCGTCTGAGGTTGACGATGATGTTATCAAGGCAACCCAACCACCCCCCCCTGCCCTGTGGTTGCATCGTCTTTGTCGCCCATCCCCTCTACTGTGGCTGGACACTGCGAAATCTCTAGGGATTCGATTTTGTCTGACTCTGCTGCGATCTCTGATAGTGGTGGAATTACACGTCTTGTCTCACCTGCCCCTCCTTTGCTGCCCCCCCTTCCCGACTGTCGCTCGCCTCGCGACTGCCGCTCCCCCCGGGAGCTACAAAGCCTTTTTAAACGTGGTGCTCTCTCCCGCCAAAGCTCTCCCTCGCCGCCCCCGCCAACCCTTTTGCCTCCCACCCGCCCCCTTCCGCTATTTTCACTGCCTCGCCGTGGACCACCAGGTTCGTGACTGTCGCGACCCTGTTCGCTGCCGCGGTTGCGGTCGCTTCGGCCATCAGCACAAAAGCTGCCCGATGCCGATTGCCTGGGTGCTAACCCCCCACCCTCGTTGTCGTTCCTCCATCCCAGTCGCCCCCCGTGTCCCCATGTCAGCTACCCCTACCCTGAGGAGTCATCGCTGTCGTCAGGCGTGGCCGCCCTCGCCCATCCGTCGACGCTCACCACCCCCATGTCAACCTCTCTCCCCTCCACCACGCCGGCTTTGGCCACCCTGGCACCTAACCCCGTTTACAGCGTCTGCGTGGCAGCGACTGCTGTGCTGCCCCACCCCCTTGCCACACCTGCCCCACCCATTACTCCCCCCAGTGCTTTGACGTTCGCATGGTCGTTCATGGTGGGAAGAACCACCTTGGTCGGGAGCTGTCGTCGCCTCGCTCACCTGATGGCAGACGTTCCCCCCCTCCTCCCTAGCTCCCCCGTTGCCGGTGCGGGCCTCCTCGGCCCAGCCCCCCTCCCACTTGGCACATCCAGGGCACCCGCTTCCCCCGGGGATGGCAACAGCGTCCCCGCCTGGGAAGGCTGGACACATTTCTTTGAGGCTTGGCTGCCACAGGGCGACCTACTCCTTAAGAACCGCCTGGCGTTCGCCTTTCCGGATAACCCGGCGGTTATCCCCGACATCTCGGCCTTCGTCGGTGCCGCTCTCGGGTCTACGTGCCCCGGCATCCATGTTGAGCTCCTCCCATCTACACGGGGGGTCAAGCTCCTGCAGTTCGCCAACAACTCAGACCGGGAGCGGCTGCGAGCCCTCAGCCCCATCAGGTTTGAGGGGTCGTCCCTCACCTTGGAGCGCTCGGAGGAGACCTCTAACAGGTTCACCCGCACCCCTGAATAGCTGGCTCTGGTAGCCCTCACTGACTTCCCTCCGGAGCAGTGGTCGGAGGCCTCTATCCGTCGCTACTTCACGGCGGGGGCTGAAGTCCTGGAGGTCAACCCAGACTGTCTGGATGGCCATAATTTTGGCCCCCTCCAGCTGGTCTTGCAAGTGAATCACTACCTTGACATCCCCTATGAGATCCTCGTTTCTGAACCTTGTGGCCTTTCCCGTGAAGGTAGCTTGGTTCAGGTGATGCCTCTCCGGATTTGGCCCCGGTCGGAGCAACTGGATACCGCCGGGCGCCTGATCCCTTTTTTCCACCACCCCCACCACCTCCGGATGCCTTTTTGCACCATGTCGGCTCGTCGACCGCTCTGGGGGAGTAGCCTCCTATCTCTCCCCATGAACCCCCCGCACCCCTCCTCTCCCTGCCTGCGACCCCCGCTGGTACACTCGTACTGTGCAACTCCTTGCCATCGCTGCTTGCCTCTTAAAAACCGCCAAGCTACACCTCTCCGCAACGCGCCCCAAAACCAACCCAACCCCCCCCCCCCCCCCCCCCGCTGCATGGTGACCACAGGCCTCGCCTTCCCGCACGCCTCCCTGTTGGCGTCTCGCGCTCCCCCTCCCTGGCCCACTATTGCGCGCTGCCGGAGATCGCCTCAGGCCTCGCCCACCCTCCCCCCCAGCCACGTCACCGCTACTCTCGCCTACACAAAATACCCTCTGCTGCCACCCGCAAAAGCTCACGCCTTGCGGACAGGGCCTCTCCGTCATTTACCCATGCAACAGCCAAAGCTATGCATCGTAAGGCCCTAAAAGAATCCCTCCAAGCCTGCCCTGCTGCCGTGAAGCTGGAGACAAAAAAAGCACCGCCTCCTGTCCACGACGATGCTCCCCATCCCGGTGCCGACCCTTCGCAAACTTGTTAGGGTTGCGGGGCTGGGCTGCCACGCCGCAAACTCCATTGGAGTGGTGCCTCCTGTTGCGAAATGATCGCTTCACTCTCCCTGGCTGTCGGTGGCGGGGCGCTCTGCCGTCACAACTGTAGTCGATCTGTTGTCGGTCTTTGGTCTGTAATGTCCCCCTGCTGTCTCTCTAAGGCCCCGTTCGTTTGTTTCTGATCGAAGACAGACATGTTTTTATTTCAGGGCTAAATAGGGTGAATCCGGATGTTTCACTCAACATTGGCCAGGAAAAAATCTAGATCTGGAATAAAAACTGGTGCTACAGTGAAGGCTGTTCGCTTTGACAGGTTTGTTGCTGCCTAGTTTTGGCCAGCATAGCTGCTGCCCAGTCCCAGTTTTGGCCAGCTGCTATCCAGTTTTGGTCAGGATAACTGCTCAGCTTTGTTTCCAATGCACTTGCACATACATACACATATTAACAACTAAGAAACAATGGTGTACATATATACAAAGATACATACAGTAATAATAAAAAGACCTCCAATTGTTCACGCATACTTGCCAAAAGAAATAGTAACATAAGAATCAGCTACATAAGCAAATGCAATAATAACAATGGTCACACATACGAAGTTGTCTTCCCAATACTTGACAATACACATAACAAAGTTGCTAAGACATAACAAAGCTGCTAAGAACAGCAATTCAAAGCTGCTAGATATCAAAGTTTGACTTCCCAATACTCGACAATACACTTTAGCAACAAACAAATTATAGTCTTGCCAACAAACGCAAAGAACAATCTTGATAGACTGACATCTTCAACAGCTAAGAGATAGAACATATGTGCTAAGAAGAAACATCACTTTAGAACTAAGCATGTCAGTTCAAAATAAGAAACCTCCAGATGTGCTAAGCATCACCAATTGATCACCCAAACCTGTCCAAACAAATGGAACAATTAGATTGGAAGATAAAGGCCCAAGTGAATATGGTTGAGTGGAAGGTAAAGACACAAATATCATACCTACTAAGCCATCTCATTTCTTAGCCAAATCAAAGCCGATTCTTGATCCGCTTCACATGCACATATGAAAGTCTCTCTATTCTCTTTGCTCTTGGTGAAGACTGAATATGCTTTTGCCTTCTCCAGTTTGGTCACTTCTTCCATTATGTTCAGAACTGATATGCACCTTTTGATGGAGAAATCTTCACTTTGAGTTGCCTCCTTTTCTCTTGTCTCCTTTTCTCTTGCTTCCTTTTCTCTTGCAGCTTCATCTTCTACTTGCTTGCTCCTCATTTCTAGGTATTTGTTCATCATATTTTCTATGTTATCAGTCTTTCTAGGCTTCTTTGGTTCCTTTTCTTGCTTGTTTCTTGACGCAGCAGGTCTTCGCTGTCCACTTTCTTCATCTCGTGACAGAGTATTAGCCCTTCCTTGAAGCATATCTTCATTCCTTTCAGTGAGTGCATCATCAACTTCATCATCTACATCATGAACAACATTTAGATCAAAGCCTTGTGGTCCATCTTCTGCATCCTGAAGTTGCTCATTCGGTTCTTCCTCTTGCGGTGCCTCAAGAGAAGTGCAATTCCAAGTCCCTTCAGCCAAGTGTCCTACACAATAACAAAGAAATATAAACTTAGCAAAAATATGTCTCTACCCAGAGCACGAGTGGAAAGAATGGGACATTTTGAATGGGACATTCAGAAGGATCGTACTGAAATTCAGAAGTTACACTATATTATATATTTCAGTATGATGTTTGGAAACTTACCATCATAAAGCTCTCCCAAAGCATCAAAGAGCGGGAAGGTTGCCTTGTTGTTGTTAAACTTCTTGATTTTAGGAAATGTCTGCACAATTAAAAAAACATTGATCAAATACGAGATTATCATTATAAGGTTATCCTACATAACTAATTTGATAATTGAATTTCAAGAAATCAACTTACCACCATGAGATTCTCCCACAAAGCTGGTGGTCCTTCAACCATATTCCTTTTCTCATTCTAGGTAGACCCACTCTGTTGCTTTGCTGCTTTGAGCATCTTGTAGTCTCTCTTCAGCTGACCTTCTTTATCCTGAATTTGAGACTTTGTAAAGGAGACATACTTGTTCCTCACATGAAACTCCTTGACCATTCTATTCCACCCTTCGGAGTTCCAACCATTGTCACCTCTATATCCACTTTCTTTAAATTCATGGAGAATGTCAACAAGAGACCTCTCAAGGCCTGGATTCCAATCTGCTCTTTGTTTCACTACTACATAAACAATGGTCACACATCAGTAATACAAAACTTACAAGAAAGCATGAAGAAACATTGAACACAATACCTCTTGGAGAACTTCCACTCTTTTTTGCCCCACTGCATTTAGGAGAAGTCTTCTTTTTAGTAGCACTTGTTGTAGGAATGAACCTATGCAACTTTGGGGAACCACCTATGTTGAACCTTGGGGAGCCTTTTCCAACCATAGCTTTTTAAAGAAAAAACTTATTACATTTTACAATACTACTAATTAAATTATTACAACTTATTCAACCACGAAAATACTAATTTAGATGTTGTTGGTATTGAGCTCACATTTCTTGGGCGATGGTATCTCTTAAAGCATTGCCTTGTGTAGTGCCTGGGTCACTCATTTGATCACCACTTGGTAGAGCAACAAAGTTTGATGGATCAATATTATCTGGCTGATGATCTAACCAATCCTCATCACCATGAAGTGATCGGATTAGATTGTGGAAGATGGCAGCAGCTATAGGTATCTTTACTTGGTTTTCCAGTGTGTGGAACGTGGCAACTTTGAGAATGGGGAAGCGCTTTTTAAGCACCCCCAAAGCCCTTTCCACATGGTTCCTCAGAAGTGCATGGCGATGGTTGAAGAGCTCCTTCGGGTTCTGTGGTCTTCGATGTTCAGCCCCAAATTCCTTCAAGTGGTACCGAGCTCCTCGGTATGGAGCAAGAAAAGATGGAGTATTTGCATACCCTCCATCAACTAGATAGAATTTTCCTGGAGGTACTTGGAAACCCTTGCTCATAGCTGATCTTAGCACTCTAGAATCTATGGCGGATCCCTCCCATCCACTAGAAACAAAAGTGATATTGAGATCGAAATCACATGCCACCATCACATTTATGCTTAGTGTTCCTTTTCGATTTCGAAAAGGAGAATGTTTCTTGGGAGATATGGAAATAGGAATGTGAGTTCCATCAATGGCACCAAGACAATTCTTGAAGAATGGATAGAATCTAGGATTATCTTGGATTTTTTGATGCACTTGATTAGGATCAGGAGGCTGAATGAAGCGACGAGATAGGACAGGAATGACCTTATTGAAGAAGTGGTTGATGTGATGATGGAAGGTGTCATTACTGTGCCCAAAATACACTTGGAGATCCTGATATGAGGCGTTACGACTTAGCATGTATAAGAAGAACCCCAACTTCTCCTCGACCGTGATCCTTGTATCAACAATGATCCTTCTCCTTCTAAGATAAGTTGCAAGCTCTCTGAAGATGTGTGGTTCCATCCGAAATGTAACTTGACAGTTCTTGACATGTCCCTCGAGGAGTCGACGAACCTTAACCTCGCCTGTCTCATTTGAGGTATGACGTTTTTTCTTTTGTCCCCCACTTCTAGTAGAACCCATCAGATATAAGGCGAGGAAAATAAATATCATCATGTCATCATCTTCTTCTTCCCTCCTCTTTCTAATACGATCCCGCAATGAGATACTCATTGTAGAACTAAATAATATAGATGTATTGTCAGGTAGAAGTTAAATAATAAAATAGAATTAAAGCAAATCATGTATCGCTTCAAAAGTACAGGTAATAAGGACTAAAGTAAACCATATATACGTACAAAGAATTTAATACCTTTTGGAGTTGGTACCGGATCCCAAGAGGGAGGAGGTTCACCTTCCCCAACTATAATTGGTGTTGTAGGGATCTACATGTAACAACTCAAATAAGTAGCTGAAAAACACATTTAACATCAAATCAGTATAGCACAAACATGAAAGGAAAATATCTAACAAATACTCAAGTAGTTATACTCAAGTAGTTTTAACATAAAACAGGCTACTAACAACAGCATGGCGAGCTGCCACAATGGTTCAACGAAGGAAGTCTTCAGCACAAATGGCTTCGACATGCACATGGTCGGCCTCAACAATGACAGCTTCATCGTCCCTGTCCTCACCTGCCACTACCTGACGACTCAAAGTGCTAAAGTCATCAAGCTTCAGCCTCAGTTGAGTGGTCCAGGCTTCAGTCTCCTGCTTAGAGTTGGCTATAGAGGCTTTCTCATCCTAGATAAGCTATCAAGTTACTCGCATTCATTCCTCATGGTCCTCCCATTCTTTTTCTAGGAGCTCGATCTTGGCAACATTGGCAGAGGTATTAGCCTTGGCATCTCAGGCTGCCTTTTGTTCATTAAGCAGCCTGCATCATCGAGCAATGTCAGCTTTCAGAGGAGCCTAAGAACGTCGAGCCTCAATCCTCTAGCAAGCTTCTTTCACCTTCCCACAGAAGAAAGTGAGATGTCCGGCCGACGAACAGCGTGCGAGGAACCGCACTGCATCTACGTGTGAGGGATCTGCGCGCGCGTGCAAGGAACCGCACTGCATCTGCGCATTGGATCTGCGAAGGCAAAATGCGCGGGCCATTCCAGGACGCAAGGATCGCCCGCGAGGGCGTCCTGGCAAACACGGGTTTCGATGTGTGGGGGGTCACCACTGACAAGAGTTCCTCAACGGCGGCGGCGGCGTGTGCCCTGAACGGCCAGCCGCCGCGTGTGTAGCCCAGGCCCTGGCGCGACAAACTACAGAAGGGAGCGATGTATGTGCTTCCTGAGCTCAGATACAGATGCAATGGAGAAGATGCAGATGCAGTGGAAGGCGAAGGACGAGGCAGCGCAGGTGCGTTTGGGGAAGAGAGGGCAGTGGTTACCGGTGAGAAGGCAACGGGGAGAGTTGTCGTCGTCGCTGCGCTGTGTCGCCAAGCCGTCACTTCGCGCCGCCACACCGTCACTTGGCGGCGGCGTCTCCTCGCCTCGTTCGTCGCCAGCGTCGCCCAGTGCCCGTTCCTCCGAGATTGGATCCGGAGGGCAACACACCCGGATTCCTACCAGGCCACTGTGTTCAGAAAAACTTCAAACCGGATCCTTCTCATTTTTTGATTCAGACCTAAACGAACAGTATTCAGACAAGCGACCCAATTTCAATCCGAGTCATTTTTTCCACCTGGAACCAGGCCCAGAATGGACCAAACCAATCTAACCGAACGGGCCCTAAGTCTGCTGTCAGGTCGTACCTGTCCCTGTGCTCCTTAGGTCGGTGTTGTGTGTGCCCCTCTGCCGTTGTCGTCGTGCGTTCCTTGGTGTTCTGTTTGTTCAGGCTTACACACGTTGGAGCTCGAACGCACGCATGTGCAGACTAACTGAATCCTGAATGATGCAAAGAGTAAACATGCAAACTGAATGCGGGGCTAGGAGTAAGTGTTCAACAGAGGAGGCGCGCGTGGGCGGGGTGGGAGGCGACGCCGAGACGGATGTCTGGATGAGCTGCGAGTGGTGTTGCCGCAGCACGGCGATGGAGGTCAGCAAGATGGTGGTCGGGGCGGAGCGAACATGTTCCCAGCAGAGGACCCATGGGGCGTCTCATTCTCATCTGGAGCATGCAGAGCAGCGCCGTCACCGGCGATAAAGGCCCAATTCGCGGTGACCACTAGCTCGCCGCTGCCAACCACGCCCACACATGTTTTATCTCTAGCCGGCTTCACATACAGCCAAGAGACCAATACCGTAGAAAAGCCAAGGCCATCGATCGATAATGCCGCTTCTCCCTACGCAGCTCCGTCTCCTCCCGCTGTCCCTCCCCGACGCCCGCCAGCGCCGCGGTATTCTCCCGCCGGCGGCGGCAGCGTCCTTGTTGCCATCGTGGTCTTGTTCGCCGCCATTTTCTTGGCTTCGATCACGGGGGCGGCAGGTTAAAACGAGGCTGCGAGTCGTCTCTCCCGAGACCTCCAGCACCGCTGCCACCGACGCTGCGACGGCGACCGCCGGCGCGCCGCCAGGTTACACGCTCTCACCGTCTCGTCTTTTGTTCTCGCTCTGGCTAGTAGAACTGTGGATTGTGGAACACACAAGCTGCCAAACTGGGAGCATGCTCATGGAATATTGGGATGTTTTGTCCGCTTCCGAAGTTGAACACAAGATAGATCGTATTCGTATGATCTTCTGTTTGTCTCTTTTTTTTTTGTGGGGGCAAGAACACATTGCCCCTAAAGAAAAACATCACTGCTATAACGGCACATCCTCCAATGCGGAACATAGATTCTGCCGGGCATATTATTATATGTAACTAACTTGAGGCGTGGATGGTGAACAACCCATGCGCGGGCGCGCAGATAACAGCAAGTGGGCAGAGTTCGCGACGCGAGTGTCCGGCGAGTGGGACGGCTTCGGCGCGGACTTCACGGCGTCCGGCGACCCCGTGGAGCTGCCGGAGAAGGTGGTCCCGGAGGCGTACCGGGAGTGGGGCGTGCAGGTGGTGGACTGGCAGACGCAGTGCCCCACGCTGGCGGACCCGGGCGCGCCGTGCGCGCTGCACTACCGCTTGGTCCGCCTGCTCCCCACGGTGGGGTGCGAGGCCGACGCCGCCACCGTGCACACCTCCCACCAGCGCCACGCCTCCTCCGCCGCCGCCTTCGCGTACGCCGCCGCGGGGTCCTACGTCGCCGCGTGGCCCAGGGGCCCCGCGCTCGTGCTCGAGGTGGAGCACTGCGTCGTGCGCCCCGACGCGCCCGCCGAGGAGGCCGGCAGGGTCCGGGTGGTGCAGACCGTGGCGCTGGGCAGGGAGGCGCGGCTCCGCGGGCTCAAGGTCTTCGCCGAGCAGTGGTACGGCCCGTTCCGCGACGGCGAGCAGCTCGGCGGCTGCGCCGTCGGGGAGACCCCGTTCGCGGCCGGGGAGAAGCTCGACGTCGCCGAGGTGATCGGGCAGTGGGAGACCACGGACGCCGCCGCCGCGAGGTTCTCCGGCGACCTGGACCCCGAGACGGTAAGCCGCCGCGGATGACCAGTGCGTCGGTGAGCTACAACTTCACTGACGAACGGATGGGTGGTGTCTGAATTATGGGCAGGGAAAGTTCGCGGTGCTGTCGCCGGACCAGCCGAGGAAGCTGGTGAGGGACGCGGAGGGCGTCGTGACGCTGCCGAAGCAGCTGTGGAGCGCGTTCAAGGAGCTCGGCGACGGCGAGTTCCTGTGCGAGGTCGGCTGGGCTCTGGGCGGCGGCGGCGCCGTCACGTCGCGCTGCGTTCTGTCCAAGGACGGAGACGTCAAGGCAAGGGTTCCAGCGGTCGATCGACACGCAGAGTGGTTCGGTTCGCAGCTCCAGAGTGAATTCAGAGACTAACCCTGCACGGCTTGCTCTTGTCTCGCAGGAGATCGCTGCCGCCCACGAGCGCCGGGTGTCGAAGACCACTTGACTTCGGGGCCAATTGGCCATACCCGATCCACTGTCATCACACAACAGAGAACAAAACGCGCTGCTCGATGAGCCAACTCAATTTGGTATCTTCGAATCGAAGGTACAACGACTGCTTGGCCGTCTAACCTCAACACTCTTCGCATTAACAATCATCATTTAGACGATTGCAACATTTCTGTTCATTTGGCCGTTTCATGCACCCGGCTCTTCCTTTCGCTGCTTTGCAAACTGGGTTTCCCGCTGCGTGCCTAGCAACTGCCAAACTGGTCTGGCTCATGGAGCCCAAAGACTGATAAGACAGCGGCTGCCAGAACATGCGCTTGCAGGCGTAGAGCGTAAGCACAAAACGATCGTTTATACGGCACTAACACTGACAGGTAAAAAAGAATTGGTAAATCTGCTGAACGAAGTGCAAATCTCGAAGGGGCACGACATGAGAAAACATAATCTCCTTCATCCTCATGAAACCCGTAACAAAACGGGCAAACTGAACGCACTTCTTTTGGTATTTCGATTGAATCGCTTGACAGGATCACCCGCTACCATAAACCAATATACCACCACTGCTATATATTTATACATATAAACCCATACTAGTGTCTCTCATGACAAACCATATTCTGCCTGCCAGCCCACACTTTATTTGGGATAAATACCACTAAATGAATCGATTGATTTGCTCTCTCCTCGTGATACATGCCATGTCGACCGGAACTCTCAGGTCGTGTGGAGAAACGATGAACACGAGAAGAGAACAAAATCTGTACATGGCGAGCGCGTCAGTGACAGTGTACTTGAGGTGCATCTCTCAAGGTTACATTCAAAGTGGTTTCCATTTGTTGCCACCCAAGTCCAACTTTGTTGCCTTGCATCATGGCTACGAATTCGGCGTAGTCAATCTGACCGTCCTGAAACGCAGATGCAAGCAAGGAACATCAGCGCATGCATTAGTTAAACAGCACAATAAAACTCGGCATAGGCACTGTTACTACCTGGTAGTCCTAACAACTGTATCGTGGTTTTCACCATATATTTAACTCTGTAATGTACTCCTATTTCTCAGGTCAATTGCTAAAAAAAATAGCAACCATAAGGAACTTAACGGGTCCGAGGAAAATTCAAGATCAAAAGACCAAGTATATTTACTTCCTCCTACCCTTTATTTATGGTTGCTGAAATCGACAGCTGTGGGTTAGGTGTGACTATGTGATTGATGCCCAGACACCAAAGGTGTTTATATATTCTATAAGTAAAATGTCATTCAGGATAAGGAACCATTGCAACCTTTTCCTACAAAGCAACCCCACATGACTCGAAAGGTCTAGAATGAGGTTGACATGTTTAGGAACCCACAGTGATGAAAATTAGTGCTAAAACTCTTTTGGCATTATACGGTGGTTAAAGTAAATAAGACACCAACTTACATTGTTTTGGTCAACTTCTAAAATTATCTCTTCAAGGAAAGTGTCATCCATGTCATGTTCTCCACAAGCTCGTTGCAGCTTGTCAACTGTGATAAAACCACTTCCATCTTTGTCGAAGTAGGTAAAAGCTGCCATCAGGTGCTCCTCACGTTCTATTTTGTTAAGAGGCACAGTTGCAGCGATAAATTCTTCATAATTGATGGTCACATTATTGTCATTATCAGCCTGCGAAAGATTCAGGAACTTTAGCTGAAGCACTTCAATCGAGCAAATATTATCTAAAAACAGATACATGACATACAAGAATAGAGGAGAGTTTTTTCATCATGAATGGAGAGAGAGTTGCTATTATACGTAATAAATGCACTGTTTAGGTACTTCTCCTTAGATGAAGAAATGCACTGTGGCAGGCTAATAACAGCAGGTCATGTAACACAAACACAGGTTTTGGATACTGGAGTTTAAATTAAAGCCAACTAATTGCACTTACCACTTCCATTATATCACTAATTTCTCTATTCTCCAATTCGCTACCATATCTTTTTAAACCTTGTCTAAGTTCACCAAAAGTAATTACGCCTCTATTTTGAACGTCAACTGCCTTGAACATTTGTCTTAACCCAGCAATCTCCTCCTCAGAAAGTCGTTCAGCTATCACCTGGAGGTACATAAAGTATCAGAAAAACCTAACACCGTGTATTGACATAACTGACAATTGCAGAATGCATACCACCCAAGGCAAAACAAAATTGAACCCAACATGTTACAGTGTGTATTCCAGTATTTTGAACTGAACTCCAAACCCTAGAATAATTAGTGCATTGTAGCTCATATGGAAGAAACTAGCTGCATCCATGACCACTTTTATCATGTACAAGTTATTGTGTTAATTGGAATATGTATGACCTTTGACTCTAATATTTGTAAGGTAGAGTCCAAATGATATTAAGGCAACTGTCTACCAGAAGATGCCAAATACATATGCAGCCAAAAGTTTAAAACATTTTCAGATCCAAAAGGAACAAATGATAAGGCACAACAAAGCAAAGTTCGATCAAACATGCATGGTCATGATTGCGATACAAAGATGTAGTGAAGTAAATAGAATACTCACTCTCAGAGCCAACTTCTTTAATTTGTTCATTGCGGAGAATTGTTTGAGACGAGAGAGAACACCGGGATCAAGAGCCTGATCAGTAGCCACTCCATTTTCACAGATCCAAGGATGGCCTGGCAAGCATATATTCAGTTTCGCCAGTAAAGAACTATGAATTTGATGATTCCTAAAACAATTCGAGAAGCATAACCTATGCCCCCAAAGAGATAACAGCTAGACAGCAGCAACTGAATTGACTTTAAGATGTAGGCAAGATTTAAGATATATACTTTGCAAGATTTAAGATATATACTCACGTAGTACTTCATGGGCTTTCAGACGCTCTGAAGGACAAGGGCAGAGCATCTTCCTTATGAGATTCTTTGCACTTTCAGATATCTTAGGCCATGGGTCCGAGTCAAAATCAATGTGCCCCTTCAAGACAGCATCAAATATACCTTGTTGCGTCTCTGGCAGAACAAAGTGTGTTAATTAGCAATTCATAAATATAGTTGTCCTGAATGGCTGAATATAACACCTGAGTATAGAAGCAACCTGCCCAAAAAGGTGGCACCCCACTAAGCAAAACATACAGTATCACTCCAGCTGACCACACATCCGCTTCTGGTCCGTACCGTTTGTGTAGTACCTCAGGAGCAACGTAGTATGGACTTCCAACCAGCTCAGTGAAAACCTGACCTGCAGTTTTGAATATAAAAGTAAATTAAGGTTTAATCCATAAACCCATCAGAAATCTCAAAAAACACAAAATTGATCGATATGTACTGAGTCGGATAAGCAACAATAAGCTTTGCGAACAGGGGCATAGGCGCATAAGCACACTGTAACTTATTTAGTCACCATATTCCATATAATAAGCAGAAACACTACCAAAGTAAAGAATCGTATGAATCTCAGATCAATGAGATAGTACAATGCTTAGTGTTAGAGACTAGTGTGTTGCTCATAGAGTCGGCTCAAGGAGTCAAGGATGCTTGCAGACGATAGTATTAGGTGTCACTACTATCTAGCTAAATATCTTGTAAGTAGATATGTAAACGCTATGTCATTAATCTGCTGCTTTAAATAAAATAGCAATAAATCAAGAATGTCTTGGTACACATCAAATTTGATGTCCTACCTGGTTTGAAGAACACAGATAGACCAAAATCGATTGCTTTTATTGACAGGTCATCTTCTTTATCCCAAAGGAGGAAGTTTTCTGGCTTTAGATCACGGTGCATAACCCCAAGTGAATGGCACATAGCCACAAGGCTAATAATGATTCTTATGAGCTCTGCAGCCTTCTGTTCGCTATAATGCCCTTTCTCCTGAATTCGATCAAAGAGCTCCCCACCGGCGCAGAGCTCCATCACAATATACACCGCCTGCCCATCCTCGTATACATCCTTGATGGAAACAACATTCTTGTGGCCTGACAAATGGTGCATTATCTGGATCTCACGGCGCACATCCTCAACATCCTCCTTGGTGATGAGCTTTCGCTTTGGGATTGTCTTGCATGCATACTCACACCCTGTACTGATCTCGGTGCAGAGGAATGTTGTGCCAAACTGGCCTTGACCAAGCCTCCGACCAATGATATAATGTTCCCTTATGTCGGCCGTCTTCCTTTCTAGGACAGTGATTGACGTTGGATCCAATCCCCTCTTCAAAATACCAACAGCAGTGGGCTTAAACGAGTTCACCTCAGGCCATGGCTTGTCAAACTTCTTCAAGTCAGAGTAGCGATCGTCCTCAAGACAACCATCGGCAAACCTGGACGCCGGGCGGTTGTAGTAGTCACTCCCAAGGGTCCCGTTTGGGCATTGGTTCCCCATTCCCAGAACACCTTATCCAAACCAATACCGGAGTTCCCAGTCTCACAGAATTTGGTGAATATCTGGGGATGCAGTTGGAGATTAAATAGCCACGGCCCACAAACTTAAGGAACCAGAAGAGCTCGTCTAGAAGAAAGCCCTTGCTTGCTTCCCGGGAGGGAGGAAATCGGCAGCCTGACATTTCACGACAAAGGCTCAATCAGCAATCCATACTAGTCAGTACAACTGTACAAGGCAAGACAATTAGCAAGGAAACTCTAGCTTTGCCAAAAGGAGAAAGTGCATACCTCTGGGATGGCAGGAAATTCCTTCCAGAGCCGGCGTGCTCCTTCGGCGTCGTGAGGGAGAAAATCTCAAGCCTGAAGGCTTCCACCACCAGACTTGACACCCAAACTTTGCTCACCACTACACGAAATCTACTCCTCAAGCTAATAGCGCTCTCCACCGCGTACGGTGAAACCTTCAGATACTGGAAGAGCTACTGCTCCCAAAGGCAGCTAGCTACTAGCTCCCTTGAAAAGCTTCCTCCGGCAGGAAATCCCCAGTGTGAGGGCTCCTAGCGCTAGACCCGCGCCCGAGATCCAGGCTACTCGGCCGCAACCCACCGAATCCGGCACCAAATCGGCGAAACCAAAGGCGAAACGCACGAGAAAGACCCAGACGGGCGGCGAGAAGCCAAATCTGGACGAAAAATTACGAGATTTGTTGGGGAAGAAACGGGACCAAGCCGAGAACCAGAGCCGCCGAACGAGAGTCCTCGCAGCTGTCCCCCACGGCGCGGCGCGCTCGGTCGGAGCAGAGCACGAACGGAAGCGGTCCGCCGGAGCGGGGCCGAAATCGGAGCTTCCTGAGGGGCTAAAATGCAAAATCAGTGGGAGGAGAAAAATGGAGATGGGGGAGAAGAGAGGAGCGGGAGGGGGCGAGCCGGCTTTTATAGGCGGGCGGGTGGGGCGGGTTAGGTGCGACGCAGCTGCGTGGGGACGTTTTTGCGGCGGGGCACCCGGAGTCTCGGAGTATTTGCACACCGACAGAAGCCGCAGCGGTCGGCAGGGCAGCGCTCGGCGGGCGGCGAGCCGGCTCCGACGAGTCAAAAACGATTTGCTCTGTGGTGGGCGGTGGCTGGCTGTTTTCGTGTTCGGCGACAGGCACGGACAGGTCTTGTAGAACGGTCGTGGTTTGTTTATCGCTTTAACTAGTCTAGAACAAATCGAAGTTAGATTTGTCTCACCTTGCAATTGGTTTTGATCCCTTCCATTCTAGAAGGTCAAACTTCAGCCGGTTGTATCTGTAGTAGATCTCTGTAAGCTTGTGTCTTGTGCGACTCTCTGAGGATTTCAAACTCTTCAAGGAAGCTGTACCAGACTGCCGTCCGGAGTGCCTGAAGAAATGCTACTGCAAGGCGTACGCTCAAGCGGTTTTTGTAATTGCTTGCTACTTATACCCCAGTCGCAAAAGAAAAGAGCGTTCTTCTTTTCTTTACACAAGCAAGCTTGCTTTCAGTTTCAGGAATTTTTTCGGCGTGTGGTTTTGGAATTTACAGGTGTCGGCCGCGAGCAGCCGAGCACGCACGCTCTCCGCTGTGTCGAGGACCAGGCTGTATTTAAGGCATCACACAGGGTGCAGAACGGAAGAGCGCGCAGCAGCTGAGCTTTGCTTGCTCCTGCCGTGCACGGTGTACCAGCGTCGTCACCGCCACCAGACGGAGGAAACGAGCCCAACACAGACCCAGCCCAGGCCACAGACACGCGTGTCCCACACGTGCTGGGGCCCACCTGTCTCCATCAGTCAGCTGAAACTTGCAGCGCGGACGCTCCGGCGTGTGTTTTTTTTATTTCCTTTTTCTTCAGAAACGTGGATTGCTTTGCTATGATAAAACCGCATCAGGAGGTAGAGATTTGAGGTGACGCGTTCCAAGCCACATGATCGGAGGAGAAGAAGACGCCGCCAAGTCTAAGCGCACTTTATTTGCGTTTGGGGATTTTCTGGCCGGCGCCGTGACTGTAGCCGTGCTTCGAGCGGAGGACAAGTGGTCAGCCACCCACGGCACATGAGTTGACGCACAAGGGCGGTCACCGAGACCCACATGTCACCGTTCCAACCTTGGCAGCGCAGAGGGCGGCGGCGCCGGCGTCGCCAGTGGAGCGGAGCAGAGCACGCTCGACAGGCTCAGCCCACAGTCCCGAACTATACACGTTACCACCGCTTCTCTCGCATGTGGTTTTAAAGATAAAAACGTCTCAAATGTATCAAGTTGTCACACCCGGATTTCAGGGCACCAAGAACCGGGCACGAACATAATCACCAGGTGTGTTGGGACCAAGTCTCACACATATGATGAATCATGGCACGGGATCGAATGTCACAACTTTACTATATAATAGGAGTTCTATACAAAATAAATAAATCATTACATTATAAGGAGACAACGGTCCAGCAACCCAAAGTTGACTGGGAGACGACGGCCTAGACCACTCACGAACTCATCACAGCATCCTCCAAGCGCCTCATCCTGTGGTACCTGTTCTTGACCTGTGTGGGGGTGTGAGACAGCAAGAGTGAGCTCACATACGTTCATCGCTCAACAAGTTGTGGGGAATAATGTGCATGAACTCGTCAAATGTGTCGGGAACCATAATTAGGGGTACCCTCAAGGCTCCTAATTCTCAGCTGGTAACCCCCATCAGCATAAAGCTGCAAAGGCCTGATGGGTGCGATTAAGTCAGGGATCGGTCCATTCGAAGGACGCGATCACGCCTCGCCCGAGCCTAGCCTCGGACAAGGGTAGCCGACCCCAAAGGGTCTCCGCCTCGCCCGAGGCCCCCCTCCGGCAGCTAACGTATTTCCGGCTCGCTCGAGGCCCTGTCTTCGCCAAGAAGCAACCCTGATCGAATCGCCGCGCTGACCGACCAAATCGCAGGAGTATTTAATGCAAAGGCAGCCTGACGCCTTTATCCTGACACGCGCCGCGCCCTGCGGCCGATAGAGCCGAAGTGACCGTCGTCACTTCGCCGCTCCACTGACCGGCCTGACAGAAAGACAGCGCCGCCTGCGCCACTCCGACTGCGGTGCCACTTGACAGAGTGAGGCTGACAGACAGTCAGGCCCGGCCGCAGACACCATAGGAAACTCCGCTCCGCCCGACCCAGGGCTCGGACTCGGGCTAAGACCCGGAAGACGGCGAACTCCGCTCCGCCCAACCCAGGGCTCGGACTCGGGCTCAGCCCCGGAAGACGGCGAAACTCCGCTCCGCCCGACCTAGGGCTCGGACTCGGGCTCAGCCCCAGAAGACGGCGAACTCCGCTCCGCCCGACCCAGGCCTTGGACTCGGGCTCAGCCCCAGAAGACGACGAACTCCGCTCCGCCCGACCCCAGGGCTCGGACTCCGCCCTGGCCTCAACCGACAGTCTCCGCCTCGCCCGACCCAGGGGTTCGGACTCGACCTCAGCCACGGAAGGCAGACTCGACCTCGACTTCGGAGGAGCTTCCACATCGCCCAACCTAGGGCGCGGACCGGCCACGTCAACAGGAGGCGCCATCATCACCCTACCCCGAGCTGACTTGAGCAACGGGGAACAAGACCGGCGTCCCATCTGGCTCACTCCACCAGATAGGCAATGATGGCGCCCCGCATACTCAGTGACGATGGCGGCTCTCAGCCCCCTTACGGAAGCAAGAGGACGTCAGCAAGGACTCAACAGCTCCGACAGCTGTCCCTCCGCCAGGCTCCAGCGCTCCTCCGATGGCCACGACATCACGCCAGCAGGGTGCCAAAATCTCTCCGGCTGCCACAACGGCATGTACTTAGGGCGCTAGCTCTCCCCCGCTATACACGTAGCACTCTGCTACACCCCCCCATTGTACACCTGGATCCTCTCCTTACGCCTATAAAAGGAAGGACCTGGGCCCTCTTAGAGAGGGTGGGCCACGCGGGGACGAGGACGAGACAGGCGCTCGCGTGAGGCCGCTCGCTCCCTCTCCTGCGTGGACGCTTGTAACCCCCTACTGCAAGCGCACCCGACCTGGGCGCGGGACGAACACGAAGGCTGTGGGATTTCCACCTCTCTCACGCCCATCTCCGGCCACCTCACTTCCCCCCTTCGCGCTCGGCCTCGCGTCGACCCATCTGGGCTGGGGCACGCGGCGACATTCACTCGTCGGCTTAGGGACCCCCCGGTCTCGGAACGCCGACAGTTGGCGCGCCAGGTAGGGGCCTGCTGCGTGTTGACGAATAGCTTCCCGTCAAGCTCCAGATGGGCAGTCTCCAGCAACCTCTCCGACCCGGGACGGTGCTCCATTTCGAGAGCCTTGAGTTCATATCCCTCGACGGCGGCTACGACATGATACTCATTCCATCGTCGGGCGACAGCGGCAATGGCGGCCGACAGCCTGCCCGCCGGCGGCGGAATCGACGACGTCTTCCCCGCGGGGTGGAAGAACAACCTTCGAGCTCGCCCTGTCCTCTCCCCCACCGACGAAGGAGGAGGCGGGGCAACCAAGGCCAAGCGGGAGGTAGTGCCTCGTCGACTGTCGAGCGAGTCGACGGCCCCAGCGCTCCAACAGGGGGCGCGTCGGGCATCGACCTCACGTTCGAGACGAAGGCGAGCGCCGTCTCCCCGCGACACGCCAACTCCGAGCAAACGGACGACGTCGGGACGCTTGCGGAAGGCTTGCTGGGCGTCGCCCTTGTACCTAGGGCGACGGTGCAGTCAGTCCCCGACGTGACTTCATCACCGCCCGTCGACCAAGAGGTACCGACCGATTCCCATCTCGCGCCTCTCGGATTCAGCCTCGACCCGCCAAGCGGCCTCGCTTTGGTGGAAGCTCTCGTAGAGGCGGGTCCGAACCCTTTGGGGTTTCGTATGCGGTCGCCTTGGGACCGGCTGACGGACGTCTCGACCAACGGGCCCTCTAGGTCCAAGGAAGACGACGAGCCCAGCTTCTGTTGGGATTTCTCTGGACTTGGCAACCCCAGTGCCATGCGGGACTTCATGACCGCATGCGACTATTGCCTTTCCGACTGTTCCGACGGAAGCCGTAGCCTCGACGACGAGGACTGCGGCCCAAGCCGCGAATGTTTCCACGTCGATCTAGGGGGTCCCTCCGAAGGCAACCATCTCGGCATGCCGGAGGACGGTGATCTCCCTAGGCCGGTGCCTCGCGTTGACATCCCACGGGAGCTAGCTGTGGTCCCCGTTCAGGCGGGGGGCCATGACCCACAGTTCGAGCAAGTCCGCGGGGTGCAGGCCAGGCTCGACGAGGGAGCAGGAGCGCTTGAGCCGATCCGCCGGGACGTCGGACAGGCATGGGTGGCCCAACCTCCAGCTGGAGAAATACGTCACCTACCCCAGGGCTTCCAGCACCGCATCGCCGACGATGTCAGGGTCCGGCCGCCACCTGCATCCAGCGGGGTTGGCCAGAACCTGGCTGCAGCAGCAATGCTCCTCCGCGCGATGCCGGAGCCATCAACCACCGAGGGGCGGCGAATCCAGGGAGAGCTCAAGAATCTCCTGGAAGGCGCCGCGGTCCGACGGGCCGAGAGTTCCACCTCCCGAAGGCAGGGGTACCCCTCGGAACCTCATGCCGCGACTTCCCGATTCATGCGGGAAGCCTCGGTCTACACCGGGCGCACGCGCCACACAGCGCCTGCGGCCCCGGGTCGCCTCGGCAACGAGCACCCTCACCGCGACCGTCGGGCCCGCCTCGACGAGAGGGTGCGCCGAGGCTACCACCCCAGGCGCGGGGACGCTACGACAGCGGGGAGGATCGGAGTCCTTCGCCCGAGCCACCCGGTCCGCAGGCCTTCAGCCGGGCCATACGACGGGCGTCGTTCCCGACCCGGTTCCGACCCTCGACTACTATCACAAAGTACTCGGGGGAGACGAGGCCGGAACTGTGGCTCGCGCACTACCGTCTGGCCTGCCAACTGGGTGGAACGGACGATGACAACCTCATCATCCGCAACCTCCCCCTGTTCCTCTCCGACACCGCTCGCGCCTGGTTGGAGCACCTGCCTCCGGGGCAGATCTCCAACTGGGACGACCTAGTCCAAGCTTTCGCTGGCAATTTCCAGGGCACGTACGTGCGCCCCGGGAATTCCTGGGACCTCCGAAGCTGCCGACAGCAGCCGGGAGAGTCTCTCCGGGACTACATCCGGCGATTCTCGAAGCAGCGCACCGAGCTGCCCAACATCACCGACTCGGATGTCATCGGCGCATTCCTCGCTGGCACCACCTGCCGCGACCTGGTGAGCAAGCTGGGTCGCAAGACCCCCACCAGGGCGAGCGAGCTGATGGACATCGCCACCAAGTTCGCCTCCGGCCAGGAGGCGGTTGAGGCTATCTTCCGGAAGGACGAGCAGCCCCAGGGCCGCCCATCGGAAGATGCCCCCGAGGAGTCAACTCAGCGCGGCGCCAAGAAGAAGGGCAAGAAGAAGTCGCAAGCGAAACACGACGCCGCCGACGCGGACCTTGTCGCCGCCGTCGAGTACAAGAACCCTCGGAAACCCCCAGGAGGTGCCAACCTCTTCGACAAGATGCTCAAGGAGCCATGCCCCTATCACCAGGGGCCCGTCAAGCACACCCTTGAGGAGTGCGTTGAAAGCATCTAGGCCCCTAGTTGGTTTTAGTGATTAATGACAACGTAATATTATATGTGACTAACGTGTGTTTTGCAGAGACAAATGGTAAGTTAGGTCGCATGACAGGTAGAAGTACTACAACCCCTCTTAGTTAAGTCTTTTATTCTCTTTTAGCCGTACTATAAAGAGGGGTTGTCGATGAGTAGTTTGACCAAGAGAGTTCTAGTGTAGTGTTGGTGCACAATCACACTAACATACAGTGCTAGGTGTCACTCTAGAACTCACTCACAAGTTAGAACGAAAACCGATTTGAAAATCAGCTGAAAATCAAGAGATGGGGTTTCTGCCCCTGGGGCACCGGACTGTCCGGTGTGCACCGGACTGTCCGGTGCACCATCTGCCAGGTGGGCCAGGCTGGCCAAGGGAAGGCTTTCCCGAGCTGGAAAAACCCGAGAGCGCCTGGTTTAGAGTTGAATTATAGTGGCGCACCGGACAACGCACCAGACATCGCACCGGACTGTCCGGTGTGCACCGGACAGTGACTGTTCACTGTCCGGTGTGCCATGAGTCCAACGGCTAACTGTCAGAACTAGCCGTTGGAAACGACCGTTGGCGCACCGGACTGTCCGGTGCGCCAGTGCGCAGAAAGTTGCCTGTAACGGCTAGTTGGTGGGTGAGGGCTATTTATACCCCTTCCACCCACCATATTCAATGTCTTGCACTCCACATTTATTCCAGCACATTGCTAAGCCTAGTGAGGAGATTAGAGAATCTTAATCCACGTCTGTTCCTCATTAGCGCTAGCGAGAGCCACCTAGAGCACACCCCACTTGCATTAGGCTTCTCTTGGTCAAGCGAAAGTCTACGACTTGTTACTCTTGGTGATCGGCATCACCTAGACGGCTTGGTGGCGTTGGGAGCTCGGTGATCACCGTGAAGATCTTGTTGGTGACCCGACTCAAGTTTGTAAGCGGTCTCGAGGGATCCACCGCGCCGGAGTGGCAAAGGATCATCTCGTAGTGAGCACTTGGTTCTTGCGAGGACCAAGGGGGAGCGATACCCTTGCGCGGGTGCTCCAACGAGGACTAGTGGAGAGTGCCGACTCTTCGATACCTCGGTAAAAATTGGAGGAGTCTTCTAAACCTTGCTTTACATTCCGCACTTAATTCAAGCACTTTACATTGTGTATTTGTTTAGCATGTATTTGAAGTATTGTCTTAGCATTGTTGCATTTCTAGTATTATATTCTTAGTGCTAGTTGTTGGGGTGAAGTTGGGCTCTTGCTTAGCTCTTGCTTAGGTTTTAATTAGTGTTGATTTTTAGAAAAGCCCAATTCACCCCCCCCCCTTCTTGGGCATCGTGATCCTTTCAATTGGTATCAGAGCCTTGTTGCTCATAGATTAGCTTAACCGCTAGAGTTACGATGTCCGATGGGGATGGACCTCCTCTTGTTTTTTATGGTGACGATTTTCCTTATTGGAAAATTCGTATGGAAGCATATTTAGAGGCCATAGACATTGGTGTCTATAAAGCCGCCACACAAGGATTCCCCGAACCTAGAGATCCCACAAACCTTGTAGGTGATGAGTTCAATTATGATAAATGGAATGCTAAGGCCAAAAACACCCTTTTTAGAGGCCTTTGCAAAGATGTGTTCAATAGAGTAAGAAATCATAAAAATGCTCATGATTTGTGGATGGACATTTGTGCTCTACATGAAGGAACTAGAAGCGAACGTGAGGAGAGATATCACATAGCCATGAGAAAGTTAAATTCGTTTGAAATGCTTGCTAATGAAAATGCAAATGCTATGTACTCACGTCTCAATATTCTTGTAGAGGAAGTTAATGGATTGGGACTCACTCAAATCTCACAACCGGATGTTGTGAGGAAGATTCTCAGTGTCCTCCCAATAGACAAATATGGACACATTGTCACTGTGCTACATCAAATGGATCTTTCAGTTACCACACCGACACAGATTTTGGGAAAGATCAATGCTCATGAGATGTACATGCATATCAACGACAAAGAAGAATCATCTTCCAAAAGAAAGGATTTGGCTCTCAAAGCAAATCATGAAAGAAAAGGAAAAGCAAAAATACAAGTTGAGGAAGAATCCTCAAGTGATGATGACCTTGACGCAAACATTGCCTTGATGGTAAGGAAGACCACCAAGATGTTGAAGGAGCTAAATAGAGAAGGCATCAAATTTGACTCAAGAAAGAAGAAATTCTTTTCCAACAAAAGAAAGCCCATTTCTGAGATGGATTGCTACAACTGTGGGGAGCTCGGTCATCTTGCTCATCAATGTAACAAGCCCAAGAAGAACAAGTTCAAGGGCAAGAAAGAAGATGACAGCGATGATGAAAAGAAGGAAAAGAAATTCTTCAAGAGGAAGGATGGGAAGCAAAAGAGGTTCCACAAGAAAAAGAATGGAAAGGCATATATTGTTGGTGACTGGCTCACCGACATTGAATCATCAAGTGGATCTTCCTCAAGTGAAGAAGAGAATGATGAAAAAGTTGCTGCCATCGCCGGGGACTTCTCTTCACCACCACCATCGCCATCATCTACTTCTCACCTATGCCTCATGGCTAGAGGTGAACGGAAGGTACAAAGTGATATTAATATTACTGATGATAGTGATAGTGATGAAGAATTTGCTTCATCTCCATATGATGAACTAGCTGACTTGCTTAAAGAATATACACAAATTATTAGAAAGTCAAAAGCTAAATGTGATAGGTTGAAAAATGAAAATGAATCTTTAAATGCCAAATATGACATACTTATGAAAGCTAGTGATGAAATAAAAGAAGAAAATAAAACTATGTCATCTACTGTGAATGAGCTCACAAACTCCCTAAAAGATGCTAAGGATAAATGTGACAAATTAAATGAAGCTAATAGGGAGTTGCAAAATAGACTAGTAAAAATCAAGGAAGATTATACTCAAATTAAGTTTGATCATGACAATCTTCTTGTTGAAAATGAACTTTTATCTTGCAAAACACATGAGGCTATTAACCCTGTTGTTAAGATTGATGTAGCAACCACATGTGATTTGAGTCAAGAAGAGCAAACTAGTCTACATGCTGAATTGACTGAAAAAGTTGAAGTCCTGACTTTAGACAATCAAAAATTGAAGAAATACTTGACTGGTGCAACTACTAGAGGAAAGGTTGCTATTGAGAACAATGATTTCAACAAAGAGTTGGCAGTGGATAATCAAAGGCTTAAAAATGAGGTCAAGAAACTAAAAAGTGAAAATGAACATCTTGCAACAAGTGTGCAAAAGTTCAACAAGGGTCAATACCTCCAAAATGAGCTGCTTATGAACACTGTCATGAAAAACAACAAGAGTGGTATTGGATACAATGCTTTTGTGCAAAAGAAAGCTACCACTCAATACAAGCCAAAGCAGACTCAAAAGCCTATCAAATGCTTTGAGTGTGGAAATGAAGGACATTTTGCCCACAACTGCAAAGCCAAACCTCCAACTCCCTTGCCTAAGCACTCAAGACCATTTGCTTTCAATGCTCATTATGTTCTAAGAAAGGTTGCAAATGGAAAGGTTAAAGTTACATTCCTAGGTCCACCAAACAAGAGTAGACCTAGACAAATCTGGGTGGCAAAGTCCTTAATTGAGAGAGTCACTGGTCCTATGCAATATAGGGCCCTCAAAACTCAAGCTTGAATTGTCTGTGGATGTAGGTGAACTACAAGACCGGTGGGAGCCATTGGGTTATTGACAGTGGATGCACTCAACATATGACTTACAACCCACGGATGTTCACCTCACTTGATGAGAATGTTGATGGACAAGATAAAATCACATTTGGAGACAATTCAAAAGGAAAAGTGCAAGGACTTGGCAAGGTGGCAATCTCAAATGATCTATCAATATCAAATGTTCTCTTAGTTACACCTTTGAGCTTCAATTTATTATCAGTGGGTCAACTCTGTGATCTTGGACTTCAATGCTTATTCACTCCAACAGAGGTTATTGTAACAAAGATGGATGATGAATCAATGGTGTTCAAAGGTTTTAGGTACAACAACCTCTACTTAGTGGATTTCACTTCAGAAGATGCAGACTTAAGAACTTGCCTCTTCACCAAAGCTTAACTTGGATGGCTCTGGCATAGGAGGCTTGCACATGTTGGGATGAGCACACTCAAGAAGGTATTAAAGAAAGATATGGTTAGATGATTAAAGGATGTGGTGTTCGAAAAAGACAAGCCATGCAGTGCATGTCAAGCTGGAAAGCAAGTTGCTAATACACATCCTACTAAAGCTTTCATGTCAACATCAAGGCCACTGGAACTACTTCATATGGATTTATTTGGACCTACAAATTATGTAAGTGCCGGTGGCAACCTCTACTGTCTAGTGATTGTTGATGACTTCTCAAGATACACTTGGGTGTTCTTTCTCCATGACAAATCTGAAGTTGCATCTATATTTAAGAAGTTTGCCAAGAAAGCACAAAATGAATTTGATTGCAAGATCAAGAAGATTAGAAGTGACAATGGCAAAGAATTTGACAACACCAACATTCATGAGTACTGTGATGAAATTGGGATCAAGCATGAAGTATCTGCAACATACACACCTCAACAAAATGGAGTTGTTGAAAGGAAAAACAGGACCTTGATCACACTTGCAAGAACAATGATTGATGAGTATAACACACCGGAAAGGTTTTGGGCCGAAGCTGTCAACACCGCTTGTTATGCATCAAATAGGCTATTTCCTCACCGGCTACTTGCGAAGACTCCCTATGAACTGCTAAATGGGAAAAAGCCAGACGTCTCCTTCTTTCCGGGTGTTTGGGTGCAAATGCTACATCTTCAAGAAACGCCATCACCTAGGGAAGTTTCAAAGACGTTGTGATATTGGTTTTCTTTTGGGTTATTCATTAAAGTCCAAAGCATATCGAGTATTCAACCATGCCACTGGCGTGGTAGAAGAAACATATGATGTGGAATTTGATGAGACTAATGGCTCCCAAGGAGCACTTGAAAATTTTGATGATGTAGGTGATGAACCACTTAGGGAAGCAATGAAGAACATGCCTATTGGAGCTATCAAACCAAAAGAAGATGAAGAAGAGGTGCAAATCATTGACAGGCCTTCTTCATCAAATGTACCACAAGATGATGAAAAAGATGAGAGGCATGCAAATGAAGATACATTTGTCTCTCATGAACAAGCAAGGGTACAAGCTGAAGATGTCGATGCTCCAGGATCTTCTTCCCAAGTGGTTAACAGGAGAAATTCATCACTACTTCAAGCTCATCCTCAAAACCAAATCATCGGGAGTCCTTCACAAGGGGTTATTACTCGATCCCATAGACACACATCTTTTATTGAACATCACTCTTTTGTTTCTTGTGTTGAGCCTACTTGTATAGATGAGGCGCTACAGGATCCGGACTGGGTGAATGCCATGCATGAAGAACTTAACAACTTCACCCGTAACGAAGTTTGGACCCTGGAGAAGCCCCCACAAGATGCAAGAATCATTGGAACAAAGTGGGTGTTCGGAAACAAACAAGATGATCAAGGTGTGATTGTAAGGAACAATGCAAGACTTGTTGCAAAAGGATTATCTCAAGTTGAAGGCTTAGATTTTGGAGAGACCTTTGCACCGGTTGCTCGACTGGAAGCCATCCGTATCCTACTTGCATATGCATCATGCTATGATATAAAACTTTATCAAATGGATGTAAAAAGTGCATTTTTAAATGGCTTCATAAATGAACTTGTATATGTTGAGCAACCACCTGGATTTGAAGACCCTAGATATCCTAACCATGCTTACAGGTTGTCCAAGGCGCTATATGGGCTAAAGCAAGCTCCAAGGGCTTGGTATGAGCGCCTTCGCAACTTCCTCATCGAAAAGGGCTTCAAGATCGGGACCGTCGACACGACTCTATTCACAAAGAAACATAACGGTGATATTTTCATTTGTCAAGTATATGTTGATGATATAATCTTTGGCTCGACAAATGACTATGATTGCAAGGAATTTGGTGAGTTGATGTCGAAGGAGTTCGAGATGTCAATGATTGGTGAGCTGACGTACTTCCTCGGCTTTCAAGTCAAGCAAATGAAAGATGATAACTTTCTCTCACAAGAGAAGTATACCAAAGACTTGTTGAAAAGATTCAACATGGAGAAGTGCAAACCAATCAAGACTCCCATGCCTACAAATGGACATCTCGACTTAGATGAGGGAGGTAACCCAGTTAATCAAACTCTCTACCGTTCTATGATTGGTAGTTTACTGTACCTTACCGCATCTAGGCCCGATATTATGTTTAGTGTCTGCATGTGTGCTAGATTTCAATCTAATCCTAAGAAGGCTCATCTTCGCGCCGTTAAGAGAATTCTTAGGTATCTCAGGCACACCACAAGTGTTGGTCTGTGGTATCCCAAAGGAGCTACTTTTGATTTAATTGGCTATTCCGACTCGGATTATGCCGGTTGCAAAATTGATAGGAAAAGTACTTCTGGGGGATGCCATCTGCTTGGTAGATCACTAGTTTCATGGACATCCAAAAAGCAAAATAGTGTTGCCTTGTCAACTGCCGAAGCGGAATACATTGCCGCAGGTGCTTGTTGCACAAAAATTTTGTATATGAAACAAACTCTTCTAAACTATGGCGTAGTTCTAGAAAAGGTACCTTTGTTGTGTGATAATGAGAGTGCTGTTAAAATTGCTAATAACCCTGTACAACACTCTCGCACCAAGCACATTGATATCCGTCATCACTTCCTTAGAGATCATGTTGCTAAAGGAGATATCATTTTAGAAGGAGTGAGGTCGGAAGATCAATTAGCGGATATTTTCACTAAGCCACTTGATAAGACCCGCTTTTGCATGTTGAGGAATGAACTAAATATTCTTGATCTCAGAAATTTTATGTAAAATGTCAAATGGTGTTGTCAAGCTTGCATTGCATGCTTAAATTTCTTGTATTGCATCTAGGGCTTGTCTAACCTAGTTGAGATAACCGCCAACAAAGCGAGTGAAAAAGCTTAACTCGGGTCAAACTTGACAAGTCTTAGTTTTTAAGCTTTTAGCACTTAAATTCTTACTTTTTATGCAATTGTTGGTTCTTGAAATATGCATGAGGTACTACACTTAGGGGGAGTATTCAAAACTCAAATCACTCATGAAAACCCCTAGTGCAAGCCAAAATGCAAATTTCACCATTTGCCTATTTTCTCTAAAATTATCTAGCCTATGGCAAAATATTTTGAAAAAATATGAGAAAATATATGAGGGTGCCAATACCTGTCCCAACAAGTGTTATTTTGTGTGTTTATAAGTTGGGATTTGGTTTGGTTGGGAACTAGATAGGAATATTCAAAAAATCCAAATTTTCCCTTGTCTGGGCTCACCGGACAGTCCGCTGTGCACCGGACACTGCACTGTGCACTGTCCGGTGCACCGGCCGCGCGCGCTCAAGAACTCCTTCTCCTGTGCGCTGTCCGGTGGTTCATCGGACAGCTACTGTGCGGTGTCCGGTGTGCACCGGACAGGCGCTGTAGACTGTCCGGTGCGCCCATATCGTGTTTTAAAAAAAAGCGCCTCCAGCCCGCATCCGAACCAGAGGCTTCTTCTCCCTCTGTGCTCTCTGCTCTCCGAGTCTCTGGCGATCTCACCCCCCTCGCCAGCGATCTCCCCGGCGCTCCTCCGGCGACCTCGTCCTGTGCTCCTCTCCTCCCCTCGCTCCGTGAGCAGCTCTGGCTCCCTCTCCGTTTCTCTCTGTTTCCTTTACTCAGTGAACTCTTCCACCACCCTTTGTGCCAAATTCCAAATTCTGTGAATATCAGTGAATCCAAGTTATGGTATGTGTGTCTCTGTGTGCCTTGAGCATTCCTGCAGGTTCCTAGCTCGTTCGGGAGGGTTTTCAATCCTCAAATAGCCATTTCCCAAAAACCCTAAAACTCCGCCCACCAAGTGTTCGGTGAAATGCCCAAACCAGCCAAAAATGCTCCAATTGACCCCAAATTTTTCAGGCACCTTCACAACACTTCCAGTAACATATTTGCCAAATTTCACGCCAATTCGAGGTTCCAGGCTTTAAATTCACCAAATTCCCCGTTTCGAGCGATCGTTTCCGAGCCAAATGCCAAAATTTCTTTTTCTCCGCCTAAATTCAAACCAAGCACACACTTCACTCATATTCACCTATATAAACCTATTCGTGAAGTATCGGCTCAATTCCATGTCATTTCGTGCCTCAATTCAACTTCCAAACCTCCTATGACACGTTTTATCGTTCAAACGCCGTTTTCACGTCGTTTGCCCTCTCGATCGTCTCATCTCTTGTTTTCTGTACCTTATTTCTCTGTGTATGTATTTTTTCACATTTCATATACTTATGACTATGTGACTAATACGTGCTCACCTCTTCTGTCATTTTAGTGACCTTGACTGCACGTGTGCCGTCTCCTGTCCTGCCTGGATCGTCACCTCACGTGTGAGCTTTCCAGGTAGTTATCTCATCCTTTGCTATTCTATCGGCTATTATCGATCTATGCTTAGTCTCTCTCTCTCATTTGCAGTCATCGTTCAGGATGCCGCGCACGAAGAATGTGTCGGCGCCAGGGGGAGGCGACGATGAGGATCCTCGTCGCCCCTTCACGCAGGTCAAGGGCAAGATAGTTCACCTCGAGCAGCAGGAAGGCCGCAAGAAGCGGCGTATGGACAGAGCCGCCCGTGCAGCAGCAGCAGCAGCAGCCGCCGCTGCGCAGGCCGAGCTTGGAGATCAGCCACAGACTCCGTCTGATCAGATTGCATATCGTGTTCGACGTCTCGCCTCCCGGCCTCGCTACTCCACTCACACCACTGCTTCCACTCCACCACCCACTCTGCCTGCTCCCGTCACCCCTGTTGCGCCATCCACCACCACAGCCATACCCACTACCTCCACTACTCCAGCTTCCACTGCTCCTCCTCCCGCTCCCGCTTCAGCTCCTCCTATCCCTCCACCTCGTTTCCGGGAGCGCGATGAGACTGAGGTTCGACCACTGGCTGCGGATCCCAGACTCTTTGACCTTCAGCGTGCTACAGCAGCCCGGGTACGTAGGTTCAGATACGTACCCGTGGAGTCTTGGTTACCGGCTCATAGGGACCCTGCAGCAGGTGACCTATTCAGCACCCGTATTCAGGAGTCCTTTTTCAGAGCTCAGCTGTCTGCTCAGATAGCTCTGCGAGTGCACCGGCTTTTGGATCTTCCAGCCTTTCTGCTTGCAGCCGGTGCTGACTCTGAGGCGCACCTCACCTATCTGCCTGGCCTTCAGACCCTTTTGACTACCAGCTGCAGGTATGTTGAGGATTGGGTACGAGTCTTCTACGCCTCTGTATGGATAGACCCGGATCATCACTGGATGAGGTTTCGTTTTGAGCGCGAGGATGTCACCATTACTGCCGGTCAGATCCGCCAGCTTTTTGGATTTCCCGAGTCGACGACTCGTCTTCACAGCCTCTGCTACGGCACTTCTGACCCTCCTCGTCGCCCTCACGGCGGTGTGGCTCCGGGTACAGCTCATGTCACGGCTGTGTTCCGCCCACCCTTCTCAGATGGGTCGCGACGTTCACCGGCAGATTTTACTACAGCAGCCAAGTATTTATATGAGCTTATCAGACGGACTCTTCTTCCGAGGATGGGATACAGGGAGGCTACCACACATATTCAGCTCTGGCTACTTGGTGCCCTGGTCTCTCACTCTGAGTTTGACGTTGTGGACTTCCTGATTTGTGAGATCGAGGACACCGTTTTGGATGGGATTCGTGCTCGTCGGCAGTTGCCCTATGCTCACTACTTGTGCCACATCTTTGCGCAGCTGATTCAGCCTCCTCGGTTTTAGGGCACCCTTGAGGCCTCACGCCTGGTTTTTGGACCCTACCGTCCTGCGCCCGAGGCTCCTGTGCCAGCTTCTGCTCCTGTTTTTGACTCTCAGGCCGAGGATGCAGCTCTTCGTCAGTTCGACACTCAGGTTACAGCTGATGATGATGATGATGATGATTTTGGGGTTCCTCCTCCGCCTCCGCCTCCTATGCCTCCACGCTCACATGATCATGAGGCTGGGAGTTCTAGTGCTGCCCCTGCTACTCCTCAGGCTATGGACCCTGCTCTTGCTTCGATTCTCCAGACTCTCACTCAGCAGCAGGCTCACCTGGCAGCCGAGCAGGCCCGGTTATCCGAGAGGATGCTCTCGATGTTTCAGAACATGCAGGACAGGCAGGATGCGCTTCAGCAGCAGCTTCTTCAGGATCAGGCTGAGAGTAGGGCATTTATGGCTCTTATGCTACAGCAGTCTGGTGTCTCAGTACCTTCGGTTCTGTCTGCTCCACCTCCTCCGCTTCACGCTCCAGTTGTGCCATCGATTGTGTCAGGACCTCCTGTTGGTACCTCTCCGCTCCGGCCGATCACTTTGGCGTTCACCTCTCCGGTTCTCAGCTCTGTCTGCCCGCAGCCGCCAGTGCCACCAGCATCTGCTGTTACCACTACTGCTGTGGCAGTATCTGTGACCACTTCTGTTCCGGTAGCTCCTGCAGCGTGGCCTCAGTCCGAGTCAGTACCAGCTCCAGCTTCTACCGTAGATCCTGGATCCGAGACTGACTCTGACCCTCCGCCGGCGTTCGCTCTGTTGCCTCGACCGCGACCGGATGCGCCCCCGCCACCTCCTCCTGCTTCAGATGTTTAGGTTCGGCTCCCTTTTGGTGTTTGACGCCAAAGGGGGAGAGATATGAGTTGTGAGAGCTAGGGGGAGTTAGAGAGTTAGTAGAGAGTCATTTTGATGTAATATATGTGCTTGCTACTCTCTGTACTAGCTTAATATATGTGCTTGCTACTCTCTGTACTAGCTTGATGTTTTTTGGCTCACAAACTCGATATATATACTCTCGTTGCTTATGATTGACTGTGTGTATTATGTTTTCACCCTATATTTTATCACCAGTCTTCTAGTTCTTGTTTTATTGATTTTAACTTCACTTTTATATGAACAAGAATCTTATGATGTGTATGCGCTCACTCTTAGTATTATGGTACACGTTCATTCTGTCAAAGATTACTGAGTATAACTAACCATCCTTTCTATTGACAGAAACTTCAAAACAAACTACTCTCACAAAACTTGTAGGGTTGTCATCAATCACCAAAAAGGGGGAGATTGAAAGCATCTAGGCCCCTGGTTGGTTTTAGTGATTAATGACAACGTAATATTATATGTGACTAACGTGTGTTTTGCAGAGACAAATGGTAAGTTAGGTCGCATGACAGGTAGAAGTACTACAACGGTGAAAACAATCCCGGAGATAAGAACTCGAAGCGACGGCTAAAACGACGAAACAAAAGGCAAAGGTCTACGGAGTCCGAGTGTTAAGGAGGTGTGGACACTCGCGATTTAGTTAAGTCTTTTATTCTCTTTTAGTCGTACTATAAAGAGGGGTTGTCGATGAGTAGTTTGACCAAGAGAGTTCTAGTGTAGTGTTGGTGCACAATCACACTCACATACAGTGCTAGGTGTCACTCTAGAACTCACTCACAAGTTAGAACGAAAACCGATTTGAAAATCAGCTGAAAATCAAGAGATGGGGTTTCTGGCCCTGGGGCACCGGACTGTCCGGTGTGCACCGGACTGTCCGGTGCACCATCTGCCAGGTGGGCCAGGCTGGCCAAGGGAAGGCTTTCCCGAGCTGGAAAACCGCGAGAGCGCCTGGTTCAGAGTTGAATTATAGTGGCGCACCGGACAGCGCACTGGACATCGCACCGGACTGTCCGGTGTGCACCGGACAGTGACTGTTCACTGTCCGGTGTGCCATGAGTCCAACGGCTAACTGTCAGAACTAGCCGTTGGAAACGACCGGTGGCGCACCGTTGGCGCACCGGACTGTCCGGTGCGCCAGTGCGCAGAAAGTTGCCTGTAACGGCTAGTTGGTGGGTGAGGGCTATTTATACCCCTTCCACCCACCATATTCAATGTCTTGCACTCCACATTTATTCCAGCACATTGCTAGAGCATTGCAAGCACCAAAAGCCTAGTGAGGAGATTAGAGAATCTTAATCCACGTCTGTTCCTCATTAGCGCTAGCGAGAGCCACCTAGAGCACACCCCACTTGCATTAGGCTTCTCTTGGTCAAGCGAAAGTCTACGGCTTGTTACTCTTGGTGATCGGCATCACCTAGACGGCTTGGTGGCGTTGGGAGCTCGGTGATCACCGTGAAGATCTTGTTGGTGACCCGACTCAAGTTTGTAAGCGGTCTCGAGGGATCCACCGCGCCGGAGTGGCAAAGGATCATCTCGTAGTGAGCACTTGGTTCTTGCGAGGACCAAGGGGGAGCGATACCCTTGCGCGGGTGCTCCAACGAGGACTAGTGGAGAGTGCCGACTCTTCGATACCTCGGGAAAAATTGGAGGAGTCTTCTAAAACTTGCTTTACATTCCGCACTTAATTCAAGCACTTTACACTGTGTATTTGTTTAGCATGTATTTGAAGTATCGTCTTAGCATTGTTGCATTTCTAGTATTATATTCTTAGTGCTAGTTGTTGGGGTGAAGTTGGGCTCTTGCTTAGGTTTTAATTAGTGTTGATTTTTAGAAAAGCCCAATTCACCCCCCCTCTTGGGCATCGTGATCCTTTCATGCGTCATGCTTCGGCGTCACTTCCACAGGGCCGGGCCACCCGCGGAGGGTGGCAGGGCCCACGGCGACGATAAGAAGGAAGATCACCAAGCAGGAGAGTTCCCCGAGGTCCATGACTGCTTCATGATCTACGGTGGGCAAGCGGCGAATGCCTCGGCTCGGCACCGCAAGCAAGAGCGCCGGGAGGTCTGCTCGGTGAAGGTGGCGGCGCCAGTCTACCTAGACTGGTCCGACAAGCCCATCACTTTCGACCAAGCCGACCACCCCGACCATGTGCCGAGCCCGGGAAAAATACCCGCTCGTCGTCGACCCCGTCATCGGCGACGTCAGACTCACCAAGGTCCTCATGGACGGAGGCAGCAGCCTCAACATCATCTACGCTGAGACCCTCGGGCTCCTGCGTGTCGATCTGTCCTCCGTCCGGGCAGGCGCTGCGCCCTTCCATGGGATCATTCCCGGGAAGCGCGTTCAGCCCCTCGGACAACTCGACCTTCCCGTCTGCTTCGGAACACCCTCCAACTTCCGAAGGGAGACCCTGACGTTCGAGGTGGTCGGGTTCCAAGGAACCTACCACGCAGTACTGGGAAGACCATGCTACGCGAAGTTCATGGCTATCCCCAACTACACCTACCTGAAGCTCAAGATGTCGGGCCCCAACGGGGTCATCACCGTCGGCCCCACGTACAAACACGCGTTCGAATGCGACGTGGAGTGCGTGGAGTACGCCGAGGCCCTCGCCGAGTCCGAGGCCCTCATCGCCGACCTGGAGAGCCTCTCTAAGGAGGTGCCAGATGTGAAGCGTCACGCCGGCAACTTTGAGCCAGCGGAGACGGTCAAGGCCGTCCCCCTCGACCCCAGCAGCGACGCCTCCAAGCAGATCCGGATCGGCTCCGGGCTCGATCCCAAATAGGAAGCAGTGCTCGTCGACTTTCTCCGCGCGAACGCCAACGTCTTCGCGTGGAGTCCCTTGGACATGCCCGGCATACCGAGGGATGTCGCCGAGCACTCGCTGGACATCCAAGCCGGAGCCCAACCCGTCAAGCAGCCTCTGCGCCGATTCGACGAGGAGAAGCGCAGAGTCATAGGCGAGGAGATCCACAAGCTAATGGCGGCAGGGTCCATCAAAGAGGTATTCCATCTCGAATGGCTTGCCAACCCTGTGCTTGTGATAAAGAAAGGTGGGAAATGGCGGATGTGTGTAGACTACACTGGTCTGAACAAAGCATGTCCGAAGGTTCCCTACCCTCTGCCTCGCATCGATCAAATCGTGGATTCCACTGCTGGGTGCGAAACCCTGTCTTTCCTCGATGCCTACTCAGGGTATTACCAAATCAGGATGAAAGAGTCCGACCAGCTCGCGACTTCTTTTATCACACCCTTCGGCATGTACTGCTATGTCACCATGTCGTTCGGCTTGAGGAATGCGGGCGCGACGTACCAGCGGTGCATGAACCATGTGTTCGGCGAACACATTGGTCACACGGTCGAGGCCTACGTCGATGACATCGTAGTCAAGACAAGGAAAGCCTCTGACCTCCTTTCCGACCTTGAACTGACATTCCGATGTCTCAAGGCGAAAGGCGTCAAGCTCAATCCCGAAAAGTGTGTCTTCGGGGTGCCCCGAGGCATGCTCTTGGGGTTCATCGTCTCCGAGCGGGGCATCGAAGCCAACCCGGAGAAGATCGCAGCCATCACCGGCATGGGGCCCATCAAGGACTTGAAAGGCGTACAGAGGGTCCTGGGATGTCTCGCGACTCTGAGCCGCTTCTTCTCACGCCTCAGCGAAAGAGGTCTACCTCTGTACCGCCTCTTAAGGAAGGCCGAGTGCTTCACTTGGACCCCTGAGGCCGAGGAAGCCCTCGGGAACCTGAAGGCGCTCCTCACGAAGGCGCCTATCTTGGTGCCCCCAGCCGCCGGAGAGGCCCTCTTGGTTTACGTCGCCGCAACCACTCAGGTGGTTAGCGCCGCGATTGTGGTCGAGAGGCAAGAAGAGGGGCATACATTGCCCATTCAGAGGTCAGTCTACTTCGTCAGCGAGGTACTGTCCGAAACCAAGATCCGCTACCCACAAGTTCAGAAGCTGCTGTATGCGGTGATCCTGACACGGCGGAAGTTGCGACACTACTTCGAGTCTCATCCGGTAACTGTGGTGTCATCCTTCCCCCTGGGGGAGATCATCCAGTGCCGAGAGGCCTCGGGGAGGATTGCAAAGTGGGCGGTGGAAATCATGGGCGAGACAATCTCGTTCGCCCCTCGGAAGGCCATCAAGTCCCAGGTCTTGGCGGACTTCGTAGCTGAATGGGTCGACACCCAGCTCCCAACAGCTCCGATCCAGCCGGAGCTCTGGACCATGTTCTTCGACGGGTCGCTGATGAAGACGGGGGCCGGCGTAGGCCTACTCTTCATCTCGCCCCTCGGGAAGCACATACGCTATGTGCTACGCCTCCATTTCCCGGCGTCCAACAATGTGGCCGAATATGAGGCTCTGGTCAACGGGTTGTGGATCGCCATCGAGCTAGGGGTCCGACGCCTCGATGCTCGCAGTGACTCGCAGCTCGTCATCGACCAAGTCACGAAGAACTCCCACTGTCGCGACCCGAAGATGGAGGCCTATTGCGATGAGGTTCGGCGCCTGGAAGACAAGTTCTACGGGCTCGAGCTCAACCACATCGCCCGACGCTACAACAAGACTGCGGATGAGCTGGCTAAAATAGGCTCGGGGCGAACAACGGTTCCCCCGGACGTCTTCTCCCGGGACCTGCATCAACCCTCCGTCAAGATCGACGACACGCCCGAGCCCGAGGCACCCTCAGCTCGGCCCGAGGCATCCTTGGTTCAGCCCGAGGTACCCTCGGCCCCCGAGGGTGAGGCACTGCGCGTCGAGGAGGAGCGAAGCGGGGTCACGCCTAAACAAAACTGGCAGACCTCGTACCTGCAAATCTCCACCGAGGAGAGCTACCCCTCGACCGAGCCGAAGCTCGGTGGTTGGCGCGACGCGCCAAGTCGTTCGTCTTGCTGGGAGATGGGAAGGAGCTCTACCACTGCAGCCCCTCAGGCATCCTCTAGCGATGCATCTTCATCACCGAAGGTCAGGAACTCCTTCGAGAGATACACTCGGGGGCTTGCGGCCATCACGCAGCACCTCGAGCCCTTGTCGGAAATGCTTTCCGACAAGGTTTCTACTGGCCGACGGCGGTGGCCGACGCCACTAGAATTGTCCGCACCTGCGAAGGGTGTCAGTTCTACGCAAGGCAGACCCACCTGCCTGCTCAGGCTCTACAGACGATACCCATCACCTGGCCTTTTGTTGTGTGGGGTCTGGACCTCGTCGGCCCCTTGCAGAAGGCACCCGGGGGCTACACGCACCTGTTGGTCGCCATCGACAAATTCTCCAAGTGGATCGAGGTCCGACCCCTAAACAGCATCAGGTCCGAGCAGGCGGTAGCGTTCTTCACCAACATCATCCATCATTTCGGGGTCCCGAACTCCATCATCACCGACAACGGCACCCAGTTCACCGGCAGAAAGTTCCTGGACTTCTGCGAGGATCACCACATCCGGGTGGACTGGGCCGCCGTGGCTCATCCCATGACGAATGGGCAAGTAGAGCGTGCCAACGGCATGATTCTACAGGGACTCAAGCCTCGGATGTACAACGACCTCAACAAGTTCGGCAAGCGATGGATAAAGGAACTCCCCTCGGTCGTCTAGAGCCTGAGGACAACACCGAGCCGAGCCACGGGCTTCACGCCGTTCTTTCTAGTCTATGGGGCCGAGGCCATCTTGCCCACAGATCTAGAATACGGTTCCCCGAGGACAAGGGCCTATGCCAACCAAAGCAACCAAGCTAGTCGAGAAGACTCGCTGGACCAGTTGGAAGAGGCTCGGGACAGGGCCTTACTACACTCGGCACGGTACCAGCAGTCCATGCGACGCTACCACGCCCGAGGGGTCCGGTCCCGAGACCTCCAGGTGGGCGATCTGGTGCTTCGGCTGCGACAAGACGCCCGAGGGCGGCACAAGATCATGCCCCCCTGGGAGGGTCTGTTCGTCATCGCCAAGGTTCTGAAGCCCGGAACGTACAAGCTGGCCAACTGTCAAGGCGAGGTCTACGGCAACGCTTGGAACATCCAACAGCTACGTCGCTTCTACCCTTAAGATGTTTTCAAGTTGTTCATATACCTCGCTCCCACGCAAAGTTTAGTCATCAAGGAAGGGTCAACCTTGCCTCGGCAAAGTCCGACCCTCCCTCGGGGGCTAAAAGGGGGGAACCCCCTCCGCGTCGAATTTTTTCCTCGAAAAAAGATCCTTTCTGCCAGAATGCCTTTCGTGCTTTTTGACTACTTCGAAAGTGGATCCTGAAAACGACGGAGTACACGTAAGCAGTCAAGGCTGACCGAGCCGAGGGACTCCTACGCCTCCGGGATATGGATACCTCACTCATCACCTTTTGCGATAAGTAACTCACGTTCGGATAAGTGACTCCACGGACCGAACAAGTCTTCACGTTCGGAAGCTCTTCTGCCGAAGCGATTCTTCGAGCCTTCTCGACTGCGTCGGTGACAGAACCCCATGGACGGGTAAGAGTGCGCGTAAGCAGCAAGGCCGACCGAGCCGAGGGACTCCTACGCCTCCGGGATACGGATACCTCACTCGCCACCTTCTGTGAGAAGCAACTCTCGCTCGCACAAGCAATTCTGTTACCAACAGAAAAGTCCAGATACTCGAAATAAGAGGAAAGGAGACGCGGCTTTACAACACGGCGAGGGTGTGTTTAGGCCTCGGCGGCCGCAGAAAACGCACACTACAAGATAATCCTATCCTGCAGGCTCAGATCTTGACAGTTGAAGGGAGCAGCAGCACCCTCGGCGTCAACTACACCTTCGACGAGGTCTGACCTAACCTCGGACGGCGACGTGGTCCAAGGATCTCCGCTCTGAAGGACGACATTATCACCACGCCCGGGCCATCGTCGCCAGGGTCTTCTCCGAGAATCCGGCCCGAGCAGGCGGCTCGGCTGGTCACCCCGAAGCCTTGGCCAGCTGTCCTCCGAGGACATCAGCCCGGCCCTAGGCCTCGACAGATCAATTCCGGCGTCGGTCCCGCTAACGGACGACCCGGCCAGGCTCCGGCCGACCAAGTCTTCATTCTCGAGCCAACTCTGCCTCTGTCCATGCTGACACAGCTACCCCTGGCTTCGGCTCATCGAAGAGCGGCCGAGGGGTTCCTTGAACTAAGCAAGAGAAGCCTCGGACAGCAAGGCCGACCGAGCCGAGGGACTCCTACGCCTCCGGGATACGGATACCTCACTCGTCACCTTTGTACGGGGCGACTCATGCTTGGTGAAGCGGTTCAGACAACCAACAGGCGAGTCTTAGTGCTCGAAAATGAGGAAAAAAACACGGCTCCGTGCCGAAATTACATACATGTTCAGGCCTCGACAGCCGCAATGAACAAAAACACTAGCATTCGAAGTGCCATTACAAACGGAACTCCGGTTCCACCTCCGCAGGTACGAACAACCCCACTCGATGGAGGGGGGCCTGCGGAGCAACAGAAGCCCGACGAACGGCGCGCCGTCGCCTGCCCCGGCAGCGGCGACGACGACGACTTCTGCTCCGGGGGGCCGAACAGCGGCAGCAATGACCCCAGGGCGGATGCTGCTGCCAGGAGGCCCCCGCCCATGCCCAAACTTATGAGGCAAGGACGGGCAGAAGGCCGTAGAGTTGGAGGTCGGTCCGTGGGCGGCCCTGGCTGTCTCGTTGGCGGAAGAACCTCTTCCAGCTGCCGTGGCCGAAGCCGGCACCAAGAGCGGCTCCGAAGCCACTCGGGCCCCGAGAGCCAGGCACGTGGCAGCTGCCAGCGCCACGGACGACATCTGCCCTTCCCCCCAATCACTGAGGGAAGGAGCGGGCCACCGCCCACGCAGGGGCCGGCCCCAACTCGGCACACTCCCCTCCCCAGCCCTGGTGATGAAAATCCTTGAGGCTGAGGGAGTGGCAGAGGTCGCGACCCGGTTTGCTTTCCCCCGCCACTGAACTGGAGGTCACCGTCTTGGGTGACCACCGGTGGAGGGGTGCAACCGGGCTGCCCGATGAAAATCCTTGAAGCCGAACGATGGCTGAAAGGTACCAACCCCACGGAGTTGTGTTCCTCCAACGACAAGGCGGAATGACTGCAAGCATCCCCCATCCGGGGGCTTGGAAGGTGGAGAGGCACGATGCATAAGGGAGCGCGAAGACATGGTCGCCTTCCAAGGGAGTCACCCTCCTTTTAAAGGCGACTCTCCCTACTTGCGTCCCCAGCCGTCGTGGGCTGAGTCTGCTCCAACACGTTCCAAGGTCCTCCCCTACGGCGCGGGGGATGGGTCCCACATGCCATACAAGCCAGCTCAGAGCGGAAGAAGCCAAACCGCCGTGCGTGGTGCGTGCAACCGCCCAGCGGTTACAAGCGGCTCTCCACTTTTGCCCAGACCAGCGGGCGAAAGGGCGGGCAGCCATGCAGGCGGCATGCAACCACGCCAAGTGGGCGCATCTCTCCGACTCCCAACACGCCCGGCATGGAGGCCCAGGCCCAAGCGTCATGCAACCGGCGCGCCGAATGCTTCGTGCATGCAACTGCACCGCCACTTGCGCCACCACCGCGCCTCCTCGACTGCGGAACCGACCGCGACTCGAGGCGACCCAGAGCACGACCCAGCGGCGCCAGCCTGGCACGGCGGTCAATACGGCCAAAATCGGGCCGGCAGTAATGGCGGTGGCAGGCGGGCAGGGGCAGCGGTCACGTCGCCAGCCAAGCCTACGTCTAGGGATGTTCCTAAAACATCCGAATTGTATCACAAATTTAATATTTTAGCATAGATATACATATAATTTAAAGCTAATTTTTGGCAATGTTATGAAGAATATTATGAAGTATTTAAATAAATTTTTGTATACTTTTTTATGTACATTATTTTCTCCCTACAACAAAAAAGGTGAAAAAACATTCGAATCCGTATTCGGATAGACATCCGAATTTTATATCAATTATTTAAAAATATCTAGAACGAATTTAATGTTTATTTTTTGTAAAGATTAATAGTCTCAATGCTAAAAACAAGAATATAAATTTACATAGCAAATTCTATATGTTATTTGTTCACAATCGAAGAAAGAAGACCAAAAAATTGACATCCGAATAAATATCCGGATCCATCCCTACCTACGTCCCATCCAGGGGCGACGAGAGAACCCTCTCTCACGGCGTGAAGACAAGGCGCCCGTGTTCCGTTCCTCGAACGGCTCGCGCACGCGCAACGGCCGCCCCGCGAACCACTCGCCCCTTCGCATTAACTCCGCGGCGGGACAGGCGGTGCCTCTGGCAGGGGAAGCGAGCGACACTTCGCCTTCGCCACAATGACCGCGTCGAAAAAGGTACGCCACGTCGTTCGATTTCGTATCCTTTTCCTCTTTTCCTCTTTCTCTCTCTTGCGACAGGGACCGGGAAAGGGGATACCCCGAAAAGGATCCTTCCCCGTGAAGGAACCAGGCTCCGAGCCTCCCTTACTGATCAGAGGTTCGAAGGCTGGCCCCTCAAAAGGGTTCGACAGCCGCCTCAGATCGCGTAGGCTCTACACCCACTACTGGTCAGAGGTTCGAAGGCCGGCCCCTCGGAAGGGTTCAACGGCCGCCTTAGGCTACTCGGGCTCCGCGCCCACTACTGATCAGAGGTTCGAAGGCTGGCCCCCGAAGGGTTCACAGCCGCCTCAGACACAAAGCGAGGGATGACCATGGGTACGTTCGATACATAACCAAGGCTCGGGCTGCGCTCCCGAGGTACCCTAGGGCATTTCCGAGACCAGCGGGAACGATCCTGTAACGGAATCCCATCAGAGGGAGGCATCGAGCCCTCGGACCCCGTCGCCAGGGGACCGGGTCCGGCAGATCACCCGCAGGTACTTTTGGGCGCGCCTCTGGGCCCCTAGCCGACCCCTAACGAATGGGGCACGGGCGTCCACTCGGATTACCCGCTTGCAGCTCACCGGAGACACCATGTTCGGCGCCCATCGAGGGCAACATGGCGCTTTCCCCCCCTCCTCCTTGCGGAAAGGCGACGCAGGGGCGTATGTAAAAAGTCGAGTCTGTCCCTGATCGCCCTCTCGCCCTGTGCAGAGGCTCGGGGGCTGCTCTCGCAAACCCGGCTCCGGCCGAACCGTTGACAGCGTCAACATACCAGCCCGAGAACTTGGACCCGACCATACACCCGGGCTACGGCCAGCTCGCATGAGGGAACGACCAGACCAGCCGAACCATTGCGCGAGGCATTAAGACCTCGGAGGAGTAAAACCACTCCTCCGAGGCCTCGGGGGCTACACCCGACGGGTGCGCTCGCGCGCACCCACCGGAACAAAACGCAACCGAGAAGGGTTGGTCCCCTTGCAAAAAAGTGCGACGAAAGCCTCCAAGCGAGTGCTAACACTCCCTTCGAGGCTCGGGGGCTACTGTCGGGGACCATAATTAGGGGTACCCTCAAGGCTCCTAATTCTCAGCTTGTAACCCCCATCAGCATAAAGCTGCAAAGGCCTGATGGGTGCGATTAAGTCAGGGATCGGTCCATTCGAAGGACGCGATCACGCCTCGCCCGAGCCTAGCCTCGGACAAGGGCAGCCGACCCCGGAGGGTCTCCGCCTCGCCTGAGGCCCCCCTCCGGCAGCTAACGTATTTCCGGCTCGCCCGAGGCCCTATCTTCGCCAAGAAGCAACCATGACCGAATCGCCGCGCCGACCGACCAAATCGCAGGAGTATTTAATGCAAAGGCAGCCTGACGCCTTTATCCTGACATGCGTCGCGCCCTGCGGCCGATAGAGCCGAAGTGACCGCCGTCACTTCGCCGCTCCACTGACCGTCCTGACAGAAAGACAGCGCCGCCTGCGCCACTCCGACTGCGGTGCCACTTGACAGAGTGAGGCTGACAGGCAGTCAGGCCCGGCCGCAGACACCATAGGAAACTCCGCTCCGCCCGACCCAGGGCTCGGACTCGGGCTAAGACCCGAAAGATGGCGAACTCCGCTCCGCCCGACCCAGGGCTCGGACTCGGGCTCAGCCCCGGAAGACGGCGAAACTCCGCTTCGCCCGACCCAGGGCTCGGACTCGGGCTCAGCCCCAGAAGACGGCGAACTCCACTCCGCCCGACCCAGGGCTCGGACTCGGGCTCAGCCCCAGAAGACGGCAAACTCCGCTCCGCCCGACCCAGGGCTCGGACTCGGGCTCAGCCCCAGAAGACGACGAACTCCGCTCCGCCCGACCCCAGGGCTCGGACTCCGCCCTGGCCTCAACCGACAGTCTCCGCCTCGCCCGACCCAGGGGTTCGGACTCGACCTCAGCCACAGAAGGCAGACTCGACCTCGGCTTTGGAGGAGCTTCCACATCGCCCAACCTAGGGCGCGGACCGGCCACGTCAATAGGAGGCGCCATCATCACCCTACCCCGAGCTGACTTGAGCAACGGGGAACAAGACCGGCATCCCATCTGGCTCACTCCACCAGATAGGCAATGATGGCGCCCCGCATACTCAGTGACGATGGCGGCTCTCAGCCCCCTTACGGAAGCAAGAGGACGTCAGCAAGGGCTCAACAGCTCCGACAGCTGTCCCTCCGCCAGGCTCCAGCGCTCCTCCGACGGCCACGACATCACGCCAGCAGGGTGCCAAAATCTCTCCGGCTGCCACAACGGCATGTACTTAGGGCGCTAGCTCTCCCCCGCTAGACACGTAGCACTCTGCTACACCCCCCATTGTACACTTGGATCCTCTCCTTACGCCTATAAAGGGAAGGACCAGGGCCCTCTTAGAGAGGGTGGGCCGCGCGGGGACGAGGACGAGACAGGCGCTCGCGTGAGGCCGCTCGCTCCCTCTCCTGCGTGGACGCTTGTAACCCCCTACTGCAAGCGCACCCGACCTGGGCGCGGGACGAACACGAAGGCCGCGGGATTTCCACCTCTCTCACGCCCATCTCCGGCCACCTCACTTCCCCCCTTCGCGCTCGGCCTCGCGTCGACCCATCTGGGCTGGGGCACGCGACGACATTCACTCGTCGGCTTAGGGACCCCCCGGTCTCGGAACGCCGACAAAAGGTGGGAGCTCACGTGAAGTGTAAGGCTTACCAAAGAGGATGGTTAGAGCTGAGCATTGCTTTTAAAGTTGGTCAAAATTTTATTAGCAGTTACTAAGTATAAGTAAATACCAACCCAATTAAGTAGTAGAACAAAAGTAACATCATCACCTGCGATGCAATGCATATGACAAATTGAATTTAGTTCCATAAATTAATCACCAGAGAGTCCTGAGCTGCTCATGACCGTGAGCTCGTCTAGTATACCAGTTTTACACTCTGCAGAGGTGGTACCCTTTACCCACAAGTCATGTTACCCGTCTGCCAAGGGATCACGACTTCCCATACACCTCTACCGAGGAGGCGAGGCAGGGTAACACTACGAGGCCTTTACAAAGTTCCACTAGCTTCAGAAAACCCGCTACAGTTTATAGGAAGCTCCAATGTAGGGTTCTTGACTGACCGCCATCGCAGCAAAATCAACCAAGGACCTCCCTACACTGACCACTCCCCTACTGCCCTTGCCCCTTTCGGGTAAGGTAGTCCTCCACTAGCTTTCCTAATTAATCAGCCAAGGGCGTCCATAAACCCTTGTGGTGGCACGTGTTTCTCAAGTTAAGCTCTATGTTCCAATTAACATTAATGATCTTGACATGAACAGTAAATAACAACGGATAACAAAAGTATAATCATGAATAATGTGTATCTCAATGCCCAAAACCACATATAGCACTAGCAAGTACTACCCAAAAAGTTCAGTGGTAAACAAGGCATAAAGATAGACAAACTAGGGTAACCTATTAGGTCCCATCAAAATTAACTTATGCAGATCATTATGATTAATTAGAACATGAGTGGGTAAAAGAAGTGATCAACTTGCCTGGCACTTGAGATTCCAGGTACCAACTTGCTCTTCAGGTGACACGTGTCCTCACGCTAGTCGTAGCAATACAAACAGACATGGTATAGACTAAATTAACATCACACCAAACATAAGAACAAACTGAATAATAATGATCTACACGTTAAAATAAAATTCTAGGAACATGAATCATAATTTTTGGACTTATAGAATTTAAGTTATGCCTTTTCAAAGGTTTTATGTGTTTTAAATAAGATTAAGTGTGAGATTAATTTTCTTACTGTTGTCATGATAAAATAGAGGCTCTAAGTGATAGAGAATTAAATTATAAAAATTTAGAAAGTGGAATGGATTAATTTGGAGCAAGTATGAATTTTCTATGAATTTATCAAGTTCTAGTAATTATTTTCATATTAAAAATCCATTTTCTATTTCATTTATTCAAATTAAATGGGTTCTGGACTGGGCCTCATTTCCTTGAAAGCACATGGGGCTCGGGGATGAAATTCCTAAGACACGAAGCACAGCGCCAAAGGATGGCAGGTTGATTTTAATGAAACTGAGGGGCTCTTTTGCAGTTTTAGTTCTACGAAGGGGTACGGGGTTCTCACAGTCGTCCGATTACAAACCGACCGCTAGGATTAGATCTATGGTTTTATGACTTGATACCCCGCCCACAACCGTCGGATCGCGATCCTACGCTCCCAGAAACGGCCACGCCTACACTCGATCACGGGCGCTCATCAACAGATCTACGACCCTAATTTAATAACCCGAATGGGTATCGGCTTTCTAATCGGCACCGTTGATCAGCCGATCGATGGTGCCAACGTGTCTCTCTCACCCGCGGTTGCCAGAGCGGCGCGGCGCGCATCAACGCGGCGGAGCTTCGCCGGAGTTAGCCAGTTCGCCGCCCAAGCGTGCTATACTAAAAATTAAATGGCGCACCACGCAGCCGAGAGGATGGCGAACGTTGTAGAGGGGTTATTACCGGAGATTGGAGCGCAGGTACTCGCAGTCGACGAGTGAAGCGGCACGGTGGTCGAACGCCAAGTCCGACGAGCGATTCCAGTGGCACTGGGATCAATTCCCCGAGCGCCAAGGCCCCAGCACTCACCGCAATGTCAGGTGGTTCACCTGGGCTGGTTTTCGAAGGCGTGGCGTGGCTAATTTCCCTGTTCACTCTCGGCGGCGCCGCTCCTCTCCTCTCGGTGCTACGGCGGCGCGAGGTTTGACTTGAGGTGGTTGGGAATGGAGAATAGGTCGCGGCGCTCCAGCTTTTATCCCCCCCGAGCCCCCGGAGTCGAGGACGTGGTCCACTCGCGCAAAACAGGGGAGAACTACGCGCACGGAGTCTGGGTTGTTGACGCGGATAGGAACAGAAACAGCGAAGAAGGGGGAAGGGATAGAGATGACAGGTAGGTCCCACCATCCAGTGACTATACGCCGTACGTGAGAGGGACTGAGTCGGGGGCCCGGTCGACCAGTGAGCGCGCGCGCAGGGGGGGTGAAGTTGGGCCGCAGTGGAGGTAATCCGGTGTTGAGCCGAATAGGGTGTTCTTGGCCCAAATAAGGTTTTATTCTTTTCTCCTTTTATTTTCTGTTTTCTTCTTTCTTTCCAATTTCTAGAATTTCTTTTAGATTTTAAATTCCCATTTGGGTCCTAAGTATATTTCTTTTCACACTATTCTATGTTGTCACAAAATGCACACAAATAAAAATACCAGCATGATGCATAATTTGGTAGTATATATTTTTATTAATTGTTTTTGGGCATGACGTTCACATGGGATGATGCAAAAAGGGTAAACCCACATAAGGAGAAATTGTTTCTCTATTGGTATTATTTCTAGCAATTTTACAAAATAGGTGTTACACAAGTCTCGTGCATACAATAATTTATGATACACAAATCAATGTTACATATTTATTATATAATAGATGTTCTATACAAAATAACTAAAACCCGTTTGTTTCCCTCTGCTAATGTTTAACACATGTCACATCAAATGTTTAGATATTAGTTAGAAGTATTATATACAATTTAATTATAAAACTAACTATATAGACAAAAACTAAACGACAAAACGAACCTATTAAGTCTAATTATTTTACGATGCGATAATATTATGCTATAGTAGATATTTGTTAGTTATAGATTAATTAGTCTTATTATGTAGTCTTTACCTATATATTTAACATTCAACATTTTATGTGACATATACTAAACTTTGGTCTCCGAACCAAACACCCTCTACAAAATTACACTATATGACGACAACGGGACACCGCAACTATAGTTGGCTGAGAGATGACGCCCTACACCTCTCAGAACTCATTGTAGCATCCTTCTTGCTCCTCATCTGGCGGTACATGTTCTTTCGCCTGATGTGATTATAGCAAAGGTGAGTCCACATACGTTCATCACTCAACAAGTGTGGAAAAAGTGTAATTGAGCTTACTTATGGTGGGGTCTAAAGTGTAGTGCTTAGCAAGAAAAATGATTAAGACTGAGCATTGCTTTTAGTGTTTGTCAAAATTTTAGTGTGGAAAAAATTTAATAGCTTTTACTAGATATACGTTCAAGATTTTAGTGTTTGTCAAATTTTTTGCAAGATCACCTATTCACCCCCTCTAGGGGCTATCATATGTCTGCCTCAGGCGAGGCATGAATTTGGCCCAAGGTGGGTATGGGTGACCGTTCTTTTAATATTTTTTGTGTTTTTCCTTTCCTATTTGCATTTTCTATTAGAAGTTCAGAATCCGCAATTCAAATTTGCACACTGTTGACGCCTTTTTGGAGCGCCAAACACTCAACAAGAACCGTGGCGGTGCCCTCTGCACAGGGGCGGACGGTCCGCGCGCAGGGGCCGGACGGTCCGCAGCCTGGTGCGAGGCGCGGTGGTACTCTCTGCGCAGGGGCGGACTGTCCGCGGCCTAGGGCCGGACGGTCCGTGGCCTGATGCGCGGCTAGGGCTCCTGCCTGACGGCCGGACGGTCCGCGCCCTGGGGCCGGACGGTCCGCGCGTACGCAGGGACGGCGGAAGATCGCCGACGGCGCCTGGATCTCGCTCCCGGGAGGGACCCCGTCGGGGAGTAGAGATCCTAGGTTGTGTCTAGGCTCGGGTAGACCGACCTAGACTCCTCTAATCGACGTAGAGTCGAGGAGAGGCGGAGAATTTGGGGATTGGAAGACTAAACCTAAACTAGACTAGAACTACTCCTAGGATAAAATGCGAAATATAAGTTGTATTGATTCGATTGTTGATGATTACAAATCGGCCGTATACCTCTCTATTTATAGAGGAGGGGGGCTGGACCCTTTACAAACTAATTTCCGAGCTTTTCCCGTGATTTTAGCTAACAACCGTAACACAAAACTCGGAACCCTAATCTGTTCTGCGCACGCGCGGACCGTCCGGCCCCCAGGCGCGGACTGTTCGGACCGCGAACCGTCCGGCCTCAGGGCCGGACCGTCCGCAGGCTCAATTATGGTTCGAACATATGCCCCCCTGCCTTTTGGTGGAGCTGGGCGAACCAAAAGCAACTAACTCGATGTGCTCACATCGGTTCTCTTAGGCATCTTGCCACATACTAGGATGGTACTGTTTGAGGAAACGCCCATTCAAAGCCTTAGGCAAATCCTTGCCTTGTAATGTTTGTAGCAAATAGGCGTTGCCAGACATCACCTGTTTTACTTTATAAGGACCCTCCCAGCTTGGCGACCATTTTCCAAACTTCCGGTCTTTATTCCTTAGAGGTAAGATGGTCTTCCACACCAGATCCCCTACTTGAAATGACTTTGCTTTGACCTTCTTGTTGTAGGCCCTGGCTACCATAATCTTGTCCTTTTCTATTGCTCCCAATGCTGTCACCCTCTTGTCGGTCACCTCATCAATATTATCCATCATTGAATTATAATAATCAGTGACAGTTAAATCATTTTGTCTGGCGAACCTGACAGCATTCAAACTTATTTCCACAGGCAATACTGCTTCCTGCCCATAGACAAGCTCAAAAGGAGATACTTTAGTAGCACTATGTTTAGATATTCTATGAGCCCATAAAGCTTCGGACAAAATCTTATGCCAATGTTTAGGATTATCAGATATCTTCTTTTTTATCAAATTAATCAATGTCCTATTACTAGACTCGGCCTGTCCATTGGCCTGAGCATAATATGGAGATGAATTAAGCAGCTTAATTCTGTATAATTCAGCAAATTCACGTACCTCCTTTGACATAAAAGAAGTCCCTTGATCTGTAGTCAAGGACTGAGGAATGCCGAATCTATGAATAATATGCTCAGTTATGAACTCAATTACCTCCTTGTGCGTCATGTTTTTCAGAGCAACGGCTTCAGTCCATTTGGTGAAATAGTCAGTGGCAACTAACACAAACCGATGCCCCTTTGATGATGAAGGATGAATTTCTCCAATAAAGTCTAATCCCCATCCTCTGAACGGCCAAGGCTTGATGATAGGATGCAATTCGGCTGCAGGGACCAACTGTAGGTCGCCGAATTTTTGACACACTTGGCATCCCTTGTAGTACTTGAAACAATCAGCTATCATACTAGGCCAATAAAAACCAGACCTTCGCAACAACCACTTCATCTTTGGAGCCGATTGATGAGTACCACAAATTCCTTCATGTACTTCGGCCATGGCTAATATAGCATCATCTGGGCCCAAGCACTTCAGCAGGACATCACTGACTGTTCGGCGGTAAAGTTCATCACTCATCAAAACATACTTGAAAGCTGTTCGCCGAATGTTCTTATCTGTCCTAATATTGGGATTTCGTAAATAATTAAGTATAGGTGTCCTCCAATCACTTACATCGGCTTCATTGTCAGCCGAATCGATTAAGAGAACATTTCTGGAAACCCCGGACGGTCCGGCGTCGTCACGCGGACGGTCCGCGACCTGGGAATTTGGCTCTGCACTGGTTATCGGAATTTCAGTTTTGTGAAATTTCCCTCTCTTTATCCGATAACCTGATGCATCTTGTGCCAAATTGTTAGCTCTATGATTCTCAACTCTAGAGATATGTCGAATACTGAATTCGTCAAAAGAATGGATTATGCTCCAACATTTCTCAAGATAACTATTTAGAGTACCATCAAGACATTGATATTCTTCTAACACTTGTTGGACAACCAGCTGAGAATCACCAAATACCTTCACATGTTTTACTCCCATACTATTTAAAAGTTCTAAACCGAATAGGAGGGCCTCATATTCAGCTTGATTATTAGTGCAATAAGTTTTCAATCGGCTAGAGAAGTCAAAGGAGACATTACTTGGTGAAACAAGCACAATGCCAATTCCTTGCCCTTCACTGCAAACCGATCCATCAAAATATAAAGTCCAAGGAGTAATAGTGAGGTATGACATATCTAGTTCATGAATATCATTAACCCGATGTTCTACAATAAAATCCGCTACGACTTGGCCTTTCATAGATTTCAATGGTTCATAGGCCAAGTCATATTCTATGAGTGCATAAGCCCACTTACCAATTCTACCACTCATAATTGGGTTATGCAACATATATTTGATTACATCGGCTTGACCAGAAACAGTGCAATGACTAGACAGTAAATAACATCTACATTTGGTGCATGCATAAAACAAGCATAAACATAACTTTTCAATAAAAGTGTACCTTGTTTCAGCATCCACCAACCTTCGGCTTAGATATGTCACCACATGCTCCTTCCCCTCAGTTTCCTGTGTCAGAACAGCCCCAATAACCTTGTCTTCAGCTGCAATGTATAATCTGAATGGCGCTCCTACTTGTGGTGCTTTTAACACGGGAGCCGAAGACAAGTATTTTTTTAATGAGATCAAATGCTTCCTGCTGCTCTGCCCCCAAGTGAATTCAGCATCATTCTTAAGCCGAAGGATAGGGGTGAAGGCATCAATCTTCCCGGCTAGGTTAGAAATAAACCTTCGTAAATAATTCACCTTGCCGAGAAACCTCTGCACTTCGACCTTACAAGTCGGAGGCCCCACATTCCGAATAGACTTGATTCGGTCAGGGTCTATTTCTATACCATGTTCATGGATGACAAATCCTAAAAACTTACCAGCCGACACTCCAAAAGCACATTACGTGGGTTCATTTTTAAACCATACCGACGCATCTTATCAAAGGCTTTGCGCAAATCAGCTATATGAGAACTAAACTTAGCCGATTTGACTACAATATCATCAATGTAGACTTCCACAGTGTTTCCTAACAACTCATGGAAGATCAGATTCATAGCCCTCTGATAAGTAGCACCAGCATTTTTAAGACCGAATGTCATGACAACCCATTCAAATAAACCAATGAAGCCTGGACATATAAAGGCCGTTTTAGACGCATCTTCTTCGACCATGAAAATCTGATTATATCCGGCATTACCATCAAGGAAGCTAATAATTCTATTTCCTGATGCATTATTGATTAATGTGTCGGCTATGGGCATGGGGTATTCATCTTTAGGAGTTGCTTTATTTAAATTACGAAAATCAATGCATACTCTAAGTTTACCTGACTCCTTCTCCACCGGCACAATATTGGAGACCCACTCTGCGTATCTGCAAGGTCTAATAAAATTAGCTTCTAGCAGCCGGTGGATTTCGTTCTTGATTCGTGGGAGAAGATCTGGACGAAATTATCTAGCTTTCTGCTTGAAAGGTCTAAAACCAGACTTAATGGGCAGCCGATGTTCGACAATCTCTCGGCTTAGTCCAGGCATTTCAGTGTAATTCCAAGCAAAACAATCTGAATATTCCTTCAATAGACCGATCATCTCATTTCTAGAATCGGTCTCCAGGGTCTTGTTTACAAAAGTCGGCCTTGGAGTTTTACCATTTCCTATGTCAATCTCCTCCAAAGGATCAGCCTTTGTAAACCCCTGTCCTAGTTTATCAAGATCTCTGAATTCCTCTATCATGTCCCCCACAGAGGAATCAGATGATCTTTGTGTGATGGCGGACTTTCCGGTCTCGGGGACCGGATCATCCGTAATACTGTCTTTTCGCTGTGATAGATGTTCGGTCTTAAAGTCCGAACTGTTTTGGGAAAGACCAGACCATCCGGCTTTGAGAGCCGAATTGTCCGTGATCAAAGACTCATGAACTTTATGTGTATTCATCATTTAAACTCTATTTAGGATTCAGCCGATTCTCCATCGGCTCTAGCATTACAGGAATGAAACCTTTCTTATCTATACTTATGAACTGATAATCAGAAAAATCTACCCCTGTGAGACATGTAGCAGTCTCATAAGTCTAGAGTACAGGGGCATCGGCCACAGCGATGCAGGCCGATACATCAGCATGTACTTGTTCTACCTCATCGCCTACCCATTGTATTAGCATTTGATGTAATGTAGAAGGTATACATTGATTGGCATGAATCCAATCTCTGCCTAGAATTAAACTGTAATTCCCTTCTACATCAGCGACGAAGAATGCAGCAGCAAGGGTCTTAGTCCCGATGGTTAATTCAACGGACGTGACTCCCCTGGCTTTAATCGAACTATCCCCAACACCGCTGAGGGTCATGTTGGTTTTGACAAGTTCGTCATCTTGTTTACCTAATTTTCTGTATAATGAATAAGGCATTAGATTTACAGCCGCCCCTCCATCCACCAACATCTTAGCAATCGGTATTCCATCAATGTGACCGCGCACGAAGAGCGGCTTTAAATGATTTACCGATTCCTTTGGTTTAGTAAAGGCGGCTTCTTTAGGACCAAAATCAAACTGGGCAGCAACAGGTTCATCGTCGCTAATGATACTACAATCAGAAGAAAATGTAATAATATTTACATCCATACCTGGGCGTTCTGGAGAAGCCTCGTAGTCGACCAGGTCTTCTCCTAGCAGGTCGTCCTCTTCCATTGATGTTGTCGTGTTGTTGGAGGCTTCCTGATGAACGGCGGACGGTCCGCACGCGGGGGCCGGATGGTCCGCGCCTGGTGCAGGTTGTCCAGAGCCTTCCTGGTGAACGGCGGACGGTCCGCACGCGGGGGCCGGACGGTCCGCGCCTGGTGCAGGTTAACTTTCTATTTCTGTGGCCGTTTGTTTTTTCTCAACGGCCTTCGGTATCCATTTCTTTTGTGGTGGCGGGTATAGTGGATGTGTGTCATTAAATGTCTTTTCCGCCTCCTTCTCCTGGCTCTCCTTTGCTCTTAGGCGCTGTAATTTTCTCTTTTGGGATCGTGTCAATCCCGCTGGGCACCATCGAGGCATGGAGTATTTTGGATCGGCTGTTTTGATGGTAGCCGTATCCTTTTCGGTTGTGTTGGCCGATTCGCCGAAAATCATCGGCCCTTTATTGTCTCCATGTATGACAACATCCGCAGTGCCTATTTTGATGATGTCCTTTTTTGTTGTTCTTTGAGTTGCTACAGGCATATGCCCCCCTGCTGGATTGGTCGGCCTAGGAGGCCGAGTAGTCCGGCAACCTTGTTGGGCCTGTGCCTGGTGACCGGATTCAGCAGTGCTCAATCGGTCTTGCACTGGCGGTGCCAACCTATCAAAAACGGATGTTTGGGGTGCCCCCCAGGCGGGGTACTGTGGCATCCCAAATAGATATGGTGGCATGCCCCACATTTGATTTGGGACATATGGTGGAGGTAAGTATGTGTATGGATATGTCATAGATGGATAAGGAGGTGGGGGGGTCCATGTCGGCATGTTAGGTCTCAATTGTACAATAGGACCTTTCATTTCTTCCGATTGGTGATGTGGTCCAATCGGCCTGACCTGACGTTGCTCATGAATGGGTGAGCGGGGTCGCTTCGGTGGCCGGTCACTGAGGCCAGCCTTCTTTTTCACATATTTAGAGAACAATTGATCGAAAGTCGGGCCAGGCTTGATCAGCCGACCAGCTGCTTTAAATGTATTTGTTTTCCACGTACCTATCTCTGGTCGTCGTGGTTTGAAGGTACGTGGTCGCTGCGAGTCCTGAGCATGGCCGGACCGTCCGCCGGAGCTCTCCGCACTGTCCGGTGGGGTCCCGGACCGTCCGCTCCTACGTGCCGGACCGTCCGGGATACGCAGCACGGGTTCCTGTATCTGTCTCCCTGTCTGCGCTTGCCCCCCAGTACTGGAGGTTGTGATGGTCACCTTTATGGTCTCCCCTCCATCGGGAGTCTTCTCGGCTACCACTTTCCTGCAAGAAACTTTATGATCCTCATCGGCCCTTTTAGAACTACTGCCGATGATTGCCTTTTTGCCTTTGCCTTTATCGGCCGTGTTTGGCCGAACCAGGACTTTCTTGCCCTCGAAGTCGATCACGTTCATTGGAAATGGCTCTGTATCCACCTGCATTTCCTGAAATTTCAATCGTCCCTCATTAATGGCCGATTGAATCTGTCGTCGGAATACATTACAATCATTAGTGGCATGAGAAAATGAGTTATGCCACTTGCAGTATGCACGACGTTTTAGCTCGTCGGCGGATGGAACAGTGTGATTTATTTTAATATTGCCATTTTTTAGTAGTTCGTCAAATATTTTATCACATTTACCAACATTAAACGTAAACTTAACCTCCTCTTGCCGTTTCTTTTGAACCGGCTGCAAGGAGGAACAAGCCGAAGATTTGGCCTGTTTTGGCCAAACCATTTCAGCAGCATACACTTCTGTTGATTCGTCATCTGAGTTACTTTGGTCGTATTCTACTATATGTACATTGTGACGCATTGTCTTAGCAGTTTCTTTGCTCCGGCTTTCGCAAGCTAAAGCCCTCTGGTGTAACTGTGCTAGTGTAAAAAATTGGATGCCTTCTAATCTCTCTTTTAAATAATATCGTAGACCGTTAAAGGCCAATCCTACTAGCTGTTTCTCTGCTAAATGAATTTGAAAGCATCGGTTTCTTGTATCTCGGAATCTCCGGATGTAATCATTAACCGATTCATCTTTTGTCTGTCGCAACGACGCTAAATCTACCAAATCCAATTCATAGTCACCGGAGAAAAAATGATCATGAAATTTTTGTTCTAAACCCCCCCATGATGAAACGGAATTAGGAGGTAAAGTGGCGTACCATGCAAACGCAGTTCCTGTTAAAGATAATGAAAGCAAACGTACGCGAAATGCCTCTGTGTCGGCCAACTCTCCTAATTGTGCTAAAAATTGGCCTATGTGTTCACGTGTGTTCTTTCCTTGATCACCCGAAAATTTTGTGAATTCGGGTATCCTGGTTCCCTGTGGGTATGGGTGGTGATCAAATCGGCTGTCATAAGGTTTCCGATATGATTGCCCCCCAGGGACCATGCTTACTCCGAGCTTATCTCAGAACGCTCCAGCTATTTCTTCCCTTACTATATCAATGGCAGCCGGTGCGAGACCACCGGCTCTCTGGTCAAACATAGGTGGGGTTGGCTGGATATTAGCATGTTGTCTTTCCCCCCATTGGTTTGAGTTACGTGGTGCATTTCCATTTGCTCTATATGGCTCATATGTTTGATCGTTTCTTTCCGGCCTTCTAGGTGGGGCCGGAAAGCTTTCCTGGGCTTTGGATCCTAAATTAGTAGGCTGGTGCATTGCATAGTGTGATGGGAAGTGTTGCTGGGACGGGCGAGGATTCATGTAATAATTCTCCTCAAAAGGCTCATGTGCGGATTGTCCGGATACGTACCCGGACCGTCCGTGGTCATATGCGGACCGTCCGTCATTGTATGCGGACCGTCCGGCTGGGTAGTTTGGGTTCTGTGTCATATGTGGTGGCTCGGGCGCATATCTAGGTAACTCATTAAAAATAGGCCCGACTGCTGTTGGCCCAGACGGTCCGCGCTCACGTGCGGATGGTCCGGGCATGTGCAGATCGGCTGGTTTGCTGCCGATTTGCGATTGCTTAGGGTATGTGTCCATCGGCATCCCATAAAGGGGGGTGACTGGTCGTGACAACCTGTAGCCGATGTGTTACGCGCGTTATCTTCTAACTCAACCTCGTGCGAAGGAAAATTTGCGGTACTAGATTTATCGAATGCACGTACTAGTCTCTTAAGATCGCTTTGCATACCCCCTATGATGTTCTGCATTTGTTCACGCTGATCTTCTACATAATTTCTAAGAGATTGCAGATCGTTGGTATTACTTACATTGGGGATATCTGGCGTGGGTTGGAGCGAAGCCGGATCCGTCGCCCGATGTCGGACGACCTTGTTGTTCCTGTCCACTTTGAAGTTGGCCAAGAACTTTGCTTTCGCCTCCTGGATCATCCGCTCCTTGTGCTCCTCAAACTGGAGCTGCTCGTCAGCCGGCAAGGTTTTCCAAGTCGGCTCTATGATGTTGCTTAGAGAAATATCAGAGCTATCCTTTGAACCGGCCATTGAGGGCCGATCTGATGAGCTTAGATGTGTTGTCCCCAGCGGAGTCGCCAAAAAGTATGTTGACGCCTTTTTGGAGCGCCAAACACTCAACAAGAACCGTGGCGGTGCCCTCTGCACAGGGGCGGACGGTCCGCGCGCAGGGGCCGGACGGTCCGCAGCCTGGTGCGAGGCGCGGTGGTACTCTCTGCGCAGGGGCGGACTGTCCGCGGCCTGGGGCCGGACGGTCCGCGGCCTGATGCGTGGCTAGGGCTCCTGCCTGACGGCCGGACGGTCCGCGCCCTGGGGCCGGACGGTCCGCGCGTACGCAGGGACGACGGAAGATCGCCGACGGCGCCGGGATCTCGCTCCCGGGAGGGACCCCGTCGGGGAGTAGAGATCCTAGGTTGTGTCTAGGCTCGGGTAGACCGACCTAGACTCCTCTAATCGACGTAGAGTCGAGGAGAGGCGGAGAATTTGGGGATTGGAAGACTAAACCTAAACTAGACTAGAACTACTCCTAGGATAAAATTCAAAATATAAGTTGTATTGATTCGATTGTTGATGATTACAAATCGGCCGTATACCTCTCTATTTATAGAGGAGGGGGGCTGGACCCTTTACAAACTAATTTCCGAGCTTTTCCCGTGATTTTAGCTAACAACCGTAACACAAAACTCAGAACCCTAATCTGTTCTGCGCACGCGCGGACCGTCCGGCCCCCAGGCGCGGACTGTCCGGACCGCGGACCGTTCGGCCTCAGGGCCGGACCGTCCTCAGGCTCAATTATGGTTCGAACACACACGGATGCAACAAGACAAAAAAAAAATAGCAAGCATGTATGCAAGGTTTATTTTAATCATTTATTCATTTAATTAGGTACTCCTCATTATTTGATTCGTGAAAGGAACAATTAAGTAATCAAACTAAAAAACTTTTCCATTACTTTTGTATTTCCAAAATCAAATTCCAGTGTTCAGAATTCAAATCTAAAGTTGAATCATATAATTTTTTTATCACATGAGAAAATCTCGAGAAGTAATAGGATCTTTATTAAATACACTTTAAATTTCAACTCTTCCAAGAAATCTTCTAAGTCACCAAAATATGATTTAGAGGTGTTAGACTATCTCCAACAACGTCCTCTGAATTCATCCCATATATCCGACTTTTACGATCTTCTCTAAAAAAAATTCTCCTATATATCTACTCCCTCTCTAACAATGTTCGCTATATCTCGTTCTCTATACATAAATATATATATTAAAGACATATTTTATTTTAAATTTTTGTATGTATGTATTTGTTATACACTCAAATGTATTGTATACATTTTAGTTTTGCTAAATATGTTGTTTTATATATTTAAACATATAGAAGATAGGAGATAGAAACTCTTCTATATTTAGAGAACCGACACTATTGGAGACATAAAATACATTAATTTTCTCTAAAATGGTTTAGGGTCCGTTCGTTTCTGCAGGATTAGACCAAAACTATTTCTGTTGATCAAAACTTATACAAATTAGAGAAACAATCCGGGACGGAACAGTTCCGGTCTTTTATTCCCTATCAACTGAACGGACACTTAGAGTATCTGCTGGATACGTCGCTCGTCCATGGCACACGTGAAGTGTGAAGTAGACAAGCACGCAGTACGAGTCATGTCGCGTAAGTCGTAGCATAGTGCGCTATACAGGGCCCGGGCCGCGTCGCCTTCACGGCGCGGTCGATCGGACCAGCAGCTGCGGCGTTGCTTTGCGGAGCCAACGACGTCCCGAAAGGAAAAGGAAGGCGTAGCGGCGATCGAAAATGGGAGGTGGGAGCACCGTACGCGTACGTATCGAATCGCTTTCTGGCCTCCACGTGTACATGTCTATGTACACGATGTACACGTGCGGCTCCGAACGATATTGCTCCTGTTTGTTTCGGCTTTTCGCAGTTTCTTGTCACCAATAGCTGCTGCGAACTGCCAAATACTCAGCTTTTCAGCCAACTTCTATAAAATTCGTTTGGGTAAAACCATTCAAAATCAACATAAACATATAATCGGTTTAGTCGTCGCAATAGTAGTAATCCGTTTGAAAGGAATATTCGGACCAAGGTCCGATCTACCACGAGCCACGAGCCACGGCCGGCGGCGGCGGCGGCGGCGCGCGCGTGTGGCAGTCCTTCATCCTTTTCTCAACTTCTCAATAGATGCACCAATGGTCCACCTATTTAAGTTGATTAATTTGTCCTTTGAACTTCCAATATGGTACTAAATAATTAGTACACCATAGCATTAAAGTGGGCCATTAGCATTGACTATTATTGAATATTAATTTGGGCCAAGCCCATATTAATCCAACAAGTCCCATAGACAACTTCATCTTCCTCTGCACGTAATTCTAATGATACTCAGATTCTCTACACAGTCAGATTATCCTCATAGTTATATTCTCAGAAAAGCTGGTCAGAAAAAAGCTGAACCAAACAGACCCATTTTTTTGAGCAACTGACCCACGTCAGTACGTGCGTAAACGATACGCTTATTGGCCTTTTATTTTTTATATATATGGAGTAGTATTTTTCTTCTTCTTATGATAACGATACGCTTATCCGGATATCAACCGTGGAGGAACGGACGTTGTAGTCGTAGCAGATGCTCGTGCTCCACTCCCACTACGCATTGCCTGCCTTAAATTCGGGCGCACGATTACTTATCCGAAGAAAGAAGTTACCCACCGTCCACCGAATCTAAAAAAAAAGAATATCGTGTTTATCTCTCTAAAAAAAAAGACGGAATCGGGAGCTCTCCGCACGGCACGTCATGGCGTAGCTTACTATTAGAATTAGACCAGATCTTAAACCGATATGGTTTACTTATTAGACGACTTTCTATGTAATAATTAAACCGATAAAAAACCATTCGAACCGTCACGGTGCAGGCTGGCGCCTGGCGGCTTGTAGCCTTGTTCGACTTGCCACAGACCACACATGTCGCCACGCCACTGTGACTCGGGTGGCCGTGGGGGGCAGGCACGGACATCTTCTCAGACCGCAACAAGCCAGCGACCGACCGAACCGGAAATCACGCGTACAGAATGGATGGATATTTCTGGCGGTGTCTTTGATCTCACGACCACGCGATTGCACGGCGCGCGTGGCGTTGCGGGTCGCTTTCCGCGGCCTGTCGCCGGAGCCGCCGCGTACGGCCAGATCTGGAATGGAGAAAGGCACAACTGTGCCCTGCGCTGTGGAACGGGCCGGACGGACGTCGGTGTGAAGTGTGAGACGCTGAGACCGCGCGCCCACCGGCCACCGACATGCAGCCGGGGGCAGAACCCGCGGGCCAAGCCCCAGCCTACGTACGTACACAGTACACTGTTTGCCGTTTTTTGCGTTCTTGTTTTTGCATGTGAAGACAGACCCGTGCGAGCGGATGTGCAGCCGGCGCTCAAAGAGCAGGGCCCATCCTCTACGGCCCCCGAAAAAATACTATTCCCTCAATTTCTTTTTATTTGTCGCTGCATAGCGCAATTTTGATGTGACCCATCCTCAACAACAGACGAGCTTAACGAACCAAAAAATTTAGCCAGTGATAATTTAGTCCTTGTTCGATTATTCCTATCATGTGATTGGATGAGATTGAAAAAAAATTATGAAAGAATTTAACTTGTTTGTGATTGAAACTCACTTAATCCACATGGATTGAGAGCAAAACGAACAAACCCTTAATAGTATAGTAAAGTTAGCTCGGCAACATTAGTTTTTATGGGCTTGCTCGACAATAAATAGGAGCAAAGATCGATTTTAACACGATCATTAAATCTTATAGTTTAAAATTTAGAGTACCTATGTACAATAGGAATGTTTGAAGTAACGACGCAAAGAAAAAAATTAGAGCTTATTAAGTCAGTCACTGTTAATAGTATATCATTGATCCTTATCAAAGAAAAAAACCGTACCGGGTCTTGAATTATGCCGGTCTGGACCTGGCAGTATACAGAAGAAAAAGGGAAAAAAAGAGCACCATGAGTCCACAGTCAACACGAGTATGCGACTAGAGATGGCAATGGGGACCCGATCCCCGATTCCCCGCGGGGAATTCCTCCATTAGGGGATGGGGATGGAGAAGAAACTTCCCCCGCGGGGATATAAACGGGGAAAATTTATCCCCCGACGGGTAAACGAGGATGGGGACGGGGAAGCATTCCCCATCCACGTTCCCCGCGGGGACCCGTTAAACTTGCACGTGACTATGTTTTTGTACTAGTTAACGATAAAAATAAATAATTACCTTATCAAGAGACCACTAATTGTACAAATGTGTTCATTTTGATGTATGCATAATGATTTCTTATATCTGACAATGTGTATAAGCGATGATATTTAACATTACTAGCAAAGTACGTATGTCTTAATTGTAATTTAAACGGGAATGGGGATCCACGTTGGGGATTTATCCCCGTGGGGAACGGGGATGGGGAAGAAATGTTCCCCGCAAGCATTCGTGGGGATCCCCGCGGGGAAGTTTTTTCGTCGCGGGGATGGGGATGGGGAGCTATTCCCCGGCGGGGAATTGCCATCCCTATCCCTATATGCGACTGCTTCCTCCGATTTGTTAACAACCAGACACATGGCACGTCCATCTGGCGTTGCGCTTATCCATCCACGTAAGCCAGCCAGCACCGCGAAAGGCACAGGCAGCATATGCTTTCACTGTGCTTCCCGGCTACTACTATACATAGGCCCAGCCAGCGTTCGTTCGTACACGTGCTGCTGACACGCACAAGCAGCCAGGGAGGCCAACCAAAAACTGTTTCGTCTTGAGGCATTACGCTTACGCCATGGCCCATGCGCGCTGAGCCGCCGACGCTGACGCTGGCGTGATTGCGTCCCACCACTGCTGCGAGCTGCGTCGCGGCAGCGCGAGAGCGACACGGGCGACCGCCGAGAGGATCGAGCCGCACTTGCGTTCTTTGCTGGCTCTCATGGGTCACGGCTGACGGGCTGGGACACGGACACGGGACACCCCTTCTTTTTCGTCGTGCCGGAGCTGCGGGACGCGCCCATTGGACGGAGCGAGCGGTCAGTAACAGCAACCGCCACAACCCGGTTTGGTAACCTGTCGCGCTGAACGGCCGAAACGCCTGCGGTGAGCGGCGAGCCAATTCCTGTGGATTCGGTTGCTACTACATAGGATTTGGTAAGAATATGGAAGGCAAACTGGAGAAGAGTGACGCGGATGGAGTCGGAAAAAAAAAATCCTTACATCTCTACCGCGAACCATACTATTTACATCCCTCACATTCATCACCTTCAGACCCATACAAACATAAATCGAAACCTACCACTTGACTGCTTGGTTGTCATTTTTCTTTATCCTTATGCGCATGCGAGTGGGCATAAATGTGAGGGTTTGTAGCAGGGATGCACGAGGAGTCCACGAGAACTCGAGAAGGGAGGACCTCTTTTAAAAGGAAAATATGTCGTTGGACATTTTTAAGTGTTTTGATGATTAACTGTCTGACACATCACTTTGAACTAATCAAACAAGTTTAAGATGCAAAGTCTAAGTGGGTTGAATTAAAAGACTAAAAAGTGCAACCTTGGGCAAAACCACCAAAACATAAGGTTTAAGTGTTTAAATAAGTTATACTTACTTTATGCTATGTTTCTTGCACTGCTATTTGGCTACTAACTTTTATGTGCAAGTAAAGTGAACTGAAGAAGGTTGGCTAAAAGAGACAAAGTCGAGGCAGACTAGGCACCACCGGACATTCCGGTGTGCACGAGACATGTCCGAATCTGGTCTCGTCGGCTGGCTCCAACTTACCGCTCTTAGAAATTCACCGGGGCGCGCTGGCTAAAAATCACAGGATAGTCTGGTGTGCACCAGACATATCCGGTGCGCCATGTGGCCAACGACTCTTTGCTCGCACCAACGGTCGGTCGCGTGATCAACGCCGACCACGTAAGCAAGGCAACGTCGGGAGGGCCATCGGACATGTCCGATGTGCCACTGGACAGTCTGGAGCCTACCCGAAACGGAAGGCAACCAATCAGTCGATTCGTTGGTCGTTGCAGATAGAGTGTCAGGTGTGCCAGCAGACAGTTCGGTGCACCCGCGGGCAGAACGCAATTAGTGCCTTCCAAATAAAGGATCAACGACTCCTTGGCCCCTTGGGGCTATAAAAGAGGCCCCTAGGCGTCTCTACCGGCACACCAAGCATTCCTATAGCACACTACAACCTTGAGGCTCCGCGACTATGCTGTTTGAAGTGTTTGAGAGATTTGAGCGTGTTTCTGAGCTGCAACCCCATTGTTTTTGTTCTTGCGCTCTCTCTTTGGCTTGTGTATGTTGTTGCTGCGATTGTGCTCTTTTGTGTGTACTCTACTCCTCCCTAACTTCATTTTCTGATTGAGATCAATTGTGTAAGGTATGAGAGAATCCAACTTGTAGAGATTACTCACAAACAAGATTAAATTATAAGGAAGACATATGTGGCTCTAAAGTTTGATCTTTGGATCACTTGAAAGGGGTTGAGTGCAACCCTTGACCAAAGGAGGTCACCGCAACGTGGAGTAGGTATTGTCGAACCACAGTAAAAATCATTGTGTCTCTTATCTCTTTACTTTATTGTGATTATTGTCTTCTTGAGTTCTCATATTCACTTGAAATATTGCTTCTAGTTTAATACTCATCCCAAGAGAGCAATCAAGTGAAGAGTTTTCATCTCCCTTCTTTCCATTCTCAAACTTGGTTTTATTTACACTAACCCATATTATAGACCAAGTTTGTGTTGTTTTGAGTAAAATTTGCATCACTTATTCACCCCCTCTAGGTGCTCTCAGTTTGTATTAGAGTCATTCTCTTAATCGAGAGACAAACCATATGAAGAGATGGATCCTAAAGGCAAGAAGAAGGTGACCGATGAGAAGGAGATCCCCTCTGGGTCTGGCAAGAAGAGGAAGGATAGGAAGAAGAACAAGCGCATCAAAACAGATAGTCTACTACGATAGTGATGTATCTTCATCTTCACGAAGGGAGGACAACGACTTATCCTCTATAAAGAAAAAGTCGGTTAAACAAAACTATTCCAAGACCACCTTTAGTTACTCTCGCATTCCATACAATTCTAATGCTCGTTTGCTATCTATTCCTCTTGGCAAGCCCCCTCACTTTGACGGAGAAGCTTATTCTCGGTGGAGTCATAAAATGCAGAACCATTTATTTTATCTTCATCCTAGTATTTGGGACGTAGTTGAGAATGTAATGCAATGTATAGATAGTGATGATGAAAATTTTAATGCTATTTGTCGGCGTTTCGACCCCGGGGGGTCCCTAGACCGACGAGTAAATTGTCGCTGCGTGTCCCAGCCCAGATGGGTCGGCGCGAGACAGAACACAAGGGGGGAAAACAGTAAGGGGAAATCGCAGCCTCGTGTTGTCCTGCGCCCAGGGCGGATGCGCTTGAAGTAGGGGGTTACAAGCGTTCGCGTGGGAGAGAGAGAGAGAGCGTGAGCCTGGTGCGTCAGCCCGTTCTCCCGCGAGGGCCACCCTTCTCGTACGAGGGCCCTGGACCTTCCTTTTATAGACGTAAGGGGAGGGTCCAGGTGTACAATGGGGGGTGTAGCAATGTGCTAACGTGTCTAGCAGAGTGAAGCCAGAGTCCTATGTACATGCCGACGTGGCTGTCGGAGAGGTTTTGGCGCCCTGTTCATGTGATGTCGTGGCCGTCGGAGGAGTACTTGAGCCCTGTGGAAGCACAACTGTCGGGGCTGTTGGATCCTTGCTGATGTCTCCTTGCTTTCGTAAGGGGCTGAGGGCCACCGTCGTCATGGAGCACGTGGGGTGCCATCATTACCTGTTTTACCGGGGCGAGCCAGATGGGACGCCGGTCTTGTTCCCCGTAGCCTGAGCTAGCTAGGGGTAGGGTAATGATGGCCCCCCTGTGACATCGTCGGTCCGAGCCCGAGGTTGGGCGAGGCGGTGACTCCTCTGAGGTCGAGGCTGAGTCCGAGCCCTAGGGTCGGGCGAGGCGGAGACCGTCTTCCGGAGTCGAGGCTGAGTCCGAACCCTGGGGTCGGGCGAGGCGGAGACCGTCTTCCGAGGTCGAGGTCGAGTCCAAGCCCTGGGGTCGGGCGAGGCGGAGTCCGTCTTCCGAGGTCGAGGTCGAGTCCGAGCCCTGGGGTCGGGCGAGGCGGAGTCTGTCTTCCGAGGCCGAGACGGGGGCCGAGCCCTGGGGTCGGGCGAGGCGGAGCTTCCTATAGCGCCCGAGGCTGGACTTAGCTGCTGTCGGCCTCACTCTGGCGAGTGGCACAGCAGTCGGAGCAGGGCAGGCGGCGCTGTTTTCCTGTCAGATCAGTCAGTGGAGCGGCGAAGTGACCGCGGTCACTTCGGCTCTGTCGACTGAAGAGCGCGCGCCAGGATAAGGTGTCAGGTGATCCTTGCATTGAATGCTCCTGCGATTCGGTCGGTTGGCGTGGTGATCTGACCAAGGTTGCTTCTCCGCGAAGCCTGCCCGAGCTGGGCCTCGGGCGAATCGAAGGTGTGCCCGTTGCTTGAGGGGACCCTCGGGCGAGATGTGAATCCTTCTGGGTCGGCTGTTCCTGCCCGAGGCTGGGCTCGGGCGAGGCGAGATCGTGTCCCTTGAGTGGGCGGAGCCTTGACCGGAATCATGCCCATCAGGCCTTTGCAGCTTTGTGCTGATGGGGGTTACCAGCTGAGATTAGGAGTCTTGGGGGTACTCCTAATTATGGTCCCCGACAGTAGCCCCCGAGCCTCGAAGGGAGTGTTAGTACTCGCTTGGAGGCTTTTGTCGCACTTTTTTGCAAGGGGACCGACCTTTCTCGGTTGCATTTCGTTTCGGTGGGTGCGCGCGAGCGCACCCGCCGGGTGTAGCCCCCGAGGCCTCGGAGGAGTGGTTTGACTCCTTCGAGGTCTTAGCGTGTTTCGTGATGCCTCGGCCGGTCTGGTTGTTCCCTCATGCGAACTGGTTGTTGCCCGGGTGCATAGTCAGGTTCCGAGTTCTCGGGCTGGTATGTTGATGTTGTCAACGGTTTGGCCGGAGCCGGTTTTGCGAGAACAGCCCCCGAGCCTCCGCACAGAGCGAGAGGACGGTCAAGGATTGACTCGGCTTTTATCATACGCCCCTTCGTCGCCTTTCCGCAAGGAGGAGGGGGAAAGCACCATGTTGCCCTCGGAGGGCGCCGAACATGGTGTCTCCAGTGAGTTGCTAACGGGTGATCCGAGTGGACGCCCGTGCCCCGTTCGATAAGGGTCGGCTAGTGGCCCAGAGGCGCGCTCCAAAAGTACCTACAGGTGATTTGCCGGACCCGGTCCCGTTTGATAGGGTCCAAGGGCTCGATGCCTACCTCTGATGGGATTCTGTTACAGAATCGCTCCTGCTGGTCTCAGAAATGTCCTAGGGTACCTCGGGAGCGTAGCCCGAGCCTTGGCCATGTATCGGACGTACCCAGAGTCATCCCTCGCTCTGCATGCTCTGAGGCGGCTGTCGAACCCTTCGGGGGCCAGCCTACGAACCCCTGATCAGTAGTGGGCGCGGAGCCCGAGTGGCCTAAGGCGGCTGTCGAACCCTTCCGAGGGGCCAGCCTTCGAACCTCTGACCAGTAGTGGGCGCAGAGCCCGAGTGCTCTGAGGCGGCTGTCGAACCCTTCCGAGGGGCCAACCTTCGAACCTCTGATTAGTAGGAGGGCTCGGGGCCCACTTCCTTCACGGAGAAGGATCCCTTTCGGAGTATCCCCTTTCCCGGTCCCTGTAGCAAGAGAGAGAAAGGGAAAGAGGAAAAGGATACGAAATTGAACAACGTGGCACACCTTTTTTGACGCGGTCATCATGGCGGAGGTGAAGCGTCGCCCGCTTCGCCTGCCAAAGGTGTCGCCTGCCCTGCCGCAGAGTTAATGCGACGGGACGAGTGGTTGGCGGGGTAGCCGTTGTGTGTGCGCGAGCCGTTCGACGAATGGAACACGGGCGCGTCGTCTTCACGCCGTGGGAGAGGTCTCTCTCGCTGTCCCAGGAGGGGACGTGAGTCTGCAGACGATTTGACTGCTGCTTCCGCCCGCCTGCCGCCACCATTATTGTCGGCCCACTTTTGGCCATATCGACCGTTGCGCCTTCTCCCGCGGCGGACTGACCCGTGACCAATGTGCTCGGTTGGCACTGTTGGGCCATGCGCAGGGTTGCCTCGAGTCGTGGCACCGGTTCTGCAGTCAAGAAGGCGCGGTACTGGCGCAAGTGGCGGTGCAGTTTCTCGCACGTAGTAACCGGTGCGCCGGTTACATGACGTGTGGGCCTGGGCCCCATGCTGGACATGTCGAAGTCGAAAGGGTGCACCCCCTTGGTGCAGTTACATGCCGCCTGCATGGTGGTCCGCCATTTCACCCGCTGGTTTGGGCGAAAGTGGAGGAGTGCTTGTAACCGCTGGGCAGTTACGCGCTCCGTGCGTGGCGGTTTGGCTCCTTCTGTCCTGGGCCACCTTGCATGACGCGTGGGACCCAGCCCCCATGTCGTAGGGGGAGGACCTTGGAGCGTGTTGGTGAAAACTTAGTCCGTGACGGCTGAGGACGCAAGTGGGGAGAGTCGCCTTTAAAACGGGGGCGACCCCCTTGGATGGCAGCCATGCCTTCGCACTCCCCTTTATGCATTGCGTCCTTCCACCTTTCGAGCCCCCGGATGGGGAGCGCCCGCGTTGCTTTCGTCTTGCTATCGTTGGAGGAGCGCAACTTCGCGGAAGTTGGTACCTTTCAGCCATCGCTCGGCTTCAAGGATTTTCATCAGGCAGCCCGGCTGCATCCCCTCGCTGGTGGTCACCCAAGACGGTGACCACCAGTTTGATGGTGGGGAGAAGCAAGCCGGGCTGCGACCTCTGCCTCGCCCTCAGCTTCAAGGATCTTTATCATCCTTGCTGGGGCGGAGGGCGAGCTGAGCCGGAGCTCTACCTCCCGCGCGAGTTCGTGGGCCACCTTCTCCTTCAGCATTCAGGGGAGAAGGCGCTCACCAACCTAGCGGAGGGGGCGTACTTCAACGACGCGGGGTCGAGCGACTGCAAGCGTCATCAGCTCCAGCATGCCTGGTTCGCTGGCTCAGCTGGCTCTGGCATGGCTTTTGGTGCCACCTCCCACCGCTGGGCGGAGTGCGGCTATCTGCCCGCCATACGGGTGGCTGTTGCGCTGCGTGCACCAGGGGACCGCCCAAGACGTCGCGCGCTGCTAGGGCGGCGTTCGTGTTCTTGGGCTGTCCTGCATTCACTCCGGCACGACGCCTTCGCGCGGAGGTCGGTGCTCGCCCGTTCGGGGGGACTTGAGTGGGGATCTGCCGGCGGGCAGGCGGCTACCGTCGTCGGTGCTGAGGTGGTGGCGGCTGAAGAAGTCCTCGTCACCGACGAGATCACCGCCACCATCCGTGCTCCGGGCCTCCGGCTCTTTGGCTTTGATAGCTTGTCCTCGCCCCTCGAGTGGGGACGTGGGTGAGGGCCTCATTGCAGCAGTGTCTGCCCTGAGGTCATCGCTGCTGCTGTTTGGCCGCCCGGAGCGGAGGTCGTTGTCGCTGCTGCCGGAGTGCGCGGTGGCGAGCCACCTGGGATTTTGTTGTCCCGCAGGCCCTCCAATGTGGGGGGTTGTTCGTACCTGCGGGGGTGGAACCGGAGTTCCGTCTGTAATGGCACCTTGAGTGTCGGTGTCTGTTCGTTGTGGCTGTCGGGGCCTGAACATCTTGGTATTTTGGGTGTAATACCGTGTTTCTTTCTTATTTCGAGCACCAGGACTCGCCTATCGGCTGGCTGGACCACTTAACCAAGCGTGAGTTGCCCTGTGCGGAAGGTGACGAGTGTGGTATCCGTATCCCGGAGGCGTAGGAGTCCCTCGGCTCGGTCGGCCTTGCCGCTCGAGGCTTCTCTTGCTTAGTTAAAGAAACCCTCGGCCGCTCTGCGATGAGCCAGAGCCGGAGGTATTGGTGTCAGCGTGGACAGAGGCAGAGTTGGCTCGAAAAGAAGACTTCATCGGCCCAGGAGCAAGTGACTTCCCAGGCCGAGGAGGCGTAGCAGCGGCAGCCGGAGCCTGGCCGGGTCGTCCACTGGCGGGACCAATGCCGGAGTCGGGTTGCCGAGGCCATGAGCCGGGCTGATGTCCTCGAGGGATAGCTGGCTGAGGCTTCGGAGCGGCTGATCAAGCCGTCTGCTCGGGCCGCGTTCCTGGAGGAGGCCCTAGCGGCGATGGCCCAGGCGCGGTGCTGACGTCTTCCTTCGAGGTGGGGATCCTCCGACCGTGTTGCCGTCTGAGGACAGGTCGGATTCCGCCGAAGGTGGAGTCGACGCCGAGGGCGCTGCTGCCCCCCTATTTATGTCTGAACCTGCAGGATCAGTTTGTCTGTAGTATGCGTATGTTTTTTTCGCGGCCACCGAGGCCCAAACATACCGTCGTCGTGTTGTAAAGCTGCGTTTCTTTTCCCCTTGTTTCGAGTATCAGGACTTATTTGTCGGTAACAGAATTGTTTATCCGAGCGAGAGTTACTTTTCACGGAAGGTGATGAGTGAGGTATCTGTATCCCGGAGGCGTACGAGTCCCTCGGCTCGATCGGCCTTGCCGCTTACGTGTACTCTTACTCGTCCGTAGGATTCTGTTATCGATATAGTCGAGAAGGCACGAAAAATCATTTCGGCAGAAAAGTTTTCGAGCGTTAAGACTTGTTCGGCTAGTGGAATTGCTTATCCGAGCGTGAGTTACTTATCGCAGAAGGTGATGAGTGAGGTATCCGTATCCCGGAGGCGTTGGAGTCCCTCGGCTCGGTCGGCCTTGGCTGCTTACGTGTACTTCGTCGTTTTCAGGATCCCACTATCTAAGTAGTCGAAAAGCACGAATATGTCCTGGCAGAAAGACTTTTTCCGAGGAAAATTTTGACACAGAGGGGGTTCCCCCCTTCTAGCCCCCGAGGGGGGGTCGGGCTTTGCCGAAGCAAGGCTGACCCTTCCTTGATGGTTAGACTTTATTTGTGTATGTAAACGAGGTATATGAACGAATTGAAAACATCTTAAGGGTAGAAGCGACGTAGCTGTCGGATGTTCCAAGCGTTGCTGTAGACCTCACCTTGACTGTTGGCCAGCTTGTATGTTCTGGGCTTCAAAATCTTGGCGATGATGAATGACCCTTCCCAGGGAGGCGTGAGCTTGTGGCGCCCTTGGGCGTCTTGTCGTAGCCGAAGCACCAAGTCGCCCACCTGGAGATCTCGGGGCCGAACCCCTCGGGCGCGGTAGCGTCACAGGGACTGCTGATACCGCACCGAGTGTAGTAAGGCCATGTCCTGAGCCTCTTCCAGCTGGTCCAGTGAGTCTTCTCGGTTGGTCCGGTTGCTTCGGTCGTCGTACGCCCTTGTCCTCAGGGATTCATATTCTAAGTCTGTGGGCAAGATAGCCTCGGCCCCGTAGACTAGAAAGAACGGCGTGAAGCCTGTGGCTCGGCTTGGCGTCGTTCTCAGACTCCAGACCACCGAGGGGAGTTCCTTCATCCATCGCCTGCCGAATTTGTTGAGGTCGTTGTAGATCCTCGACTTGAGTCCTTGTAGAATCATGTCGTTGGCACGCTCTACCTGCCCATTCGTCATAGGGTGAGCTACGGCGGCCTAGTCCACCCGGATGTGGTGGTCCTCGCAGAAGTCCAGGAACTTTCTGCCAGTGAACTGGGTGCCGTTGTCGGTGATGATGGAGTTCGGGACCCCAAAGCGATGGATGATGTTGGTGAAGAACGCCACCGCCTGTTCGGACCTGATGTTGTTTAGGGGTCTGACCTCGATCCACTTGGAGAATTTGTCGATGGCGACCAATAGGTGCGTGTAGCCCCCGGGTGCCTTCTGCAAGGGACCAACGAGGTCCAGACCCACACAGCAAACGACCAGGTGATGGGTATTGTTTGCAGGGCCTGAGCGGGCAGGTGTGTCTGCCTTGTGTAGAATTGACACCCTTGGCAGGTGCGTACAATCCTAGTGGCGTCGGCCACCGCGGTTGGCCAGTAGAAATCCTGTCGGAAGGCGTTTCCAACAAGGGCTCGAGGTGCTGCGTGATGACCGCAAGCCCCCGAGTGTATTTCTTGTAATAGCTCCTGACCTTCGGCGATGGATATGCATCGCTGGAGGATGCCTGAGGGGCTGCGGTGGTAGAGCTCCTTTCCGTCACCCAGCAAGACGAACGACTTGGCGCGCCACGCCAGTCGCCGAGCTTCGGCTCTGTCGAGAGGTAGCTCTCCTCGGTGGAGATATTGCAGGTACGGGGTCTGCCAGTTTCGATTAGGCGGGACCCCATTCCGCTCTTCCTTGATGCGCAGTGCCTCACCCTCGGGGGCCGAGGGTGCCTCGGGCTGAGCCGAGGGCGCCTCGGACAGGGCCGAGACCTTCTCGGGCTCGGGCGTGTCGTCGGTCTTGACTGAGGGTTGATGTAGGTCTCGGGAGAAGACGTCCGCAGGAACCCTTGTCTGTCTCGAGGCTATCTTAGCCAGCTCGTCCGCAGTCTCGTTGTATCGTCGAGCAATGTGGTTGAGCTCGAGCCCATAGAACTTGTCCTCCAGGCGCCGAACCTCGTCGTAGTAGGCTTCCATCTTCGGGTCGTGGCAATGGGAGTTCTTCGTGACCTGGTCGATGACAAGCTGCGAGTCGCCCCGAGCGTCGAGGCACCGGACCCCTAGCTCGATGGCGATGCGCAACCCGTTAACCAGAGCCTCGTACTCGGCCACGTTGTTGGACGCCGGGAAATGGAGGCGCAGCACGTAGCGGAGGTGCTTCCCGAGGGGTGAGATGAAGAGCAGGCCCGCGCCCGCTCCTATTTTCATCAGCGACCCATCGAAAAACATGGTCCAGAGTTCCGGTTGGATCGGAGTTGCTGGAAGCTGGGTGTCGACCCATTCAGCCATAAAGTCTGCCAAGACTTGGGACTTGATGGCCTTCCGAGGAGCGAACGAGATTGTCTCGCCCATGATCTCCATCGCCCATTTTGCAATCCTACCCGAGGCCTCTCGGCACTGGATGATCTCTCCCAGGAGGAAGGATGACACCACAGTCACCGAATGAGATTCGAAGTAGTGTCGCAACTTTCGCCGCGTCAGAATTACCGCGTACAGTAGCTTCTGAATTTGCGGGTAGCGGATTTTGGTCTCGGACAGTACCTCACTGATGGAGTAGACCGGCCTCTGGACGGGCAACGCGTGCCCCTCTTCTCGTCTCTCGACCACGATCGCGGCGCTGACCACCTGAGTGGTAGCGGCGACGTAGACCAAGAGGGCTTCTCCGGCAGCGGGGGGCACCAAGATGGGCGCGCTTGTAAGGAGCGCCTTTAAGTTCCCGAGGGCTTCCTCGACCTCAGGGGTCCAAGTGAAGCGCTCGGTCTTCCTTAAGAGGCGGTACAGAGGTAGGCCCCTTTCGCCGAGGCGCGAGATGAAACGGCTCAGAGTCGCAAGGCATCCCACGACCCTCTGTACTCCTTTCAAGTCCTTGATGGGCCCCATGTTGGTGACGGCCGTGATTTTCTCCGGGTTGGCCTCGATGCCCCGCTCGGAGACGATGAACCCCAGGAGCATGCATCGGGGGACTCCGAAGGCACACTTCTCAGGATTGAGGTTTACGCCTTTCGCCTTGAGACACTTGAATGTCGTTCCAAGGTCGGAGAGGAGGTCGGAGGCTTTCCTCGTCTTGACTACGATGTCATCGACGTAAGCCTCGACCGTTCGACCAATGTGCTCTCCGAACACGTGGTTCATGCACCTTTGGTATGTCGCACCCGCATTCCTCAAACCGAATGACATAGTAATGTAGCAGTACATGCCAAAGGGTGTGATGAAAGAAGTCGCGGGCTGGTCGGACTCTTTCATCCTGATTTGGTGATACCCTGAGTAGGCATCGAGGAACGACAGGGTTTCGCATCCAGCAGTGGAATCGACGATTTGATCGATGCGAGGCAGGGGGTAGGGAACCTTCGGACATGCTTTGTTTAGACCAGTGTAGTCTACACACATCCGCCATTTCCCACCTTTCTTTTTCACAAGCACATGGTTGGCTAGCCATTCGGGATGGAATACCTCTTTGATGAACCCTGCAGCCATCAGCTTGTGGATCTCCTCGCCTATGGCTCTGCGCTTTTCTTCGTCGAATCGGCGCAGAGGCTGCTTCACGGGTCGGGCTCCAGCTCAGATATCCAGCGAGTGCTCAGCGACATCCCTCGGTATGCTAGGCATGTCCAAGGGACTCCACGCAAAAACCTCGGCGTTTGCACAGAGAAAGTCGACGAGCACTGCTTCCTATTTGGGGTCGAGCTCGGAGCCGATTCGGATTTGCTTGGAGGCGTCGTTGCTGGGGTCGAGAGGGACAGACTTAACCACCTCAGCTGGCTCGAAGTTGCCGGCGTGGCGCTTCGCATCTGGCGCCTCCTTGGAGAGGCTCTCCTGGTCGGCGATGAGGGCCTCGGATTCGGCGAGGGCCTCGGCGTACTCCACGCACTCCATGTCGCATTTGTACGCGTGTCGGTACGTGGAGCCGACAGTGATGACCCCGTTGGGGCCCGACATCTTGAGCTTGAGGTAGGTGTAGTTGGGGACGACCATGAACTTGGCGTAGCATGGTCTCCCCAACACTGCGTGGTAGGTTCCTCGGAACCCGACCACCTCGAACATGAGAGTTTCCTTTCGGAAGTTGGAGGGAGTCCCGAAGCAGACGGACAGATCGAGTTGCCCAAGGGGTTGGACGCGTTTCCCGGGTATGATCCCGTGAAAAGGCGCCGCACCGACCTGGATGGAGGACAGATCGATCTGCAGGAGCCCCAGGGTCTCGGTGTAGATGATGTTGAGGCTGCTGCCTCCGTCCATGAGGACCTTGGTAAGCCGGACGTTGCCGATGACGGGATCGACAATGAGCGGGTACTTTCCCGGGCTCGGCACGCGGTCGGGTTGGTCGCCCTGGTCGAAGGTGATGGGCTTATCGGACCAGTCTAGGTAGACTGGTGCCGCCACCTTCACCGAACAGACCTCCCGGCGCTCTTGCTTGCGGTGCCGAGCCAAGACATTCGCCACTTGCCCACCGTAAATCATGAAGCAGTCGTGGACCTCGAGGAACTCCTCTGCCTTGTGATCCTCCTTCTTGTCGTTGTTGTGGGCTCTGCCACCTTCCGCTGGGGGGCCGGCCTTGTGGAAGTAGCACCGAAGCATGACGCACTCCTCAAGGGTGTGCTTGACGGGACCCTGATGATAGGGGCACGACTCCTTGAGCATCTTGTCGAACAGGTTGGCGCCTCCGGGAGGCTTCCGAGGGTTCCTGTGCTCGGCGGCGGCGACAAGGTCTGCGTCGGCGGCGTCGCGTTTTGCTTGCGACTTCTTCTTGCCCTTCTTCTTGGTGCCGCGCTGAGCGGACGCCTCGGGGACGTCTTCCGGCTGGCGCCCCTGACGCTGCTTGTCCTTCCGGAAGATGGCCTCGATCGCCTCCTGACCAGAGGCGAACTTGGTGGCGATGTCCATCAGCTCGCTCGCCCTGGTGGGAGTCTTGCAACCCAGCTTGCTCACCAGGTCGCAACAAGTGGTGCCGGCGAGGAACGCGCCGATGATGTCCGAGTCGGTGATGTTGGGCAGCTCGGTGCGTTGCTTCGAAAATCACCGGATGTAGTCCCGCAGGGATTCTTCCGGCAGCTGGCGGCAGCTTCGGAGATCACAGGAGTTCCCAGGGCGCACGTATGTGCCCTGGAAGTTGTCGACGAAGGCTTTGACCAGGTCGTCCCATTTGGAGATCTGCGTAGGAGGCAGATGTTCCAGCCAGGCTCGGGCGGCGTCGGAGAGGAACAGTGGAAGGTTGCGGATGATGAGGTTGTCATCTTCCGTTCCACCCAGCTGGCAGGCCAACCGGTAGTCCGCGAGCCACAATTCCGGCCTTGTTTCCCCCAAGTACTTGGTGATGGTAGTTGGGGTTCGGAACCGGGTCGGGAACGGCGCCCGTCGTATGGCCCGACTGAAAGCTCGCAGACCGGGTGGTTCGGGCGAGGGGCTCCGATCCTCCCCGCTGTTGTAGCGTCCCCCACACCTGGGGTGGTAGCCTCGGCGCACCTTCTCGTCGAGGTGGGCTCGACGCTCACGGCGGTGGTGCTCGTTGCCGAGGCGACCCAGGGCCGCAGGCGCTGTGTCCCGCGTGCGCCCGGTGTGGACCGCGGCTTCCCGCATGAATCAGGAAGTCGCGGCGCGATGCTCCGGGGGTACCCCTGCCTTCGGGAGGCGGAGCTTTCGATCCGTCGGACCACGGCATCTTCCAGGAGATTCTTGAGCTCTCCCTGGATACGCCGCCCCTCGGTGATGGATGATTCCAGCATCGCTCAGAGTAGTATTGCTGCTGCAGCCAGGTTCTGGCCGACCCCACTGGAAGTCGGGGGCAGCCTTGCCCTGACATCGTCGGTGATGCGGTGCTGGACGTCCTGGGCCAGATGACGCGCTTCTCCGGCCGATGCTCGGCCTACCCACTCCTGCCCGATATTTTGCCGGAGCTGCACAAGTTGTCCTGCTTCCTCGTCGAGCCTGGCCTGCATCTCGCGGATTTGCTCGAGCTGTGCGTCCTGACCCCCCACAGGGACTGGGACCACAGCTAGCTCCCGAAGGATGTCAACGCGAGGCGCAGGCCTAGGGGGATCACCGTCCTCCGGCATACCAAGGTGGTTGCCTTCGTCGAGACCCCCTAGATCGACGTGGAAACATTCGCGACTTGGGCCACAGTCCTCGTCGCCGAGGCTGTGGCTACTATCGGAGCAATCGGAGAGGTAGTAGTCACATGCGGTCATGAAGTCCTGCATGGCACTAGGGTTACCGAGCCCGGAGAAATCTCAACTAGAGTCGGGCTCGTCATCTTCCTCGGAACCCGAGGGCCCGTAGGTCGAGACGGCCGTCAGTCGGTCCCAGGTTGACCACATATGATACCCCGGAAGGTTTGGATATGCCTTTACGAAAGCGTCCACAGAAGCGGGATCGCTCGGTGGGTCGAAGCTGAATCTAAAAGGCACAGGATGGGAAACGGACGGTACCTCCTGATCGACGGATGGTGACGGAGTCGCGTCGGGGACGGACTGCACCGTTATCTCAGGTACAAGGCTCACGCTCAGCAAGTCCTTCGCGAGCATGCTCACGTCGTCCGTCTGCTTGGGGTTGGCGTGTTGCGGGAAACGACGCTCGTCTTCGTCTCAGACGCGAGGTCAACACCCGACGTGTCCCCCGCTGGGGCGCTGGCGTCGTCGATTCGCTCGATAGCCGACGAGGTGCCGCCTCCTGCTTGGCCATGGTTGCCCCGCCTCCTCCTCTGTCGGCGAGGAAGGTGACGGGACAGACCTGGATCTTGCTCTTCCGCCACATGGGGAAGACGTCTTTGATTCCGCCACCGGCGGGCGGGCTGACGGCCGCCATTGTCGTTGTTGCGCGGCGGAGGAAGGAGTATCATGTCGTAGCTGCCGTCGAGGGACATGAACTCAAGACTCCCGAAACGGAGCATCGTCCCGGGTTGGAGAGGTTGCTGGAGACTACCCATCTGGAGCTTGACGGGAAGCTGTTCGTCAACAGGCAGCAGGCCCCTACCTGGCGCGCCAACTGTCGGCGTTTCGACCCCAAGGGGTCCCTAGACCGACGAGTAAATTGTCGCTGCGTGTCCCAGCCCAGATGGGTCGGCGCGAGACGGAACACAAGGGGGGAAAACAGTAAGGGGAAACCGCGGCCTCGTGTTGTCCTGCGCCCAGGGCGGATGCGCTTGCAGTAGGGGGTTACAAGCGTTCGCGTGGGTGAGAGAGAGAGAGCGTGAGCCTGGTGCGTCAGCCCGTTCTCCCGCGCGGCCACCCTTCTCATACGAGGGCCCTAGACCTTCCTTTTATATACGTAAGGAGAGGGTCCAGGTGTACAACGGGGGGTGTAGCAATGTGCTAACGTGTCTAGCAGAGGGAAGCCAGAGTCATATGTACATGCCGACGTGGCTGTCAGAGAGGTTTTGGCGCCCTGTTCATGTGATGTCGTGGCCGTCGGAGGAGTACTTGAGCCCTGTGGAAGCACAGCTGTCGGGGCTGTTGGATCCTTGCTGACGTCTCCTTGCTTTTGTAAGGGGCTGAGGGTCGCCGTCGTCATGGAGCACGTGGGGTGCCATCATTACCTGTTTTACCGGGGCGAGCCAGATGGGACACCGGTCTTGTTCCCTGTAGCCTGAGCTAGCTAGGGGTAGGGTAATGATGGCCCCCCTGTGACGTGGTCGGTCCGAGCCCGAGGTCGGGCGAGGCGGTGACTCCTCCGAGGTCGAGGCTGAGTCCGAGCCCTAGGGTCGGGCGAGGCGGAGACCGTCTTCCGGAGTCGAGGCTGAGTCTGTGCCCTGGGGTCGGGCGAGGTGGAGACCGTCTTCCAAGGTCGAGGTCGAGTTCGAGCCCTGGGGTCGGGCGAGGCTGAGTCCATCTTCTGAGGTCGAGGTCGAGTCCGAGCCCTGGGGTCGGGCGAGGCGGAGCTTCCTATGGCGCCCGAGGCTAGACTTAGCTGCTGTCGGCCTCACTCTAGCGAGTGGCACAACAGTCGGAGCAGGGCAGGCGGCGCTGTTTTCCTGTCAGGTCAGTCAGTGGAGCGGCGAAGTGACCACGGTCACTTCGGCTCTGTCGACTGAAGAGCGCGCGTCAGGATAAGGTGTCAGGTGATCCTTGCATTGAATGCTCCTGCGATCTGGTCGGTTGGCATGGCGATCTGGCCAAGGTTGCTTCTCCGTGAAGCCTGCCCGAGCTGGGCCTCGGGCGAGTCGAAGGTGTGCCCGTTGCTTGAGGGGACCCTCGGGCGAGACGTGAATCCTTCTGGGTCGGTTGTTCCTGCCCGAGGCTGGGCTCGGGCGAGGCGAGATCGTGTCCCTTGAGTGGGCGGAGCCTTGACCGGAATCGCGCCCATCAGGCCTTTGCAGCTTTGTGCTGATGGGGGTTACTAGCTGAGATTAGGAGTCTTGGGGGTACCCCTAATTATGGTCCCCGACACTATTCATGCTCAAGAAATGATTCACAAAAACACCCAAGCTACTACTGTGCTTTTAGCTTCTCTATGCAGGGATGACTATTAAAAGGTTAGTGGCTTAGACAACGCAAAGTAAATATGGGATACCCTCAAGGTCTCTCATGAGGGTAACGATATCACCATGATCACCAATACGAAGTTGGTGGAAGGCGAACTGGGGAGGTTCGCCATGAAGAGAGGGGAAGAGCCAACTGAAACATACAACAGGCTTAAGACCCTTGTCAACAAGATTCAAAGCTATGAAAGTACAAGATGGACGGATCATGACGTTGTGCGCCTAATGCTAAGGTCATTTACCATTATTCATCCTAATCTTGTAAATCTTATTCATGATAATCCTAGATACACTAAGATGTCGTCCGAGGAAATACTTGGAAATTTTGTAAGCATTGAAAATCGCCTAGAAGGGGGGTGAATAGGCGAAACCTAAAATTTACAAACTTAAACTTGCACTAAGGCCGAGGTTAGCGTTAGAATTAAATCCGATGTGCGGAATATTGTTTCTCTTGCTACGAGTTGCTAAAATAATGCGATGACGTTTGGGAGCAAACTCAAATCAATATTAGCAAGGAAACTTTAGAGAGAGGAAAGAGAGAAAACAAAACAAACGAAAATCAACACAATTGGAAACAGTGATTTGTTTTACCGAGGTTCGGTTCTAAAGAACCTAATCCCCGTTGAGTAGGCCACAAAGATCGGGTCTATTCCAACCCTTAATCAAGCGGTCACTTAGACCGGATGAGCCTTCTCCTTAATCAATTGGGTCACTAAGACCCCACCACCACACACTTAGGTGTCTCTTGCTAGCTTTACAAAGCACTTAAGAATAAGGATGTGAAGGAGAGAAGGCAATCCAAGCAACAAGAGCGCAAATGAACACAAAAACTCTCTCTCTCAAGTCACTAAGTGGTTGAGTTGATTTTGGGACTTGGAGAGGATTTGATATTTGGAATCGTGTCTTGGAGTGAATGATATTGCTCCTGTATTGAATGAGAACCTCGGAAAACTTGGATGCTTTGAATGGAGGTGGTTGGGGGTATTTATAGCCCCCAACCACTTCCTAGCCGTTGGCTAACTTTGCTGGCGATGGGCACACCGGACAGCCACTGTTCACTGTCCGGTGTGCACCACGTTAGCTGGTCGACCATTGGAACCCTTGTCCTGTAGCCGCACTGGACAGTCTGGTGCCACACCGGACATGTTCACCTTTTGTAGTCGACCGTTGGCGCCAGTTAGTTGTTGCTCCATTGGCTCACTGTACATGTTCGGTGCACACCGGACAGTCCGGTGAATTATAGCGGAGCGCGCCTGGAGAATTCCCGAGAGTGGCTGGTTCGTTTGTGCCTAGGCTTGGTGCACCAGATAGTGTCCGGTGCGCCAAAGACAACACACTCTTATGTCCCTTGCTCCAAATTTGTTTGTGTCCCCAACTTGAATTTTTCTTGGTTTGTGTTGAACCTTATGCACCTGAGATAAATGACATCTAGACAAACTAGTTTAGTTCACGTGGTTTGTGATGGATGTCAACCACCAAAATCGATTATAGGAAATGATTAGGTCCATTTCCCTTTCAGGATGTATGATGGCAAAGGAGGCGGGATACGCTGACGACATCACCAACTTAAAGGGAATTAGGCTTACACCTATTTCCTAATTGATTTTGGTGGTTGAATTTCCCAACACAAATAATTGGACTAACTAGTTTGCTCTAGTCTATAAGTTATACAGGTGCCAAAGGTTCACACTAAGCCAATAAAAAGACCAAGAAAAGGGTTCAAACAAAGAGAGCAAGGGACAACCGAAGGCTGCCCTGGTCTGGCGCACCGGACTGTCCGGTGTGCCACCGGACAGTGTCCGGTGCACCAGGGGACTCCAAGCTGAACTCCTCACCTTCGGGAATTCTCAGAGGCGCTTCACTATAATTCACCGGACTGTCCGGTGCACCACCGGACAGTGTCCGGTGCCGCAAGGGAGAGCGACTCTGAACTCGCTAGCTTCGGATTTCCGCTGCGCTAAAATTCACCGGACATGTCCGGTGCACACCGGACTGTCCGGTGAACCAGTGGAGCAACGACTATTTCGCGCGCAACGGTCGACTGCAACGCATTAAATGCGCGCCTGCGCGCGCAGAGGACAGAGCACGCGCGGGTGGCACACCGGACAGTCTACAGGACTTGTCCGGTGCGCCACCGAACAGCCAGGCGGGCCCACAAGACAGAGCTCCAACGGTCGGAACCCAACGGCCTGGTGACGTGGCTGGCGCACCGGACTGTCCGGTGTGCCATGCGACAGCAGCCTCCACCAAACGGCTAGTTTGGTGGTTGGGGCTATAAATACCCCAACCACCCCCACATTCAAGTCATCCAAGTTTTCCATCTTCCAACTACATACAAGAGCTCTAGCGTTCAATTCTAGACACACCCAAGTGATCAAATCCTCTCTGAATTCCACACAAAGCTTTTGTGATTAGTGAGAGAGATTTGCTTGTGTTCTTTCGAGCTCTTGCGCTTGGATTGCTTCTTTCTTTCGTTCTTACTTGCGAACAACTCAATTGTAACCGAGGCAAGAGACACCAATTGTGTGGTGGTCCTTGCGGGGAAGTTTGTTCCCGTTTGATTGAGAAAAGGAAGCTCACTCGGCCAGAGGGACCGTTTGAGAGAGGGAAAGGGTTGAAAGAGACCCGGTCTTTGTGACCACCTCAACGGGGAGTAGGTTTGAGAGAACCGAACCTCGGTAAAACAAATCCTTGTGTCACACTCCTTATTCGCTTGCGATTTGTTTTGCGCCCTCTCTCGGACTCGTTCATAGTTCTAACGCTAACCCGGCTTGTAGTTGTGATTAAATTTGTAAATTTCAGATCTGCCCTATTCACCCCCCTCTAGGCGACTTTCAATTGGTATCAGAGCCCGGTGCTTCATTAGAGCCTAACCGCTCGAAGTGATGTCGGGAGATCACGACAAGAAGGATATGGTGACCGGCGAGAAGCCCGCTACAAGCCTCGGGAAGGCTCCATCGGGAGAGTCCTACAACAAAGGGAAGGGGAAGGAAAAGAATCCCCTTCACACAAGTCGCGTCGGAGCGGTGACAAGAAGAAAAAAATGAGGAAGGTGGTCTACTACGAGACCGACACCTCATCGCCATCCACCTCCGGCTCAGACACGCCGTCCGTCACTTCTAAGCGCCATGAGCGCAAGAAGTTTAGTAAGATCCCCCTACGCTATCCTCGCATTCCTAAACATACGCCTTTACTTTCCGTCCCATTAGGCAAACCACCAACGTTTGATGGTGAAGATTATGCTAGGTGGAGTGATTTGATGCGATTTCATCTAACCTCACTCCACAAAAGTATATGAGGTGTCGTTGAGTTTGGTGTACAGGTACCGTCCGTAGGGGATGAAGATTATGATGAGGACGAAGTGGCCCAAATCGAGCACTTCAACTCCCAAGCCACAACTATACTCCTCGCCTCTCTAAGTAGAGAGGAGTACAACAAGGTGCAAGGATTAAAGAGCGCCAAGGAAGTTTGGGACGTGCTCAAGACCACGCACGAAGGTGATGAGCTAACCAAGATCACCAAGCGGGAGACGATCGAGGGGGAGCTCGGTCGCTTCCGTCTTCGCCAAGGGGAGGAGCCACAAGACATGTACAACCGGCTCAAAACCTTGGTGAATCAAGTGCGCAACCTCGGGAGCAAAAAATGGGATGACCACGAAATGGTTAAGGTTATTCTAAGTTCACTTGTTTTCTTTAACCCTACTCAAGTCCAATTAATTCGTGGCAATCCTAGATATACACTAATGACTCTCGAGGAAGTAATCAGGAATTTTGTGAGCTTTGAGTTCATGATCAAAGGCTCAAAGAAGATCAACGAGCTTGACGGCCCCTCCACGTCCGAAGCTCAACCGGTCGCATTTAAGGCGACGGAGGAGAAGAAGGAGGAGTCTACATCGAGTAGAACACCCATCGACGCCTCCAAGCTCGACAACGAGGAAATGGCGCTCATCATCAAGAGCTTCCGCCAAATCCTCAAGCAAAGGAGGGGGAAGGATTACAAGCCCCGCTCCAAGAAAGTTTGCTACAAATGTGGTAAACCCAGTCATTTTATAGCAAAATGTCCTATTTCTAGTGACAGTGACAGGGGCGACGACAAAAAGGGGAGAAGAAAGGAGAAGAAGAAATACTACAAGAAGAAGGGCGGCGATGCCCATGTTTGCTGGGAATGGGACTCCGACGAGAGCTCCACCGACTCCTCCTCCGATGAGGACGCCGCAAACATCGCCGTCACCAAGGGTCTTCTCTTCCCCAACGTCGGCCACAAGTGCCTCATGGCAAAGGACGACAAAAGGAAGAAGGTAAAATCAAGATCCTCCACTAAATATGAAACCTCTAGTGATGAGGATAATGCTAGAAATGAGGAGGATAACTTGCGTATTCTTTTTGCCAACCTAAACATGCAACAAAAAGAAAAATTAAATGAATTGATTAGTGCTATTCATGAGAAGGATGATCTCTTGTTCACTCAAGGGGACCTCCTTATTAAAGAAAATAAAAAGCATGTTAAGGTTAAAAATGCTTATGCTCTAGAAGTAAAAAAATGTGAAAAACTATCTAGTGAGCTAAGCACTTGCCATGAAACTATTGACAACCTTAGAAATGAGAATGCTAGCTTAATTGCTAAGGTTGATTCAAATGCTTGTGATGTTTCAATTCCCAATCTTAGAAATGATAATGTTGATTTGCTTGCTAAGATTGAAGAATTGAACATTTCTCTTGCTAGCCTTAGGATTGAAAATAAAAAATTGCTTGCTAAGGCTAAAGAATTAGATGTTTGCAATGCTTCCATTTCCGACCTTAGAAGTAAAAATGATATATTGCATGCTAAGGTTGTAGAATTAAAATCTTGCAAACACTCTACATCTATCGTTGAGCACACTTCCATTTGTACTAGGTGTAGAGACATTAATGTTGATGCTATTCATGATCACATGGCTTTAATTAAACAACAAAATGATCACATAGCTCAACTTAATGCTAAGATTAATGAGCATGACTTAGAAAATGAAAAAATTAAATTTCCTAGAAGCATGTTCTATAATGGGAGACGCCCTGGCATTAAGGACAACATTGGCTTCCAAAAGGGAGACAATGTCAAACTTAATGCCCTCCTAAGAAATTGTCCAACTTTGTTAAGGGCAAGGCTCCCATGCCTCAGGATAACGAGGGTTACATTTTGTACCCTGTCGGTTATCCCGAGAGCAAAATTAGGAGAATTCATTCTAGGAAGTCTCACTCTGGCCCTAATCATGCTTTTATGTATAAGGGTGAGACATCTAGTTCTAGGCAATCAACCCATGCAAAATTGCCTAAGAAGAAAACTCCTAGTGCATCAAATGACCATAGCATTTCATTTAAAACTTTTGATGCCTCTTATGTCTTAACTAACAAATCCGGCAAGGTAGTTGCCAAGTTTGTTGGGGGCAAACACAAGGGTTCAAATACTTGTGTTTGGGTACCCAAAGTTCTTGTTTCTAATGCCAAAGGACCCAAAACAGTTTGGGTACCTAAAACAAAGAACTAAATTTGTTTTGTAGGTTTATGCATCCAGGGGCTCAAGTTGGATAATTGACAGCGGGTGCACAAACCATATGACAGGGGAGAAGAAGATGTTCTCCTCCTACAAGAAAATCCAAGATCCCCAAAGAGCGATCACATTCGGGGATGGAAATCAAGGTTTGGTCAAAGGACTGGGTAAAATTGCTATTTCACCTGACCATTCCATTTCCAATGTTTTTCTTGTAGACTCTTTAGATTACAATTTGCTTTCCGTATCTCAATTGTGCAAAATGGGCTACAACTGTCTATTTACTGATGTAGGTGTCACTGTCTTTAGAAGGAGTGATGATTCAATAGCATTTAAGGGAGTGTTAGAGGGTCAACTATACTTAGTAGATTTTGATAGAGCTGAACTCGACACTTGCTTAATTGCTAAGACTAACATGGGCTGGCTCTGGCATCGCCGACTAGCACATGTTGGAATGAAGAATCTCCACAAACTTCTAAAGGGAGAACACGTTTTGAGACTAACAAATGTGCATTTTGAGAAAGACAGGATTTGTAGCGCATGTCAGGCAGGGAAGCAAGTTGGGACTCATCATCCACACAAGAACATCATGACAACTGACAGACCACTCGAGCTCCTACACATGGACCTATTCGGCCCGATAGCTTACATAAGCATCGGCGGGAGTAAGTACTGTCTAGTTATTGTGGATGATTATTCTCGCTTCACTTGGGTGTTCTTTTTGCAGGAAAAATCTCATACCCAAGAGACTTTAAAGGGATTCTTGAGATGAGCTCAAAACGAGTTCGGCTTAAGGATCAAGAAAATTAGAAGCGACAACGGGACGGAGTTCAAGAACTCACAAATCGAAGGCTTCCTTGAGGAGGAGGGCATCAAGCACGAGTTCTCTTCTCCCTACACACCACAACAAAATGGTGTAGTAGAGAGGAAGAATAGAACTCTATTGGACATGGCAAGAACCATGCTTGATGAGTACAAGACTTCAGATCGGTTTTGGGCCGAGGTGGTCAACACCGCCTGCTACGCCATCAACCGGTTGTATCTACACCGAATCCTCAAGAAGACATCATATGAACTCCTAACCGGTAAAAGCCCAATATTTCATATTTTAGAGTCTTTGATAGCAAATGCTTTATACTTGTTAAAAGAGGTAGAAAATCTAAATTTGCTCCTAAGACTGTAGAAGGCTTTTTACTAGGATATGATTCAAACACAAGGGCATATAGAGTCTTTAACAAGTCCTCTGGACAAGTTGAAGTTTCTTGTGACGTTGTGTTTGATGAAACTAACGGCTCTCAAGTAGAGCAAGTTGATCTTGATGAGATAGGTGATGAAGAGGCTCCATGCATCGCGCTAAGGAACATGTCCATTGGGGATGTGTGTCCTAAGGAATCCGAAGAGCCTCCAAATGCACAAGATCAACCATCCTCCTCCACGCAAGCATCTCCACCAACTCAAGATGAGGATGAGGTTCAAGTTGTTGAAGTAGAAGTTCAAAGAGATGAGCCACCTCAAGATGACGACAATGATCAAGGGGGAGATGCAAATGATCAAGACAAGGAGGATGAAGAAGCAAGACCGCCACACCCAAGAGTCCACCAAGCAATCCAACGAGATCACCCCGTCGACACCATCCTCGGCGACATTCATAAGGGGGTAACCACTAGATCTCGTGTTGCACATTTTTGTGACATTACTCTTTTGTTTCCTCTATTGAGCCACATAGGGTAGAGGAAGCACTTCAAGATTCGGATTGGGTGGTGGCTGAAAGTTGCCTAGAGGGGGGGTGAATAGGGCGAATCTGAAATTTACAAACTTAATCACAACTACAAGCCGGGTTAGCGTTAGAAATATAGACGAGTCCGAGAGAGAGGGTGCAAAACAAATCGCAAGCGAATAAAGAGTGTGACACGTGGATTTGTTTTACCGAGGTTCGGTTCTTGCAAACCTACTCCCCGTTGAGGTGGTCACAAAGACCGGGTCTCTTTCAACCCTTTCCCTCCCTCAAACGGTCCCTCGGACCGAGTGAGCTTCTCTTCTCAAATCAATTGGGAACCAAACTTCCCGCAAGGACCACCACACAATTGATGTCTCTTGCCTTGTTTACAATTGAGATGATCGCAAGAACGAATGACAAAAAGAAGCAATCCAAGCGCAAGAGCTCAAACGAACACAACAAATCTCTCTCACTTAACACTAAAGCTTTTGTGGAATTGGGAGAGGATTTGATCACTTTGGGTGTGTCTAGAATTGAATGCTAGAGCTCTTGTAAGTAGTTGGAAGGTGGAAAAACTTGGATGACTTGAATGTGGGTGGTTGGGGGTATTTATAGCCCCAACCACCAAACTAGCCGTTTGGTGGAGGCTGCTGTCGCATGGCACACCGGACAGTCCGGTGCGCCACCGGATAGTGTCCGGTGCGCCAGCCACGTCACCAGGCTGTTGGGTTCCGACAGTTGGAGCTCTGACTTGTGGGCCCGCCTGGCTGTCCGGTGGTGCACCGGACAAGTCCTATAGACTGTCCGGTGTGCCACCCGCGCGTGCACTGCTCCTCTGCGCGCGCAGGCGCGCATTTAATGCGTTGTAGTCGACCGTTGGCGCGAAGTAGTCGTTGCTCCGCTGGCTCACCGGACATGTTCGGTGAATTATAGCGGAGCGAAATCCCGAAGCTGGCGAGTTCAGAACCGCTCTCCTCTGGGGCACCGGACACTGTCCGGTGGTGCACCGGACAGTCCGGTGAATTATAGCGGAGCCCTCTGAAAATTCCCGAAGGTGAAGAGTTGGGCGTCGAGTTCCCTGGTGCACCGGACACTGTCCGGTGGCGCACCAGACAGTCCGGTGCGCCAGACCAGGCAGCCTTCGGTTATCCCTTGCTCTCTTTGTTGAACCCATTTCTTGGTCTTTTTATTGGCTTAGTGTGAACCTTTGGCACCTGTATAACTTATAGACTAGAGCAAGCTAGTTAGTCCAATTATTTGTGTTGGGCAATTCAACCACCAAAATCCATTAGGAAATAGGTGTAAGCCTAATTCCCTTTCAATCTCCCCCTTTTTGGTGATTGATGCCAACACAAACCAAAGCAAGTATAGAAGTGCATAATTGAACTAGTTTGCATAAAGTAAGTGCAAAGGTTACTTGAAATTGAGCCAATATAAATACTTATAGGATATGCATGGATTGTTTCTTTAATTTTAACATTTTGGACCACGCTTGCACCACTTGTTTTATTTTTGCAAATTCTTTTGTAAATCCTTTTCAAAGTCCTTTTGCAAATAGTCAAAAGGTAAATGAATAAGATTTTGAGAAGCATTTTCAAGATTTGAAATTTTCTCCCCCTGTTTCAAATGCTTTTCCTTTGACTAAACAAAACACCCTCTCAATGAAATCATCCTCTTAGTGTTCAAGAGGGTTTTAAGATACTACCGTTGAAAATACTACTCTCTCCCCCTTTTGAACACAATGAGATACCAATTTGAAAATCATACCAATTGAAAAACTCTTTTGTAAAATTAGTGGTGGTGCGGTCCTTTTGCTTTGGGCTAATACTTTCTCCCCCTTTGGCATGAATCGCCAAAAACGGATACTTTGAGTGAAATAGAAGCCCTTTCCTAGCTACTTTCTCCCCTTTGGCAAATAAAACATGAGTGAAGATTATACCAAAGACGGAGAGTTGTCCGGAGCTACGGCGAAGGATTAGTTTACGGAGTGGAAGCCTTTGTCTTCGCCGAAGACTCCAATTTCCTTTCAATACACCTATGACTTGGTTTGAAATTCACTTGAAAAACACATTAGTCATAGCATATGAAAGAGACATGATCAAAGGTATATAAATGAGCTATGTATGCAAGATATCAAAAGAAGTTCCTAGAATCAAGAATATTTAGCTCATGCCTAAGTTTGTTAAAAGATTGTTCATCTAGTGGCTTGGTAAAGATATCGGCTAATTGATCTTTAGTGTTAATATAAGCAATCTCGATATCTCCCTTTTGTTGGTGATCCCTTAGAAAATGATACCGAATGACTATGTGTTTAGTGCGGCTATGCTCAACGGGATTATCCGCCATGCAGATTGCACTCTCATTATCACATAGAAGAGGAACTTTGGTTAATTTGTAACCATAGTCCCTAAGGGTTTGCCTCATCCAAAGTAGTTGTGCGCAACAATGGCCTGCGGCAATATACTCGGCTTCAGCGGTAGAAAGAGCTACGGAATTTTGCTTCTTTGAAGCCCAAGACACTAAGGATCTTCCCAAGAACTGGCAAGTCCCCGATGTGGTCTTTCTATTAATTTTACACCCTGCCCAATCGACATCCGAATACCCAATTAAATCAAATGTGGATCCCCTAGGATACCAAAGCCCAAACTTAGGAGTATAAACTAAATATCTCAAGATTCGTTTTACGGCCGTAAGGTGAGCTTCCTTAGGGTCGGCTTGGAATCTTGCACACATGCATACGAAAAGCATAATGTCCGGTCGAGATGCACATAAATAGAGTAAAGAGCCTATTATCGACCGGTATACCTTTTGATCTACGGATTTACCTTCCGCGTCGAGGTCGAGATGCCCATTGGTTCCCATGGGTGTCTTGGTGGGATTGGCATCCTTCATCCCAAACTTGTTTAGAATGTCTTCAGTATACTTTGTTTGGCTAATGAAGGTGCCCTCTTGGAGTTGCTTCACTTGAAATCCTAAGAAATACTTCAACTCCCCCATCATAGACATCTCGAATTTTTGTGTCATGATCCTACTAAACTCTTCACATGTAGATTCTTTAGTAGACCCAAATATAATATCATCAACATAAATTTGGCATACAAATAAATCATTTTCAAGTGTTTTGGTAAAGAGTGTAGGATCGGCTTTTCCGACTTTGAATCCATTAGTGATAAGGAAATATCTAAGGCATTCATACCATGCTCTTGGGGCTTGCTTGAGCCCATAAAGTGCCTTAGAGAGCTTATATACATGGTTAGGGTACTCACTATCTTCAAAGTCGGGAGGTTGCTCAACATAGACCTCTTCCTTGATCGGTCCATTGAGGAAGGCACTTTTCACGTCCATTTGGTAAAGCTTGAAGCCATGGTAAGTAGCATATGCTAATAATATACGAATTGACTCAAGCCTAGCTACGGGTGCATAGGTTTCACCGAAATCCAAACCTTCGACTTGTGAATATCCTTTGGCCACAAGTCGTGCTTTGTTCCTTGTCACCACACCATGCTTGTCTTGCTTGTTGCGGAAGACCCATTTGGTTCCTACAACATTTTGATTAGGACGTGGAACCAAATGCCATACCTCATTCCTGGTGAAGTTGTTGAGCTCCTCTTGCATCACCACCATCCAATCCGAATCTTGTAGTGCTTCCTCTACCCTGTGTGGCTCAATAGAGGAAACAAAAGAGTAATGCTCACAAAAATGTGCAACACGAGATCTAGTGGTTACCCCCTTATGAATGTCGCCGAGGATGGTGCCGACGGGGTGATCTCGTTGGATTGCTTGGTGGACTCTTGGGTGTGGCGGTCTTGGTTCTTCATCCTCCTTGTCTTGATCATTTGCATCTCCCCCTTGATCATTGTCGTCATCTTGAGGTGGCTCATCCTCTTGATTTTGTCCTTCATCAACTTGAGCCTCATCCTCATTTTGAGTTGGTGGAGATGCTTGCGTGGAGGAGGATGGTTGATCTTGTGCATTTGGAGGCTCTTCGGATTCCTTAGGGCACACATCCCCAATGGACATGTTCCTTAGCGCGATGCACGAAGCCTCTTCATCACCTATCTCATCAAGATCAACTTGCTCTACTTGAGAGCTGTTAGTCTCATCAAACACAACGTCACATGAAACTTCAACTAGCCCTGAGGACTTGTTAAAGACTCTATATGCCCTTGTGTTTGAATCATATCCTAGTAAAAAGCCTTCTACAGTCTTAGGAGCAAATTTGGATTTTCTACCTCTTTTAACAAGAATAAAGCATTTGCTACCAAAGACTCTAAAATATGAAATATTGGGCTTTTTACCGGTAAGGAGTTCATATGATGTCTTCTTGAGGATTCGGTGTAGATACAACCGGTTGATGGCGTAGCAGGCGGTGTTGACTGCTATTGGGGCGAAGGCAAAGACACCACCCTTCGCTCGAGGCCTTCGCCGTACTCGTTGGTCCGGCGGAGATAAAACGGGCAGTTCCACCCTTCGCTCGATACGGCATCAGACGAAGGCCTGCGACGAGGTCATTCCACCGTGCGGCCTCGACCAGCTCGGAGGCCCACGTGCGATCCGGCCCATTGTAACGGCCCCTGCGTGTTACGTTCCTAATTTGTAAAGGCATTCCTGTAATTACAGTCTGTAACCTTGCTTTAAGGGAATATTCCGGGGATAACCTAGGTGTCTGAGGGCACATGTGTCCTTAGCACAAGGCGCTGGGCGCTCAGATACCTATAAATACCCCCGCACAGTGCCCGTGAGAGGCCAGATTAACAGAGCTATTGCCATCTCGAGCGAGAACCCTGTTTGCGTTACTACTCACCCCCGTTGGATCCCCTTGCACCAGAGAGCAAGTTCCAACAACTGTCTCGGCCCAAAACCGATCCGAAGTCTTGTACTCATCAAGCATGGTTCTTTCCATGTCCAATAGAGTTCTATTCTTCCTCTCCACTACACCATTTTGTTGTGGGGTGTAGGGAGAAGAGAACTCATGCTTGATGCCCTCCTCCTCAAGGAAGCCTTCAATTTGAGAGTTTTTGAACTCCGTCCCGTTGTCGCTTCTAATTTTCTTGATCCTTAAGCCGAACTCGTTTTGAGCTCGTCTCAAGAATCCCTTTAAAGTATCTTGGGTATGAGATTTTTCCTGCAAAAAGAACACCCAAGTGAAGCGAGAATAATCATCCACAATAACTAGACAGTACTTACTCCCGCCGATGCTTATGTAAGCAATCGGGCCGAATAGGTCCATGTGTAGGAGCTCCAGTGGCCTGTCAGTCGTTATTAGGGGTGGAAATTTGGCTCGGGCTCGACGAGCCGGCTCGAGCTCGGTGAGGCTCGGCTCGGCTCGAGCCGGCTCGCGAGCCAAAACGAGCCCGAGCCGAGCCTGATTTTGTAGCTCGCCAGAACTGCGAGCCGAGCCGAGCCGGCTCGGTCCAGCTCGCGAGCCGGCTCGCGAGCCGAGCTAACAACGTCAAGTATACTATTATACCATATTATTGTTATGTTTTGAACTATTTTATTGAATTTCTTGAACTTGATATGTGATACACTTATATTGTAGTCTAAAAATATATTATACATAATTTTTTTTATCTTATATATAATAAAAAATATATAATTTATACTCTAAACGTGATTTAGTGTGAGGCTCGCGAGCTGACTCGAGCCGGCTCGCGAGCCGTTACCGAGCCGAGCCGAGCCTCTAGGTCGGGCTCGCAAAATGACCGAGCCGAGCCTGGCTCGGCTCGCAGCTGCACCGAGCCACGTCGAGCCGAGCCGAGCCGAGCTCGGCTCGGCTCGTTTCCAGCCCTAGTCGTTATGATGTTCTTATGTGGATGATGAGTCCCAACTTGCTTCCCTGCTTGGCATGCGCTACAAATCCTGTCTTTCTCAAAATGAACATTTGTTAATCCTAAAATGTGCTCTCCCTTTAGAAGCTTATGAAGATTCTTCATCCCAACATGGGCTAGTCGGCGATGCCAGAGCCAACCCATATTAGTCTTAGCAATTAAGCAAGTGTCGAGTTCAGCTCTATCAAAATCCACCAAGTATAGCTGACCCTCTAACACTCCCTTAAATGCTACTGAATCATCACTTCTTCTAAAGACAGTGACACCTATATCAGTGAAAAGACAGTTGTAGCCCATTTGACATAATTGTGAAACGGAAAGCAAATTGTAATCTAAAGAATCTACAAGAAAAACATTGGAAATGGAATGGTCAGGTGAAATAGCAATTTTACCCAAACCTTTGACCAAACCTTGGTTTCCATCCCCGAATGTGATAGCTCGTTGGGAATCTTGGTTTTTCTTGTAGGAGGAGAACATTTTCTTCTCCCCTGTCATGTGGTTTGTGCACCCGCTATCGATGATCCAACTTGAGCCACCGGATGCATAAACCTATAAAACAAGTTTAGTTCTTGACTTTAGGTGCCCAAATGGTTTTGGGTCCTTTGGCATTAGACACAAGAACTTTGGGTACCCAAACACAAGTCTTTGACCCCTTGTGCTTGCCCCCAACATATTTGGCAACTACCTTGGTGGATTTGTTAGTTAACACATACGAGGCATCAAAAGTTTTAAATGAAATGCTATGGTCATTTGATGCACTAGGAGTTTTCTTCTTAGGCAACTTAGCACGGGTTGGTTGCCTAGAACTAGATGTCTCACCCTTATACATAAAAGCATGGTTAGAGCCAGAGTGAGACTTCCTAGAGTGAATTCTCCTAATTTTGCTCTCAGGATAACCGGCAGGGTACAAAATATAACCCTCGTTATCCTGAGGCATGGGAGCCTTGCCCTTAACAAAGTTGGACAATTTCTTAGGAGGGGCATTAAGTTTGACATTTCCTCCCTGTTGGAAGCCAATGCCATCCTTAATGTCAGGGCGTCTCCCATTATAAAGCATACTACGAGCAAATTTAAGTTTTTCATTTTCAAGTTCATGCTCGGCAATTTTAGCATCTAATTTTGCTATATGATCATTTTGTTGTTTAATTAATACCATATGATCATGAATAGCATTGATATCAACATCTCTACATCTAGTGCAAATAGAAGTATGTTCAACGGTAGATGTAGAGGGTTTGCTAGATTTTAATTCTACAACCTTAGCATGCAATATATCATTTTTACTTCTAAGGTCGAAAATGGAAGCATTGCAAACATCTAATTCTTTAGCCTTAGCAAGCAATTTTTCATTTTCATTTCTAAGGCTAGCAAGAGAAATGTTCAATTCTTCAATCTTAGCAAGCAAATCAACATTATCATTTCTAGGATTGGGAATTGAAACATTACAAGCATTTGAATCAACCTTAGCAATAAGTTTAGCATTGTCATTTCTAAGGTTGTCAATAGTCTCATGGCAAGTGCTTAGCTCACTAGATAGTTTTTCACATTTTTCTACTTCTAGAGCGTAAGCATTTTTAATCTTAACATGCTTTTTGTTTTCTTTAATAAGGAAGTCCTCTTGGGAGTCCAAGAGATCATCCTTTTCATGAATACCACTAATCAATTCATTTAATTTTTCCTTTTGTTGCATGTTTAGGTTGGCAAAAAGGGTACGCAAATTATCCTCCTCATCACTAGCATTATCATCACTAGAGGACTCATATTTAGTGGAGGATTTGGATTTAACCTTCTTCTTTTTGCCATCCTTTGCCATGAGGCACTTGTGGCCGACGTTGGGGAAGAGAAGTCCCTTGGTGACGGTGATGTTTGCGGCGTCCTCGTCAGAGGAGGAGTCGGTGGAGCTCTCGTCGGAGTCCCATTCCCGGCAAACATGGGCATTGCCGCCCTTCTTCTTGTAGTACTTCTTCTTCTCCTTTCTTCTCCCCTTCTTGTCGTCGCCCCTATCACTGTCACTAGAAATAGGACATTTTGCTATAAAGTGACCGGGCTTACCACACTTGTAGCACACTTTCTTGGAGCGGGGCTTGTAATCCTTCCCCCTCCTTTGTTTGAGGATTTGGCGGAAGCTCTTGATGACAAGCGCCATCTCCTCATTGTCGAGCTTTGAGGCGTCGATTGGTTGTCTACTTGATGTAGACTCCTCCTTCTTCTCCTCCGTCACCTTGAATGCGACCGGTTGTGCTTCGGACGTGGAGGGGTCATCAAGCTCGTTGATCTTCTTTGAGCCTTTGATCATGAACTCAAAGCTCACAAAATTCCCGATTACTTCCTCGGGAGTCATTAGTGTATATCTAAGATTGCCACGAATTAATTGGACTTGAGTAGGGTTAAGGAAAACAAGTGATCTTAGAATAACCTTAACCATTTTGTGGTCATCCCATTTCTTGCTCCCGAGGTTGCGCACTTGATTCACCAAGCTTTTGAGCCGGTTGTACATGTCTTGTGGCTCCTCCCCTTGGCGAAGACGGAAGCGACCGAGCTCTCCCTCGATCGTCTCCCGCTTGGTGATCTTGGTTAGCTCATCTCCTTCGTGCGCGGTCTTGAGCACGTCCCAAACTTCCTTGGCGCTCTTTAATCCTTGCACCTTGTTATACTCCTCTCGACTTAGAGAGGCGAGGAGTATAGTTGTGGCTTGGGAGTTGAAGTGCTCGATTTGGGCCACTTCGTCCTCATCATAATCCTCATCCCCTACGGATGGTACCTGTGCTCCAAACTCAACAACATTCCATATACTTTTGTGGAGTGAGGTTAGGTGAAATTTCATCAAATCATTCCACCTAGCATAATCTTCACCGTCAAAGGTTGGCGTTTGCCTAATGGAACGGAAAGTAATGGAGTATGTCTAGGAATGCGAGGGTAGCGTAGGGGGATCTTACTAAACTTCTTGTGCTCATGGCGCTTAGAAGTAATGGATGGCGCGTCGGAGCCGGAGGTGGAAGGTGATGAAGTATCGGTCTCGTAGTAGACCACCTTCCTCATCTTCTTTGTCTTGTATCCACTCCGATGCGACTTGTGGGAAGACGATTTCTTCTCCTTCCCCTTCCCCTTGTTGCGGGACTCTTCCGATGAAGCTTTCCCGTGGCTTGTAGCGGGCTTCTCACCGGTCACCATCTCCTTCTTGGCGTGATCTCCCGACATCACTTCGAGCAGTTAGGCTCTAATGAAGCACCGGGCTCCGATACCAATTGAAAGTCGCCTAGAGGGGGGTGAATAGGGCGAATCTGAAATTTACAAACTTAATCACAACTACAAGTCGGGTTAGCGTTAGAAATATAGACGAGTCCGAGAGAGAGGGTGCAAAACAAATCGCAAGCGAATAAAGAGTGTGACACGTGGATTTGTTTTACCGAGGTTCGGTTCTCGTAAACCTACTCCCCGTTGAGGTGGTCACAAAGACCGGGTCTCTTTCAACCCTTTCCCTCCCTCAAACAGTCCCTCGGACCGAGTGAGCTTCTCTTCTCAAATCAATTGGGAACCAAACTTCCCGCAAGGACCACCACACAATTGGTGTCTCTTGCCTTGTTTACAATTGAGATGATCGCAAGAACGAATGAGAAAAAGAAGCAATCCAAGCGCAAGAGCTCAAAAGAACACAACAAATCTCTCCCACTTAACACTAAAGCTTTTGTGGAATTGGGAGAAGATTTGATCACTTTGGGTGTGTCTAGAATTGAATGCTAGAGCTCTTGTAAGTAGTTGGAAGGTGGAAAAACTTGGATGACTTGAATGTGGGTGGTTGGGGGTATTTATAGCCCCAACCACCAAACTAGCCGTTTGGTGGAGGCTGCTGTCGCATGGCGCACCGGACAGTTCGGTGCGCCACCGGACAGTGTCCGATGCGCCAGCCACGTCACCAGGCCGTTGGGTTCCGACCGTTGGAGCTCTGACTTGTGGGCCCGCCTAGCTGTCCGGTGGTGCACCGGACAAGTCCTGTAGACTGTCCGGTGTGCCACCCGCACGTGCACTGCTCCTCTGCGCGCGCAGGCACGCATTTAATGCGTTGCAGTCGACCATTGGCGCGAAGTAGTCGTTGCTCCGCTGGCTCACCGGACAGTCCGGTGTGCACCGGACATGTCCGGTGAATTATAGCGGAGCGAAATCCCGAAGCTGGCGAGTTCAGAGCCGCTCTCCCTTGGGGCACCGGACACTGTCCGGTGGTGCACCGGACAGTCCGGTGAATTATAGCGGAGCCCTCTGAAAATTCCCGAAGGTGAAGAGTTGGGCGTCGAGTTCCCTGGTGCACCGGACACTGTCCGGTGGCGCACCGGACAGTCCGGTGCGCCAGACCAGGGCAGCCTTCGGTTATCCCTTGCTCTCTTTGTTGAACCAATTTCTTGGTCTTTTTATTGGCTTAGTGTGAACCTTTGGCACATGTATAACTTATAGACTAGAGCAAGCTAGTTAGTCCAATTATTTATGTTGGGCAATTCAACCACCAAAATCAATTAGGAAATAGGTGTAAGCCTAATTCCCTTTCAGTGGCGATGCAAGAGGAGGTCAACAACTTCATTAGGAACGAGGTATGGCATTTAGTTCCACGTCCTAATCAAAATGTTGTAGGAACCAAGTGGGTTTTCCACAACAAGCAAGATGAGCATGGTGTGGTGACAAGGAACAAAGCTCGACTTGTGGCCAAGGGATACTCCCAAGTCGAAGGTTTGAATTTCGGTGAAACCTATGCACCCGTAGCTAGGCTTGAGTCAATTCGTATACTATTAGCCTATGCTACTTACCATGGCTTCAAGCTTTATCAAATGGACGTGAAGAGTGCTTTCCTCAATGGACCAATCAAAGAAGAGGTCTATGTTGAGCAACCTCCCGGCTTTGAGGATAGTGAGTATCCTAACCATGTTTATAAACTCTCCAAGGCGCTTTATGGGCTCAAGCAAGCCCCAAGAGCATGGTATGAACGCCTTAGAGATTTCCTTATCACTAATGGATTCAAAGTCGGAAAGGCTGATCCTACACTCTTTACCAAAACACTTGAAAATGATTTGTTTGTATGCCAAATTTATGTTGATGATATTATATTTGGGTCTACTAACGAATCTACATGTGAAGAGTTTAGTAGGATCATGACACAGAAGTTCGAGATGTCTATGATGGGGGAGTTGAAGTACTTCTTAGGATTTCAAGTGAAGCAACTCCAAGAGGGCACCTTCATTAGCCAAACAAAGTATACTCAAGATATTCTAAGATGGTTTGGGATGAAGGATGCCAAACCCATCAAGACACCCATGGGAACCAATGGGCATCTCGACCTCGACACGGAAGGTAAATCCGTCGATCAAAAGGTATATCGGTCGATGATTGGGTCTTTACTCTATTTATGTGCATCTCGACCGGATATTATGCTTTCTGTATGCATGTGTGCAAGATTCCAAGCCGACCCTAAGGAAGCTCACCTTACGACCGTAAAACGGATCTTGAGATATTTAGTTTATACTCCTAAGTTTGGGCTTTGGTATCCTAGGGGATCCACATTTGATTTAATTGGTTATTTGGATGCCGATTGGGCGGGGTGTAAAATTAACAGAAAGAGCACATCGGGGACTTGCCAGTTCTTGGGAAGATCCTTGGTGTCTTGGGCTTCAAAGAAGCAAAATTCCGTAGCTCTTTCTACCGCCGAAGCCGAGTATATTGCTGCAGGACATTGTTGCACACAATTACTTTGGATGAGGCAAACCCTTAGGGACTACGGTTACAAATTAACCAAAGTTCCTCTTCTATGTGATAATGAGAGTGCAATTCGCATGGCGGATAATCCCGTAGAGCATAGCCGCACTAAACACATAGCCATTCGGTATCACTTCTTAAGGGATCACCAACAAAAGGAAGATATCGAGATTGCATATATTAACACTAAGGAACAATTAGCCGATATCTTTACCAAGCCCCTTGATGAACAAACTTTTAACAAACTTAGGCATGAGCTAAATATTCTTGATTCTAGGAACTTCTTTTATTGATTTGCACACATAGTTCATTCATATACCTTTGATCATGTCTCTTTCATGTGCTATGACCAGTGTGTTTTCAAGTGAATTTCAAACCAAGTCATAGGTATATTGAAAGGAAATTGGAGTCTTCGGCGAAGACAAAGGCTTCCACTCCACTCCATAACTCATCCTTCGTCGTCGCTCCGAGCACCTCTCTGTCTTTGGTATAATCTTCACTCATGTTTTATTTGCCAAGGAGAGAAAGTAGTTTTCCACGGGCTTATATCTCACTCAAAGTATCCGTTTTTGGCGATTCATGCCAAAGGGGGAGAAAGTATTAGCCCAAAGCTAAAGGACCGCACCACCACCTAATTTTAAAACTAATGATTTTCAAATTAGTATCTTACTGTGTTCAAAAGGGGGAGAAAGTAGTGTTTTCAAATTGATATCTTAAAATCCTCTTGAACACTAAGAGGAGGATTTCTTTGAGGGGGAGTTTTGTTTAGTCAAAGGAAAAGCATTTGAAACAGGGGGAGAAAATTTAAAAATCTTGAAAATGCTTCTCAAAATCTTATTCATTTACCTTTGACTATTTGCAAAAGGACTTTGAAAAGAATTTACAAAAGAATTTGCAAAAACAAAACATGTGGTGCAAGCGTGGTCCAAAATGTTAAAAATAAAGAAACAATCCATGCGTATCTTATAAGTATTTATATTGGCTCAATTCCAAGTAACCTTTGCACTTACAATTATGCAAACTAGTTCAATTATGCACTTCTATATTTGCTTTGGTTTGTGTTGGCATCAATCACCAAAAAGGGGGAGATTGAAAGGGAATTAGGCTTACACCTATTTCCTAATTGATTTTGGTGGTTGAATTGCCCAACACAAATAATTGGACTAACTAGTTTGCTCTAGTATATAAGTTATACAGGTGCCAAAGGTTCACACTAAGCCAATAAAAAGACCAAGAAAAGGGTTCAAACAAAGAGAGCAAGGGACAACCGAAGGCTGCCCTGGTCTGGCGCACCGGACTGTCCGGTGTGCCACCGGACAGTGTCCGGTGCACCAAGGGACTCCAAGGTGAACTCCTCACCTTCGAGAATTCTTAGAGGCGCTTCGTTATAATTCACCGGACTGTCCGGTGCACCACTGGACAGTGTCCGGTGCCCCAAGGGAGAGCGACTCTGAATTCACCAGCTTCGGATTTCCGCTCCGCTAAAATTCACCGGACTGTCCGGTGAGCCAGCGGAGCAACGACTACTTCGCGTGCAACGGTCGACTGCAACGCATTAAATGTGCGCCTGCACGCGCAGAGGACAGAGCACGCGCGGGTGGCACACCGGACAGTCTACAGGACTTGTCCGGTGCGCCACCGGATAGCCAGGCAGGCCCACAAGACAGAGCTCCAATGGTCGGAACCCAACAGCCAGGTGACGTGGCTGGCGCACCGCACAGTGTCCGGTGGCGCACCGGACTGTCCGGTGCGCCATGCGACAGCAACCTCCACCAAACGGCTAGTTTGGTGGTTGGGGCTATAAATACCCCAACCACCCCCACATTCAAGTCATCCAAGTTTTCCATCTTCCAACTACATACAAGAGCTCTAGCATTCAATTCTAGACACACCCAAGTGATCAAATCCTCTCTCAATTCCACACAAAGCTTTAGTGATTAGTGAGAGAGATTTGCTTGTGTTCTTTCGAGCTCTTGCGCTTGGATTGCTTCTTTCTTTCGTTCTTACTTGCGAACAACTCAATTGTAACCGAGGCAAGAGACACCAATTGTGTGGTGGTCCTTGCGGGGAAGTTTGTTCCCGTTTGATTGAGAAGAAGAAGCTCACTCGGTTAGAGGGACCGTTTGAGAGAGGGAAAGGGTTGAAAGAGACTCGGTCTTTATGACCACCTCAACGGGGAGTAGGTTTGAGAGAACCGAACCTCGGTAAAACAAATCCTTGTGTCACACTCCTTATTCACTTGCGATTTGTTTTGCGCCCTCTCCCGGACTCGTTCATAGTTCTAACGCTAACCCGGCTTGTAGTTGTGATTAAGTTTGTAAATTTTAGATCCGCCCTATTCACCCCCCCCCCTCTAGGCGACTTTCACCAACAGACCTCTTTCTCACTACGAGCCACAACCCACTGCTCTCAAAGCGACGAACAACAAGGAGACGCTCCTCAACAAGGTGTCACAAATTGAGGCAGTCGATCTTAATGAGGATGAGATAGCGCTTGTGATCGAGTGCTTCAAGACTTCTTTAAAGGGACGCAAGTACTACCCCAACAAGAACAAATCAAGGGAAAAGTGTTCATGCTTCAAGTGCGGTAAGTCCAATCATTTTATTGCTCAATGTCTCGATGAAAATGACCAGGACCAAGACAAGAAAGGGAAGAAGGAATATAATAAATTCTATTGAAAGGTTTGCTTGTAATTTATCTACTTGTCATGCTTCTATTTTGAGCCTTAAAATGATAATGATGATTTAAATGCTAGAGTAGAAAAGTTCAATGCCTCTAGTTCTTTGGAGCATGTTTCAATCTGTACTAGATGTAAAGATCATGCTTTTGATGCTTGTATTGATCATGCTTCTACCATTGCAAAGTTGATTGATAAAACTGCTCAATTTAATGTTCAACTTAAAACTTGCAAAAGTGAGGTAGAAAAAGGTGAAATTTGCTGGGGATGCCTTCACCATTGGTAGACATCCATCCGTTAAGGATGGATTTCGTTTCTATGGGGGAGCCAAGAACATAAAGATCCATACGGGCCCCAACTTCACTAAGGAGAAAGGGAAAGCACCTATGACTAGTAGCTCGCATTCTTTTCATGATAAGAAGAACCATGCTTTCATTTATACTCATGTGAAGAATGCTAAGAGTGCTCATAATGGTACTTGTAGTTATCATCATATTTTACCTATACGTCATGATTTATCATTCTATTTTACCTATTTGTCATGATGTTGTTTTTACTCCTCATACTATGATTGCTCCATCAGGTAGTTGGTATGGCTGAAGCCATGGTCTGGCTAACAAGTAAACTCTCTTCACCCTTGCTATATGAAAGCGGAAGCAGGGTAACAATCAATAGGAGAGCATTTACTAGACTCGCCCACAAGATCAATCCTATCATATGAACACTCCCTACAGAGAAAGGATGCAATGTATGTAAGGCTGTCAAGGCGAATTAGAAGTTTAGAACCAATAGTTTAGAACTCCCATGGGAATCAAGTGAAAAGGGAGAGCTGGGAGGTCATGACATTTAATTGATCCTTGATCTTGTATTTTTTTCTTTACCTCTGTGTTCAACAATTGATGAGTAGCAAGAGAATTTAAGGTGTTATGACACTATGTCCCAAATCTCTTAAACTCTCTATGTACCGGTTCCTTTCGTACCCAGGTTCGACACACCGATCACCTACGCCATACTCTCTCTCTAAATCTCTTTTTTTGGTACTTTGTGTATCCAGTGTCTGTCTACGATGATAATATCATCACGATATGCTCTTCAAAAAGTTTATCTAACATATGCGACAGTGTGACTCACTTTCCATCTTTCTTAAAACAACAACAACATGCAATAAAACACCTATTACCTTGTGTAAATGTCTTGTTGACCTTTATGTACATGATCGTTATCTTATCGTACTAGCATTTATTTTGAGTTTTGAAATCCATTTAATCTAGGATTATACTAAACTTAATTTAATGATACATAATATTAAAGAATGAAAAAATTACATTATTTTCTTTCGTTCATTTTTACTAACTACCCTTAGACAACGAATAATTTCTTTATTCCTTATGAGACATACTTATGACCCATACTCATTCAACTTAGAATAACTCGTTTATGATTTTAACACGTGTTGGATCATATTTTCCTTTTCTTATATATGACCTAAACTCACGATCGTAATAACAACCCATCTAGCGACGATACAAAGTTCAATCTATGTCGTGCTTGGGGCAGGGCGAGCAGGCCGCCCGACCTAGGCCTCCACTTCCCATGGGCCCCACCCCTCACAGGCCCACCCAAGCCCCAACATGAATAGTCGGCCTCGGCCATTGCATGTTGCCCGTTGTAATTACATGCGTGTAACGGAGGTAGAAGCCAGTCCATCGCCTAGACACCCACTCGCCCATGTTTCGTCGACCTCTTGATGCAACACAAATATGATAGGGGCCTAGGGCTAGCCGCCGCCGCAGTCTACACTCACACACGCCGAGCCATCGACATGCAGAAACGTGATCGCGGATCGCCGCCTCGTCGACCGATCGGCGATCGTTCCACGTTATCCGATCTCCGTATCTCCATTCTTTACAAGCACTTCAACATTCTCCCTTCTTCGTCCAGGTTCAACACTTCAATGTTCTCCGACTCTCTGTTCAGGTTGAGCGTTCTCCACTTCTCCACCAGGCAAATCAACCTTCTTCATTGATGACTAGGTGAGTGCCCGTGCATTGCAACAGGAACATATAATATCATGATAACTTATATACAAAACATGTGTTATACTCTTATGAGAAAAGGTTTCATAATCCATTTATGATCGTGGTCGTACATAAATTTTAGTATTTTAATCTAGCTATTTCACCACTACATTGCAACCATCGGTATCATGCAGACTTCAATATATGCCACGGTTTGCATGATCTAATCATTGGAGAGCACGTCCCACACCTGTCGGAAGAAGTTCCCTCGTACATCGTCAGTCATGAGGCACACACCACCATACGTGCTTGCTTAAACAAAAAGGCAAATGCGCGTGTTTGCGAAGAGAATTAAAGGCAGACCGGCACAAAAGCTACCCCGACGTCGGCGAGGATATGAACTGGTCATTGTTGTCGGTCATCCTCTGTGTCAGCTTCGGTGCCGAGATGACACCACAGTCCTTGATATAGTAGTTGTCAAACGCGCGCGACATGGTGAGTACCAATGACTCTTGGCTGGGCTGCTAGACGAAGTGCACCCCGGGCTCATCAGTGATGTAGTACACCTGGCCATTGCACCACCGGATGTGCTACTCCTCTACATACATCATGTTTGAGGACACTCACACAACGTCAGCAACAGTTGTCGTCCCAACGCAGAAGAATTCATGGCCGGTCAGTAGCGACTTACGTGGAAGGTTGGGCTTCAGGTGGACGATGAGCTGGATGGCGTGATGACGCAGTCGTCGGATGCGGTGCTCAGAACAACCCGAGAGTCGTCGACGTTGGCGACGACCATGAGGTCCCCTTGCTTGACGATGGACAGTGCGGTGCAGCCGCTCTGGATCGTGTCCAAGCGGCGGCTGCGCCGGAGCTTGTCGTACACAACGGTGCATATGACCACGTGAAAGGGAAATAGGCTTACACCTTTTCCTAAATTGATTTTGGTGGTTGAATTGCCTAACACAAATAATTGGACTAACTAGTTTGCTCTAGGCTATAAGTTTTACAGGTGCCAAAGGTTCACAATAAACCAATAAAAAGACCAAGAAAGGGTTCAAACAAAGAGAGCAAAAGACAACCCAAAGGCACCCTGGTCTGGCGCACTGGACTGTCCAGTGTGCCATCGGACAGTGTCCGGTGCACCAGGGAACTCAACGCTGAACTCCTCACCTTCGAGAAAATGGGAGGCCGCTTCGCTATAATTCACCGGACAGTGTCCGGTGTCACACCGGACTGTCCGGTGTGCCAGCGGAGCAACGGCTACTTCGCGCCAACGGTCGTCTGCAAACGCATTCAATGCGCTACAGACCTACAGTGCGCGCCAGAGTCAGAGCAGTGACAGATGGCGCACCGGACAGTCTACAGGACCTGTCCGGTGCGCCACCGGACAGCCCAAAGGCCCCACCTGTCAGAGCTCCAACGGTCAGAACCCAACGGCCGGCTGACGTGGCTGGCGCACCGGACTGTCCGGTGCGCCATGCGACAGCAGCCTTCCAACGTCCACTTTTGGTGGTTAGGGCTATAAATACCCCAACCACCCCACATTCATTGCATCCAAGTTTTCCACCTTCAACACATTACAAGAGCTATAGCATTCAATTCTAGACACAACCAAAGATATCAAATCCTCTCCCAAGTCCGGAATCACTCCAAATCAAATAGTGACTAGAGAGAGTGACTTTTGTGTTCTTTTGAGCTCTTGCGCTTGGATTGCTTCTTTTCTTTCTCATTCTTTATTGTGATCAAACTCAATTGTAACCAAGGCAAGAGACACCAATTGTGTGGTGGTCCTTGCGGGAACTTTGTGTTCCGTTTGATTGAGAAGAGAAGCTCACTCGGTCTAAGTGACCGTTTGAGAGAGGGAAAAGGTTGAAAGAGACCCGGTCTTTGTGACCACCTCAACGGGGAGTAGGTTTGTAAGAACCGAACCTTGGTAAAATAAATCATCGTGTCTCACTCTTTATTTGCTCACGATTTGTTTTCGCCCTCTCTCTCGGACTCGTTCATATTTCTAACGCTAACCTGGCTTGTAGTTGTGCTTAGTTTATAAATTTCAGATTCGCCCTATTCACCCCCCTCTAGGTGACTTTCAATTGGTATCAAATCTCGGTGCTTCATTAGAGCCTAACCACTCAAAGTGATGTCGGGAGCATCCACCAAGAGGGAGATCATGATCGGCGAGAAGCCCGCCACAAGCCACGGGAAGGCTCCATCCGGGGAGTCCGCCAACAAGGTGAAGGGATCCCCTTCACACGACAAGTCGCGTCGGAGCGGTGACAAGAAGAAGAAGATGAAGAAGGTGGTCTACTACGAGACCGACTCTTCGCCATCCACCTCCGGCTCCGACACGCCGTCCGTAACTTCTAAGCGCCATGAGCGAAGAAGTTTAGTAAGATCCCCCTACGCTACCCTCGCATTTCCAAACGTACTCCTTTACTTTCCATCCCATTAGGCAAACCACCTATGTTTGATGGTGAAGATTATAATATGTGGAGTGATAAAATGAGGCATCATCTAATGAAGCGTCCCCAATCCTCTGGGACTCAAATGTGATACAATTACTAGTCCCAGGAGGCTAGTAAACACATTTATACATCAGATGATTCCAGATCTGCTTAAACGAGACAAACCTATAAAGGTGGCGATCAACTTTAAGAGTTGGTCCACAACTCGGGACATATCATCAGAGTGGGGCTGAAGCAGCCCGATATACGCAGCGAAGCAAATCAGCGGTCCAACAGCCACAAGCAGGGTTGGGAACAGTCGTAACTCTTACCCGATCTCCTTTTTCTGAAAAACAACAAATAAGCAAGGGTGAGTACAAACGTACTCAGCAGCCCACCTTCACCCGCGGAATGGAGAAATCAGATATAATGCATGGAATATGTGGAGCTCAGGATATTTGCAGAAACAGCAATATTTTATGCAGGGTTGTTTTTGAAAAACATTTTGTATTTTGCAAAGCGCATCCTCTCCAAAAGGAGCAGGAAGTTTTTCAATATTAGAACAAAACCCCCTGGACTAAACCATCCAGGTATCTCAGCAGTTCCCACTGGTTTTCATTTTCAAAAACAGCTACTGGACTTCCCGTCCACCATAGCTCACGGCTCAACTGCCGAACCTTTTTAAAACCACTTTTCTCAAACGCACCCTTTTTTCTTTTGAAAATAAAACACTAATTGCCATACCATACCAGACTCGTCCATTCCTGTGGACACAGACTATTCGAATAGGTTTAAACTCTGCGCAGAGGGGTACACTTTACCCACTAGTCTGGCTCTACGATCTCATAGCTAGTGAGACCCGAATCCGAATCTCTTTCTTTCCTCGCACGTCCTAACCTTAACGGTTATACCGGAAGGAGTCAAGCCACTGCCATGTCCAAACCGGACAAAACATTCCCCCTCCTTATCCTCCCGGTGCTCCCCAGCCTTCATAACCCTGGGGTCAGACCGCACGAGTTCAGATTGAGTGACTGCCCACACAGTCTCGAGTGGTTGTACTATTAAAGAGTACAGGTAGTGAAGATGACAAACCAGTCCTTATATGAGGGGACAATCCTTCTGCTCACGCCTAAACCAGCTGAGCCAACACCTTAGGCCCTCCCCTAAACCAGGGAGTCCCTGATTATCCCACTCACAAGGTGATAAGGGTGAAAACCCTTCATCATACACATTTTGAAAAGCATTTTCTTTTGAAAACTCACACCTTTTCTCGAATCATTTGGAACATATATATCAGGGATTGATTGCGGCAAGCGGCTGGGTGGCCATAATAACTTGTCTCAAAATCATATCATGCATAAAATAACAGGTTGAGGGTTGTGGTTGAAAAATCATAGGTAATTTATGCATCAAAGGGATCCAGTGAGCTTGCCGTGCTTATTCGGCGAAGGGGGAAGGGGAGCTCGCGGAACTGGCTTCTGGCTCCACCGTCTAGCGTAGACTTGTGGATCTAGCCTCCACGAGACGGCATGAACGCTCCGATAACTATGCAACATGAACAAGCAAACATACAAAGCAGCAAGTATACCAACAAATATTTAGTATAGTGGTCAGAATAGCGATATATGGATGGGTAGAGTCTTGAGTAGAATCTGTGTCATGTGGTGTTGTGATATTACTGGTGGTGGAGCGGAGGTGCTTACCAGGAGGGTGGACTGGAGGCGAAGCGACACTATGCGTGTAGCCGACAGAGCAGAGTAACTGAGTGGGTGGGGTGTTTGCCTTGGCTGAGGGTGTTGAGTGTGTGTGGAGAGGGAGAGGGTAGCTGGGTGTATTTATAGCTGGGTGTATGTGGTGTAGCACAGTGAAGACCATTGTTGGTGAGAATAGTGACGAATGAATCGTCTGACTTAATATGAACAGGAGAGTTAAAGGCAGAATATGGGACAAGAGTATTTTGGGAGTTTTCTGGAATATGGACCATGCTTAAGGGATGACATGGTTGGATAGGGAATAGTTTGATATGAATTTAGAAACAAGAATTATTGGAATCTGAGTTTGGGAGCCTGGTTCGAAGGAATCTCAAAGTTAAGCGTGCTCAACTTGGAGAAACCTGTGATGGGTGACCAGATGGGAAGTTCCCTACTGGAAGGAAAATCACAGTCACCTGAGTTCGTATGACTGGAATATGGGTCTGGCTGGTCTTAGGTGGACTGGACATCATGATGTATGAGTAGTTGAAATCTAGGGTGATCGGCTAATCGATGAATAGTAACAGTGAATAGTAACGATGAATAGTAACGTCAAAAAAAGTTACATAGATATCATCGATGAGCAGTAACGATGATGAATAGTAGCGGTGATGAATAGTAACGCTAGATAGTAACGATGGTGAATAGTGTCAGTGAATAGTAACGGTGAATAGTGATGGTGAACGAACGATGAATAGGAACTATGAACGAACGATGAACGATGAATAGGAACTATGAACGAACGAACGATCGAATGGTCGGACGAACGAACGATCGGAATTTCGGCAGCATATCAGCAGGACAAAGATTATCTGGAAGAACGATGAATAGGGACTATGAACGAACGATGAACGATGAATAGGAACTATGAACGAACGATGAACGATCGAACGAATGAACGATCGGAATTTCGCAGCATAACGGCAGGAAAAAGATTATTTGAATGAACGAACGGACGAACGATCGAATGATCGGACGAATGAACGAACGAACCATGAACGATCGGACGAACGATCGAACGAACGAACGAACGAACGAACGAACGAACAAACTAAGAACAGGGGACGAACGATCGAAGAACGATTGAACGATCCTTGTGCTAGTGTGTGCTTGTGTGGAACATGGAGTGGGTGTGTGTGGGGGGGAAGAGAGTTGCCATGAAATGGCTTGGGGTGGGATGAGAGGAGGCCCTTGCCCCTCTATTTATAGCCATGGTGGGGGGATTAGGGGGAGGGATGAGAGGATTAGTGGGAGGATGAGAGGATTAGTGGGATATTAGCATGTATTTGTCTTGTATAAGTGAGATTAGCTTGTAGAGCTCACCGTATGACACTGGAGGCATACGTATACGTATGAGCATGAGAAAAGTTATGAAGAAAATATTTGTAGGGACTTGAAAATGATTATGAAGGTATTTCTTAGGAAGAAAATACTTGGAGATATGTTGGTGGAATATCTGGGCAATATTTCTAGAAAGAAATTGAAGGGGATTACTCGGGAAATATCTAGGCAGTATTTCTAGAAACAATTTGAGGGGGATTACTGGGGAAATATTTGTAGGATATTTTGAGGATGATTTTAGAGAGAATATAGACCACTATACTTTATTTGTTGATATCAACTCGCAAACAAACATTTTGAAATGAAATTTGAAATTCATTTTGAATTTAGAGCGAGTTTGAGAAATTTTCAAGATTTGAATTTTTGGGATGCTACATCTAACCTCACTCCACACTAGCATTTGGGATGTTGTTGAGATTGGAGTACATGTACCATCACCGGGGGATGAAGACTATGATTTGGACGAGGTCGCCCAAATCCGACACTTCAACTCTCAAGCCACCACTATACTCCTCGCCTCTCTAAGTCGAGAGGAGTATAACAAGGTGCAAGGGTTAAAGAGCGCCAAGGAGATTTGGGACGTACTCAAGACCGCACACGAAGGAGATGAGGTGACCAAAATCACCAAGCGGGAGACGATCGAGGGGGAGCTCGGTCGGTTCCAACTTAACCAAGGCGAGGACCCTCAATCCATGTACAACCACTTGAAGACCTTGGTGAACCAAGTGCGCAACCTCGGGAGCACAAAATGGGATGACCATGAAATGGTCAAGGTTATTCTTAGATCACATGTTTTTCTTAACCCTACGCAAGTTCAATTAATTCGTGGTAATCCTAGATACACACTAATGTCTCCCGAAGAAGTGATAGAAAATTTTGTGAGCTTTGAGTTGATGATCAAAGGCTCAAAGAAAATCGTCGAGCTAGATGACCCCTCCACGCCCGAAGCACAACCGGTCGCATTCAAGGCAACGGAGGAGAAGAAGGAGGAGTCTACATCAAGTAGACAACCCATCGACGCCTCTAAGCTCGACAATGAGGAGATGGCGCTCATCATAAAGAGCTTCCGCCAAATCCTCAAGCAAAGGAGGGGGGAAAGACTACAAGCCCCGCTGCAAGAAAGTTAGCTACAAGTGTGGTAAGCCCGGTCATTTTATTGCAAAATGTCCACTATCTAGTGACAGTGACAGGGGCGACGACAAGAAGGGCAAGAGGAGAGAAAAGAAGAGGTACCACAAGAAGAGGGGAGGCGATGCCCATGTGTGCCGTGAGTGGGACTTTGACGAGAGCTCCACCGACTCCTCCTCCGACGAGGACGCCTCCAACATCGCCGTCACCAAGGGCCTCGTCTTCCCCAACGTCGGCCACAAGTGCCTCATGGCAAAGGACGGCAAAAGGAAGAGGGTAAAATCAAGATCCTCCACTAAATATGCATCCTCTAGTGATGAAGATAACTCTTGTGATGAGGAGGATAATTTGCGCACCCTTTTTGCCAACCTAAACATGGAACAAAAAGAAAAATTGAATGAATTAATTAGTGCTATTCATGAGAAGGATGAACTCTTGGACTCCCAAGAGGACTTCCTAATTAAGGAAAATAAGAAGCATGTTAAGGTTAAAAATGCTTACGCTCTAGAAGTAGAAAAATGTGAAAAACTATCTAATGAGCTAAGCACTTGTCATGACATTATTGCCAACCTTAGAAATGAGAATGCTAAAATAATTGCTAAGGTTGATTCAAATGCTTGTGATGTTTCAATTCCCAATCTTAGAGATGATAATGTTAGTTTACTTCCTAAGATTGAAGATTTGAATATCTCTCTTGTTAGCCTTAGAAATGATAATGAAAAATTAATTGCTAAGGCTAAAGATTTAGATGTTTGCAATGCTTCCATTTCCTATCTTAGAGATAAGCACTACTACAAATCATGCTATATGAGACGGTTAATTTTCAGTTATTAAGACGCTTATGAAGTGTCCAATTTTGATGGAGTCGTAAAAGATGTCCCACATTTAAGATGGTTATAAACCGTCTTAAAAGATATTATATAAGACAGTTTTAAATTTATAACCGTCTGCAAAAGGTATTTGTTTAAGTCATTTTATCCGATAAACCGTCTAAAAAAGGTATTTGTTTAAGTCATTTCGTCCGATAAACCGTCTTGAATTAGGTTTTTTTAAGACACTGCTTTTAAAGAATCGTAGAGAATACAAACATTAAAAGTCATAAAGTATTTATCAAACCGTCTCGAATATCCTACAATAATAGACGATTACAATAGAAAAACCATCTTATTTAGGTGACTAATAATGGACGTTTTAGAAACCGTCTTATTTAGGAGATTGATATTAGATATTTTAGTAACTGTCTTATTAAGATTTAAACGAAATGACTTACACCCGCACTACATTCTTCAATTTATAATCATTTTTTTCAGATATCACGTTATAATAATTTGAAAGAGAAATATACATACACATATATTGAACAACATTATAATTAATATAATATAAATAAGTACCATTGAATATATTATAAATAAGCATTGTCAAATAACGCATACATAAGTGCACTCTAAATCTAAACTAAAATACAACTGTTTGCAATAATGTTAAGCCTAACTTTATATGAATTCAAGTCTCCACACTTTTGCGGCCACCAAATTTGAATTCCATTCTATGTTTTCTTGTACAACAAATAGGAGAAAACTAGACATAGCATGCAAAAAGCTCCAAGCAGCACGTCGATGACCTCGAAGCTGCCCTTGTGCTTCTCCCAGTTCTTGATCAAGGATGTGAAGAGCAAATCTTCTGGTAACTTTAACTACACTGACAAATATAATCAAACATACCACAAATTCATTTCAGACTTTTACATAGTTTTTTAACAGACTTGGTAAATTTTGAAGGATGTATTGAACGTATATTATTCTTAAATTTAGTCAAACAAATTGGTGGTGCATAACTCAAAGTTAATAACTCATGCAACCAACTCAATTTGTGTATAACAAAACTATATTAATACCTACTTACTTGTAAAACTTAGAGAACATTTAGCGCGTGAGGATACAAGAATACCTGAACAATCCTGCAGTAAGTGCAAGTCCAATCCCTAGAAGGCAATGATGGTTATTAAACAAATTACTGTGTGGCATATAAAAGAATGCCAAAACGAAAATACCATTAAAAAGAAATAGTGCCACTTCTAAGGAAGTTGCCTCAAATAAAAAGGATAACTTCTCAATAGTCAAGCTATACCTGCTGCTTGACCCTGGAGGATAAAGATCCATAACCATCTGTGCCCATGAAGATGTAGGAGTCATCCTGCTAAGTTTCTGTAGTTGAAATAGAATCGAACGGCTAAAAATTATAGAATGACGTGGCTCCACGGAATCACAGCTTTGCTCCCCGCTCTTTATATATAGAATAACATACCTGATAACACAGAAGTACATAAAACAGAGTCAGACACTTCCTTGTTTGCATACCAGCATATTATTCCATTAGTGGGGCGAGGATAATCCGGATCGACACCTAGCCCTATGTACTACATGCTGAAACTTGGAGAAAAATCCGGATGCATATGTGATGTCCATCAAATATATGAAAGTAGGATGATATCATTCTAAATTACCATTATATATCTCATAAATAAACATTGTGAAATAGCTTATGCATAAGCGTACTCTATATCCAAACAAAAAATGCAACCATGACCTCAAAGGAAGGGTAGGCACACACCTGGCTGATCGAGTCCATGTGTGCAACGAGGATCTTCAAGGCTCACATCACCGACGCCATTGCAGCAAGCCTAACAACAGTCAAAACATGCATTAGGATTTAGGAGTCAACTAAAATAACAAAGAACACTGCATCAAAGAAAGAAAGAAAAAAGGGAGGGACATCATGTCTTCAAAGAACACGTCGCAGCAGCAGCGTCCAACTCTGGAGAAGACACCAAACGACAATGGTTGAAGAGTGTCTCAGGCTATGGATGAAGGGAAAGGAAAGGTGGAGGTAGCAATGCTAGAGTGGGTCTATAGGTATATAGCAATGATGACAGAAACGACACATTGCCACCATGTATTAAGCTAACTCCAAATAACATCATGTTGCCTTACTTGAATTTGCTGTACTAAGACGATTATATAGGCAATACTGATTTTTCAACGGTCAGAGAATCATTAAACATATAGAACATCAGAGAATCATAAATTAACCAAGTCCAAAAATGTAACTCATGAATGATCCCTAGAACCCGGACCCCAAATTTCGCTTCAAGGTTGTAAGCACTGATTAGATATTCAGATAGAAGTAGGGAGGGAAATCATATTCAGTACAGGCTACAGAGAACACACCTTGCTTGGTGATGGAAACGGGGAAGCTCACTGCCTTGGCTTGGGTGTGCGCCACTTGGATGAGCTGTTGCTGTAGCACGAACATCAAAATCCATAATCAAACCAAAATCAGTAATATAATTAACTTGGTGCTCTAAATCGAACCTGGACTGGTCTGCAACAAAATGATATTTTTTCAGGGAGAAATTTTATGTGTTCCCTACAAGTCCCTTTGCTCGAGGAGAGATTGATCAGCAATGTTGTCGCTAAATGTTCAAGTGAAAAATTCCTCTCATCAATTTTGGACATGTAAGTTCTATATCCCTGACCATTTCATTTTTCTCTAGTAATTCCCTAACCGCACGATTCAACAATCGAGAATCAAGCTCACAACCAGCATTCTCCATGGATGAAAACATATCGTCTGCCTCTTCCACCAATCCTTCTTTTATAAGACGAGAGTACGCTGGTCTAAGAGACTAAGACCCATCTAAACCCTAGCAACGCGCGCTACAATGAACAGCTAACACAGGCACATACATAATCGTGGGAGTGGGGGACTGGGGAGAAGACAGCGCAATCCATACCAGAACCTTGGGAGAGGAGATGGCGGACCATCTCGTCGGGGCCCATGCCGCACTCGCGCAGTGCGGCGTAGATCTCTGCCTCGAGCCGGTTTTCATATGCTCAATGCAGATGCACGCCGTACCTGCCTCCTGGACAGTGCGGGTGGGGGCAGTTGCGACATGGCGCGAGAGAGATGGGGCTCTGGAGGCGGGGCGTGTCCATCGGTGTCGAGCAGGACGGCGCACGTACGGGTGGAGGGCAGCTTCTAGAGGAGGCCGAGCCTGCCGCGATGGTGGCGTGTCAGGGTTGCGAGGGGGAGGATGGAGGGGACGACAACGGGGCGGCGCAGAGGCCGCACGCAGCGAGGCAGAGGCGATGGAGGGGCCCGTGCTTGTCGCCATCGTTGTTGCGGTAGCGGTAGCGGTGGCGGAACAGGAGGAGGCGGAGGCGGCAAGGGTTTGGGTTGGGGGACCGGGAGGCTGAATCTGGTTAGACCAACTCCAGCAGACTCCCTCTCCGTATCCGTATTTAGCACGGCCAACAGTTTCTCTCTCCTATCCGTATCCGTCCCCGTTTCCAGCAGACTCCGTATTTGCACTCCGCATGCAGTCTATGACAGCTGGGGCCCGCGAGCAAGAGGTGGCGCATGCAGTCTTGTGCGGAGAGGAGAGAGAAACCGTGGAAAAGGGGAGTGCAGGTACACGGCGTCTGTTTTGCGGAGACGGATGCGAAGGCTGCTGGAGAGCGAAATAGTGACTCAGAGCGTGTATAATGCGGATGTGGAGTGGGATGGAAAGTGTTGCTGGAGTTGGTCTTAGGGTTCAGGTGAGGACTGCAATTTAGATGTTGAGTTTTCTTTGTTGAGTCCAAATATCTAAGGCTATCTCCAGCCGATCTCCTATCACATTCTCTATTTCAAACTTCACTCTACAAACAGTATCAAACAATATTATCAACGGTCACGTATCCCCTATTTTACTCTACCCATGGGAGACAGTTTGAAGTCACCGAGTTTTTAAAGTTTGACAATATAAATGTAAAAGTACTGATATATTCAACATAGGATAGGTATAGCTTACTAAAGCCCTTGATGCGTGAATGATAGGAATTAAAGAAAAATATATGTTGTGTGACATTAATGATCGAATCACATGTGGGTCTATTTTACCATCTGTATCAAATTACAAAGATAAGTTTTACATTTTATATATATCATGAAACTAAGCTGAATTTACTATTTAGTACATTTTTTCACAATATGTCTTTTTGAAATATGATACGAAGATGGTTTCATATTTAGAAGTGTCTAATATACTCACTAACATTTAAAATAATCCATATAGTCTAGACGACTAATAATATCTTTATTTAAGATGGTTTCATATACACAAGTGTCTAATAAGCTAACCAAAATATAAGACAATTCTTGCAATCTTAATGACTCAAAAGGTATATTCATTTGAGACGGTTTTCAATAACAATCCATCTTAAATCAATAAGAGACATTTCTTACGATGTAACTGTCTCAAAACACTTCTTTATTAAAGACGGATCTCCAATAAACCATCTTATCTTACTCATCACCATACGATAAAAGGCGCTTCTATAAAATACATTGATAGCTGTCTTAAAATGTGCGTCTTAAATAAGCATATCTCTAGTAGTGAAGAATAATATTTTACGTGCTAAGATTGTTGAACTTAATTCTTGCAAACCCTCTACATCTACCGTTGAGCATGTTTCCATCTGTACTAGATGTAGAGATATTAATGTTGATGCTATTCATGATCACCTAGCATTAATTAAGAAACAAAATGATCACATAGCTCAACTTAATGCTAAGATTAATGAGCATGACTTAGAAAATGAAAAATTTAAATTTGCTAGAAGCATGCTCTATAGTGGGAGACGCCCTGGCATCAAGGATGGTATTGGCTTCAAAAGGGGGACAATGTCAAACTTAATGCCCCTCCTAAGAGATTGTCTAACTTTGTAAAGGGCAAGGCTCCCATGCCTCAGAATAACGAGGGTTACATTATGTACCCTACCGGTTATCCCGAGAGCAAAATTAGGAGAATTCATTCTAGGAAGCAAGTCTCACTCTGGCCCTAATCATGCTTTTATGTATAAGGATGAGACATCTAGTTCTAGGCAATCAACCCGTGCAAAATTGCCTAAGAAGAAAACTCCTATTGCATCAAATGATTCTAACATTTCATTCAAAACTTTTGATGCATCCTATGTTTTGACTAACAAATCCGGCAAAGTAGTTGCCAAATATGTTGGGGGCAAACACAAGGGATCAAATACTTGTGGTTGGGTACCCAAAGTTCTTGTATCTAATGTCAAAGGACCCAAAACTGTTTGGGTACCTAAAATCAAGAACTAAATTTATTTTGTAGGTTTATGCATCCGGGGGCTCAAGTTGGATCATCGACAGCGGGTGCACAAACCATATGACAAGGGAGAAGAAGATGTTCTCCTCCTACGAGAAAAATCAAGATCCCCAACGAGCTATCACATTCGGGGATGGAAATCAAGGTTTGGTCAAAGGATTGGGTAAAATTGCTATATCACCTGACCTTCCATTTCAAATGTTTTTCTTGTAGATTCTTTAGATTACAACTTGCTTTCAGTTTCACAATTATGTAAAATGGGTTACAACTGTCTTTTTACGGATACATGTGTCACTGTCTTTAGAAGAAGTGATGATTCAATAGCATTTAAGGGAGTGTTAAAGGGTCAGCTATACTTAGTAGATTTTGATAGAGCTGAACTCGACACTTGCTTAATTGCTAAGACTAACATGGGCTGGCTCTGGCATCGTCGACTAGCACATGTTGGAATGAAGAATCTTCACAAGCTTCTAAAGGGGGAACACATTTTAGGACTAACAAATGTTTATTTTGAGAAAGACAAGATTTGTAGTGCATGTCAGGCAGGGAAGCAAGTTGGTGTTCATCATCCACACAAGAACATCATGACGACTGACAGGCCACTCGAGCTCCTACACATGGATCTATTTGGCCCGATTGCTTACATAAGCATCGACGGGAGTAAGTACTGTCTAGTTATTGTGGATGACTATTCTCGCTTCACTTGGGTGTTCTTTTTGCAGGAAAAATCTCATACCCAAGAGACCTTAAAGGGATTCTTGAGACGGGCTCAAAACGAGTTCGGCTTAAGGATCAAGAAAATAAGAAGCGACAACGGGACGGAGTTCAAGAACTCTCAAATCGAAGGCTTCCTTGAGGAGGAGGGCATCAAGCATGAGTTCTCTTCTCCCTACACGCCACAACAAAACGGTGTAGTGGAGAGGAAGAATCGAACTCTACTGGACATGGCAAGGACCATGCTTGATGAATACAAGACTTCGGATCAGTTATGGGCCGAGGCGGTCAATACCGCTTGCTACGCCATCAATTGGTTGTATCTACACCGAATCCTCAAGAAGACATCAGATGAACTCCTAACCGGTAAAAAGCCCAATGTTTCATATTTTAGAGTCTTTGGTAGCAAATGCTTTATTCTTGTTAAAAGAGGTAGAAAATCCAAATTTGCTCCTAAGGTTGTAGAAGGCTTTTTACTAGGATATGATTCAAACACAAGGGCATATAGAGTCTTTAACAAGTCCTCTGGACTAGTTGAAGTTTCTTGTGACATTGTGTTTGATGAGACTAACGGCTCTCAAGTAGAACAAGTTGATCTTGATGAGCTAGATAATGAAGAGGCTCCGTGCGTCGCGCTAAGGAACATGTCCATTGGGGATGTGTGTCCTAAGGAATCCAAAGAGACTCCACAAGCACAAGATCAACCATCTTCCTCCACACAAGCATCTCCACCAACTCAAGATGAGGATGAGGCTCAAAATGATGAAGGAGAAAATCAAGAAGTTGAGCCACCTCAAGAGGAGAGCAATGATCAAGAGGGAGATGCCCATGATCAAGATGAGGAAGATGAATACATTCCAAGGCCGCCACACCCAAGAGTCCACCAAGCAATCCAACGAGATCACCCCGTGAACACCATCCTCAGCGATATTTAAAAGGGGGTAATTACTCGATCTTGTGTTGCTCATTTTTGTGAACACTACTCTTTTGTTTCCTCTATTGAGCCATACAGGGTAGAGGAAGCACTTCAAGATTCGGATTGAGTGGTGGCAATGCAAGAGGAGCTCAATAATTTCACAAGGAATGAGGTATGGCATTTAGTTCCACGTCCTAACCAAAATGCTGTAGGAACCAAGTGGGTTTCCCGCAACAAGCAAGACGAGCATGGTGTGGTGACAAGGAACAAAGCCCGACCTGTGGCCAAGGGGTATTCACAAGTCGAAGGTTTGGATTTCGGTGAAACTTATGCACCCGTAGCTAGGCTTGAGTCAATTCGCATTTTACTTGCCTATGCTACTCACCATGGCTTCAAGCTCTATCAAATGGACGTGAAAAGTGCCTTCCTCAATGGACCAATTAAGGAAGAGGTCTATGTTGAGCAACCTCCTGGCTTTGAAGATAGTAAGTACCCTAACCATGTATACAAACTCTCTAAGGCGCTTTATGGGCTCAAGCAAGCCCCAAGAGCATGCTATGAATGACTAAGAGATTTTCTTATCACTAATGGCTTCAAAGTCGGAAAAGCCGATCCTACTTTATTTACTAAAACTCTTGACAATGATTTGTTTGTATGCCAAATTTATGTTGATGATATTATATTTGGGTCTACTAACGAATCTACTTGTGTGGAATTTAGTAGGATCATGACACAAAAATTCGAGATGTCTATGATGGGGGAGTTGAAGTACTTCTTGGGATTTCAAGTGAAGCAACTCCAAGAGGGCACCTTCATTAGCCAAACAAAGTATATTCAAGACATTCTAAACAAGTTTGGGATGAAGGATGCCAAACCCATCAAAACACCCATGGGAACCAATGGGCATCTCGACCTCGACACGGGAGGTAAATCCGTAGATCAAAAGGTATACCGGTCGATGATAGGTTCTTTACTCTATTTATGTGCATCTCGACGGATATTATGCTTTCCGTATGCATGTGTGCAAGATTCCAAGCCGACCCTAAGGAAGCTCACCTTACGGCCGTAAAACGAATCTTGAGATATTTAGTCTATACTCCTAAGTTTGGGCTTTGGTACCCTCGAGGATGCACATTTGATTTAATTGGTTATTCGGATGCCGATTGAGCGAGGTGTAAAGTTAATAGAAAGAGCACATCGAGGACTTACCAATTCTTGGGAAGGTCTCTGGTGTCTTGGGCTTCAAAGAAGCAAAATTCCGTAGCTCTTTCTACCGCCGAAGCCGAATATATTGCTGCAGGCCATTGGTGCGCGCAATTGCTTTGGATGAGGCAAACCCTTAGGGACTATTGTTACAAATTAACCAAAGTTCCTCTTCTATGTGATAATGAGAGTGCAATCCGTATGGCGGATAATCCCGTTGAGCATAGCCACACTAAACACATAGTCATTCGGTATCATTTCTTAAGGGATCACCAACAAAAGGGGGATATCGAGATTGCATATATTAACACCAAAGAACAATTAGCCAATATCTTTACCAAGCCACTAGATGAACAAACATTTAACAAACTTAGGCATGGGCTAAATATTCTTGATTCTAGGAATTTCTTTTGATGTTTTGCACACATAGCTTATAGATATACCTTTGATCATGTCTCTTTTATATGCTATGACTAATATGTTTTCAAGTGTATTTCAAACCAAGTCATAGATTGAAAGGGAATTGGAGTCTTCGGTGAAGACAAAGGCTTCCACTCCACTCCATCGAAATTACTCATCCTTCGCCGTTGCTCCGAGCAACTCTCCATCTTTGGTATAATCTTAACTCATATTTTGTTCGCCAAAGAGGGAGAAAGTAGTTAAAAAGGGCTTATATTTCACTCAAGTATCCGTTTTTGGCGATTCATGCCAAAGGGGGAGAAAGTATTAGCCCAAAGCAAAAGGACCGCACCACCACCAATTTTCAAAATTTGAGTTAAGAAAATGTTTTGAAATGATGAATTTTTCAATTGGTATCCTATTTTTGATAGAATTTCAAATTAGAACACCCTCTTCAAAAACTAATATCTAAAACCCTCTTGAACACTAAGAGGAGGATTTTATTGAGGGGGAATTTTGTTTAGTCAAAGGAAAAGCATTTGAAACAGGGGGAGAAAATTTCAAATCTTGAAAATGCTTCTCAAAATCTTATTCATTTACCTTTGACTATTTGCAAAAAGACTTTGAAATGAATTTACAAAAGGATTTGCAAAAACAAAACATGTGGTGCAAGCGTGGTCCAAAATCTTAATATGAAAAGAAACAATCCATGCATATCTTATGAAAATATATTGGTTTCATTCCAAGCAACCTTTGCACTTACAATTATGCGAACTAGTTCAATTACGCACTTCTACATTTGTTTTGGTTTGTGTTGGCATCAATCACCAAAAAGGGGGAGATTGAAAGGGAAATATGCTTACACCTTTTTCTAAATTGATTTTGGTGGTTGAATTGCCCAACACAAATAATTGGACTAACTAGTTTGCTCTAGTCTATAGGTTTTACAGGTGCCAAAGGTTCACAATAAACCAATAAAAAGACCAAGAAAGAGTTCAAACAAAGAGAGCAAAAGACAACCCAAAGGCACACTGGTCTGGCGCACCGGACTGTCCGGTGTGCCACCGGACAGTGTCCGGTGCACCAGGGAACTCAACGCTGAACTCCTCACCTTCGGGAAAATGGGAGGCCGCTCCGCTATAATTCACCGGACTGTCCGGTGTGCCAGCGGAGCAACGACTACTTCGCGCCAACGGTCGTCTGCAAACGCATTCAATGTGCTATAGTGCGCGCCAGAGTCAGAGCAGCGACAGACGGCGCACCGGACAGTCTACAGGACCTGTCCGGTGCGCCACCGGATAGCCCAGAGGCCCCACCTGTCAGAGCTCCAACGGTCAGAACCCAACGACCGGCTGACGTGGCTGGCGCACCGGACTGTCCGGTGCGCCATGCGACAGCAGCCTTCCAACAACCACTTTTGGTGGTTAGGGCTATAAATACCCCAACCACCCCACATTCATTGCATCCAAGTTTTCCACCTTCAACACATTACAAGAGCTATAACATTCAATTCTAGACACAACCAAAGAGATCAAATCCTCTCCCAAGTCCGGAATCACTCCAAATCAAATAGTGACTAGAGAGAGTGACTTTTGTGTTCTTTTGAGCTCTTGCGCTTGGATTGCTTATTTTCTTTCTCATTCTTTATTGTGATCAAACTCAATTGTAACCAAGGCAAGAGACACCAATTGTGTGGTGGTCCTTGTGGGAACTTTGTGTTCCGTTTGATTGAGAAGAGAAGCTCACTCGGTCTAAGTGACCGTTTGAGAGAGGGAAAGAGTTGAAAGAGACCCGGTCTTTGTGACCACCTCAACGGGGAGTAGGTTTGTAAGAACCGAACCTCGATAAAACAAATCATCGTGTCTCACTCTTTATTTGCTCACGATTTGTTTTCGCCCTCTCTCTCGGACTCGTTCATATTTCTAACGCTAACCCGGCTTGTAGTTGTGCTTAGTTTATAAATTTCAGATTCGCCCTATTCATCCCCCCTCTAGGCGACTTTCACCACGTATGACTGCTTCGAGAGGTCGAACTGGCAGTCGCCAAGCTTCTTCTCGTCGTTGATGAGCGACGCCAACGCGAGCGCCTCCTGCTAGTGGTGTTTGTTCGGGGTTTCCAAGTAAGGAACATAGATCCATCCTAGCGTTTTATGAGAATGAACGTCAGATCCATGAAAAAATATTATGGAAAATAAATGTCACGAATGCAGAAAAAAGAATTTAAGTTGAAAACGTTATTCAAATAAAAATAAATTGTATGCAAGACTCTTTTTTAAATACTACTCTCTCCATCCAAAAATATAATTCAATAATCTTGGTGATACTTATCTACTACTACACACTGTGCAATGGTAGCATGTGGGTTTAGAGAGAGATGTAGTAGATGTTTTTCCTGTTGTAGATATAGACATAAACACACATGGGGTGTAGCGATTGCTACTGTTTCATTTGTATGAGGGGTTGCGGGTTTGAATCCCTTTGGGGCCATATGTGTTTTTTAATTTTAGCTAGACGTGGGCTGTATGGGGAATGAGAATGTGAATGAACTTAACGAGGAGGGGAATGGGAAAGATAGAACAAGAAATGTGAATGACAAAACAGAAAATGGTGGCAGAACATGAGAACGGGTTATGTGGGGAGGGAAGAATAGGAAAGACAGAACAAGGAATGAAAATCCCTTTGGGGCCATATGTGTTTTTTAATTTTAGCTAGACATGGGTTGTATGTGGGAATAAGAATGTGAATGGACTTTACGGGGAGGAGGAATGAGAAAGACAGAACAAAAAATGGGAAAGTCAGAACAGGGAATGGTGGCATAACATGGGAATGAATTATGCGGGGAGGGGAGAATAGGAAAGACATAACGAGGAATGAGAATGACAGGACAGAGAATAGTGGCAGAACACAGAATAGCAGGCTACCCTCGCAGTCTTAATAAGTAATAGAGAATTGTATCTAGAAATGTCATGAAGACATCTTTAAGATGGTCTCTACAATATATTTGAGGTAACGATTTTACTTTTTTGCCGCTCAAGTTTGTCCATGATACATTAAATTATTTTAATTACTTGATATCTTGTAGCGACATTCGTTATAATCGCGTCTTGGTCCCTCAAAACTCTGGGACGGCCCTAATGTACGTCCACATGTGTTAAGTTTTTTTTTCGATAAAGGAAGCTTTATATTAAAAAGTTACCAAGAGCGATACATCAAGAGGATACATAGTCTTGGTACATAAACTTCCGACCTCTGCCTAATGCATATAGCCAATCCTAAAAGAAAAAGAAAAAAGAAAAAACATAAACGCAGCCGCTTCCCCAGGTCAGCGACAGTCAATCTAAAGACTAGATCGCCACCCATGCACTCGGAAAAAAGACCGTGGTCGTTCGCACCAAAAGTCGCAAACCCTCCACAACCAACGACTGCAACTCCTCTCGCGAAGGATGGCCCAACTTAAGAGCTTCTGTGACGCCAAATGGATAACCTTGAAGCCAATCCCCAAACATATGGTCCGTATTTTATGGTTGGTTGATTCTAGTGGCCATCAGAAACACGCTCAAGACTGACCGAGCTAGCCATCATTCGAAGAAGAGGTGTTGAATGGTCTCTTTCTTGTGATAAGAGGCGCATGTTAAACTACCTTGCCAGTTTCGTTTAGCTAAATTATCTTTTGTGAGGATTACACCCTTTCGTAAATACCATAGGAAAATTTTAAGTTTCAGGGGGGGCCTTTAGCTTCCAAAGCTCTTTATTAACATTAGAGATATTACTGAGCATCAAGGCAGCGTAGTGCGATTTAATCGAGAATCTACCAGTCCTGGAAAGGTTCCAGAAGAAGGTATCCTGATCATGGGACCGCTCCACACCTTGTATACGTGACAATAGGGAAAGCCAATCGACGAAATTGGCTCCAAATAACTGTCTCCGCCAGGAAAAGGTCGGAGGCGAATCGCTCAAGGCTTCTGATATTGAAATGAATTTGTTCCTCGCAATGTTATACAGGGCTGGATATTGGTCTTTTAAAGAGGACCCATCCAACCAGGCATCCTCCCAGAACCTCACTTGAGAGACATCCTTTATAAGGAATGAGCCAAAACGGAGGAAGGTTGCTTTACTTTCATTAAGCCTGACCAGAAATGGGAGTCACCAAGTTTCCACTCACATGAGCCAAAGGTTTTGAGCCAACATATTTATTACGGAGTAATTGTTGCCACAATCCATCTGAGGTGAGTAGCTTGTACAACCATTTGCTAAGAAGTGCAATATTCATCATATTTAGATCTAAGATACCAAGCCCCCTTGGTCCTTAGGTTTACACAGGATGTTCCATTTAGCAAGTCTACATTTCCTTTTGTTTTCATTCCCCTGCCAAAAGAATCTCGATCGAAAATAGTCTAACTTCTTACAGACCCCTTTAGGTAGGGAGAAGATGGACATCATATACATCGGTAGGCTACTAAGCACTGACTTAATCAAAGTCAGGCGTCCTCCGATAGACAAGTGCTTCCCTTTCCAACTGCTAAGTCTCTTCTTAAAGCGCTCTTCAACTTTAGCCCAGTCTCTATTTTCCAGCTTTCTGAAGTGGATTGGAATACCAAGGTAGTTGATGGGAGGTTACCCGGCTTACATCCAAAGAGTTATGTATAAAGTTCTAACTTCTCCTGGGCAACCCCAAAACAAAACACTTCACTCTTATGAAAGTTGATCTTTAGACCTGAAGCTTGTTCAAATGTAAATAGAAGAAGCTTCATATTACACGCTTTGTCCGGACCATGATCCATAAAGAGTATAGTATCATCTGTGTACCGAAGAATTGAAAGCCACCGTCAACAAAGTGAGGGATCATTAAGTATATATAATAAAAATAGCGTAGCTACTTCGTTATTATTTGCATTTGCACAACAAATCGTATGTGCCATTACAGATTGTATGCCCGTTGACTGTTGTGCTAGTCCCATGTAAAAAGGAAGAACTTCTAGGTGACATTGGCACCTTTCACTACAATCATTCACGCAAAATTTAGAACAGAACACGCGTAGCACGTGCGTCAGTGCGTGGGAGTGGCAAGCAGTCGCTCCCCAGACACCACAGTGACCAGTCCACCAGACACCCATACGCTATCCGAATTCCGAACCACCGGGCGACTGCGACGTTATTTCGGGCCGTGGTGCAAAAATTCCAAGGGCTTACGCTTACCAGGCTGGGCCTAATCAATCAGTCTACTACAAGCAGCGTAGGTTTCGCTCAAAAAAAGAAAAAAGCAGTACAGGTAGCCGGTTGGGCCATATGCTGATATGCATAGCATCACAGGCCCACACATCACTCGAGTCAGTTTCTCTGTTGTCAAATCGCCGCCGCACTGCCGAGTGCCGACGGCCGGTCGGCCGCCAGGGCGCGCCGCTCGAGCTACCATACGATTTCGGCGGATAAATTTGGACGCGCGGGCGGGAGAAGGGGAGAAAACGCGGAGCCAACCCCGAGTCGAAACCCCAGGGCGCCAAGCTTCCCGCGCGCCACCGCCGCTGCCGATGCCGGTGCCGAAGCCGATGGAGAGGAAGCAAGCCGCCTACAGCAACCTCGTAAGGATCCTCTTCTTCCACCGTCGTGATCTCCTCCATTCCCTTGTCGATCACCTATGGTCTCAGCTCAACGGTTGCATTGGGGACTGCAGGATGAGAGGTACGCGATCCAGGGGGAGAAGTACCAGGGGCAGCAGTACAGCCATATCTACTTCACGCGCCTCCACCACATGCGGAATCTCCTCCACGCCCTCGTCCCCTCCTGGAAGCCGCAACTCCCTGGTCCGGCCCAATTCCCCCCTCTCCTCTCCTCTTTCGGCTCGACTGTGATAAACAGCAACATTATATACCCCATAGGGTTAATAGTGTAGGGCTTCTGTACTGATCTGTGGCTCTCTAGTCCGAGGTTTTGGTCTTAGTCACTTTTTGGAGGCTTTGGCTTAGCAATTGGTTCATAACTGCGGTGCAAAAAACTAAGGCAATGTGAACTTGGATTATGTGGTTTTAGGAGAAGCCTGACGTTTTAAGTAGGGGTTTGAACTGCTCTGCCAGGCGATTTGGCCTATATTTTGTCATAGATAATTTTGTGACATAGCTTATATGTTGTTACATGAGGTCTTATTGGTACACTAGCGTAGCTTCCGTGATAACTATAAGTTTGTCTTAGGCATCGATGGTCTTCAAGCACAACTTTGGCAAATATTTTGAATAGAAATCGATACATATAACTTACATAGTTACATCTTTCCATACTAAATATGCAATAATTATTTATGCCTGTAGTTTTTAAGGTTTTGACCAAATCTTGTCCTAAACAAGTTTTTTTGTGTGTGATTGGAGAGAGTAAGCAGAAGTATATTTTTATGGAACAACATTCAGAAACAAAAATACTCATACCATTTTCTCATATCTTTACCTAACATTAAAGGAAAAATGGATTCTTCCATCCATCATCTTTTACTTCATGCAAGTGTATTTGCTACTCTGAATAAAAGGTAATACACAATCTAAGTTCAAAATGGCTGGCCTTGGCTTAAAACAACTCCAAAAGATCACTTATTTGTGACTGTAAAGAGTAGGACTGCTATTGTGTACCTTGGAAAGATGTTTTGGTGGTACAGTTATATTTTTTTTCATGTAAGTTGTTCATACGGCAATTTTTTGCTTATGCATGGAGAGAGTTCAGGCAAACTTTTTCCTGCACATTGCAGTCACTACAGTGTTAGGACTTGAAGAAGGAAAGGATTGCATAATTGTTGGAACTTTATATAAGCACATGAAGTTGAAGCCTTCAATTCTTGATGAATATGCCAAAGAGGTAAGATGACCTGAAAGTTTATGTTCCTACAAGCATGGTGGTTGTCCTTGATAACAGAGGAATTATCTGCATCAAATTTTCCCCTTTTCTTGCCAGAGGTCTGCAATTCCCCTTGTCAAACCACATAATTTCATGCATCCTGATGATCATCTCATTCTGGAAGATGAAAGCGGAAGAGTTACACTTGCAGGAGCCATACCTCCAGCAGCATTCGTGACTGGTAAGTCTGCCATTTTCACTGAAAACTGAAAACAATACAATCAGATCTCTTTCTCTATCGATGTATATTTTCCTTTTTTTATTCAATAGACAGATGCATCTGCCACCACAACTTTTTTCCTGGAAATCATGCTCAATCATTAATCATTTTCAGGGGTTGTAGTGGCTCTCCATGGGAAGGAAACAAGTGCTGGCAATTTTCTTGTGGAAGATGTTCTTGAGGCTGGTCTTCCACCCCAAACTGCATTGTCTAGCGCAGGTAATGGTCTCCATATTGTGATGTGTTCATATTTCAACATTTCTGCCAAATTTTAACAGCGATTGAACTGCTCTGAAACTGCATTTACTTTGGTTACAGAAGAAGACAAGTATGTAGTATTCATATCAGGGCTAAGTGTAGGAAGTGACACATTCAATCCTCTACAGTTCCAACTTCTTATTGACCATGTCACAGGACATCTGGGTGACGAGAATGTATGTTATTTGTGTTTGTAAAGTGTAAATTATTATACTCAATATATTCTAATATGGATAATTTTTGTTTGAAATCGCTCAGGAGCAATCCATAGCATCAAATATAGTACGCATTGTGGTTGTTGGGAATTCAGTGCATATTTCACCAAGGTTTGTCAATGGTCAGGTAATGACATTCACGTTTCACATGTTTTTTGTGGCACATACTCCCTTTGTACCTATTTAACTGTCGCTATGGGAACCGTGCTGGTCAAACTTTCTTAAGTTTGACTAGGATTGTAGAAAATATCTTTAAATAAAGTCATTATAGAAATAGATTCAATGATCTATTAATGATACTAATTATATATTATAATATTAGTTTTCTTGTATATATTTGGTTAAAGTTAAGTATGTTTGACTTTTCGGGAAGCGAAAGTGATAGTTAAAAAGGGACGGAGGGTGTATTGTGTTGCTTCAGTATCTCATACTAATGATTAGTTTCAATATGTCAGACGGTACCATCAAAAGATCAATCAAGGATAGCAGAACCTATTAAGGAACTGGATATAATGCTTACCCAGGTTAAATACATTGCTTTTTTTCTTCCATCTAGTCATCGCAACAGTTCTGCTCTGACATTGACCTTTATGTAATCCATGTTATCTGCAGCTCGTGGCTTCGTTGCCTGTAGATATGATGCCGGGGTGTCATGATCCGGCAAATTTTTCTTTGCCTCAGCAGGTGGGCTATTGTCGTGGATACATACTTTTGATTTGTACTAGTAGCACTCAAGTATGCATTTTGTGCATGCATGGTTAACACCTTGTTTGACTGCAGCCTCTGCACAGATGCCTTTTCTCTGGGGCATCCACCTACAACACTTTTTCGTCTTGTTCAAATCCCCATCAATTCGAGCTTGACAGTGTCCAGTGAGTGCCACTCTCATTTGACTAACCTCAATATTTAAGCACTTGGAGGTTTTGATGCAAGAAAGTTCTTTATGTAGGTTTCTTGGAACATCTGGTCAGAACATAGATGACCTGTACAAGTACTCTGATGCTAAAGACAAGCTGGAATTCATGGAAAGAACACTGAGATGGCGCCATCTTGCTCCTACTGCTCCAAATAGCCTAGGTAACTCTTTGTTTCCTGCTCAAATTGGCATACAAACTGCTCCAAAATAGTGAGATAACTATTATCATAACCTATTTTATCTGTATGGTAATCTGTGAATGATTTCGTGATCAATTTTTAGGGTAACTGTACAATCCAGAGCTAGAAAACACTTATTTACAATTTTTTTTTTCTATTCAGGCTGTTATCCATACACAGACAAGGATCCTTTCCTTGTTGAAAGTTGCCCGCACGTCTACTTTGTTGGGAATCAAGATAAATATGAAACTCGACTGTTGGAAGGTAGTACTTCATGTAAAGCTTTATAACATTTCTTGAACATCCAACTTACCCTCCTTGTTATCCAGAGCAAGAAAAACAGAAAGTGAGGTTAATCTCCATCCCAAGGTTCTCGGAGAGTGGAGTTGCTGTAATGGTATGTTCTTATATGATTGAGTACCAGTAGATCCACTTCTGTTATCTTGGTAGACTAAAGAGAAGAATTCTAGATTCAGACATTTGTTACTTTTACGATAATGGCATAATAAAAATCCAAAGCTAAACAACATGTTCCACTTTCTTCTACTCCCTATGTTCCAAATTATATGCTGTTTTGACTTTTTGGCACAGATTTTGCTATGTATCTAGACATACGTTATAGCAGATACATAGAAAAATTGTTGTGCCAAAAAAGTCAAAGCGACTTATAATTTAGAATGGAGGGAGTAATAACTTTGGACAGTACAGTGTACACTTGCTTTATTTGATATTTTCGTTGGCACTGATTCACATTGGATATAATAAGATCAGTTGGTAACAAAAATATCTCTTTATGCTAATGCAGCTCAATCTGAGGAACTTGGAATGCAGCACATTGAGTTTCTCAACAAGCTTTGATGCCTGAATATGCTCTGATGTTTGGAAGTGCAGAAGACTTCAATGTACAATGTTGAGCGGCATGACCACGAGGGTGTATTTGTACTAGAGCAGTTCTTTATTAGATGTATGATGATGACCTTAGGTTTTGCCAAGTAGATCTTTTAGAATGCAGATGCTGTAAGCCTGTAACTTGTAACCACAACCGAAACTGAGGCTGGACCGAGTGTAGCGTTTAACAATCGAGTTGGTGCTCATGCCTCGTTTTGCAATCACAATCAGCAGGCACGTTTGTCAGATGTGCTACTCTTTTATCATCATTTCTGTGCGCCTGTAATGAACACTCGGGCCAAATATTTGGAGTAAAAACATCAACTCACCAGGCGCTAGTTGATTGAACGATCAAACAATACATAACAGTAAGGGTGTGCTGAGTCTGGGAAGCTTAGCACCAAACATTTGAATTGCTGCAAAATCATGTTAACTCATCAATGATCACATGAAATAAATTATACACCTCCTGAACTGAAACAGGAGGAAATCAGGTCACTCAGGTACTGCACATCTTTCAGTGGCTACAGCTAGAGGCCACCACAACAAACTGACAAACCGCAACAACAGATCCATTTCTGCGGCCAGTGCTCTCCTATCTCCTCCATTCCCCTTGTCTCTTCGCCATGGTCGCCATCTCCGCTCACCTCATCGCCACTCTTCCGTCTCTCCCGACTCTCCGGCCCTGTCCTCGCCGGCTTCAGCCGAGCGCATTCGCTGCATCCGAGGCCCCGCACCGAGCCCCCGCCCCCGGCGTCGCCCTCCGTGGCTGCAGGTGCGTCCTCTTCCCTATTTAACCCGATCGCATTCGCTGGGAATTTTTCTCGCCTTGCTTGATTTTAGCTGTTGCAATCTGCCCTGTTAACCCGATTGCACGATTGGATTCAGTTACCTAGGGACGCAGTTTTCCAGATAGGCACTAGAGAACAAAACTGGACCGATTTGGTGTTGGCGCCGCTGAAACAATCTGAAATAACGGATTAAATATGTTCACCCCTTTTGAAAAATTGCTGCTTACGCGCTCCATTTCTTAAGAAAACTGTACTGACATGTTAGTGTTAGAATAGTGTTTCTGCCACTCACTTCACAAAGGTTTACTGTATATGGCTGGGAACTGCTTAGGTTATACGCAATGGACAATTCCATCTCTGTGTTCTGTCTAGGGGTGGCAATGAGCTCTAAATTTTACACTATAAAATTTAAGGATCGGATCGGATTAAGACCAGACTCTATTTCTATTCATTTTTGAACTAAAATTAGTTAATGGCTAAAACAAATTGCGAAGAGATATTTGGATCGTGATCCATTACCACCCTTAGTTCTGTCTCCTGGTGGCTGCACACTAGGAAGAAGTGCCTAAGTGATTTCAACGAGGATACGACTCGATGGCGTTGATGGATGTCGTGGAAGGAAAGAAACGGCAAAACTTTTACAAACGAGGCAATTGTAGTAATCCTGAATTCCGGCTCACTTTTATTTTTTAATAGAGATAGTGTTGAGCTCAGTTTGGAAAGTTATTCCCTCGAGCATGTTCGTGTTTGTTCCTTTCCTTTTTTCTGGCTTTCCCTTTTTAGGATCGAGATGTATATAAATAAATGACTAATATAAGGAAAAAAGTAGTTGTGGTTACACAACACAAGAAATTAAGAGTGTTATCGTGTTCTTGAGAGTTCATGGTGATCAGTTTATTATCGCCGGACCTTCAATTATCACCAAACGATGGTCATGGATGACGAGAGGTCGCCGCGTCTTGCCCTCGCCAACGCTGGGCAGAGAGCGCCTTGAGGTCATGATCCAACGCACCATCGTGGAGACATCCGCCGCCTGAATTTAGTTCCCTATGCTCACGCGCACCAACTACCAGGAGTGGACAATGTTGATGCAGGTGAACTTGGACGCGACAGGGTGGTGTTACACCGTCGAGCCAGAGAAAGACGAGGTGATCGTCTACTTCCACGACCGCTTGGCGTTCGTTGGGCTCCTGCACTTTGTGTCGCTCGATATGTTGGTCGGTCTTTACAAGAGGAGAATGACGACAACAGCGTGGGCGTCAATTAAGCAAATCCGCATTGAGGTTCAACGGGTGTGTGAGGCCAACACGCAACAACTCCACCGTGCTTTCACCACCTTGGTAGTGCGGAAGATGCTGCAGTTCGTGCCAGAGCACCTGGCTTAGGTGTCGATTTTCGTCGAAACCCTGCTCAACATCAACATCTTCGTCGAGGAGGTGGTTGCGCGCCGTCGAGCAGCAGCGCAAGCCGACGACCATCATCAATAACCAGGGATGATTGTTTCTTGGTGAAGAGGACTAGCTCGCTAGGCTTAAGCTCCACAGGTTCGAGGAGAGAGGCCGCAGGAGCAGCTCTAGTGCCGACAGAGGCAAGAAGTGCGATGGCCACAAGCGAGGCCGTGGGCACGTTAAAGGCGAGAGGTTTGGCTCCGCATCGCCCGATGGCTACAAGGGCCAATTCGACGTTGAATAGGCCCTCAACTGCAACCAGTGCAAGCATTGTGGCAAATACGACCATTGTGCCAGGGATTGCTACGTCGCGCAAGCTGAAGAAGGCTCAGGGCTCACGCTGCTGATGGCTCGAGCTACTGTCTTCCTCAATGTGCCACTGCCACCATGAGCCAACACTGCTCTATCTTTATTCGAGCCATGGACCCTACACATCGTTGATAGAAACGTCTTCATGCAGCTTGATGGTGAGACGGAGTGCGACGACAGCCTCTGGTAGCTCGATAGCGGGGCAACCAACCACATGTCGGGTTGTCATGACGTCTTAAACTCTTCATCGACATTGACATGGCGATCCACGACACTATCAAATTTGGTGACGACTCGAAGGTCGCAATCGAAGGATCTAACGCCGTGTTGCTCGAGGGCAAGACCAACGAACACCTCCCACTCACAGGGTTGTACTTCGTCCCCGGACTGACCACCAACGTCATAAACCTCTGCAAGCTAGACGAGGACGATTGCGATGTCCACACCAACCACGGTGCCCTTCAGATCTATGGTAACAAGAGGCGCTTGATCGTTTGAGTCCTTAGGTCGATGAACTGCCTGTACCTTCTACATGTGAAGATTGGGCGGTCATTGTGCCTGACGACATGTGTCAGCAACACCACGTGGCTATGACATGAGTGCTACAGACACCTCCACTTCGATGCCCTGTGCAAGCTCAACCAGCAGGGCATGATGCATGAACTGCCCCACGGCGAGCACGTCCACTAGCTATGTGCTGACTGCGTCACCACCAAGATGAAGAGCAGTCTGTTCCTGTCGCAGGCGAAGCGATGGACGGTGGACCTAGTCCATGGCGAGCTGTGTGGCCCCATCACGCCGACGACACCCAGTGGTAAGCAATACTTTTTTGTTGGTTGATAATCGGAGCATGTACATGTGGGTGGCGTTGCTCGCCGCCAATAGCGACACACTCTTGTCAAAAAGTTTGAGGCAAAGGTGAAGGTGGAGATAAGTTGGTGTCTATGCGTGCTACGCACTGACAACAGGGGTGAGTTCATCTTTGCTAAGTTCGAGGAGTATTGTTCTGAATACCATGTCAAGCGGTATCACATGACACCATACGGGTTGCATCAGAATGGCGGCGTCGAGCAGTGGAACCAGACTGTCGTCGCCATGGCGCGTAATCTACTGAAAAGACGGAACATGCCAACAATGTTCTGGGGTGAGGCGGTCACCACCGTCGTCTCCCTACCGAACCGAGCACCCACTAAAGTTGTCGGCAACATGACATCGTATGAGGATTGGCATGGGCGCAAGACGGGTGTCCACTTCCTGTGCACTTCCGAGTGTGTTGTATGTGTCAAGATGACAAAGCCGCACCTGAAAAAGCTCGATGACCGTGACTTCCAATTGTCTTGCACGGCTACGAGCCAGGCGCCAAGACGTGGTGCTTCTACGAATCTACGATGCGGCAACACGTCACATCGTTGTGTCTAGGGACACAATCTTTGACTAGCAGATGTCTTAGAGCTGGAAGGACGAGGGCGAAGACATGAGTCCGACGCACGCCTCGTTGTGGAGTACCACTCAATGGAGATAGACATCAAGCGTGTCGACGCCGACACCATTGCACGCTTATCAGAGCTCCCGATGACGCCAACCTCTACAACGAGCCTGACGTTTCCAAGGAAGGCACACTAGTGATGTCACTCGCGACACCGATCCCTACCCTCGTGACTAGCATCAGCACCGACTGCTCCTCCATGTCTACATCACCGACAACGACTCCACTGCTCTAGCCTCTAGCCAGAGTTCATCTCATCGCCTTCGAAAGCGGAGGAATACTGGAATGTCGACAACGATGATGTCATACAGAGGTACCGCACCATCAACAACATGCTCGGAGCGACATCATCGCCTAGCTTCGCTTCGGGACAAGTAGGTGTTTAGCTTCATCTGCGTATCGAGGATGAGACAGCCACCTTCGCCGAGGCTGAGAAGAACCAGCCGCGGCGCCGCGCCATGATTGGGGAGATAGACTCCAGAGAGCAATCAAATATAGCGACTGGTGCCTTTTCCGCCTGGTCAATGGTTGATTAGGTTGAGGTGGGTGTATAAGGTGAAGAACGTCGTCGGTGAGGTAATCACGCATAAGGCATGACTTGTTGTAAATGGCTATGCCCAATAGCCAGGTGTGGACTTCGATGAGGTCTTCGCACCTGTGGCCCGTATTGAGTTAGTGCAACTGATGTTGGCACTGGCCGCTTAGGAGTGATGGTCGGTGCACCATATGAACGTCAACTCCGAGTTCTTAAATGGCGAGTTGGTCGAGGAGATCTACGTCAGGCATAGTCTCCTAGCTTCATCATTGTCGGTACTGCACCTAGATAAGATGCTTTACAAACTTATAGGTACTGCACGCGTGGAATGCCAAGCTCGGCGAGATGCTGGTGGCGCTTGGCTTCAGCCACAGCACGTTGGATCATGTTTTATTGATGTCAAACAGGAGACAGCTGGTGCTTAGCTTCTCTAATGCTACCAGTTCAGATCCCATCAATTGGTTGTAAATGAGCTGAATTTTGATGGGATTTAGTTTTCATTCTGAACTTCAGCTCGTCTACAGGCCCCTCAGTCGAACGGGTGTGTGGATTTGTGACTTTGCAAAAATTACACACATACTAGGAAAGAAGCATCTTTGTAATTATGATTTGACATTCTCCTTGTTTTTTGTGAGTTATGCATGCAGTTTTAGGGTTTGTAAAACATCGCTAAGAGTCTACAGAATTCTATACACATACAAGGAGTTATGCATGCAGTTTCATTGGCACATTCTCTTGTCCCTGCTTGCATGACAGTGGTAAAGAGAGTTCATTACATTTTGATAGGAATCAAGGGCATCACATGTCCATTTTCACAATTTCACGTGCATTGACACACACACATATATGCATCTTTGAGTTAGCTACTTGGGTGCCGTTTGGTTCACGAAATGTAACGTAAATGGTAATGGTAACGATTTACACTCGAATACCGGCGGTAACAAATTTGAATAAGGAGGTCTCCATTTGTAGTGTGATATCGATTACGGTTGGACTTAAACAAACAAAATCTAACGTTATTGGTTACTCATTACGTTACCAATAAGTGAACCAAACGGTACCTTGGTTCATGACAGGGAAGTTGATCGAGCCATTATGATCATAATAACTTCTCTACGTATGGAATATGATCGCAGAACTTATGCACTGCAACTTGCATGTTCATATTCAGTAATGGCAAGAAGCACCAATTGCATTCTCTCAGTTATTACTCTTGCTATTTTTTATACAGCAGGCGTTGCAGTCCTTCCGTAAGAAGGTTTCATGGGTTTCAGAATGCAATAAGCTTTGGGAAGGAGCACAACAGGCAAGCCCTATTCGCTTCAGGCAGAGGTTCTCCTAGCTCCAGTGACGATGGCTCGAGTTCTCCTGATGGCCCACCTGTCCTGACCATTCTGGCAGGTGTCACCGTGTTCCTTCTTGTCCTCTGGGTCGTTGGATCGGTCGTTACCTGGATTGTGGGCTTGGTCTTTGGCGCTGCGAAATCTTAGAAGGTAGGATGGTAGGCTACCAATCAGTTGTATATACTTTATTTGTGCTACTGTGTTGGAATCGTTACATTGAATAGCTGCATTTGCTGCTCTCTTTTTTCTGACGGAAAGTCTCGGATATATAATTGCAATTGCCTTTTGTGCCGTTATCTGTCCGAGGTACTGCTTGGTTTTTATTTTTTTTCCTCGTCCTGGAAAAAAAAACAGCTTTACAACAGAGAGATGAGAAAACCTCATAGTATTTGTTGATCATTGCAGCCTGTGCAGTGTGCACATGCAAGGGCGTCCTGGCCAGTTAATCCTTTTTTTCTGTGTTGCAGAGCAACGATGTTTTGCATGCCCTGTTTCTTGCTACCAGTAGCCAGCGTACAAGCACACACTCTGCTTTCGCGTAATTTGAGATCAGAGTACAGATGGTTTGAACCCGTCGTGATGCTGACGCATCAATTTTACTACTGGCTGGTATCGCTTTCAGGCTTTCAGCTTTATCTAAAGTACTTCGTACAGCTATAACGGCATTTCGTACATGTCTGGTCCTCAGAGACATTTCCGTTTTTGCATTTGATTGTAGCTGGACGGTACAGTATGTAGTCTGATCCCTGTCTCCCCCAGTTTTCGCTGCAAGATCATTCCTTCTGCTGCGTTGCATGAATGGGCGACCAACAGGGAGGTAGGCAACCAAGCTAGCACTTCTGCATTGTAGGCAACGTCCCGTTCCTATACAACACTATAGCTGTTGTACAAAGTTAGACTTTTTTTCAGCTATATTTTAATTCAGAAAATAAACAACTGTTGATAATAGAAGGTGTATGTCCTGTTCCTATGCAACAACACAGCTGCCACACCTGGACGTCACTGTAGCAGAAACCTTCCGCTGAGCTCTGGAGCGGAAGAAGAGAGAAATGTGCACAGAGCAAGCCCGAAATGTCAGGACGCCAAAACAGTTTCCATGGCACTGCTCATGAGTCATGAATCAGACCACCCCCAATCCATTCGTGCCATCGCTGTCGTCACGACTCACGAGCGAGCGTGATCGCGTCTAACGGCCCGAATCATCAAGCGCTGGCAGTCACGGGAGAAATAAAAACTAGCCCACCCATCCGGCAGGCCGTCAGTCCGGCTGCCAGGCGCGCCAGCGCGGTGGACCAGCGCGCGGCCGATGCAGGCCCCCGCGTCCGGCAACGTCGCGCGGGCGCGGCACGTGAGATCCACACCGCACCCGCGCTCCCCAACGGCTATATTCGACCCGTCCCCACCAAAACCCCCCGCATTTAAATCCCCCGCGATCTCCCGCCGCTCTCCTAGTCCTCCCCGCATCCCACCACCACTCGACCCAGGCACCCGCCCTCCTTCCCTCAGCGCTTGCCGGCCGACGCACTGCTTGCTCTCATCTCCATCCGCCTGTCTGTCTGTCTGTCTGTCTGTCTCCTTCCATTGACAGCCGTCGATGGCGACGCCGCCTCCGCAGAAGCAGCAGCCGCAGCAGGTGTCGGTGCAGCACGTGGGCAGGGCGTCCTCGGACGAGCTCCTCCGCAAGTTCGCGGACCCGGACGCGCCCCGCGCCGCCGCCACCCCGCCGCGCCGCAGCCTCAAGCGCTCGTCCCGCCGCGTGGCGACGGGGCTCTCCGCGAGGGACTCCGACGCGTCGGCGGCCGCGGGCGTCACGGCCGCGGCGCTGGCGGCGCCCAAGCGGCGGCGGAGCATCGGCGGGTCCACCGGCCTGCTCCTGCCGACCGCCTCCGCGAGGAAGGCCCGGGCACGCCGCGCGCGCGCCGACGACGCCGCGGGCATCGGCCTCCTCCTGGCCGCGCTGGAGCGGGTGAGCAGTTCTTCAGATGTCTCGTTCCTTTTTTTTTTGCCCTCGTTGCATCGGGCACTGCCTGATTCTGGTTTGCTTGCTCGTAGACGTGGAGGAAGACGGTGGCGGGGGCCTCCAAGATGTTCGTGGAGAGGCACCGGACCAACCACGTCCTGCTCATCAGCGACATGGTCTGAGCGCAGACCCTGCTGGCGCTCCCTCTCTCGTCTGCTCGGGTTTGATCGCTGAGATGTTTCATTCGTTGGATTCAGCATTCGTTTTAGAAGCAGGTAGCAGAATAAATCGGCTGGCGGTGCAGTCCAGGTTCCTCGTTCCCTCCCTGCCAGTTGCCACTGTGATTTCCCTTGTGTTTACGTTTGTGATTTCTTTCTTTCTTGTTCTCTCTCTCTCTATATCTGGTGGCGAATCATTGTGCCAGCGACCACGTTGTAAATTGAAGTTTGCAAACTACGTTATACCAGCCAGCGTTGTGCTAAGAAATGGATTTACACCATTCGTCAGTACGTGTGCTGTTTTATACTCTGTTGTGGTTTGCAATTTGTTAATTATTGGGCTTGGATCTTAAACCAGATAATGGGCCTCGTGGGCTCAGTCCACACATACTGTGTTCCAAAGTCCAACAGTCCAAAGGAACACCCACTAGCTAGAGATGCAAAGATATTGTAGTTCCAGTGTCTCCCCACGGCAGCATTGCGTTTGCTTTGCAGCTTCAAGATTGTGCGCCAGAAAGGCGCTTTAATAGGCTCTCTATTCATTACCACTTGCAGGATCATCAGCGCTTAGGCTGCAGATTTTGACATGACTGGCTCCGAAAGGCCGTGGCGGAATACGCTCATCGTTCGATGGGGCCCACCCTTTTTCGGTATCCCTGCACTCAGCAGCAAAGAGCTAGCAAACCCTCTTCGTTAAGCAAACACACGCATGCTGGCTCATCAGCCAGGCACCACTATCCTGCGCGCACACAGGCCGGACTCAAAAGTCGTCTTTCCCTGGGCGACTGGGGTGTGGTGTGGGGTCGGTCTAATCTTGAACCTGACCTGTACATTGACGAGAGGGATCGTGACACCTGGATTGAAAATCTGAGTCGCCACCCAATTAAAAGCAAAAGCACGAAACGGAAGCCGGACACGTCGGTTCGTCCCTATGGGTGGCTTGCACCATTCAACGCATGCACATGACAAGGATCATTATAGAGTAGACAGATACCAACACAACAAGGTAACAATTAAGTAGCTTTCGGCTTTAATTTCGCCAGAGCTACGTACAAGTACAATACAATTGGCGCACTCGACCGTCCGAACCGGACGGTCCGGGGGTGGTAACGCGAGAGAAGTGAAGAAAAAAAAAATCCCTCCGGCCGGCCTGCGATGGAGCACGGGCGACGCCTGCGATCGCGGAAGGCGGCTGGTCATGTCACGCGAAAGCGAGGCGGCACCACCGGACGGATAGCGCGGGCCGGCGCCGGAGATACAGACGCCGCGCCGCTCTCACGTCGCGTCGGGGGATGGGCGAAGCTGGGGAAGCCTCTCGCCTATCCTCCCGTCCCCACTATAGTTGGCCAAATGGCACTAACACGGTGGGCCGGCCCGGGCACGGCACTAAAAAGCACGGCACTGGCACGGCACGACACGTTCCTTTTATTGCCAGTGCCGGGCACGACCCATATATAGTGCCGTGCCTGGGCCACCAATTGGGCCCGTAGGGTCGGCCCAGGCACGGCACGGCTAACTGGGCCGGCACGGCCTCGGCACGGCCCACTGCGAGCGAGTCGCGTACTCGCGTGTAAACCCACCCAGCCACCCTAGCCGCGGCCGCGGGTGTCACTCCTCACTCGCTCAGTCGCTCTCGCTCAAACCCTAACTCGCTCTCGCTCACTGCCTCACTCGCTCTCTCTCAGCCGCGGCCCGCGGGCGATTCAGCGGCGACCGGCGAGCTCTCCTCTCCCTCGTTCCCTCCGCCTCCGCTAAGCGCTCCGGTCTCCATCTCCGCCTCCGGTCTGCGGTCTCCGGCTCTCCGCCTCGGCGCCTCCGCTCGGATCGATCGTCGCTCGTCGGAGATCCTCTCCGGCTCTCCCCCGCTCGGATCTGCGCATTTGTGAACCGGGTAACTCAGATCCATAACCCCCGCTTGGATCTCCTGTCTTCTTCTCCCCCTCCGGTGTGATCTGCGGAGATCCCGGTGCTCTGGCTTATTAGGGTTTACACGCGGCACGCGCATTTGTGAACCGGTGCGATCTGCGCTTCTGCGGAGATCCCGGTGCTCCGTTCTCCCTCATCTCTCTCCTCTCTCCTGTCTTCTTCTCCCCCTCCGGCCTCCGGTGTGATCTGCGCTTCTGCGGAGATCCCGGTGCTCCGGCTTACTCCGTTGAGGAACCGGGACTCCGGGGTCCGGTACGGCGGCACTGGCACTGGCACTAGTACTCTCCTCTCTCCTAGCTCCGGTCTCCCTCTCCTCTTTCCTAACTCTGGTCTCCCTCTCCTATCTTCTTCTCCCCCTCCTGTACTGTCCGGCAGACCGGCACTGGCACACAGATCCGGTCTCCCTCTCCCCCTCCGGCCTCCGGTGTGATCTGGCTTACTCCGGTGTGATCTGGCTTACTCCGGTGTGATCTGGCTTACTCCGTTGAGGAACTCGGCCTCTCCTCTCTCCTAGCTCCTGTCTGGCTGTCTCCCTCTCCTCTCTCCTAGCTCTGGTGCTCCGGATTCATATCCGTGGAGGAACCGGTTGGCCGGACCGGTCGTCCCCTCCTCTCTCCTAGCTCTGGTGCTCCGGCTTACTCCGTTGAGGAACCGGGACTCCGAGTCCGAGGTGGGTCGATGGCCGTCTCCGACGATGAAACTGTTGAGATCGACTGCAACGAGGAGCGTCGGTTGTGCGGGTTGGCCGGAGATGACGATGAGGATGACCTCCGGGAGGATGCTGCAGCGCTCTTTGGCCATAGTAGTGAGCATCCTGTCCATGTCGGTGATGAACAACAAGTCGGTGGTCAGGATAATGAAGGTGAAGGGGACGAACACAGTGCCAAGCGATGTCGTCCTTCTACTTCTGCAGTGTGGTTAGATTTCGAGAAACTTTTCAAATTCGTGAACGGTAAGAAGGTTAGGTTTGCAGCTAAGTGCATACATTGCTCTAAGCAATATTCTGCTCTCTCTAGTGGTGGCACTGGCCACCTGACCCGACATAGAGATAGATGTCCCAGGAGGCGTGAGAAAACCCGCATGTCTCAGTCTCAGATATCTTTTAATCCTGATGGTAGTATGCGTAACTGGGAGTACTGTCCTATGGTTGCACGTAATGAATTGGTTCGATTGCTTGCTAGGCTAGAAATTCCTATTAGTTTGGGTGAAAATGCTGCATTTGAACACTACATTAGAACTGCTCATAATCCTAAATTTGTGCCTGTCTCTAGGCAAACCACCACCAGAGACATGGTTAAATACTTCACTGACAAAAAGGCTAAGCTTGTTGAGACTCTTTCTTCTTCTGATGTTAATTGTGTGTGTTTGACCTCTGACATTTGGTCTGGTAATGCCAAAGAGGACTACCTTAGTGTTGTTGCCCATTACATAAACCCTGATTGGCAACTAGAGAAAAGGGTGCTTGCTTTAGTGCTTATTGATGTGTCACACAATGGACAAAACATTGCTGATCGTGTTGCTGGTGTGCTTGCTGATTATAGCTTGACTAATAAGGTGTTTGCTTTTACCCTAGACAATGCATCATCTAATGCTGCTGCCATGAGGTTGCTTAGACCTATAATGTCACCATATCTTGGTATTGATAATGGGGCAGATTCTGAAATGTTCTTGCATCAGCGTTGTGCATGTCATATAATCAATTTGATAGTTAAAGAGGCCCTAGATTCTCTTAAGAACTTGATTGAAACATTTAGAACTGCAATATCTTTTTTAAACTCCTCTAATCAGAGAATTGCTGCCTATAAAAGTTATTGCATTGCTACTAATTTTAGGCCTAGAAAATTCCAGTTAGACATGGAGGTTAGGTGGAACTCTACATATCTGATGCTTAAGCATTTGTTTCCTCATAGGATACCTTTCACTACTTTCATTCATGCAAACTATCCTAGGGCTGAAGGTGATCAATTTATTTTAACTGATGAACATTGGGTTATTGGAGATAAAGTACTTAAATTTCTTGAGCTATTTTATGATTCTACAGTTGCATTGTCTGGTGTTTATTATCCTACATCTCCACTTATGCTTCATTTTCTTGTTAAGATTGCTATACATCTAAAGAACTATGCTAATGACACTCACATCAGAGGTGTCATTCAACCTATGGTAGATAAATATAATAAATATTGGAGGAACATCCCTTTACTTTACTCTTTTGCATTCATCTTGGACTCTAGAGCTAAAATGAAAGGTTTTAGTAGAGTGCTTAGAAGATTAATGAACCTGACAAGTACAGATTATGCTGTTTATCAGGTTACCACTAGAGCTAAGCTTACTGATGTTTATAATAAATATGAAGAGAAATATGGATCTGTTAGATTGAATAGGGTTGTCCCTCCTAACTTGTCTGGTAAGAAACGATCTGCTTGGGATGAAATTTATGATGATGCTGATGATGTGGGTACTTCTGTTGGTATGCATTCTTTTGCTTCTACTCTAAACATTGCTAGAGATACCTCTGCAACTGCTCTACTGCATGCTGCAAGCTCTTCAGCTTCTACTGCTTCTGAACTCATTTCTTACTTAGATTGTGACACTGTCAACCAGTTAACTGATGATTTCAACATCTTGCACTGGTGGCATCAGCACAAACTCACTTATCCAGTACTGTCAATTATGGCTAAAGATATTTTAACTGTTCCTGTGTCTACCATCTCTTCAGAATCCACTTTTAGTTTAACTGGCAGGATCATCGACGAGCGGAGGAGGAGATTGAAGTCTGATGTGGTTGAGATGTTGACGTGCATTAAAGATTGGGAGGATGCTGAAGCAAGGATGCAACACATGGTGGATGACAAAGAGCTTGAAGAAACATTTGAAAATCTTTATCTTGATTAGTCTCTAGTATCTTACTCTCTTAGTCTCTTTGTGACCATTTCTGTAATGGGACTGTAATATTATGCACCTGGATTGGACTTTGTTGTAAGGACAATAAACTTTTTAATGAGCTGGGCTGTACTCTTTTTTCCTGTCTAGGGTTTCTCACAAGGGTGAGTTTTACCTAGACAGGTTTTTAACGAGGCAGCCATTGCACTACAGCTCATAAAATTGTTGTTTTACTAGTCTCTTACTCTCTTTGTGACCATTTTTATGTTGTTTGAAATTATCTTGTATCTGTTTGATTGTTAGAAGTCATAATAAAATTATCTGTTATTCACTTATGCTGTTTTTGAATGCTGCTGCTGGTATTTTTACACATAGTGCCCGTGCTGGCACTAGCACTGGCGTGCTGGCGTGCCTGTTGGCACGGCACGACACGGTTAAGCACTGGTAGTGCCGTGCCTGGGCCGAGGGCCCAGCACGCTGGCACTAACAGGCACGGCACGGATCTTCTACCGTGCCTAGCCGTGCCGTGCCCTGTCGTGCCGTGCCTGGTCGTGCTAGTGCCAGTGCCGTGCCGTGCGGCCCGGTTGGCCATCTATAGTCCCCACCCCACACACCCACCGGAAAACGGAAATAACTAGGTATAATAATAGGTTGGGGTTGGGACCCGCCGTCACGTATGGGCTGGGCTTTTCGGGTCAGCACGAACACGGCCCAAAAATATGAGCCCAAAGCGCGGCCCGGCATGAAATAATATTAGCCGAGCTAACACGACACGAAAATGGGTCTAGACTGGGCCTCAAATTTCGGTCCGTCGGGCCCCCGGCCGGCACGGCTCAATTAAGTCCAATTTATTTAATTCCTTTAATTTAGTAAGATATCAACTTTATATTGTTGTTATATTTGGAGTTTATAGGGTCAAATGTTACTAAAATTATTTAATATCTTTAATTTAGTAAGCTATGAACTTTATATGGTTGTAATATTTTGATTTTATATGATCAAATATACGGGCCGAGTTTGGGCTGACACGGCTCAACGTGGTTTAGGATCGGGTTGGACCACTGTTTTTACACTTTGAATTGGCACGGTACGATCCAAATTTTTTTTAGATTTTGCTGACCCAAACCCGTTTGGCACGAAGGAAGCACGAAGCCCAATTCCCAGCACTATAGCTAGCACTATAGCTAGGCCTTTCCGCGCGCGGGCGGAGTCCTTGCCGTTGCCGGTCGACGTGTCCTTGCCCGCGATCCGAGGGGAAGCAAGGCTGCTGCCAGACGACGCTTTGCAGCGGTTACTAGAGAGAGAGAGATCTGGCCGGTGGTGTCGACTAACCGGAATGATTCCCGGACACGTCACCTGACGTGACGCGCATCAGGTCCTCCACCTCTTCGATGCCATGCCATGCATGCATGCATCCATCCTAACCGATGCTCCTCCTCGCACGGCTGCCGCAGCGGGGGGGCCGTGAACCACAGATGCATCGCGCAGGCATAGGATTTTCTGCTTTCGATTCCTGGTGCCTTTTTCTATTCTATCTGCTGTCTGCATATGAAGTGTTGCGGTAGATTTCGTTCCACGACGACGATTAAAATAATAAGGTAGGGAGCAAGGAGTGCACTCGAGTCGAGATGCGTCGTCGTCGCCCGATTCATTCAGGGGTTATGTTGGATTAATGTGGGGTTGGCCCAAATTAATATTCAATAATAGTCAATGCTAATGGCCCACTTTAATGCTATGGTGTACTAATTATTTAGTACCATATTGGAAGTTCAAAAGACAAATCAATCAACTTAAATAGGTGGACCATTGGTGCATCTATTGAGAAGTTGAGAAAAGGATGAAGGACTGCCACACGCGCGCGCGCGCCGCCGCCGCCGGGCCGTGGCTCGTGGCTCGTGGTAGATCGGACCTTGGTCCGAATATTCCTTTCAAACGGTTGCGCATTTTGCCTGGAGCGATGACCGTCATAATAACCGTCCGTTTAATGGCTAGTAACAGACGTCATTATGGCTAGTAACGGACGTCATAATAACCGTCCGTTTAATGGCTAGTAACGGACGTCATTATGGCTAGTAACGGACGTCATAATAACCGTCCGTTTAATGGCTAGTAACGGACGTCATTATGGCTAGTAACGGACGTCATTACTGTCGTCAGTTTCCAGTTCTAATGCGCGACCGTTTCTGTCCGTTGGTCTTCTCCCTCCTTCTGACCGCCTATAAGAATGGAGAGGGAGGGCTCTTCCAGGCACGCGAATCATCTCACGCGAATTGCAAACAACACATTCCCGTCCCATCTTCTGCGAGCACAGAGAGAGTGGGAGAGCAGGCCTCCGAAATCACCGACCGCAGAGATACACTTGCACGGGTGTGCGGGCGATCAGATTTTTGGGGAGCGTCTTCGCGACTGCTCGCGTGATCTGCTTCGTCTTCTTCCCGGCGACCGTTCGAGGGACTGCACAGCGTACATCTTCCTGCACCGACTTCGTACGGCTACATCGAACAAACACACGAGATGACTCGTGTGAATGGAGCCACTGATGCCTTGAGCATCGGTCCCTCCGCTGGGTACACTCTACTCTTCGTATTTGTGCATGTTTTATTGCTGTTTACTGCTTATGCGAGTAGTTATACACACATGCACATACATGTCATCACATATATCGCACTGTTTTTCTGGATTAAATTAATACTGAAAATGCCTAACTTTCTAACAATCCAAAAATCTGATATTAGGCATTTTTCTGTTAGTGGTTTTGCTGCTGCGTTAAAACCAAGTGAACCTTTTGATGGGACGTTTTACAAGAGATGGCGTAGTAAGATGATACTGTGGTTGACCGCAATGAACTGCTATCACGCCGCACAGGGGAAACCCGAACAGTTCACTCCTGAAGAGGAGAGAATGTTCGACGTTGCCGATAACCTGTTTCGAGGCGCCGTGATTGGCGCTCTTGCCAACAAGTATGTTGATTCTTATCTAACGTGCACATCTGCAAAAGAGTTATGGGATGCATTAGATGAGAAGTTTGGTGTTTCTGATGCTGGTAGCGAGCTGTACATCATGGAGCAGCTGTTTGACTATAAGATGGTGGAAAACCGTCCTGTAGTTGAACAGGCTCATGAAATACAGGCACTGGCTAAAGAACTCGAACAGTTCCCATGTGTCTTGCCTGACAAGTTCGTGGCCGGCGGTATTATCGCTAAACTGCCACCTTCTTGGACGGATTTTGCTACCACTCCAAAACATAAGAGACAAGAGTTTAGCGTGGCTGAGCTTATTGGTTCTCTTGATGTTGAGGAGAGGGCGAGAGCAAAAGACACTCGTGGAAAAGGAGTTGAGACTTCTAGTGCCAATATGGTACAAAAGAAGAACTCCAATGCATCACATAATAATAAAAGGAAAAACAAGCAACAGAATGCCACGAAGCCCAAACAGGCAGCCTCGTTCAAAAAGAAGAACAAAGGAGCTGGTTGCTTTGTTTGCGGGAGTACTGATCATTGGGCAAGCGCTTGTCCAGACCGCAAATTTAAGCAAGAGAAAAAACCAGCTCAAGAGAAGAAAACAGTAAACATGGTTGTTAGCGAGACTGCAGAAGGAACATCGGGGTATGGTAATCTTTTACCTACTGTTCTTTCAGTGTGTCAATCCCCTGAGTGGTGGGCTGATACCGGTGCTAATATTCATGTGTGTGCTGATATTTCTTTATTTTCTTCTTATCAGTGCAAAGGGACTGGAGCCTTGCTGATGGGGAACGGATCACATGCGCGTGTTCTTGGTGTTGGTACAGTCATTCTGAAGTTTACTTCGGGAAAGACGGTGCTATTGAAGAACGTGCAGCATGTCCCCTCCATCAAAAAGAATCTAGTTAGTGGCTCTCAATTGTGCCGAGATGGCTACAAAATTGTCTTTGAGTCTAATAAATGTATACTGTCTAAGTATGGAACGTTTGTTGGAAAAGGCTATGACAGCGGAGGCTTGTTCCGCTTATCTTTGCATGATGCGTGTAATAAGTCTGTGAACAATGTTATTTCGAATGAGTCGTATATTTGGCATTCACGACTTTGTCATATCAATTTTGGTTGTGTCTCGCGGTTAGCAGATTTAAATTTAATCCCGAAATTTGATTTAGTCAAAGGTTCTAAGTGCCAGGTGTGCGTGCAATCTAAGCAACCTCGCAAGCCTCACAAGGCTGCGGAGGCGAGGAATTTGGCACCACTAGACTTAATACATTCCGATTTATGTGAGATGAACGGAATATTGACTAAAGGAGGCAAGCGATATTTTATTACTTTTATCGATGACTCTACTAGATTTTGTTATGTGTATCTCTTAAAATCAAAAGATGAAGCTTTGCATTATTTTAAGACCTACAAAGCTGAAGTTGAAAATCAACTCGAGAGGAAAATTAAACGGTTAAGGTCTGATCGTGGTGGAGAATATTTTTCGGGTGATTTTTCTGATTTTTGTGTGGAACATGGTATTATTCATGAGAGGACACCGCCATACTCACCACAATCCAATGGGGTTGCTGAAAGAAAGAACCGTACTCTAACTGATTTGGTTAACGCCATGTTAGAGACTTCAGGGCTATCTAAGGAATGGTGGGGTGAGGCGATCTTGACGGCGTGTCATGTCCTGAATAAAGTTCCCACAAAGAACAAAGAAATCACACCATTCGAGGAATGGGAAAAGAAAAAAATTAAATATCTCCTATTTGCGCACCTGGAGTTGTTTGGCTAAAGTGAATGTGCCAATTAACAAGAAGCGCAAATTAGGACCGAAAACTGTTGATTGTGTTTTCCTTGGGTATGCTTTCCACAGCATTGGATATAGGTTTTTAATTATAAACTCTGGAGTACCGGACATGTTGGTTGGTACAATTATGGAGTCCAGAGATGCTACGTTTTTTGAGGACGAGTTTCCCATGAAAGCTACACATGATACGTCTAATGATGAACCAACGATACCCCATGAGCATTTTATTCCGGTAGAACACACTGAGGAATCCCATATACATAATCATGTGGAAAATGACAATGTATCAACTCGAAAGAGTAAGAGACCAAGGATTGCAAAGTCCTTTGGTGATGATTACATTGTATATCTTGTGGATGACACACCAAGTACCATTGAAGAGGCATATTCCTCTCCTGATGCTGACTTTTGGAAGGAAGCAATAAGGAGTGAGATGGATTCTATTATGTCTAATGCAACTTGGGAGGTAGTTGAGCGTCCATATGGGTGTAAGCCCATTGGAAGTAAATGGGTGTTCAAGAAAAAACTTAGGCCTGATGGTACTATTGAAAGGTACAAGGCGAGGCTTGTAATTAAAGGCTATTCACAGAAGGAAGGTGAGGATTTCTTTGATACTTATTCACCTGTGGCTCGATTGACCACAATTCGTGTGCTACTTTCCTTGGCTGCCTCTCATGGTCTACTCGTCCATCAAATGGATGTTAAGACAGCATTCCTAAATGGAGAGCTAGATGAGGAAATTTACATGGAGCAGCCAGCTGGGTTTGTAGCAAACGGTCAAGAAGGCATGGTGTGTAAATTATTGAAATCTTTATATGGCCTAAAACAAGCACCTAAGCAATGGCATGAAAAGTTCGATAGAACTTTGACATCTGCCGGTTTTGTTGTGAACGAAGCAGACAAGTGTGTATACTATCGGTATGGTGGGGGCGAGGGAGTAATTTTATGCCTATATGTTGATGACATTCTAATCTTGGGGACGAGTCTTGATGTGATTAAAGAGACAAAAGACTTTCTGTCTAATAATTTTGAAATGAAAGATTTGGGAGAAGCTGATGTTATTCTTAACATTAAGCTACTGAGAGAAGGCATTGGTGGGATCACACTTGTGCAATCCCATTATGTGGAAAAGGTTTTGAGTCGCTTTGGTTTTAGCGAATGTGAACCTGCTCCAACGCCTTATGATCCTAGTAAGCTATTAAAGAAAAATCGAAGGATAGCTAGGGATCAATTGAGATATTCCCAAATAATTGGTTCACTCATGTATTTAGCTAGCGCTACGAGGCCTGACATCTCATTTGCTGTGAGCAAACTTAGTCGATTTGTTTCAAATCCAGGAGATGATCACTGGCGTGCTCTTGAGAGAGTTTTGCGCTATCTAAAGGGTACTATGAGTTTAGGCATCCATTATACCGGGTACCCAACAGTACTGGAGGGTTATTGTGATGCAAACTGGATATCTGATGCTGATGAGATATATGCCACAAGTGGATATGTGTTTTCACTTGGAGGTGGTGCTGTTTCATGGAAGTCTTGCAAGCAGACCATCTTAACGAGGTCGACTATGGAAGCAGAACTCACAGCATTAGATACCGCTTCAGTTGAGGCTGAGTGGCTTCGTGAACTCCTTATGGATTTACCGGTGGTTGAAAAACCTGTGCCGGCTATTTCCATGAACTGTGATAATCAGACTGTGATAATTAAGATAAACAGTTCTAAGGATAATATGAAGTCGACAAGGCACATAAAGAGGCGTTTGAAATCTGTCAGGAAATTGAGAAACTCCGGAGTAATAGTGTTGGATTATGTCCATACGTCTAAAAATCTGGCAGATCAATTTACTAAGGGGCTATCACGTAGTGTGATAGATAGTGCATCAAGTGAGATGGGCATGAGACCCACCTAAAGTTTATCATAGTGGTAACCTGTTCTATGTGATCGGAGATCCCGTGAATTAGAATGGTGAAACAAGCTAGTGGTAGACTGAGAGGAAAGACCCTTAATAAGGCTCATTTCAGATGCATATCTTTCCTTACTGTAAGGTAGGTTGGTGTTTACACCTTAATATGTTCCAAGTGGCTTTGTGAAGCAAAGATGTTGTCCTACAGAACATCTTTAGAGGAACATACCTATATGGGTTAACTGCTAGTCACAGTTTATGAGATCTGGGTGGTTTCTAGATACCCATGAAAGGCTATGGAGTTTGACTTATATGCTCCAACCAGAGGGGATGCGTTCAGCAATCTAGTACTGGTAAAGAGTTTAGATGAAACTCATTCCACGCAAAACTGCCAATTCAAGGCCTAGTCCATTGTGCAGTTGTGGTCAAGTGTAGTCTAAGTTCTAGGTGGATGTTCAACTTAACAGTCTCCATCGAAACACCAGTATATCAAACGTTTGAGGTGATGAGAGCTTTTTAGTGTGACTTAGCATTTGGTGGGGATTGTTGGATTAATGTGGGGTTGGCCCAAATTAATATTCAATAATAGTCAATGCTAATGGCCCACTTTAATGCTATGGTGTACTAATTATTTAGTACCATATTGGAAGTTCAAAAGACAAATCAATCAACTTAAATAGGTGGACCATTGGTGCATCTATTGAGAAGTTGAGAAAAGGATGAAGGACTGCCACACGCGCGCGCGCGCCGCCGCCGCCGCCGGGCCGTGGCTCGTGGCTCGTGGTAGATCGGACCTTGGTCCGAATATTCCTTTCAAACGGTTGCGCATTTTGCCTGGAGCGATGACCGTCATAATAACCGTCCGTTTAATGGCTAGTAACAGACGTCATTATGGCTAGTAACGGACGTCATAATAATCGTCAGTTTCCAGTTCTAATGCGCGACCGTTTCTGTCCGTTGGTCTTCTCCCTCCTTCTGACCGCCTATAAGAATGGAGAGGGAGGGCTCTTCCAGGCACGCGAATCATCTCACGCGAATTGCAAACAACACATTCCCGTCCCATCTTCTGCGAGCACAGAGAGAGTGGGAGAGCAGGCCTCCGAAATCACCGACCGCAGAGATACACTTGCACGGGTGTGCGGGCGATCAGATTTTTGGGGAGCGTCTTCGCGACTGCTCGCGTGATCTGCTTCGTCTTCTTCCCGGCGACCGTTCGAGGGACTGCACAGCGTACATCTTCCTGCACCGACTTCGTACGGCTACATCGAACAAACACACGAGATGACTCGTGTGAATGGAGCCACTGATGCCTTGAGCATCGGTCCCTCCGCTGGGTACACTCTACTCTTCGTATTTGTGCATGTTTTATTGCTGTTTACTGCTTATGCGAGTAGTTATACACACATGCACATACATGTCATCACATATATCGCACTGTTTTTCTGGATTAAATTAATACTGAAAATGCCTAACTTTCTAACAGGTTAGCTAGTAGTTTTATCCATCCGAGTCCGAGTAACCGGCGGCCGGATTGCTCGATCGAGAAGCGACGTGATCGTGAGTGACCCTGCCTAGCTACCGGTGGGCGGTGGTTGTTGATTTCAGTTGTCTCATCTCAGATCCGCAAAAGCAGCTTTGGCGATGATAATTAATTAATGCGTGATCTGCAATAATGCAGCAGAGAAAGACCCCGCCGGCCGGGTCCATTCTAGTCTTGTTGTTAGGGTTGGCTAAAAGAAGCAAAAGGCCTGCTGCCAGTGCCACCAAATCAGTGCAAGACCAGCCAGTACCGTAGCATACTATATGCTGGATAGATCTCAATAGGACAGTAGCACCATGCATGTTCTGGAAGGAATACTGTCATGGGACGGTTTGGCGGCCGATGACAGAAGTGAACCAGGAGTCGTCCTGACGCGCGCTTCATGGTCATGACGCTTGTCTCCATGATGACGAAGCAGCTATGCGTCCGGTTTTATGTTCCCTTGGACGCGATAGATCCGCATTTCATTTTCCGTACGTCAATTTCCGTGTGTGTGTGTGTGTGTCATCAGCAGAGCAGGTCATCTTCAGCAGTCCATTCTGTTGAGCAAATTGGGCGGTTTGGCTAGCTGTACACGGCTCTGCGAAAAACAAACGTCACTCGAACGGAACGGATAGCGATGCATACATACATACACATACGATACGAGCACAAAACCTTCCTCAGATTGATGGTGATGATGATGTTACCGGCCAGCCGGCCGGTCGGTGAATGAAGAGGTTGGTGCCGTGCGGTGTGCGCTCGGTAACGTGTCAGTCGTGCGCCCGTGCGGTGTGCGGACTGCGGGTCCGTGTCATCACAGATCGCGGAGGACGCCACCGCAAGGCGCCCCCGCACGCTTTGCCGACGACGCCAAGCCGACCCGGGCCTCCGCGGAAGCCGTCGCGCGCACGCACTCGCCAGACGCCAGTCCACGGCTTTGCGCCATCTCGCCCGCCCCTGCCTGTGGCCCCACTTCAGTATAGATCTAGATATCAAGCTGGATCGACTCATCTTCAGTTGGCTCGGTATAGTGCCGTAATCGGATCGGACGAATATCATCAGAATCCTAAATGTTTTTTATATTTTTATTCGATTCAAATTTAAATACAGATAGCTTCGAATATGAATATGAATGTTCTCATATATAAATACGGATAATCGTGTGTCGAATTCGGAACTAGTCGGACACACAGGTAGCGTCGATAACAAATATTTTTATTGGATATCATGTAAGACACCATTCCACACATATCATAGTTCTTGTAATAATCTAGCCCATCTTTGAGTCTAAATATTTTTTAAGGATTTTATGTGGACATATGCTATATTTTCGTATAATTCCATGAATTTCTAAGGCTATTTCGTGTATTATTAGTTTCTTTATATAGAAAATTATTAAAATGCAATTAAATTTATAAAGTAGTCTAGTGTTGACTACAAATTATAAATAAGTTATCAAAACTAATAAACGTTTTACAAGAATATAACCTCAAGTACCCACACAAAAATGATAAAAGTGAAGTATTGTTTATGTTGAAACTTAGGATACTTATGGTGATTTCATAGGTAACTCACACAACAAGTGGAAGTGAAATGAAAGAAATGTTGGCGTCTTGTGGATTTTATGGTTCAAACATTTTTTAGGATGCTATGTGGACATATGTTGCCCCTATGTTAAATTTCATGAATTTCTGAGACTACTTTGTGTACTTTTAATTCCTTCCTATACAAAATCATCAAAATGCAATTAAATCCATAAAATATTTTAGTGTCAACCAAAAATTGCAAATAAGTTACCAGGACCAATAAGTATTCTATAAGAATATAACCTCAAGTCCCTATGTTAAAATGATTGAAAGTCGCCTAGAGGGGATGAATAGGCGAAACCTGAAAATTATAAATTTTGAATACAAACTTCACCCAAAGGTAGTGTTAGAACAAATAATGATGAAACTAGAGTGCAGAAGAGAGTTCTTCTTGCTATGAGTTGCTCAATCAATGCAGATAACTTTAGGAGTTAACTCAAGACGATTGCAAGCAAGAGAACTGAAAGAGAGGGGAGAGGAAGGCACAAATCGCAATACAATATTAACACAAAGATACAGACGATTTGTTTTCTGAGGTTCAGTACCAAGGAACCTACTCCCCATTGAGGAGGTCACGTAGGCCAAGTATTTTTCAACCTTTTCCCTCTCTCAAACGGTCACTTAGACCGGTTGAGCGCTTCTTAATCTCGAGGGTCAATCGGACCCCGCAAGAATCACCACATAATTAGGTGCCTCTTGCTAGCTTTACAAGTCACTTAAGAGTTTAGAAGGAGATGAAGAAAGCACGATCAAGAAACCAAGCAACAAAAGATCACAATGTCAACTCTCTTGTGTCTCTCTAAAGCACTAATCACTAATGATTCTCGAACATAATTATGGCACTTGGAGATGGAGTTGATGCTTTGAGTGTGGATGGAGTGAAGTCTTTGCTCCTTGCAATGACTATGTGTCGGGGACCATAATTAGGGGTACCCTCAAGGCTCCTAATTCTCAGCTGGTAACCCCCATCAGCATAAAGCTGCAAAGGCCTGATGGGTGCGATTAAGTCAGGGATCGATCCATTCGAAGGACGCGATCACGCCTCGCCCGAGCCTAGCCTCGGACAAGGGCGGCCGACCCCAGAGAATCTCCGCCTCGCCCAAGGCCCCCCTCCAGCGGCTAACGTATCTCCGGCTCGCCCGAGGCCCTGTCTTCGCCAAGAAACAACCCTGACCAAATCGTCGCGCCGACCGACCAAATCGCAGGAGCATTTAATGCAAAGGCAGCCTGACGCCTTTATCCTGACGCGCGCCCTGCAGTCGACAGAGCCGAAGTGACCGCCATCACCTCGCCGCTCCACTGACCGGCCTGACAGGAAGACAGCGCCGCCTGGGCCACTTCGACTGTGGTGCCGCTTGACAGAGTGAGGCTGACAGGCAGTCAGGCCCGGCCGCAGGCACCATAGGAAACTCCGCTCCGCCCGACCCAAGGCTCGGACTCGGGCTAAGTCCTGGAAGACGGCGAACTCCGCTCCGCCCGACCCAGGGCTCGGACTCGGGCTAGGTCCCGGAAGACGGCGAACTCCGCTCCGCCCGACCCAGCGCTCGGACTCGGGCTAAGTCCCGGAAGACGGCAAACTCCGCTCCGCCCGACCCAGGGCTCGGACTCGGGCTAGGTCCCGGAAGACGGCGAACTCCGCTCCGCCCGACCTAGGGCTCGGACTCGGGCTAAGTCCCGGAAGACGGCGAACTCCGCTCCGCCCGACCCAGGGCTCGGACTCGGGCTAAGTCCCGGAAGACGGCGAACTCCACTCCGCCCGACCCAGGGCTCGGACTCGGGCTCAGCCCCAGAAGACGACGAACTCCGCTCCGCCCGACCCAGGGCTCGGACTCGGGCTCAGCCCCAGAAGACGACGAACTCCGCTTCGCCCGACCCCAGGGCTCAGACTCCGCTCTGGCCTCAGCCGACGATCTCCGTCTCGCCCGACCCAGGGGTTCGGACTCGACCTCGGCCACGAAAGACAGACTCGACCTCGGCTTCGGAGGAGCTTCCACGTCGCCCAACCTAGGGCGCGGACCGGCCACGTCAACAGGAGGCGCCATCATCACCCTACCCTGAGCTGACTCGAGCCACGGGGAACAAGACCGACATCCCATCTGGCTCGCTCCACCAGATAGGCAATGATGGCGCCCCGCATACCCAGTGACGAAGGCGGCTCTCAGCCCCCTTACGGAAGCAAGAGGATGTTAGCAAGGACTCAACAGCTCCGACAGCTGTCCCTCCGCCAGGCTCCAGCGCTCCTCCGACGGCCACGACATCACGCCAGCAGGGTGCCAAAATCTCTCCGGCTGCCACAACGGCATGTACTTAGGGCGCTAGCTCTCCCCCGCTAGACATGTAGCACTCTGCTACACCCCCCATTGTACACCTGGATCCTCTCCTTACGCCTATAAAAGGAAGGACCAGGGCCCTCTTAGAGAGGGTTGGCCGCGCGGGGACGAGGACGAGACAGGCGCTCGCGTGAGGACGCTCGCTCCCTCTCCCGTGTGGACGCTTGTAACCCCCTACTGCAAGCGCACCTGACTTGGGCGCGGGACAAACACGAAGGTCGCGGGATTTCCACCTCTCTCACGCCCATCTCCGGCCACCTCACTTCCCCCCTTCGCGCTCGGCCTCGCGTCGACCCATCTGGGCTGGGGCACGCGGCGACATTCACTCGTCGGCTTAGGGACCCCCCGGTCTCGGAACGCCGACAGTTGGCGCGCCAGGTAGGGGCCTGCTGCGTGTTGACGAACAGCTTCCCGTCAAGCTCCAGATGGGCAGTCTCCAGCAACCTCTCCGACTCGGGACGATGCTCCGTTTCGGGAGCCTTGAGTTCATGTCCCTCGGCGGCGGCTACGACATGGTACTCATTCCACCGCCGGGCGACAGCGACAATGGCGGCCAATAGCCCGCCCGCCAGCGGCGGAATCGACGACGTCTTCCCCGCGGGGTGGAAGAACAACCTTCGAGCTCGCCCCGTCCTCTCCCCCACCAACGGAGGAGGAGGCGGGGCAACCAAGGCCAAGCGGGAGGCAGCGCCTCGTCGACTGTCGAGCGAGTCGATGGCCCCAGCGCTCCAACGGGGGGCGCGTCGGGCATCGACCTCACGTTTGAGGCGGAGGCGAGCACCGTCTCCCCGCGACACGCCAACTCCAAGCAAACGGACGACGCCGGCACGCTCGCGGAAGGCTTGCTGGGCGTCACCCTCGTACCCGGGATGACGGTGCAGTCAGTCCCTGATGTGACCTCATCACCACCCGTCGACCAAGAGGTACCGACCGATTCCCATCTCGCGCCTTTCGGATTCAGCCTCGACCCGCCAATCGGCCTCGCTTTGGCGGACGCTCTCGTAGAGGCGAGTCTGAACCCTTTGGGGTTTCGTATGCGGTCGCCTTGGGACCGGCTGACGGACGTCTCGACCTACGGGCCCTCTGGGTCCGAGGAAGACGACGAGCCCAGCTTCTGTTGGGATCTCTCTGGACTTGCAAACCCCAGTGCCATGCGGGACTTTATGACCGCATGCGACTACTGCCTTTCCGACTGTTCCGACGGCAGCCGTAGCCTCGGCGACGAGGACTGCGGCCCAAGCTGCGAATGTTTCCACGTCGATCTAGGGGGTCCCTCCGAAGGCAACCATCTCGGCATGCCGGAGGACGGTGATCTCCCTAGGCCGGTGCCTCGCGTTGACATCCCACGGGAGCTAGCTGTGGTCCCCATTCAGGCGGGGGGCCATGATCCACAGCTCGAGCAAGTCCGCGGGGTGCAGGCCATGCTCGACGAGGGAGCAGGAGCGCTTGAGTCGATCCGCCGGGACGTCGGGCAGGCATGGGTGGCCCAACCTCCAGCCGGAGAAATACGTCATCTACCCCAGGGCTTCCAGCACCGCATCACCGATGATGTCAGGGTCAGGCCGCCACCCGCATCCAGTGGGGTTGGCCAGAACCTGGCTGCAGCAGCAATGCTCCTCCGCGCGATGCCGGAGCCATCAACCACCGAGGGGTGGCGAATCCTGGGAGAGCTCAAGAATCTCCTAGAAGGCGTCGCGGTCCGACGGGCCGAGAGCTCCGCCTCCCAAAGGCAGGGGTACCCCTCGGAACCTCATGCCGCGACTTCCCGATTCATGCGGGAAGCCTCGGTCTACACCGGGCGCACGCGCCACACAGCGCCTGTGGCCCCGGGTCGCCTCGCAACGAGCACCCTCACCGTGACCGTCGGGCCCGCCTTGACGAGAGGGTGCGCCGAGGCTACCACCCCAGGCGTGGGGGACGCTACGATAGCGGGGGGGATCGGAGTCCTTCGCCCGAACCAGCCGGTCCGCAGGCCTTTAGCCGGGCCATACGACGGGCGTCGTTCCCGACCCGGTTCCGACCCCCGACTACCATCACAAAGTACTCGAGGGAGACGAGGCCGGAACTGTGGCTCGTGGACTACCGTCTGGCCTGCCAACTGGGTGGAACGGACGATGACAACCTCATCATCCGCAACCTCCCCCTGTTCCTCTCCGACATCGCTCGCGCCTGGTTGGAGCACCTGCCTCTGGGGCAGATCTCCAACTGGGACGACCCAGTCCAAGCTTTCGCCGGCAATTTCCAGGGCACGTACGTGCGCCCCGGGAATTCCTGGGACCTCCGAAGCTGCCGACAGCAGCCGGGAGAGTCTCTCTGGGACTACATCCGTCGATTCTCGAAGCAGCGCACCGAGCTGCCCAACATCACCGACTCGGATGTCATTGGCGCGTTCCTCGCTGGCACCACCTGCTGTGACCTGGTGAGCAAGCTGGGTCGCAAGACCCCCACTAGGGCGAGCGAGCTGATGGACATCGCCACCAAGTTCGCCTCCGGCCAGGAGGCGGTTGAGGCTATCTTCCGGAAGGACGAGCAGCCCCAGGGCCGCCCATCGGAAGACGCCCCCGAGGCGTCAACTCAGTGCGGCGCCAAGAAGAAGGGCAAGAAGAAGTCGCAAGCGAAACGCGACGCCGCCAACGCGGACCTTGTCGCCGCCGCCGAGTACAAGAACCCTCGGTAACCCCCAGGAGGTGCCAACCTCTTCGACAAGATGCTCAAGGAGCCGTGCCCCTATCACCAGGGGCCCGTCAAGCACACCCTTGAGGAGTGCGTCATGCTTTGGCGCCACTTCCATAGGGCCGGGCCACCCGCGGAGGGTGGCAGGGCCCACGATGACGATAAGAAGGAAGATCACCAAGCAGGAGAGTTCCCCGAGGTCCGCGACTGCTTCATGATCTACGGTGGGCAAGCGGCGAATGCCTCGGCTCGGCACCGCAAGCAAGAGCGCCGAGAGGTCTGTTCGGTGAAGGTGGCGGCGCCAGTCTACCTAGACTGGTCCGACAAGCCCGTCACCTTCGACCAAGCCGACCACCCCGACCATGTGCCGAGCCTAGGGAAATACCTGCTCATCATCGACCCTGTCATCGGCGACGTCAGACTCACCAAGGTCCTCATGGACGGAGGCAGCAGCCTCAACATCATCTACGCCGAGACACTCGGGCTCCTGCGTGTCGATCTGTCCTCCGTCCGGGCAGGCGCTGCGCCCTTCCATGGGATCATTCCCGGGAAGCGCGTTCAGCCCCTCGGACAACTTGACCTTCCCGTCTGCTTCGGAACACCCTCCAACTTCCGAAGGGAGACCCTGACGTTCGAGGTGGTCGGGTTCCGAGGAACCTACCACGCGGTACTGGGAAGACCATGCTACGTGAAGTTCATGGACGTCCCCAACTACACCTACCTGAAGCTCAAGATGCCGGGCCCCAACGGGGTCATCACCGTCGGCCCCATGTACAAACACGCGTTCGAATGCGACGTGGAGTGCGTGGAGTACGCCGAGGCCCTCGCCGAGTCCGAAGCCCTCATCGCCGACCTGGAGAGCCTCTCTAAGGAGGTGCCAGACGTGAAGCGTCATGCCGACAACTTTGAGCCAGCGGAGACGGTCAAGGCCGTCTCCCTCGACCCCAGCAGCGACGCCTCCAAGCAGATCCGGATCGGCTCCGGGCTCGATCCCAAATAGGAAGCAGTGCTCGTCGACTTTGTCCGCGTGAATGCCGACGTCTTCGCGTGGAGTCCCTCGGACATGCCCGGCATACCGAGGGATGTCGCCGAGCACTCGCTGGACATCCGCGCCGGAGCCCGACCCGTCAAGCAGCCCCTGCGCCGATTCGACGAGGAGAAGCGTAGAGCCATAGGCGAGGAGATCCACAAGCTAATGGCGGCAGGGTTCATCAAAGAGGTATTCCATCCTGAATGGCTTGCCAACCCTGTGCTTGTGAGAAAGAAAGGTGGGAAATGGCGGATGTGTGTAGACTACACTGGTCTGAACAAAGCATGTCCGAAGGTTCCCTACCCTCTGCCTCGCATCGATCAAATCGTGGATTCCACTGCTGGGTGCGAAACCCTGTCTTTCCTCGATGCCTACTCAGGGTATCACCAAATCAGGATGAAAGAGTCCGACCAGCTCGCGACTTCTTTCATCACACCCTTCGGCATGTACTGCTATGTCACCATGCCGTTCGGCTTGAGGAATGCGGGCGCGACGTACCAACGGTGCATGAACCATGTGTTCGGCGAACACATTGGCCGCACGGTCGAGGCCTACGTCGATGACATCGTAGTCAAGACAAGGAAAGCCTCTGACCTCCTTTCCGACCTTGAAGTGACATTCCGATGTCTCAAGGCGAAAGGCATCAAGCCCAATCCCAAAAAGTGTGTCTTCGGGGTGCCCCGAGGCATGCTCTTGGGGTTCATCGTCTCCGAGCGGGGCATCGAAGCCAACCCGGAGAAGATCGCAGCCATCACCGGCATGGGGCCCATCAAGGACTTGAAAGGCGTACAGAGGGTCATGGGATGTCTCGCGGCTCTGAGCCGTTTCATCTCACGCCTCGGCGAAAGAGGTCTACCTCTGTACCGCCTCTTAAGGAAGGCCGAGTGCTTCACTTGGACCCCTAAGGCCGAGGAAGCCCTCGAGAACCTGAAGGCGCTCCTCACGAAGGCGCCTATCTTGGTGCCCCCAGCCGCCGGAGAAGCCCTCTTGGTCTACGTCGTCGCAACCACTTAGGTGGATAGCGCCGCGATTGTGGTCGAGAGGCAAAAAGAAGGGCATGCATTGCCCGTTCAGAGGCCAGTCTACTTCGTCAGCGAGGTACTGTCCGAAACCAGGATCCGCTACCCACAAGTTCAGAAGCTGCTGTATGCGGTGATCCTGACACGGCGGAAGTTGCGACACTACTTCGAGTCTCATCCGGTAACTGTGGTCTCATCCTTCCCCCTGGGGGAGATCATCCAGTGCCGAGAGGCCTCGGGGAGGATTGTAAAGTGGGCGGTGGAAATCATGGGCGAGACAATCTCGTTCGCCCCTCGGAAGGCCATCAAGTCCTAGGTCTTGGCGGACTTCGTAGCTGAATGGGTCGACACCCAGCTCCCAACAGCTTCGATCCAGCCGGAGCTCTGGACCATGTTCTTCGATGGGCCGCTAATGAAGATGGGAGCCGGCGCAGGCCTACTCTTCATCTCGCCTCTCGGGAAGCACATACGCTATGTGCCACGCCTCCATTTCCCGGCGTCCAACAATGTGGCCGAATATGAGGCTCTGGTCAACGGGTTGTGGATCGCCATCGAGCTAGGGGTACGACGCCTCGACGCTCGCGGTGACTCGCAGCTCGTCATCGACCAAGTCATGAGGAACTCCTACTGCCGCGACCCGAAGATGGAGGCCTATTGCGATGAGGTTCGGCGCCTGGAAGACAAGTTCTACGGGCTCGAGCTCAACCACATCGCCCGACGCTACAACGAGACTACGGACGAGCTGGCTAAAATAGCCTCGGGGTGGACAACGGTTCCCCCGGACGTCTTCTTCCGAGACCTGCATCAACCCTCCGTCAAGACCGACGACACGCCCGAGCCCGAGGCACCCTCGGTCCAGCCCGAGGTACCCTCGGCTCAGTCCGAGGCACCCTCGGCTCGGCTCGAGGTGCCCTCGGTTCGGCCCGAGGTACCCTCGGCCCCTGAGGGCGAGACGCTTCATGTTGAGGGGAAGCAGAGCGGGGTCGCGCCTGATCAAAACTTGCAGGCCCCGTACCTGCAGTATCTCCACCAAGGAGAACTACCCCCCGACCGAGCCGAAGCTCGGCGGTTGGCGCGGCGCGCCAAGTCGTTCGTCTTGCTGGGAGATAGGAAGGAGCTCTACCACCGCAGCCCCTCAGGCATCCTCCAGCGATGCATCTCCATCACCGAAGGTCAGGAACTCCTTCGAGAGATACACTCGGGGGCTTGCGGCCATCACGCAGCACCTCGAGCCCTTGTCGGAAATGCTTTCCGACAAGGTTTCTACTGGCCGACGGCGGTGGCCGACGCCACTAGAATTGTCCGCACCTGCGAGGGGTGTCAGTTCTACGCAAGGCAGACCCACCTGCCTGCTCAGGCTCTGCAGACGATACCCATCACCTGGCCTTTTGCTGTGTGAGGTCTGGACCTCGTCGGCCCCTTGCAGAAGGCACCCGGGGGCTACACGCACCTGTTGGTCGCCATCGACAAATTCTCCAAGTGGATCGAGGTCTGACCCCTAAACAGCATCAGGTCCGAGCAGGCGATAGCGTTCTTCACCAACATCATCCATCGTTTCGGGGTCCCAAACTCCATCATCACCAACAACGGCACCCAGTTCACCGGCAGAAAGTTCCCGGACTTCTGCGAGGATCACCACATCCGGGTGGACTGGGCCGCCGTGGCTCATCCCATGACGAATGGGCAAGTAGAGCGTGCCAACGGCATGATTCTACAAGGACTCAAGCCTCGGATCTACAACAACCTAAACAAGTTCAGCAAGCGATGGATAAAGGAACTCCCCTCGGTGGTCTGGAGCCCGAGGACAACACCGAGCCGAGCCACGGGCTTCACGCCGTTCTTTCTAGTCTATGGGGCCGAGGCCATCTTGCCCACAGACTTAGAATACGGTTCCCCGAGGACAAGGGCCTATGCCGACCAAAGCAACCAAGCTAGTCGAGAAGACTCGCTGGACTAGCTGGAAGAGGCTCGGGATAGGGCCTTGCTACACTCGGCACGGTACCAGCAGTCCATGCGACGCTACCACGCCCGAGGGGTCCGGTCCCGAGACCTCCAGGTGGGCGATCTGGTGCTTCGGCTGCGGCAAGACGCCCGAGGGCGGCACAAGCTCACGCCCCCTTGGGAGGGGCCGTTCGTCATCACCAAGGTTCTGAAGCCCGGAACGTACAAGCTGGCCAACAGTCAAGGTGAGGTCTACGGCAACGCTTGGAACATCCAACAGCTACGTCGCTTCTACCCTTAAGATGTTTTCACGTTGTTCATATACCTCGCTCCTACGCAAAGTTTAGTCATCAAGGAAGGGTCAACCTTGCCTCGGCAAAGTCCGACCCTCCCTCGGGGGCTAAAAGGGGGGAACCCCCTCTGCGTCGAATTTTTTCCTCGAAAAAAGATCCTTTCTGCCAGAATGTCTTTCGTGCTTTTTGACTACTTCGAAAGTGGATCCTGAAAACGACGGAGTACACGTAAGCAGCCAAGGCTGACCGAGCCGAGGGACTCCTACGCCTCCGGGATATGGATACCTCACTCATCACCTTCTGCGATAAGTAACTCACATTCGGATAAGTGATTTCGTGGACCGAACAAGTCTTCACGTTCGGAAGCTCTTCTGCCGAAGCGATTCTTCGAGCCTTCTCGACTGCGTCGGTGACAGAACCCCATGGACGGGTAAGAGCGCGCGTAAGCAGCAAGGCCGACCGAGCCGAGGGACTCCTATGCCTCCGGGATACGGATACCTCACTCACCACCTTCTGTGAGAAGCAACTCTCGCTCGCACCAGCAATTCTGTTACCGACAGAAAAGTCCAGACACTCGAAATAAGAGGAAAGGAGACGTAGCTTTACAACACGGCGAGGGTGTGTTTTGGCCTCGGCGGCTGCAGAAAACACGCGCTACAAGATGGTCCGACCCTGCAGGCACGGATCTTGACGCTTGAAGGGAGCAGCAACACCCTCGGCATCGACAACACCTTCGGCGGGGTCCGACCTGGCCTCGGACGGCGACCCGATCTAAGGGTCTCCGCTCTGAAAGACAACGTCATCACCAAGCCCAGGCCGTCGCTGCCAGGGTCTTCTCTGAGAATCCGGCTCGAGCAGGCGGCTCGGCCAGTCACCCTAGGGCCTCGGCCAGCCGTCCTCCAAGGACATCAGCCCGACCCGAGGCCTCGGCAGGTCAATTCCGGCGTCGGTCCTGCTAACGGGCGATCCGGCCAAGCTCCGGCCGACCAGGTCTTCTTCTCGGGCCAACTCTGCCTCTGTTCGCGCTGACACCGCTACCCCTCGCCTCGGCTCATCGAAAAGCGGCCGAGGGGTTCCTCTAACTAAGCAAGGGAAGCCTCGGACAACAAGGCTGACCGAGCCGACGGACTCCTACGCCTCCGGGATACGGATACCTCACTCGTCACCTTTACATGGGGCGACTCACGCTTGGTGAAGCGGTTCAAGCAATCAACAGGCGAGTCTTAGCGCTCGAAAATGAGGAAAAACACGGCTCTGTGCCGAAATTACGTACATGTTCAGGCCTCGACAGCCACAACAAACAAAAACACTGGCATTCGAAGTGCCATCACAAACGGAACTCCGGTTCCATCTCCGCAGGTACAAACAACCCCACTCGATGGAGGGGGGCCTGCGGAGCAACAGAAGCCCGACGAACGGCGCGCCGTCGCCTGCCCCGGCAGCGGCGACGACGACGACTTCCGCTCCGGGGACCGAACAGCGGCAGCAATGACCCCAGGGCGGACGCTGCTGCCAGGAGGCCCCCGCCCATGCCCAAACTCGTGAGGCAAGGACGGGCAGAAGGCTGTAGAGTTGGAGGTCAGTCCGTGGGCGGCCCTGGCTACCTCGTCGGCGGAAGAACCTCTTCCAGCTGCCGTGGCGGAAGCCGACACCGAGAGCGGCTCCGAAGCCACTCGGGCCCGAGAGCCAGGCACGCGGTAGCTGCCAGCGCCACGGACGACAACCGCCTTTCCCCCCAATCACTGAGGGAAGGAGCGGGCCACTGCCCACGCAGGGGCCGGCCCCAACTCGGCACACTCCCCTCCCCAGCCCCGGTGATGAAAATCCTTGAGGCTGAGGGAGGGGCAGAGGCCGCGGCCCGGTTTGCTTTCCCCCGCCACCGAACTGGAGGTCACCGTCTTGGGTGACCGCCGGCGGAGGGGTGCAACCGGGCTGCCTGATGAAAATCCTTGAAGCCGAACGATGGCTGAAAGGTACCAACTCCCACGGAGTTGTGTCCCTCCAACGACGAGGCGGAAAGACTGCAAGCATCCCCCATCCGGGGGCTTGGAAGGTGGAAAGGCACGATGCATAAGGGAGCACGAAGACATGGACACCTTCCAAGGGGGTCACCCTCCTTTTAAAGGCAACTCTCCCTACTTGCGTTCCCAGCCGACGTGGGCTGAGTCTTCTCCAACACGTTCCAAGGTCCTCCCCTACGGCGCGGGGGCTGGGTCCCACATGTAATGCAAGCCGGCTCAGAGCGGAAGAAGCCAAACCGCCGTGCGCGGTGCGTGCAACCGCCTAGCGGTTATAAGCGGCTCTCCACTTTGGCCCAGACCAGCGGGCGAAAGGGCGGGCAGCCGTGCAGGCGGCATGCAACCGCGCCAAGTGGGTGCATTTCTCCGACTCCCAACACACCCGACATGGAGGCCCAGGCCCACACGTCATGCAACCGGAGCGCCAAATGCTTCGTGCATGCAACTGCACCGCCACTTGCGCCACCACCGCGCCTCCTCGACTGCGGAACCGACCGCGACTCTAGGCGACCCAGAGCACGACCCAGCGGCGCCAGCCTCGCGCGACGGTCAATACGGCCAAAAATGGGCCGGCAGTAATGGTGGTGGCAGGCGGGCAGGGGCAGCGGTGAAAGGGAAATGTGCCCTTGGGCCATTTCTAAGTATTTTGGTGATTGAGTGCCAACACATGTGCTTAATTGTGAATTTGTGTCCATGGATGAACAAGGTGCAAATCGTGAGATAAAGGTATGTTTCTAAGCCTTAGTACATTGGTTTTGAATACTAATATATTTGTCTAAGTGTTAGAAACAGAAAGAAGAAGAAGAGAGAAGAGGAGAGAAGACTTGGCTGTGTGCAGCCAAGACTCAGTTCGGTCTGGAGCACCGGACTGTCCGGTGTGCACCGGACAGTGTCCGGTGCGCCAGGCTGGCTTGGAGCGAACTGGCCGCTCTCGGGAAACTGGCCGACGGCGTACGGCTAAAATTCACCGGACTGTCCGGTGTGCACCGGACTGTCCGGTGAGCCAACGGTCGGGCGGGCCAACGGTCGGCCGCGCAATCTGCGCGGGACACGTGCGGAGCCAACGGTTGGAAGAAGGCACCAGACTGTCCGGTGTGCACCGGACATGTCCGGTGCGCCAATGGCTCCAGATCTTCCAACGGTCTGTAACGGTCGGAAGCGCCAGATATGGAAAGAAATCGGGCACCGGACAGTGTCCGGTGTGCACCGGACTGTCCGGTGCCCCCGACGACAGAAGGCAAGGATGGCCTTCCGGATTTGCTCTCAACGGCTCCTAGCTGCCTTGGGGCTATAAAAGGAGCCCCTAGGCGCATGGAGGAGACACACAAGCAACCTTTGAGCATTCTTGATCATCCACACTAAGTCTCTGCGCATTCGTTTGTGTTTCTAAGTGATTCGAGCTCTGTTCTAAGTGAGAACTCTGAGATAGTCTTGTGAGCTCGATTCTTGGCCGTGTGTGTGCGCTTTTGCTGTGGATTTGTGTGTGTTGCTACCCTCCCTTACTCTGTGCTTTCTTTGTGATCATATACTTGTAAGGGCAAGAGACTCCAATTTGTGGAGATTCCTTGCAAACGGGATAGTGAAAGGAACAACAAAACACCGTGGTATTCAAGTGGGTCTTTGGACCGCTTGAGAGGGGTTGATTGCAACCCTCGTCCGTTGGGACACCACAACGTGGAGTAGGCAAGCGTTGGTCTTGGCCGAACCACGGGATAAAACCACTGTGTCACCCCTGTGCTTGATTTTCTTGTGGTACTGTGTTTTGTTGAGACTTCACCTTAGCCACTTGGCAATAATCGTGCTAACACTTAACAAGTTTTTGTGGCTTAAGTTTGAAGTTTTTACAGGATCACCTATTCACCCCCCCTCTAGGTGCTCTCAATTGGTATCAGAGCCGTTCTCTTCACAAAGGGACTAACCGCCCGAAGAGATGGATCCTAAGGGGAAGGGTATTGTGATCAATGACAAAGAGAAGGAATCCTTCGTCAACGAGCCGAAGGACGATAAGCCTACCGACTCTGGCTCGGGCCAAAGACGGAAGGAAGGGAAGAAGAAGAAGACAAGGCGCATCAAGGAGATCGTCTACTACGACAGCGACGAGTCTACTTCTTCCCAAAAGGACGAGGACCACAACGACTACGAGAGAAGGAAACCGGTTAATTCGAACTTTTCCTTTGATTACTCTCGTATTCCGCAAAGTTCACATTCTCATTTGCTCTCCATTCCACTCGGCAAGCCCCCACACTTTGATGGAGAGGACTACGGATTTTGGAGCCACAAAATGCGTAGTCACCTATTCTCTCTCCATCCTAGCATATGGGAGATTGTAGAGAGTGGAATGCACTTTGATAGTTCGGATAGTCCCATGTTCATTAATGAACAAATTCATAAGAATGCACAAGCTACTACTGTTCTTCTAGCTTCTTTGTGCAGGGATGAATATCATAAAGTGAGCGGCTTGGATAACGCCAAGCAGATCTGGGACACCCTCAAGATTTCTCATGAGGGGAACGACGTCACCTTGCTCACCAAGATGGAGTTGGTGGAGGGAGAGCTTGGACGGTTCGCAATGATAAGGGGGGAGGAGCCGACGCAAACATACAATCGGCTCAAGACCCTTATCAACAAGATAAGAAGCTACGGGAGCACGCGATGGACGGACCACGACGTCGTCCGCCTAATGCTAAGGTCATTTACCGTTCTTGATCCTCACTTGGTGAACAATATACGTGAAAATCCCAGGTACACCAAGATGTCGCCCGAAGAAGTTCTTGGGAAATTTGTTAGCGGGCGAATGATGATCAAGGAGGCGAGGTATGTGGACGACGCCTTGAATGGTCCAATCAACGAGCCGCAACCCCTTGCTCTCAAGGCAACACGAAGCAAGGAGGCGCTACCCAGCAAGGTGGCACAGATTGAGGCGGCCGGACTCAATGATGAAGAGATGGCTCTCATCATCAAGAGATTCAAGACGGCGCTAAATGGTCGCAAGGGGCAGCCAAGCAAGACCAAGACCAAGGGGAAGCGCTCATGCTTCAAATGCGGTAAGCTTGGTCATTTTATCGCTAACTGTCCCGATAATGAAAGTGACCAGGAAAAGGGGAACAAAAGAGAGAAGAAGAAGCAATACAAGAAGGCAAAGGGCGAGGCGCATCTAGGAAAGGAGTGGGACTCGGATTGCTCCTCCTCCGACTCCGACAACGAAGGACTCGCCGCCACTGCCTTCAACAAATCGGCTCTCTTCCCCAACGAGCGTCTCACATGTCTTATGGCAAGGGAGAAGAAAGTGAGTACTCAAGACTCCACTTATGCTTCTTCTAGTGATAATGAGTCTAGTGAAGATGATGACATAGATTATTCATGCTTGTTCAAGGGCTTAGATAGATCTAAGATAGATAAAATCAATGAATTGATTGATGCATTGAATGAAAAGGATAGGCTTTTAGAAAAGCAGGAGGATTTATTGTATGATGAACATGATAAATTTGTAGAGGCACAAAAATCATACGCTTTAGAAATTAAAAGAAATGAAGTGCTTTCTAGTGAATTATCTTCCTGTCATGAAACCATTGCTAGCTTAAGAAGTGTTAATAATGAGTTGAGTGCTAAACTAGAAGTAGCTAGTAAATCAAATTCCTGTGTTGAAAATGTTACAATTTGCACTAGGTGTAAGGATTTTGATGTTAATGCCTGTAGTGAACACCTAGTTTCAATTTCCAAACTAAGTGATGAATTGGCTAGTCTTAATGCACAACTTAAGACTAGCAAAAGTGAATTTGATAAGTTAAAATTTGCAAGGGATGCCTATACAATTGGAAGACATCCCTCAATTAAGGATGGTCTTGGATTCAAGGGAGAGGCCAAGAACTTAACAAGCCATAAGGCTCCCATCTTCGTCAAGGAGAAAGGGAAGGCCCCTATGGCTAGTAGTGCTAAAAAGAACCATGCTTTCTTATACCATGATAGGAGACATGCTAGAAATGCTTGTAATGATTTTGATTCACATGTTTATGATTCTCATGCCATGTTTGCTTCTAGTTCTTCTTATAAGCATGATAGAGATATGCGTAGGAGAAATATTGTACATATGCCTAGGAGAAATATTGCTCATGTGCCTAGAAAGAATGTTATTCATGCTCCTAGGAAAGTAGTGAATGAACCTTCTATAATTTATTGTGCTTTAAACACTTCCTTTGCTATTTGTAGAAAGGATAGGAAAATAGTTGCTAGGAAGTTGGGGGCAAAATGCAAGGGAGACAGGACTTGCATTTGGGTCCCTAAGGACATTTGTGCTAACCTTGCAGGACCCAACATGAGTTGGGTACCTAAGACCCAAGCCTAAATTTGCCTTGCAGGTTTATGCATCCGGAGGTTCAAGCTGGATTATCGACAGCGGATGCACAAACCATATGACGGGGGAGAAGAAGATGTTCACCTCCTACGTCAAAAATAAGCATTCCCAAGATTCAATTATATTCGGTGATGGGAATCAAGGCAAGGTAAAAGGGTTAGGTAAAATTGCAATTTCTAATGAGCACTCAATTTCAAATGTGTTTTTAGTTGAGTCTCTTGGTTACAATTTGCTATCTGTTAGCCAACTATGCAACATGGGTTATAATTGCCTTTTTACTAATGTAGATGTGTCTGTCTTTAGAAGATGTGATGGTTCACTAGCTTTTAAGGGTGTACTAGACGGCAAGCTTTACTTAGTTGATTTTGCAAAAGAAGAGGCCGGTCTAGATGCATGCTTAATGGCTAAGACTTGCATGGGCTGGCTGTGGCATCGCCGCTTAGCACATGTGGGGATGAAGAACCTCCACAAGCTTCTAAAGGAAGAACACGTGATAGGTCTAACAAATGTTTATTTCGAAAAAGATAGACCTTGTGCAGCTTGTCAGGCAGGTAAACAAGTGGGAGGAGCACATCACAGCAAGAATGTGATGACCACGTCAAGACCTCTGGAGCTGCTGCATATGGACCTCTTCGGACCCGTCGCCTATCTAAGCATAGGAGGAAGTAAGTATGGTTTAGTTATTGTTGATGACTTTTCCCGCTTCACTTGGGTGTTCTTTTTGCAGGATAAGTCTGAAACCCAAGGGACCCTCAAGCGCTTCCTCAGGAGAGCTCAAAATGAGTTTGAGCTCAAGGTGAAGAAGATAAGGAGCGACAATGGGTCCGAGTTCAAGAACCTTCAAGTGGAGGAGTTTCTTGAGGAGGAAGGGATCAAGCACGAGTTCTCCGCTCCCTACACACCACAGCAAAATGGTGTGGTAGAGAGGAAGAACAGGACGCTAATCGATATGGCGAGGACGATGCTTGGAGAGTTCAAGACCCCCGAGTGCTTTTGGTCGGAAGCTGTGAACACGGCTTGCCACGCCATCAACAGGGTCTATCTTCATCGACTCCTCAAGAAGACTTCGTATGAGCTACTAACCGGTAACAAACCCAATGTATCGTACTTTCGTATATTTGGGAGCAAGTGCTACATTCTAGTGAAGAAGGGTAGAAATTCTAAGTTTGCTCCCAAAGCTGTAGAAGGGTTTTTATTAGGTTATGATTCAAATACAAAGGCGTATAGAGTCTTCAACAAATCGTCGGGTTTGGTTGAAGTCTCTAGCGACGTTGTATTTGATGAGACTAATGGCTCTCCAAGAGAGCAAGTTGTTGATTGTGATGATGTAGATGAAGAAGATGTTCCAACGGCCGCTATACGAACCATGGCGATTGGAGACGTTCGGCCACAGGAACAAGATGAACGAGATCAACCTTCTTCCTCAACGACGGTGCATCCCCCAACTCAAGACGATGAACAGGTTCATCAAAAGGAGGCGTGTGATCAAGGGGGAGCACAAGATGATCATGTGATGGAGGAAGAAGCGCAACCGGCACCTCCAACCCAAGTTCGAGCGATGATTCAAAGGGATGATCCCGTCGACCAAATTCTGGGTGACATTAGCAAGGGAGTAACTACTCGGTCTCGACTAGTTAATTTTTGTGAACATTACTCTTTTGTCTCCTCTATTGAGCCTTTCAGGGTAGAGGAGGCCTTGCTAGATCCGGATTGGGTGTTGGCCATGCAGGAGGAACTTAGCAACTTCAAGCGCAATGAAGTTTGGACGCTGGTGCCTCGTCCCAAGCAAAATGTTGTGGGAACCAAGTGGGTGTTCCGCAACAAACAAGACGAGCACGGAGTGGTGACAAGGAACAAGGCTCGACTTGTGGCAAAAGGTTATGCCCAAGTCGCAGGTTTGGACTTTGAGGAGACTTTTGCTCCTGTGGCTAGGCTAGAGTCCATTCGTATCTTGCTAGCATATGCCGCTCACCATTCTTTCAGGTTGTACCAAATGGATGTGAAGAGCGCTTTCCTCAACGGGCCAATAAAGGAGGAGGTGTACGTGGAGCAACCCCCTGGCTTCGAGGATGAGCGGTACCCCGACCACGTGTGTAAGCTCTCTAAGGCGCTCTATGGACTTAAACAAGCCCCAAGAGCATGGTATGAATGCCTTAGAGATTTCTTAATTACTAATGCTTTCAAGGTTGGGAAAGCCGATCCAACTCTTTTCACTAAGACTTGTGATGGTGATTTGTTCGTGTGCCAAATTTATGTCGATGACATAATATTTGGTTCTACTAATCAAAAGTCTTGTGAAGAGTTTAGCAGGGTGATGACACAGAAATTCGAGATGTCGATGATGGGCGAGTTGAACTACTTCCTTGGGTTCCAAGTGAAGCAACTCAAGGACGGCACCTTCATCTCCCAAACGAAGTACACGCAAGATCTGCTAAAGAGGTTTGGGATGAAGGACGCCAAGCCCGCAAAGACTCCGATGGGAACCGACGGACACACCGACCTCAACAAAGGAGGTAAGTCCGTTGATCAAAAAGCATACCGGTCAATGATAGGGTCTTTACTTTATTTATGTGCTAGTAGACCGGATATTATGCTTAGCGTATGCATGTGTGCTAGATTTCAATCCGATCCTAAGGAGTGTCACTTGGTGGCGGTGAAGCGAATTCTTAGATATTTAGTCGCTACGCCTTGCTTCGGGATCTGGTATCCAAAGGGGTCTAACTTTGACCTGATTGGGTACTCAGATTCCGACTATGCTGGATGTAAGGTCGATAGGAAGAGTACATCGGGGACGTGCCAATTCTTAGGAAGGTCCCTGGTGTCATGGAACTCTAAGAAACAAACGTCCGTTGCCCTATCCACCGCTGAGGCCGAGTACGTTGCCGCAGGACAGTGTTGTGCGCAGCTACTTTGGATGAGGCAAACCCTCAGGGACTTTGGCTACAATCTGAGCAAAGTCCCACTCCTATGTGATAATGAGAGTGCTATCCGAATAGCGGAAAATCCTGTTGAGCACAGCCGCACAAAGCACATTGACATCCGGCATCACTTTTTGAGAGACCACCAGCAAAAGGGAGATATCGAAGTGTTTTATGTTAGCACCGAGAACCAGTTAGCCGATATCTTTACCAAGCCTTTAGATGAGAAGACCTTTTGCAGGCTGCGTAGTGAGCTAAATGTCTTAGATTCGCGGAACTTGGATTGAATTGTAGCATACATGTGTTTATGCCTTTGATCATGTTCATTCTGCATTTTGTTGCTTATTATGGTGCTCAAGTTGTACAAACACTCCCTGGACCTCACAAGTCCGTTGCAATGTGATGCACATGTTTAGGGGGAGATGTGTTACAACTTGACCCTTTGAGACTAACCATATGTTTGAGTTTGCTTGTTTTAGTCACAAAGGAGAATTGAAAGGGAAAAGGTGGACTTGGACCATGAAAGACTTCCACTGCACTCCGATGAGGGGTAACTTATTCCAAGTTCATCTCATGAACTCTTATTGCCATTTGCTCTTAATTGAAGATGTTGGTGAGGCAATGGGGTTAAAGGGCCAAGATTGATCCCGTTTTGGTGCTTGATGCCAAAGGGGGAGAAAATAAAGGCCAAAGTGATAAATGGATCAGCTACCACTTGAGAAATTTGAAAATAGTAGAGTAGAGCTTTTGGTTTGTCAAAACTCTCTTTGTTGACTCTCTTTTCAAAGTTGGCTTCTTTTGGGAGAAGTAGTTGATTATGGGAAAAAGGGAGAGTTTTTGAAATCTTTGATCAATCTCTTTTGGAATGACTCTCTTTATGCTTCAACATGTGTGTTTAACTTAGAGATAGAGATTTGAGTTTGATTTGCAAAAACAAACCAAGTGGTGGCAAAGGATGATCCATATATGCCAAAATCGATTCAAAATAAATTTAAGTTTTATTTGAAGTGAGTTTGCACTTGTTCTAGTTGCTTTATGTTGTGTTGGCATAAATCACCAAAAAGGGGGAGATTGAAAGGGAAATGTGCCCTTGGGCCATTTCTAAGTATTTTGGTGATTGAGTGCCAACACATGTGCTTAATTGTGAATTTGTGTCCATGGATGAACAAGGTGCAAATCGTGAGATAAAGGTATGTTTCTAAGCCTTAGTACATTGGTTTTGAATACTAATATATTTGTCTAAGTGTTAGAAACAGAAAGAAGAAGAAGAGAGAAGAGGAGAGAAGACTTGGCTGTGTGCAGCCAAGACTCAGTTCGGTCTGGAGCACCGGACTGTCCGGTGTGCACCGGACAGTGTCCGGTGCGCCAGGCTGGCTTGGAGCGAACTGGCCGCTCTCGGGAAACTGGCCGATGGCGTACGGCTAAAATTCACCGGACTGTCCGGTGTGCACCGGACTGTCCGGTGAGCCAACGGTCGGGCGGGCCAACGGTCGGCCGCGCAATCTGCGCGGGACACGTGGCGGAGCCAACGGTCGGAAGAAGGCACCGGACTGTCCGGTGTGCACCGGACATGTCCGGTGCGCCAACGGCTCCAGATCTTCCAACGGTCTGTAACGGTCGGAAGCGCCAGATATGGAAAGAAATCGGGCACCGGACAGTGTCCGGTGTGCACCGGACTGTCCGGTGCCCCCGACGACAGAAGGCAAGGATGGCCTTCCGGATTTGCTCTCAACGGCTCCTAGCTGCCTTGGGGCTATAAAAGGAGCCCCTAGGCGCATGGAGGAGACACACAAGCAACCTTTGAGCATTCTTGATCATCCACACTAAGTCTCTGCGCATTCGTTTGTGTTTCTAAGTGATTCGAGCTCTGTTCTAAGTGAGAACTCTGAGATAGTCTTGTGAGCTCGATTCTTGGCCGTGTGTGTGCGCTTTTGCTGTGGATTTGTGTGTGTTGCTACCCTCCCTTACTCTGTGCTTTCTTTGTGATCATATACTTGTAAGGGCAAGAGACTCCAATTTGTGGAGATTCCTTGCAAACGGGATAGTGAAAGGAACAACAAAACACCGTGGTATTCAAGTGGGTCTTTGGACCGCTTGAGAGGGGTTGATTGCAACCCTCGTCCGTTGGGACGCCACAACGTGGAGTAGGCAAGCGTTGGTCTTGGCCGAACCACGGGATAAAACCACTGTGTCACCCCTGTGCTTGATTTTCTTGTGGTACTGTGTTTTGTTGAGACTTCACCTTAGCCACTTGGCAATAATCGTGCTAACACTTAACAAGTTTTTGTGGCTTAAGTTTGAAGTTTTTACAGGATCACCTATTCACCCCCCCTCTAGGTGCTCTCAAGCGGTCACGTCGCCAGCCAAGCCTACGTCCCATCCAGGGGCGACGAGAGAACCCTCTCTCACGGCGTGAAGACAACGCGCCTGTGTTCCGTTCCTCGAACGGCTCGCGCACGCGCAACGGCCGCCCCGCAAACCACTCACCCCGTCGCATTAACTCCGCGGCGGGACAGGCGGCGCCTCTGGCAGGAGAAGCCAGCGACGCTTCGCCTTCGCCACAATGACCACGTCGAAAAAGGTACGCCACGTCATTCGATTTCGTATCCTTTTCCTTTTTTCCTCTTTCTCTCTCTTGCAACAGGGACCGGGAAAGGGGGATACCCCGAAAAGGATCCTTCTCCGTGAAGGAACCAGGCTCTGAGCCTCCCTACTGATCAGAGGTTCGAAGGCTGGCCCCTCGGAAGGGTTCGACAGCCGCCTCAGATTGCGTGGGCTCTACACCCACTACTGGTCAGAGGTTCGAAGGCCGGCCCCTCGAAAGGGTTCAACGACCGCCTCAGGCTACTCGGGCTCCGCGCCCATTACGGATCAGGGGTTCGAAGGCTGCCCCCCCGAAGGGTTCACAGCCGCCTCAGACATAGAGCGAGGGATGACCATGGGTACGTTCGATACATAACCAAGGCTCGGGCTGCGCTCCCAAGGTACCCTAGGACATTTCCGAGACCAGCGGGAACGATCTTGTAACAGAATCCCATCAGAGGGAGGCATCGAGCCCTCGGACCCCGTCGCCAGGGGACCGGGTCCGGCAGATCACCTGCAGGTACTTTTGGGCGCGCCTCTGGGCCCCTAGCCGACCCCTAACGAATGGGGCACGGGCGTCCACTCGGATTACCCGCCTGCAGCTCACCGGAGACACCATGTTCGGCGCCCATCGAGGGCAACATGGCGCTTTCCCCCCTCCTCCTTGCGGAAAGGCGACGTAGGGGCGTATGTAAAAAAGTCGAGTCTGTCCCTGATCGCCCTCTCGCCCTGTGCAGAGGCTCGGGGCTGCTCTCGCAAACCCGGCTCCGGCCGAACCGTTGACGGCGTCAACATACCAGCCCGAGAACTTGGACCCGACCGTACACCCGGGCTACGGCCAGCTCGCATGAGGGAACGACCAGACCAGCCGAACCATTGCGCGAGGCATTAAGACCTCGGAGGAGTAAAACCACTCCTCCGAGGCCTCGGGGGCTACACCCGACGGGTGCGCTCGCGCGCACCCCTTGGAACAAAACGCAACCGAGAAAGGCTGGTCCCCTTGCAAAAAAGTGCGATGAAAGCCTCCAAGCGAGTGCTAACACTCCCTTCGAGGCTCGGGGGCTACTATCGGGGACCATAATTAAAGGTACCCTCAAGGCTCCTAATTCTCAGCTGGTAACCCCCATCAGCATAAAGCTGCAAAGGCCTGATGGGTGCGATTAAGTCAGGGATCGGTCCATTCGAAGAACGCGATCACGCCTCGCCCGAGCCTAGCCTCGGACAACGGCGGCCGACCTCGGAGAATCTCCGCCTCGCCCGAGGCCCCCCTCCAGCGGCTAACGTATCTCCGGCTCGCCCGAGGCCCTGTCTTCGCCAAGAAGCAACCCTGACCAAATCGCCGCGCCGACCGACCAAATCGCAGGAGCATTTAATGCAAAGGCAGCCTGACGCCTTTATCCTGACACGCGCCCTGCAGTCGACAGAGCTGAAGTGACCGCCGTCACCTCGCCGCTCCACTGACCTGCCTGACAGGAAGACAGCGCCGCGTGCGCCACTCCGACTGTGGTGCCGCTTGACAGAGTGAGGCTGACAGGCAGTCAGGCCCGGCCGCAGGCACCATAGGAAACTCCGCTCCGCCCGACCCAGGGCTCGGACTCGGGCTAAGTCCCGGAAGATGGCGAACTTCGCTCCGCCCGACCCAGGGCTCGGACTCGGGCTAGGTCCCGGAAGACGGCGAACTCCGCTCCGCCCGACCCAGGGCTCGGACTCGGGCTAAGTCCCGGAAGACGGCGAACTCCGCTCCTCTCGACCCAGGGCTCGGACTCGGGCTAGGTCCCGGAAGATGGCGAACTCCGCTCTGCCCGACCCAGGGCTCGGACTCGGGCTACGTCCCGGAAGACGGCGAACTCCGCTCCGCCCGACCCAGGGCTCGGACTCGGGCTAAGTCCCGGAAGACGGCGAACTCCGCTCCGCCCGACCCAGGGCTCGGACTCGGGCTCAGCCCCAGAAGACGACGAACTCCGCTCCGCCCGACCCAGGGCTCAAACTTGGGCTCAGCCCCAGAAGACGACGAACTCCGCTTCGCCCGACCCCAGGGCTCGGACTCCGCTCTGGCCTCAGCCGACGATCTCCGTCTCGCCCGACCCAGGGGTTCAGACTCGACCTCGGCCACGAAAGACAGACTCGACCTCGGCTTCGGAGGAGCTTCCACGTCGCCCAACCTAGGGTGCGGACCGGCCACGTCAACAGGAGGCGCCATCATCACCCTACCCCGAGCTGACTCGAGCCACGGGGAACAAGACCGGTGTCCCATCTGGCTCGCTCCACCAGATAGGCAATGATGGCGCCCCGCATACCCAGTGACGAAGGCGGCTCTCAGCCCCCTTACGGAAGTAAGAGGACGTCAGTAAGGACTCAACAGCTCCGACAGCTGTCCCTCCGCTAGGCTCCAGCGCTCCTCCGACGGCCACGACATCACGCCAGCAGGGTGCCAAAATCTCTCCAGCTGCCACAATGGCATGTACTTAGGGCGCTAGCTCTCCCCCGCTAGACACGTAGCACTCTGCTACACCCCCCATTGTACACCTGGATCCTATCCTTACACCTATAAAAGGAAGGACCAGGGCCCTCTTAGAGAGGGTTGGCCGCGCGGGGACGAGGACGAGACAGGCGCTCGCGTGAGGCCGCTCGCTCCCTCTCCCGCGTGGACGCTTGTAACCCCCTACTGCAAGCGCACCCGACCTGGGCGCGGGACGAACACGAAGGTCGCGAGATTTCCACCTCTCTCACGCCCATCTCCGGCCACCTCACTTCCCCCCTTCGCGCTCGGCCTCGCGTCGACCCATCTGGGCTGGGGCACGCGGCGACATTCACTCGTCGGCTTAGGGACCCCCGGTCTCAGAACGCCGACACTATGATTTGTGTAAGCTCGGATGTGTTCAATGAAGGTGGTTGGGGTTGAATTTATAGCCATCAACCACCACATAGTCGTTGCCAAGTTTCTGCCACACACGGATGACCCGCACCCCTGGGGCGGACGGTGCGTCCCTGCACATCAATGGCTAGTATAAGGAAAATGGACCCCAGGTCATTTGGCTCAATAGGTTTTGGTGTTTGATGATCAGCACAACCTGTGGACTAATGTGTTTGTTAGTGTTTATGTTTGTAGTTCACAGGATGCGAAGAGGATTGGACTAAGCCAATGAGGATGCAACACCTCAAAAAAAGACATAAAAAGAAACATAGAAGTCCAATACTCAATAACAAAAGAATCCCAAAAGAAATAGTGAAGAAATCCAAGAAAAGGGCAGTCAGCCAGCGCCTGGTGGCGCACCGGACAATGAACAATAACTGTCCGGTGGAACAACCGGACAGTTTCCGTAGAGGGGCCCGCGGACAGGCACCCTCGGGCTGTAGCAACAGACTATCCGGTGTGCACCCGACAGTCTGGGTAATGGTCGGATCCAACTGTCGACTGCTACAGACCTAAACGGTCAGCTGATGTGGCAGGCACCGGACAGTGAACGGTGCCCTGTCCGGCGCGTCCGTCGACAGAAAGCTGTTGCTTTCTGTCCAACGGTTAGAAGTGTAAGGAGAAGCTATAAATACCCCCAAACCGACCATTTGGAGGTGTGGAAGCCCAAAAAACATACCAAGGCATATAGTAGACATTTCCAAGTGCTCATACACCTAAGTGCTTGATAGAATCACTCGGTGATTAGCATAGGTGTTTTGCGAAGTGCTTAGATTAGTTAGACCGCTTTAGCGTTTGCTCTAGGTGAATCCTAGTTAGCTGAGTGAGTTTAGAAAAACCACACAAACCCTCGGCTCTTGCGTGAGCCATTGTAATTGTACCGAGTGGGGCGAGAATCTTGCGAGACAGTGACAACCGAGTTTGTGTCACGTTCGCCACCGTGTACCGGAGGGAACGAGGCCTGCGACGTTTCAGCCAGAAGCTCGTTAGTGGAGACGGCTGGGAGCGTCCGAGAGTAGCCAGAAGCAGAGCACCACTTGCGCGTGGAGAAGGCCCGTGGCTCTCTACGGAGTTACTCGACCGTGGTGCTTGGCCCTCGCGTGGGCTTCCCTTTGCTTAGGGGCACCAACGAGGATTAGTTGGGACCTTGCATGGTTCTAGATACCTCGGTAAAAATACCGGCGTCATCCACGAGAGTTTGCAATTCCACCTTGCTCTTTAGCTTCCGCATTTATATTAAGCATTTAAGTTTCAATCTTGTCTTTATACTTAGATTGTTTAGGATTGAAACTTAGACATTGCGGTAAAGATAACAACACTTAGACAAAACCTAGTTTGCATATTATAGATTATTTATTTGCACATGTTTTGCTTTAGGGATTTATTTATGGCCTAATTTAGAGAGAGCTTAGAAGTCATAATTCACCCCCTCTTAGGTGTCACATGTTTCCTTCAGCTAGAAACACAACGTTAGCAATAACGACTATATCAACAGCTATAAGTGCATTAAATGCGCCATCAGATGTCAGATAAAACAGTCGTGGACGGTCCGGTCGTGCACCCGGACGGTCCGCGAGGACGCTAAAAATGAAGTTTGCCGAACCCGACACCTTAGAGGTTTTCTGGTTTTCAACAGATGGGTCCACGTTTGGTATCAGATGGTACTCTTCTCTCCTTTGAACAGTCCGTAGCAGAGGTTCTGTGATTTGCATAGTTTTTGCCCGAGGCTCACCGAGGTGTCACGGACTGACGGACTGTCCGTCAGAAGAGCTCGGACGGTCCGCGCACAGGTGAATTCTTCAAAAACCTCTCATGTCCGAAATAATCTACAATATTCTGGACAGTTGACTTAGAATTAAGATGGATAGACTTATGCACATGTGAAACAATTAACTAGGCAAACTAGTTAGCCCATTAGGTTCCGTTGTTCATCAAGCACCAAAATCAACTTAGAAGAAATAGTAAAGATCATTTCCCTTTCAATGATAAGCAAAGTATTAATTATGTTGAAACTTGGATACTTATGGTGATTTCATATGTAACTCACGCAATCAGTGGAAGTGAAATAAAAGAATAACTAGCATCTTATGGACTTTATGGTCAAAACATTTTTGAGAATTATATTTGAACATATGTTATCCCTCCGTCAAATTTCATGAAACTTTTATTCTATTTGTGTATAATTAATTTCTTTCTCCAGAAAATCATCAAAATGAAATTAAATCCATAAAATATTCTAATGTCGACTAAAAAATTCAAATAAGTTACCAAAACTAATAAACATTTTATAAGAAGATAACCTCAATACCATATGTGAAAATAATAAAGTGAAGTATTGATTATGTTGAAATTTAGGTATTTAGGGTGACTTCACATGTAACTCATGCAACAAGTGAAAGTGAATTGAAAAAACGCTAGCATTTAATGGATTTCATGGTCCAAGCATTTTTGAGGATGCTATGTGGACATATATTGCCCCTCCGTCAAATTTCATGAATTTTTGAGACCATTTATATATCATTATTATTCTACAAAATATTGTCAAAATGCAATAAAATTCATAAAATATTATATTGTCGCCCGAAAATTGCAAATAGGTTACCAGGACCAAAAAACATCCTATAAAAATATAACCTCAAGTCCCCATATGAAAATGGTAAATTAAAGTATTGATTATGTTGAAACTTGGATACTTGAGGTGATTCCACATGTAACTACTCGAATATCCAAAAGCCGAAATCTGGTAAGATATATGGGAAGATGCCTGAATATCCAAAATCTAAAATTCGAAAAGGTATCCGAGAAGATACCCGGATATCCGAAATCTATAGGATATCAGTCATCTCATATTCATATCGATACCCAAACTATACTATCTGAATTCGAACCCAAAATCCGAATTTGCCGCGGGTATACGGAAAAGCTATCCAACCGAATAATTGACCTCTTCGGACGACCGGATGACCGGATAATATTCGTACAGTTTACACCCCTAGCTCGGTATGATATAAAGATGACAATGGGTACCTGAAACCCAAATACCTGACGAGTTTTACCCGATATAAAAGCGGGTATGGGATGATTTTTTGCCTGCGAGTATGCTAATGAGCGAGAACCTATACCCGTCAGGTGGACGGGTATGGGTGGGTAGTACCCATACCCATGTACCCCGTGGGTAAAATATACCCGCATCATATCTCTATTTACCATGTAATTAAAGTCGTCTTAGCTAAAAGAAAATACTTGTTCATTTATTGTTTGTTTACCTATCAAGTTATGTAACCATATGGTTTATTGTATTTTAGGTTAAACTTTTTTTATGTGTTTGTTTGACATTTTGAGTGATTGACACATTAGTATTTTATTCTTTTCTAGTGGGTACGGGCAGTCCGACGGGTAAAATTACGCGCGTGGTACCGGTATGGATAAGGTTCTATACCCGCAACCTTATATGTGTAACCCGACTGGTAGGATTTTTTTGACGGATACAGATATGGGATGATAACCTCACGGGTACATACTCGTTGCCATCTCTAGTATGATAACGAGCTAGCTCGACTCAGCTCGTCATGTAGCTGGAGGAGCTACTCGACTCACCTCGTTTGGCAACCGAGCTAGCTCGATTAATTTGTGAGTTAACTGATCAAAGTAGCCACACTCCTTCATGCGCCTCCGGGTCTTGGTCCTTTATGTCGGTGGTCGGCGGGTGGAGGCATGGATCTTTGGTATACCGGATCGGTCCCCGGTCAGACTTGTTCGGTTAGTTCTCAATCCATGTGGATTGAATGGGATTGGGTCCAATCCATATGTATTAGGAATAACCGAACAAGACCTGACATGGGACTAGAACTGGACTAGAGAAGCCAAGGAAGGGATAATCGTGGTCGCGGATGGTGGTCGAAACCAAAGTGCAGAACGACAGTCGATCGAGGTTGACGGGCTGGCTGACGGCCAGGGTTGGCAGTGCAATGGCGGTGGTCGAGGAGTCTGTGTCTCTACGGGACTACTTGGAGGCGTGGACAACTGGAGATGGAGGATGGGAGTTGACGTCTCCGCGAGATAACGAGACCGCGTCTGCGAGACCATGTCTCGCGATCTCAAGTGCTTGGAGGCATGGAGACGAAGGATGGGAGTCGGCCAGGCGTCATCGGGTGCGGGAGATAACAGATGGGGCTCGAGAGGTGTTCCACTATTTTCCAGGGTTTTACCGTTCTTGATAGTCGCCTAGAGGGGGGGTGAATAGGGCGAAACTGAAACTTACAAAAATAATCACAACTACAAGCCGGGTTAGCGTTAGAAATATAAACGAGTCCGCGAGAGAGGGCGCAAAACAAATCGCAAGCAAATAAAAGTATGACACGCGGATTTGTTTTACCGAGGTTCGGTTCTCGCACACCTACTCCCCATTGAGGAGGCCACAAAGGCCGGGTCTCTTTCAACCCTTCCCTCTCTCAAACGATCCCACGGATCGAGTGAGCTTTCTCTTCTTCTCAATCAAACGGGAACAAAGCTTCCCCACAAGGACCACCACACAATTGGTGCCTCTTGCCTTGGTTACAATTGAGTTTGATCACAAGAACAAGTGAGGAAGAAAAGAATGCGATCCAAGCGCAAGAGCTCGAAAGAACACAAGCAAATCACTCTCTCTAGTCACTATGGTGTTGTGTGGAATTTGGAGAGGACTTGATCTATTTGGTGTGTCTAGAATTGAATGCTAGAGCTCTTGTAGTAGTTGAGAAGTGGAAAACTTGGATGCAATGAATGGTGGGGTGGTTGGGGTATTTATAGCCCCAACCACCAAAAGTGACCGTTGCTGGAAGCTGTCTGTTCGATGGCGCACCGGACAGTCCGGTGCACACCGGACAGTCCGGTGCCCCCGCCACGTCACCATTGCCGTTGGATTCTGACCGTTGGAGCTTCTGACTTCTGGGCCCTCCTGGGTGTCCGGTGCACACCGGACATGTACTGTTTGATGTCCGGTGCACCGGTATGGGCACGTCTGACGTCTGCGCGCGCTGCGCGCGCATTAAATGCACCGCAGGGAGCCGTTGGCGCCGGAAAGAGCCGTTGCTCCGCTGGTACACCGGACAGTCCGGTGCACACCGGACAGTCCGGTGAATTTTAGCGGAGCGGCTGCCGCGCGAACCCGAGGCTGGCGAGTTCCGGAGACCGCGCTTCCTTGGAGCACCGGACATGTCCGGTGCACACCGGACAGTCCGGTGAATTATAGCGCGCCGGCTTCCGAGAATTCCCGAGGGCGAAGAGTTTAAGTTGGAGTCCTCTGGGCGCACCGGACACTGTCCGGTGCACACCGGACAGTCCGGTGCCTTCAGCCAGAGCTGCCCTCGGTTGCCTATTTGCTCCTTTGTTGAATCCAAAACTTGATCTTTTTATTGGCTGAGTGTGAACCTTTTGCACCTGTATAACTTATACACTAGAGCAAACTAGTTAGTCCAATATTTGTGTTGGGCAATTCAACCACCAAAATTATTTAGGGACTAGGTGTAAGCCTAATTCCCTTTCAATCTCCCCCTTTTTGGTGATTGATGCCAACACAAACCAAAGCAAATATAGAAGTGCATAATTGAACTAGTTTGCATAATGTAAGTGCAAAGGTTGCTTGGAATTGAGCCAATATAAATACTTACATGAATGCGCATGGATTGTTTTCTTTGTTTTTGACATATTGGACCTCATTTGCACCAAAAGCTTTATTTTTGCAAACTCTTTTGTAAATTCTTTTCGAAGTCATTTTGCAAGACAGTCAAAGGTAAATGAATAAGATTTTGCAAAGCATTTTCAAGATTTGAAATTTTCTTCCTTTGTTCAAATGCTTTTCCTTTGACTAAACAAAACTCCCCCTCAAATAAGGTCTCCTCTTAGTGTTCAAGAGGGTTTTAAGACATCAATTTGAAAATACTAGTTGCTCCCCCTTTAGAACACAAGGAGATACCAATTTTGAAATTTACCAATTTAAAATCATCAAATTTATAAAAATAGGTGGTGGTGCGGTCCTTTTGCTTTGGGCTAATACTTTCTCCCCCTTTGGCATGAATCGCCAAAAACGGAGTCATTAGAGCCCTATGAAGTACTTTCTCCCCCTTTGGTCATAAAATGAATGAGTGAAGATTATACCAAAGTTGGAGAGATGATGTGGAGCGACGGCGAAGGATGAGTAGTCGAGTGGAGTGGAAGCCTTTGTCTTCGCCGAAGACTCTAATTCCCTTTCAATATACCTATGACTTGGTTTGGAATACACTTGAAAACACATTAGTCATAGCATATATAAAAGAGACATGATCAAAGGTATATTTATGAGCTATGTGTGCAAGACTAGCAAAAAAATTCCTAGAATCAAGAATATTGAGCTCATGCCTAAGTCTGGTAAAAGATTGCTCATCAAGAGGCTTGGTAAAGATATCGGCTAATTGATCTTTAGTGTTAATGTATGAAATCACGATATCCCCCTTTTGTTGGTGATCCCGAAGAAAATGATACCGAATGGCTATGTGTTTAGTGCGACTATGCTCGACGGGATTGTCGGCCATTTTGATTGCACTCTCATTATCACATAGCAAGGGGACTTTGGTTAATTTGTAACCGTAGTCCCGCAGGGTTTGCCTCATCCAAAGCAATTGCGCGCAACAATGGCCTGCGGCAATATACTCGGCTTTGGCGGTGGAAAGAGCGACCGAATTTTGCTTCTTTGAAGCCCAAGACACCAAGGATCTTCCCAAGAACTGGCAAGTCCCCGATGTGCTCTTCCTGTTAATCCTACACCCCGCCCAATCGGCATCCGAATACCCAATCAAATCAAAAGTGGATCCCCGAGGGTACCAAAGCCCAAACTTAGGAGTATAAGCCAAATATCTCAAGATTCGTTTCACGGCCGTAAGGTGTGATTCCTTAGGGTCGGCTTGGAATCTTGCACACATGCAAACGGAAAGCATAATGTCCGGTCGAGATGCACATAAATAAAGTAATGAACCAATCATCGACCGGTATACCTTTTGATCCACGGACTTACCTCCCGTGTCGAGGTCGAGATGCCCATTTGTTCCCATGGGTGTCTTGATGGGCTTGGCATCCTTCATTCCAAACTTGCTTAGGATATCTTGAGTATACTTCGTTTGGCTAATGAAGGTGCCCTCGTGGAGTTGCTTGACTTGGAATCCTAGAAAATACTTCAACTCCCCCATCATTGACATCTCGAATTTTTGTGTCATGATCCTACTAAATTCTTCACATGTAGATTTGTTAGTAGACCCAAATATGATATCATCAACATAAATTTGGCATACAAACAAATCATTGTCTAGAGTTTTAGTGAACAAAGTAGGATCGGCTTTGCCGACTTTGAAGCCATTTGCAATAAGGAAATCTCTAAGGCATTCATACCATGCTCTTGGGGCTTGCTTGAGCCCATAAAGCGCCTTAGAGAGCCTATAAACATGATTAGGGTACTCACTGTCTTCAAAGCCGGGAGGTTGCTCAACATAGACCTCCTCCTTGATTGGTCCATTGAGGAAGGCACTCTTCACGTCCATTTGATAAAGCTTGAAGCCATGGTAAGTAGCATAGGCCAATAATATACGAATTGACTCAAGCCTAGCTACGGGTGCATAGGTTTCACCAAAATCCAAACCTTCGACTTGTGAATACCCCTTGGCCACGAGTCGAGCTTTGTTCCTTGTCACCACACCATGCTCGTCTTGCTTGTTGCGGAAGACCCACTTGGTTCCTACAACATTTTGATTAGGACGTGGAACTAAGTGCCATACCTCATTCCTTGTGAAATTGTTGAGCTCCTCTTGCATCGCCATCACCCAATCCGAATCTTGTAGTGCTTCCTCTACCCTGTGTGGCTCAATAGAGGAAACAAAAGAGTAATGTTCACAAAAATGTGCAACACGAGATCGAGTGGTTACCCCCTTATGAATGTCGCCGAGGATGGTGTCGACGGGGTGATCTCGTTGTATTGCTTGGTGGACTCTTGGGTGTGGCGGCCTGGGTTGTTCATCCTCCTTGTCTTCATCGTTTGCATCTCCCCCTTGATCGTTGCCGTCATTTTGAGGTGGCTCATCTTCTTGATCTTCTTGTTCAACATCTTGAGCCTCATCCTCAATTTGAGTTGGTGAAGATGCTTGCGTTGAGGAGGATGGTTGATCTTGTGCATGTGGAGGCTCTTCGGATTCCTTAGGACACACATCCCCAATGGACATGTTCCTTAGCGCTATGCATGGAGCCTGTTCTTCACCTATATTATCAAGATCAACTTGCTCTACTTGAGAGCCGTTAGTCTCATCAAACACAACGTCACAAGAAACTTCAACAAGTCCTGAGGACTTGTTAAAGACTCTATATGCCTTTGTGTTTGAGTCATATCCTAGTAAAAAGCCTTCTACAGTTTTAGGAGCAAATTTAGATTTTCTACCTCTTTTGATAAGAATAAAACATTTGCTACCGAAAACTCTAAAATATGAAATATTGGGCTTTTTACCGGTTAGGAGTTCATAGGATGTCTTCTTGAGGATTCGGTGAAGATATAACCGGTTGATGGCGTAGCAGGCGGTGTTGACTGCTTCGGCCCAAAACCGATCCGGTATCTTGTACTCATCAAGCATGGTTCTTGCCATGTCCAATAGAGTTCGATTCTTCCTCTCCACTACACCATTTTGTTGTGGAGTGTAGGGAGAAGAGAACTCATGCTTGATGCCCTCCTCCTCAAGAAAGCCTTCGATTTGAGAGTTCTTGAACTCCGTTCCATTGTCGCTTCTAATTTTCTTGATCCTTAAGCCGAACTCATTTTGAGCCCGTCTCAAGAATCCTTTTAAGGTCTCTTGGGTTTGTGATTTTTCCTGCAAAAAGAACACCCAAGTGAAGCGAGAATAATCATCCACAATTACAAGACAATACTTACTACCGCCGATGCTTATGTAAGCGATCGGGCCGAACAAATCCATGTGGAGGAGCTCCAGAGGCCTGTCGGTAGTCATGATGTTTTTGTGTGGATGATGGACACCAACTTGCTTTCCGGCTTGGCACGCGCTACAAATCCTGTCTTTCTCAAAATGAACATTGGTTAGTCCTAAAATGTGTTCTCCCTTTAGAAGCTTGTGAAGATTCTTCATTCCAACATGGGCTAGTCGGCGGTGCCAGAGCCAACCTAAGTTAGTCTTAGCAACTAAGCAAGTGTCGAGTTCAGCTCTATCAAAATCTACCAAGTATAGCTGACCCTCCAACACTCCCTTAAATGCTACTGAATCATCACTTCTTCTAAAGACAGTAACACCAATATCAGTAAATAGACAGTTGTAGCCCATTTGACATAATTGGGATACGGAAAGCAAATTGTAATCTAAAGAATCTACAAGAAAAACATTGGAAATAGAATGGTCAGGAGATATAGCAATTTTACCCAATCCTTTGACCAAACCTTGATTTCCATCCCCGAATGTGATAGCTCGTTGGGGATCTTGGTTTTTCTCATATGAGGAGAACATCCTTTTCTCCCTTGTCATGTGGTTTGTGCACCCGCTGTCGAGTATCCAACTTGAGCCCCCGGATGCATAAACCTACAAAACAAGTTTAGTTCTTTGTTTTAGGTACCCAAACGGTTTTGGGTCCTTTGGCATTAGATACAAGAACTTTGGGTACCCAAACACAAGTCTTGGAGCCCTTGTGTTTGCCCCCAACAATTTTGGCAACTACCTTGCCGGATTTGTTAGTTAAAACATAAGATGCATCAAAAGTTTTAAATGAAATGGCATGATCATTTGATGCATTAGTAGTTTTCTTTCTAGGCAACTTGGCACGGGTTGGTTGCCTAGAACTAGATGTCTCACCCTTATACATAAAAGCATGATTAGGGCCAGAGTGAGACTTCCTAGAATGAATTTTCCTAATCTTGCTCTCAGGATAGCCGGCAGGGTACAAAATGTAACCCTCGTTATCCTGAGGCATGGGAGCCTTGCCCTTGACAAAGTTAGATAAGTTCTTTGGAGGGGCATTAATTTTGACATTGTCTCCCCTTTGGAAGCCAATGCCGTCCTTAATGCCAGGGCGTCTCCCATTAAAGAGCATGCTTCTAGCAAATTTAAATTTTTCATTTTCTAAGTCATGCTCACTAATCTTAGCATTAAGTTGTGCTATGTGATCATTTTGTTTTTTAATTAAGGCTAGGTGATCATGGATAGCATCAACATTAATATCTCTACATCTAGTACAAATGGAAATATGCTCAGTAGATGTAGGAGGTTTGCAAGATTTCAATTCAATGACCTTAGCATGCAACAAATCATTCTTAGTTCTAAGGTCCGAAATAGTAGCATTGCAAACATCAAAATCCTTAGCCTTAGCAATTAGTTTCTCATTCTCATTTCTAAGGCTAGTGATAGAAACATTCAACTCATCAATCCTAGTAAGCAAATCAACATTATCATTTCTAGGATCAATGCAAACATGAGAATCAACCTTAGCAATTAATTTTACATTTTCATTTTTAAGGTTGGCAATAGTGTCATGGCATGTGCTTAGCTCACTAGATAATTTGTTACATTTTTCTACTTCTAGAGCATAAGCATTTTTAACCTTAACATGTTTCTTGTTTTCCTTGATTAGGAAGTCCTCTTGGGAGTCCAAGAGATCATCCTTTTCATGGATGGCACTAATTAGCTCATTTAATTTTTCCTTTTGTTCCATGTTAAGGTTGGCAAAAAGAATACGCAAATTATCCTCCTCATTTTTATCATCATCCTCATCACTATATGTTTCATATTTAGTGGAGGACCTTGATTTTACCTTCTTTTTGCCGTCCTTGGCCATGAGACACTTGTGGCCGACGTTGGGGAAGAGGAGGCCTTTGGTGACGGTGATGTTGGCGGCGTCCTCGTCGTCGGAGGAGTCGCTTGAGCTTTCGTCGGAGTCCCACTCCCGACAAACATGGGCATCGCCGCCCTTCTTCTTGTAGTACTTCTTCTTTTCTTTCCTCTTTCCCTTCTTGTCGTCGCCCCTGTCACTGTCACTAGACATAGGACATTTTGCAATAAAATGACCGGGCTTACCACACTTGTAGCAAACCTTCTTGGAACGGGATTTGTAATCCTTCCCCTTCCGTTGCTTGAGGATTTGCCGAAAGCTTTTGATGATTAGGGCCATCTCCTCGTTGTCGAGCTTGGAGGCGTCAATTGGTTGTCTACTTGGTGTAGACTCCTCCTTCTTCTCCTCCGTTGCCTTGAAGGCCACTGGTTGCGCCTCGGATGTGGAAGGCTCGTCAAGCTCGTTGATCTTCTTTGAGCCCTTAATCATGCATTCAAAGCTTACAAAATTCCCGATAACTTCCTCGGGAGTCATTAGCGGATATCTAGGATTACCACGAATCAATTGAACTTGTGTGGGGTTAAGGAAAATAAGAGCTCTTAGAATAACCTTAACCACTTCGTGGTCATCCCATTTTGCGCTCCCGAGGTTGCGCACTTGGTTCACCAAGGTCTTGAGCCGGTTGTACATGTCTTGTGGCTCCTCCCCTTGGCGAAGACGGAAGCGACCGAGCTCCCCCTCGATCGTTTCCCGCTTGGTGATCTTGGTGAGTTCATCACCCTCGTGCGCCGTCTTGAGTAGGTCCCAAATCTCCTTGGCGTTCTTCAACCCTTGTACTTTGTTGTATTCCTCCTTGCTTAGAGAGGCAAGGAGGATGGTTGCGGCTTGGGAGTTGAAGTGCTCGATTTGGGCCACTTCGTCCGTGTCATAGTCCTCATCCCCTATAGATGGTACCTGTACACCATACTCAACAACATCCCATATACTTTTGTGGAGAGAGGTTAGATGAAATCGCATTAAATTACTCCACATAGCATAATCTTCACCATTAAAGGTTGGTGGTTTGCCTAATGGGACGGAAAGTAAAGGTGTATGTTTAGGAATGCGAGGGTAGCGTAGGGGAATCTTACTATACTTCTTACGCTCTTGGCGTTTAGAAGTGACGGATGCCGCGTCGGAGCCGGAGGTAGATGTCGATGAAGTGTCGGTCTCGTAGTAGACCACCTTCCTCATCCTCTTGTGCTTGTCCCCACTCCGATGCGGCTTGTGAGAAGAAGATTTTTCCTTCTTCTCCTTGTGGTGAGAAGAGGAAGATCTTTTCTCCTTCCGCTTGGAGGAGTTCTTCTTCTTCTCCCTTCTCTTGGTGCGGGACTCTTCCGATGAAGTGCTCCCTTGGCTTGTAGTGGGCTTGTTATCGCCGATCTCCATCTCCCTCTTGGTGTGATCTCCCGACATCACTTCGAGCGGTTAGGCTCTAATGAAGCACCGGGCTCTGATACCAATTGATAGTCGCCTAGAGGGGGGGGTGAATAGGGCGAAACTGAAACTTACAAAAATAATCACAACTACAAGCCGGGTTAGCGTTAGAAATATAAACGAGTCCGCGAGAGAGGGCGCAAAACAAATCGCAAGCAAATAAAAGTATGACACGCGGATTTGTTTTACCGAGGTTCGGTTCTCGCACACCTACTCCCCGTTGAGGAGGCCACAAAGGCCGGGTCTCTTTCAACCCTTCCCTCTCTCAAACGATCCCACGGATCGAGTGAGCTTTCTCTTCTTCTCAATCAAACGGGAACAAAGCTTCCCCGCAAGGACCACCACACAATTGGTGCCTCTTGCCTTGGTTACAATTGAGTTTGATCACAAGAACAAGTGAGGAAGAAAAGAATGCGATCCAAGCGCAAGAGCTCGAAAGAACACAAGCAAATCACTCTCTCTAGTCACTATGGTGTTGTGTGGAATTTGGAGAGGACTTGATCTATTTGGTGTGTCTAGAATTGAATGCTAGAGCTCTTGTAGTAGTTGAGAAGTGGAAAACTTGGATGCAATGAATGGTGGGGTGGTTGGGGTATTTATAGCCCCAACCACCAAAAGTGACCGTTGCTGGAAGCTGTCTGTTCGATGGCGCACCGGACAGTCCGGTGCACACCGGACAGTCCGGTGCCCCCGCCACGTCACCATTGCCGTTGGATTCTGACCGTTGGAGCTTCTGACTTCTGGGCCCTCCTGGGTGTCCGGTGCACACCGGACATGTACTGTTTGATGTCCGGTGCACCGGTATGGGCACGTCTGACGTCTGCGCGCGCTGCGCGCGCATTAAATGCACCGCAGGGAGCCGTTGGCGCCGGAAAGAGCCGTTGCTCCGCTGGTACACCGGACAGTCCGGTGCACACCGGACAGTCCGGTGAATTTTAGCGGAGCGGCTGCCGCGCGAACCCGAGGCTGGCGAGTTCCGGAGACCGCGCTTCCTTGGAGCACCGGACATGTCCGGTGCACACCGGACAGTCCGGTGAATTATAGCGCGCCGGCTTCCGAGAATTCCCGAGGGCGAAGAGTTTAAGTTGGAGTCCTCTGGGCGCACCGGACACTGTCCGGTGCACACCGGACAATCCGGTGCCTTCAGCCAGAGCTGCCCTCGGTTGCCTATTTGCTCCTTTGTTGAATCCAAAACTTGATCTTTTTATTGGCTGAGTGTGAACCTTTTGCACCTGTATAACTTATACACTAGAGCAAACTAGTTAGTCCAATATTTGTGTTGGGCAATTCAACCACCAAAATTATTTAGGGACTAGGTGTAAGCCTAATTCCCTTTCAGTTCTGTCAGCTGTGGCCCATGGCGTGGATGATGCCAGTTGACATATGGGTTACTAGATGAGTGCCTCGTGCGTTGCAACGAAAACATATAATACCATGATAACTTATATATGAAATGTGTCTTATATTGTTATAAGAAAATGTTTCATAATTCATTTGTGATCTTAGTCATACATAAATTTTGTTATTTTAATTTAATTATTCCACTACTACATTGCAACCATCAGTATCATACAGACTTTGATATATACCATGATTTGCATGGTCTCATCATTGGAGAGCACGTGCCACACCTATCGGTAGAAGTTCCCTCGTACATCGTCAGTCATCAGGCATGCACCACCATACATGTTTGCTTAAACAAAAAGACAAGTGTGTGCGTTTGCGAAGAGAATTAAAGGCATGTTTGGTTAGTTACCTCAGTTGCCACACTTTGCCTAACTTTTCTGTCTAAGGTTAGTTATCTAATTTGGACGACTAACCTTAGGCAAAGTGTGGCACATTTAGCTACAAACCAAACATGCCCTAAAGGCAGGCCAGCACAAAAGCTACCTCAGCGATGGCAAGTGGTCATTGCTGTCGGTCCTCCTCTGCGTCACCTCTGTCGCCAAGATGACGCCACAGTCTTTGATATAGTAGTCATCGAACACGCGCGACATGGCGAGTACTGATGACTTTTGGCTGGGCTGCTAAACGAAGTGCACCCCGGGCTCATCAGCGAGGTAGTACACCTAGCCGTTGCACCACTTGCGCGTGGAGAAGGCCCGTGGCTCTCTACGGAGTTACTCGACCGTGGTGCTTGGCCCTCGCGTGGGCTTCCCTTTGCTTAGGGGCACCAACGAGGATTAGTTGGGACCTTGCATGGTTCTGGATACCTCGGTAAAAATACCGGCGTCATCCACGAGAGTTTGCAATTCCACCTTGCTCTTTAGCTTCCGCATTTATATTAAGCATTTAAGTTTCAATCTTGTCTTTATACTTAGATTGTTTAGGATTGAAACTTAGACATTGCGGTAAAGATAACAACACTTAGACAAAACCTAGTTTGCATATTATAGATTATTTATTTGCACATGTTTTGCTTTAGGGATTTATTTATGGCCTAATTTAGAGAGAGCTTAGAAGTCATAATTCACCCCCTCTTAGGTGTCACATGTTTCCTTCAGCTAGAAACACAACGTTAGCAATAACGACTATATCAACAGCTATAAGTGCATTAAATGCGCCATCAGATGTCAGATAAAACAGTCGTGGACGGTCCGGTCGTGCACCCGGACGGTCCGCGAGGACGCTAAAAATGAAGTTTGCCGAACCCGACACCTTAGAGGTTTTCTGGTTTTCAACAGATGGGTCCACGTTTGGTATCAGATGGTACTCTTCTCTCCTTTGAACAGTCCGTAGCAGAGGTTCTGTGATTTGCATAGTTTTTGCCCGAGGCTCACCGAGGTGTCACGGACTGACGGACTGTCCGTCAGAAGAGCTCGGACGGTCCGCGCACAGGTGAATTCTTCAAAAACCTCTCATGTCCGAAATAATCTACAATATTCTGGACAGTTGACTTAGAATTAAGATGGATAGACTTATGCACATGTGAAACAATTAACTAGGCAAACTAGTTAGCCCATTAGGTTCCGTTGTTCATCAAGCACCAAAATCAACTTAGAAGAAATAGTAAAGATCATTTCCCTTTCAATGATAAGCAAAGTATTAATTATGTTGAAACTTGGATACTTATGGTGATTTCATATGTAACTCACGCAATCAGTGGAAGTGAAATAAAAGAATAACTAGCATCTTATGGACTTTATGGTCAAAACATTTTTGAGAATTATATTTGAACATATGTTATCCCTCCGTCAAATTTCATGAAACTTTTATTCTATTTGTGTATAATTAATTTCTTTCTCCAGAAAATCATCAAAATGAAATTAAATCCATAAAATATTCTAATGTCGACTAAAAAATTCAAATAAGTTACCAAAACTAATAAACATTTTATAAGAAGATAACCTCAATACCATATGTGAAAATAATAAAGTGAAGTATTGATTATGTTGAAATTTAGGTATTTAGGGTGACTTCACATGTAACTCATGCAACAAGTGAAAGTGAATTGAAAAAACGCTAGCATTTAATGGATTTCATGGTCCAAGCATTTTTGAGGATGCTATGTGGACATATATTGCCCCTCCGTCAAATTTCATGAATTTTTGAGACCATTTATATATCATTATTATTCTACAAAATATTGTCAAAATGCAATAAAATTCATAAAATATTATATTGTCGCCCGAAAATTGCAAATAGGTTACCAGGACCAAAAAACATCCTATAAAAATATAACCTCAAGTCCCCATATGAAAATGGTAAATTAAAGTATTGATTATGTTGAAACTTGGATACTTGAGGTGATTCCACATGTAACTACTCGAATATCCAAAAGCCGAAATCTGGTAAGATATATGGGAAGATGCCTGAATATCCAAAATCTAAAATTCGAAAAGGTATCCGAGAAGATACCCGGATATCCGAAATCTATAGGATATCAGTCATCTCATATTCATATCGATACCCAAACTATACTATCTGAATTCGAACCCAAAATCCGAATTTGCCGCGGGTATACGGAAAAGCTATCCAACCGAATAATTGACCTCTTCGGACGACCGGATGACCGGATAATATTCGTACAGTTTACACCCCTAGCTCGGTATGATATAAAGATGACAATGGGTACCTGAAACCCAAATACCTGACGAGTTTTACCCGATATAAAAGCGGGTATGGGATGATTTTTTGCCTGCGAGTATGCTAATGAGCGAGAACCTATACCCGTCAGGTGGACGGGTATGGGTGGGTAGTACCCATACCCATGTACCCCGTGGGTAAAATATACCCGCATCATATCTCTATTTACCATGTAATTAAAGTCGTCTTAGCTAAAAGAAAATACTTGTTCATTTATTGTTTGTTTACCTATCAAGTTATGTAACCATATGGTTTATTGTATTTTAGGTTAAACTTTTTTTATGTGTTTGTTTGACATTTTGAGTGATTGACACATTAGTATTTTATTCTTTTCTAGTGGGTACGGGCAGTCCGACGGGTAAAATTACGCGCGTGGTACCGGTATGGATAAGGTTCTATACCCGCAACCTTATATGTGTAACCCGACTGGTAGGATTTTTTTGACGGATACAGATATGGGATGATAACCTCACGGGTACATACTCGTTGCCATCTCTAGTATGATAACGAGCTAGCTCGACTCAGCTCGTCATGTAGCTGGAGGAGCTACTCGACTCACCTCGTTTGGCAACCGAGCTAGCTCGATTAATTTGTGAGTTAACTGATCAAAGTAGCCACACTCCTTCATGCGCCTCCGGGTCTTGGTCCTTTATGTCGGTGGTCGGCGGGTGGAGGCATGGATCTTTGGTATACCGGATCGGTCCCCGGTGAGACTTGTTCGGTTAGTTCTCAATCCATGTGGATTGAATGGGATTGGGTCCAATCCATATGTATTAGGAATAACCGAACAAGACCTGACATGGGACTAGAACTGGACTAGAGAAGCCAAGGAAGGGATAATCGTGGTCGCGGATGGTGGTCGAAACCAAAGTGCAGAACGACAGTCGATCGAGGTTGACGGGCTGGCTGACGGCCAGGGTTGGCAGTGCAATGGCGGTGGTCGAGGAGTCTGTGTCTCTACGGGACTACTTGGAGGCGTGGACAACTGGAGATGGAGGATGGGAGTTGACGTCTCCGCGAGATAACGAGACCGCGTCTGCGAGACCATGTCTCGCGATCTCAAGTGCTTGGAGGCATGGAGACGAAGGATGGGAGTCGGCCAGGCGTCATCGGGTGCGGGAGATAACAGATGGGGCTCGAGAGGTGTTCTACTATTTTCCAGGGTTTTACCGTTCTTGATAGTCGCCTAGAGGGGGGGTGAATAGGGCGAAACTGAAACTTACAAAAATAATCACAACTACAAGCCGGGTTAGCGTTAGAAATATAAACGAGTCCGCGAGAGAGGGCGCAAAACAAATCGCAAGCAAATAAAAGTATGACACGCGGATTTGTTTTACCGAGGTTCGGTTCTCGCACACCTACTCCCCATTGAGGAGGCCACAAAGGCCGGGTCTCTTTCAACCCTTCCCTCTCTCAAACGATCCCACGGATCGAGTGAGCTTTCTCTTCTTCTCAATCAAACGGGAACAAAGCTTCCCCACAAGGACCACCACACAATTGGTGCCTCTTGCCTTGGTTACAATTGAGTTTGATCACAAGAACAAGTGAGGAAGAAAAGAATGCGATCCAAGCGCAAGAGCTCGAAAGAACACAAGCAAATCACTCTCTCTAGTCACTATGGTGTTGTGTGGAATTTGGAGAGGACTTGATCTATTTGGTGTGTCTAGAATTGAATGCTAGAGCTCTTGTAGTAGTTGAGAAGTGGAAAACTTGGATGCAATGAATGGTGGGGTGGTTGGGGTATTTATAGCCCCAACCACCAAAAGTGACCGTTGCTGGAAGCTGTCTGTTCGATGGCGCACCGGACAGTCCGGTGCACACCGGACAGTCCGGTGCCCCCGCCACGTCACCATTGTCGTTGGATTCTGACCGTTGGAGCTTCTGACTTCTGGGCCCTCCTGGGTGTCCGGTGCACACCGGACATGTACTGTTTGATGTCCGGTGCACCGGTATGGGCACGTCTGACGTCTGCGCGCGCTGCGCGCGCATTAAATGCACCGCAGGGAGCCGTTGGCGCCGGAAAGAGCCGTTGCTCCGCTGGTACACCGGACAGTCCGGTGCACACCGGACAGTCCGGTGAATTTTAGCGGAGCGGCTGCCGCGCGAACCCGAGGCTGGCGAGTTCCGGAGACCGCGCTTCCTTGGAGCACCGGACATGTCCGGTGCACACCGGACAGTCCGGTGAATTATAGCGCGCCGGCTTCCGAGAATTCCCGAGGGCGAAGAGTTTAAGTTGGAGTCCTCTGGGCGCACCGGACACTGTCCGGTGCACACCGGACAGTCCGGTGCCTTCAGCCAGAGCTGCCCTCGGTTGCCTATTTGCTCCTTTGTTGAATCCAAAACTTGATCTTTTTATTGGCTGAGTGTGAACCTTTTGCACCTGTATAACTTATACACTAGAGCAAACTAGTTAGTCCAATATTTGTGTTGGGCAATTCAACCACCAAAATTATTTAGGGACTAGGTGTAAGCCTAATTCCCTTTCAATCTCCCCCTTTTTGGTGATTGATGCCAACACAAACCAAAGCAAATATAGAAGTGCATAATTGAACTAGTTTGCATAATGTAAGTGCAAAGGTTGCTTGGAATTGAGCCAATATAAATACTTACATGAATGCGCATGGATTGTTTTCTTTGTTTTTGACATATTGGACCTCATTTGCACCAAAAGCTTTATTTTTGCAAACTCTTTTGTAAATTCTTTTCGAAGTCATTTTGCAAGACAGTCAAAGGTAAATGAATAAGATTTTGCAAAGCATTTTCAAGATTTGAAATTTTCTTCCTTTGTTCAAATGCTTTTCCTTTGACTAAACAAAACTCCCCCTCAAATAAGGTCTCCTCTTAGTGTTCAAGAGGGTTTTAAGACATCAATTTGAAAATACTAGTTGCTCCCCCTTTAGAACACAAGGAGATACCAATTTTGAAATTTACCAATTTAAAATCATCAAATTTATAAAAATAGGTGGTGGTGCGGTCCTTTTGCTTTGGGCTAATACTTTCTCCCCCTTTGGCATGAATCGCCAAAAACGGAGTCATTAGAGCCCTATGAAGTACTTTCTCCCCCTTTGGTCATAAAATGAATGAGTGAAGATTATACCAAAGTTGGAGAGATGATGTGGAGCGACGGCGAAGGATGAGTAGTCGAGTGGAGTGGAAGCCTTTGTCTTCGCCGAAGACTCTAATTCCCTTTCAATATACCTATGACTTGGTTTGGAATACACTTGAAAACACATTAGTCATAGCATATATAAAAGAGACATGATCAAAGGTATATTTATGAGCTATGTGTGCAAGACTAGCAAAAAAATTCCTAGAATCAAGAATATTGAGCTCATGCCTAAGTCTGGTAAAAGATTGCTCATCAAGAGGCTTGGTAAAGATATCGGCTAATTGATCTTTAGTGTTAATGTATGAAATCACGATATCCCCCTTTTGTTGGTGATCCCGAAGAAAATGATACCGAATGGCTATGTGTTTAGTGCGACTATGCTCGACGGGATTGTCGGCCATTTTGATTGCACTCTCATTATCACATAGCAAGGGGACTTTGGTTAATTTGTAACCGTAGTCCCGCAGGGTTTGCCTCATCCAAAGCAATTGCGCGCAACAATGGCCTGCGGCAATATACTCGGCTTTGGCGGTGGAAAGAGCGACCGAATTTTGCTTCTTTGAAGCCCAAGACACCAAGGATCTTCCCAAGAACTGGCAAGTCCCCGATGTGCTCTTCCTGTTAATCCTACACCCCGCCCAATCGGCATCCGAATACCCAATCAAATCAAAAGTGGATCCCCGAGGGTACCAAAGCCCAAACTTAGGAGTATAAGCCAAATATCTCAAGATTCGTTTCACGGCCGTAAGGTGTGATTCCTTAGGGTCGGCTTGGAATCTTGCACACATGCAAACGGAAAGCATAATGTCCGGTCGAGATGCACATAAATAAAGTAATGAACCAATCATCGACCGGTATACCTTTTGATCCACGGACTTACCTCCCGTGTCGAGGTCGAGATGCCCATTTGTTCCCATGGGTGTCTTGATGGGCTTGGCATCCTTCATTCCAAACTTGCTTAGGATATCTTGAGTATACTTCGTTTGGCTAATGAAGGTGCCCTCGTGGAGTTGCTTGACTTGGAATCCTAGAAAATACTTCAACTCCCCCATCATTGACATCTCGAATTTTTGTGTCATGATCCTACTAAATTCTTCACATGTAGATTTGTTAGTAGACCCAAATATGATATCATCAACATAAATTTGGCATACAAACAAATCATTGTCTAGAGTTTTAGTGAACAAAGTAGGATCGGCTTTGCCGACTTTGAAGCCATTTGCAATAAGGAAATCTCTAAGGCATTCATACCATGCTCTTGGGGCTTGCTTGAGCCCATAAAGCGCCTTAGAGAGCCTATAAACATGATTAGGGTACTCACTGTCTTCAAAGCCGGGAGGTTGCTCAACATAGACCTCCTCCTTGATTGGTCCATTGAGGAAGGCACTCTTCACGTCCATTTGATAAAGCTTGAAGCCATGGTAAGTAGCATAGGCCAATAATATACGAATTGACTCAAGCCTAGCTACGGGTGCATAGGTTTCACCAAAATCCAAACCTTCGACTTGTGAATACCCCTTGGCCACGAGTCGAGCTTTGTTCCTTGTCACCACACCATGCTCGTCTTGCTTGTTGCGGAAGACCCACTTGGTTCCTACAACATTTTGATTAGGACGTGGAACTAAGTGCCATACCTCATTCCTTGTGAAATTGTTGAGCTCCTCTTGCATCGCCATCACCCAATCCGAATCTTGTAGTGCTTCCTCTACCCTGTGTGGCTCAATAGAGGAAACAAAAGAGTAATGTTCACAAAAATGTGCAACACGAGATCGAGTGGTTACCCCCTTATGAATGTCGCCGAGGATGGTGTCGACGGGGTGATCTCGTTGTATTGCTTGGTGGACTCTTGGGTGTGGCGGCCTGGGTTGTTCATCCTCCTTGTCTTCATCGTTTGCATCTCCCCCTTGATCGTTGCCGTCATTTTGAGGTGGCTCATCTTCTTGATCTTCTTGTTCAACATCTTGAGCCTCATCCTCAATTTGAGTTGGTGAAGATGCTTGCGTTGAGGAGGATGGTTGATCTTGTGCATGTGGAGGCTCTTCGGATTCCTTAGGACACACATCCCCAATGGACATGTTCCTTAGCGCTATGCATGGAGCCTGTTCTTCACCTATATTATCAAGATCAACTTGCTCTACTTGAGAGCCGTTAGTCTCATCAAACACAACGTCACAAGAAACTTCAACAAGTCCTGAGGACTTGTTAAAGACTCTATATGCCTTTGTGTTTGAGTCATATCCTAGTAAAAAGCCTTCTACAGTTTTAGGAGCAAATTTAGATTTTCTACCTCTTTTGATAAGAATAAAACATTTGCTACCGAAAACTCTAAAATATGAAATATTGGGCTTTTTACCGGTTAGGAGTTCATAGGATGTCTTCTTGAGGATTCGGTGAAGATATAACCGGTTGATGGCGTAGCAGGCGGTGTTGACTGCTTCGGCCCAAAACCGATCCGGTGTCTTGTACTCATCAAGCATGGTTCTTGCCATGTCCAATAGAGTTCGATTCTTCCTCTCCACTACACCATTTTGTTGTGGAGTGTAGGGAGAAGAGAACTCATGCTTGATGCCCTCCTCCTCAAGAAAGCCTTCGATTTGAGAGTTCTTGAACTCCGTTCCATTGTCGCTTCTAATTTTCTTGATCCTTAAGCCGAACTCATTTTGAGCCCGTCTCAAGAATCCTTTTAAGGTCTCTTGGGTTTGTGATTTTTCCTGCAAAAAGAACACCCAAGTGAAGCGAGAATAATCATCCACAATTACAAGACAATACTTACTACCGCCGATGCTTATGTAAGCGATCGGGCCGAACAAATCCATGTGGAGGAGCTCCAGAGGCCTGTCGGTAGTCATGATGTTTTTGTGTGGATGATGGACACCAACTTGCTTTCCGGCTTGGCACGCGCTACAAATCCTGTCTTTCTCAAAATGAACATTGGTTAGTCCTAAAATGTGTTCTCCCTTTAGAAGCTTGTGAAGATTCTTCATTCCAACATGGGCTAGTCGGCGGTGCCAGAGCCAACCTAAGTTAGTCTTAGCAACTAAGCAAGTGTCGAGTTCAGCTCTATCAAAATCTACCAAGTATAGCTGACCCTCCAACACTCCCTTAAATGCTACTGAATCATCACTTCTTCTAAAGACAGTAACACCAATATCAGTAAATAGACAGTTGTAGCCCATTTGACATAATTGGGATACGGAAAGCAAATTGTAATCTAAAGAATCTACAAGAAAAACATTGGAAATAGAATGGTCAGGAGATATAGCAATTTTACCCAATCCTTTGACCAAACCTTGATTTCCATCCCCGAATGTGATAGCTCGTTGGGGATCTTGGTTTTTCTCATATGAGGAGAACATCCTTTTCTCCCTTGTCATGTGGTTTGTGCACCCGCTGTCGAGTATCCAACTTGAGCCCCCGGATGCATAAACCTACAAAACAAGTTTAGTTCTTTGTTTTAGGTACCCAAACGGTTTTGGGTCCTTTGGCATTAGATACAAGAACTTTGGGTACCCAAACACAAGTCTTGGAGCCCTTGTGTTTGCCCCCAACAATTTTGGCAACTACCTTGCCGGATTTGTTAGTTAAAACATAAGATGCATCAAAAGTTTTAAATGAAATGGCATGATCATTTGATGCATTAGTAGTTTTCTTTCTAGGCAACTTGGCACGGGTTGGTTGCCTAGAACTAGATGTCTCACCCTTATACATAAAAGCATGATTAGGGCCAGAGTGAGACTTCCTAGAATGAATTTTCCTAATCTTGCTCTCAGGATAGCCGGCAGGGTACAAAATGTAACCCTCGTTATCCTGAGGCATGGGAGCCTTGCCCTTGACAAAGTTAGATAAGTTCTTTGGAGGGGCATTAATTTTGACATTGTCTCCCCTTTGGAAGCCAATGCCGTCCTTAATGCCAGGGCGTCTCCCATTAAAGAGCATGCTTCTAGCAAATTTAAATTTTTCATTTTCTAAGTCATGCTCACTAATCTTAGCATTAAGTTGTGCTATGTGATCATTTTGTTTTTTAATTAAGGCTAGGTGATCATGGATAGCATCAACATTAATATCTCTACATCTAGTACAAATGGAAATATGCTCAGTAGATGTAGGAGGTTTGCAAGATTTCAATTCAATGACCTTAGCATGCAACAAATCATTCTTAGTTCTAAGGTCCGAAATAGTAGCATTGCAAACATCAAAATCCTTAGCCTTAGCAATTAGTTTCTCATTCTCATTTCTAAGGCTAGTGATAGAAACATTCAACTCATCAATCCTAGTAAGCAAATCAACATTATCATTTCTAGGATCAATGCAAACATGAGAATCAACCTTAGCAATTAATTTTACATTTTCATTTTTAAGGTTGGCAATAGTGTCATGGCATGTGCTTAGCTCACTAGATAATTTGTTACATTTTTCTACTTCTAGAGCATAAGCATTTTTAACCTTAACATGTTTCTTGTTTTCCTTGATTAGGAAGTCCTCTTGGGAGTCCAAGAGATCATCCTTTTCATGGATGGCACTAATTAGCTCATTTAATTTTTCCTTTTGTTCCATGTTAAGGTTGGCAAAAAGAATACGCAAATTATCCTCCTCATTTTTATCATCATCCTCATCACTATATGTTTCATATTTAGTGGAGGACCTTGATTTTACCTTCTTTTTGCCGTCCTTGGCCATGAGACACTTGTGGCCGACGTTGGGGAAGAGGAGGCCTTTGGTGACGGCGATGTTGGCGGCGTCCTCGTCGTCGGAGGAGTCGCTTGAGCTTTCGTCGGAGTCCCACTCCCGACAAACATGGGCATCGCCGCCCTTCTTCTTGTAGTACTTCTTCTTTTCTTTCCTCTTTCCCTTCTTGTCGTCGCCCCTGTCACTGTCACTAGACATAGGACATTTTGCAATAAAATGACCGGGCTTACCACACTTGTAGCAAACCTTCTTGGAACGGGATTTGTAATCCTTCCCCTTCCGTTGCTTGAGGATTTGCCGAAAGCTTTTGATGATTAGGGCCATCTCCTCGTTGTCGAGCTTGGAGGCGTCAATTGGTTGTCTACTTGGTGTAGACTCCTCCTTCTTCTCCTCCGTTGCCTTGAAGGCCACTGGTTGCGCCTCGGATGTGGAAGGCTCGTCAAGCTCGTTGATCTTCTTTGAGCCCTTAATCATGCATTCAAAGCTTACAAAATTCCCGATAACTTCCTCGGGAGTCATTAGCGGATATCTAGGATTACCACGAATCAATTGAACTTGTGTGGGGTTAAGGAAAATAAGAGCTCTTAGAATAACCTTAACCACTTCGTGGTCATCCCATTTTGCGCTCCCGAGGTTGCGCACTTGGTTCACCAAGGTCTTGAGCCGGTTGTACATGTCTTGTGGCTCCTCCCCTTGGCGAAGACGGAAGCGACCGAGCTCCCCCTCGATCGTTTCCCGCTTGGTGATCTTGGTGAGTTCATCACCCTCGTGCGCCGTCTTGAGTAGGTCCCAAATCTCCTTGGCGTTCTTCAACCCTTGTACTTTGTTGTATTCCTCCTTGCTTAGAGAGGCAAGGAGGATGGTTGCGGCTTGGGAGTTGAAGTGCTCGATTTGGGCCACTTCGTCCGTGTCATAGTCCTCATCCCCTATAGATGGTACCTGTACACCATACTCAACAACATCCCATATACTTTTGTGGAGAGAGGTTAGATGAAATCGCATTAAATTACTCCACATAGCATAATCTTCACCATTAAAGGTTGGTGGTTTGCCTAATGGGACGGAAAGTAAAGGTGTATGTTTAGGAATGCGAGGGTAGCGTAGGGGAATCTTACTATACTTCTTACGCTCTTGGCGTTTAGAAGTGACGGATGCCGCGTCGGAGCCGGAGGTAGATGTCGATGAAGTGTCGGTCTCGTAGTAGACCACCTTCCTCATCCTCTTGTGCTTGTCCCCACTCCGATGCGGCTTGTGAGAAGAAGATTTTTCCTTCTTCTCCTTGTGGTGAGAAGAGGAAGATCTTTTCTCCTTCCGCTTGGAGGAGTTCTTCTTCTTCTCCCTTCTCTTGGTGCGGGACTCTTCCGATGAAGTGCTCCCTTGGCTTGTAGTGGGCTTGTTATCGCCGATCTCCATCTCCCTCTTGGTGTGATCTCCCGACATCACTTCGAGCGGTTAGGCTCTAATGAAGCACCGGGCTCTGATACCAATTGATAGTCGCCTAGAGGGGGGGGGGGTGAATAGGGCGAAACTGAAACTTACAAAAATAATCACAACTACAAGCCGGGTTAGCGTTAGAAATATAAACGAGTCCGCGAGAGAGGGCGCAAAACAAATCGCAAGCAAATAAAAGTATGACACGCGGATTTGTTTTACCGAGGTTCGGTTCTCGCACACCTACTCCCCGTTGAGGAGGCCACAAAGGCCGGGTCTCTTTCAACCCTTCCCTCTCTCAAACGATCCCACAGATCGAGTGAGCTTTCTCTTCTTCTCAATCAAACGGGAACAAAGCTTCCCCGCAAGGACCACCACACAATTGGTGCCTCTTGCCTTGGTTACAATTGAGTTTGATCACAAGAACAAGTGAGGAAGAAAAGAATGCGATCCAAGCGCAAGAGCTCGAAAGAACACAAGCAAATCACTCTCTCTAGTCACTATGGTGTTGTGTGGAATTTGGAGAGGACTTGATCTATTTGGTGTGTCTAGAATTGAATGCTAGAGCTCTTGTAGTAGTTGAGAAGTGGAAAACTTGGATGCAATGAATGGTGGGGTGGTTGGGGTATTTATAGCCCCAACCACCAAAAGTGACCGTTGCTGGAAGCTGTCTGTTCGATGGCGCACCGGACAGTCCGGTGCACACCGGACAGTCCGGTGCCCCCGCCACGTCACCATTGCCGTTGGATTCTGACCGTTGGAGCTTCTGACTTCTGGGCCCTCCTGGGTGTCCGGTGCACACCGGACATGTACTGTTTGATGTCCGGTGCACCGGTATGGGCACGTCTGACGTCTGCGCGCGCTGCGCGCGCATTAAATGCACCGCAGGGAGCCGTTGGCGCCGGAAAGAGCCGTTGCTCCGCTGGTACACCGGACAGTCCGGTGCACACCGGACAGTCCGGTGAATTTTAGCGGAGCGGCTGCCGCGCGAACCCGAGGCTGGCGAGTTCCGGAGACCGCGCTTCCTTGGAGCACCGGACATGTCCGGTGCACACCGGACAGTCCGGTGAATTATAGCGCGCCGGCTTCCGAGAATTCCCGAGGGCGAAGAGTTTAAGTTGGAGTCCTCTGGGCGCACCGGACACTGTCCGGTGCACACCGGACAGTCCGGTGCCTTCAGCCAGAGCTGCCCTCGGTTGCCTATTTGCTCCTTTGTTGAATCCAAAACTTGATCTTTTTATTGGCTGAGTGTGAACCTTTTGCACCTGTATAACTTATACACTAGAGCAAACTAGTTAGTCCAATATTTGTGTTGGGCAATTCAACCACCAAAATTATTTAGGGACTAGGTGTAAGCCTAATTCCCTTTCAGTTCTGTCAGCTGTGGTCCATGGCGTGGATGATGCCAGTTGACATATGGGTTACTAGATGAGTGCCTCGTGCGTTGCAACGAAAACATATAATACCATGATAACTTATATATGAAATGTGTCTTATATTGTTATAAGAAAATGTTTCATAATTCATTTGTGATCTTAGTCATACATAAATTTTGTTATTTTAATTTAATTATTCCACTACTACATTGCAACCATCAGTATCATACAGACTTTGATATATACCATGATTTGCATGGTCTCATCATTGGAGAGCACGTGCCACACCTATCGGTAGAAGTTCCCTCGTACATCGTCAGTCATCAGGCATGCACCACCATACATGTTTGCTTAAACAAAAAGACAAGTGTGTGCGTTTGCGAAGAGAATTAAAGGCATGTTTGGTTAGTTACCTCAGTTGCCACACTTTGCCTAACTTTTCTGTCTAAGGTTAGTTATCTAATTTGGACGACTAACCTTAGGCAAAGTGTGGCACATTTAGCTACAAACCAAACATGCCCTAAAGGCAGGCCAGCACAAAAGCTACCTCAGCGATGGCAAGTGGTCATTGCTGTCGGTCCTCCTCTGCGTCACCTCTGTCGCCAAGATGACGCCACAGTCTTTGATATAGTAGTCATCGAACACGCGCGACATGGCGAGTACTGATGACTTTTGGCTGGGCTGCTAAACGAAGTGCACCCCGGGCTCATCAGCGAGGTAGTACACCTAGCCGTTGCACCTCTGGATGTGCTACTCCTCTACATACATCTTGTTCGAGGATACTCACACAACATCAGCAACAGTCGTCGTCCCAGCGCATAAGAATTCATGGCCGGTCAGTAGCGACTTACGTGGCCGGTTGAGCTTCAGGTGGATGATGAGCTAGATGGCGTGACGGCGCCATCGTCGGATGCGGTGCCCATAACAACCCGAGAGTCGCCGGCGTTGGCGACGACTATGAGGTCCCCCGTTTGAATATGGACAGCGGTGTAGCCGCTCTGGACCGCGTCCAAGCGACGGCTGCGCCGGAGTTTGCCGAACATAGCGACGCATGCGGCCAAGTAGGACTGCTTTCAGAGGTCGAACTGGCAGTCGCCAAGCTTCTTCTTATCGTCGATGAGCGACGCCAACGCGAGCGTCTCCTGCCAGTGGTGTTTGTTTGGGGTTTCCAAGTAAGAAACAAGAATTCATCTTTGGCGTTGGTTTATGAAAATGACTCACAAGTCAGATCCATGAAAAAATATTATGGAGAATAAATGTCACACATATAAAAAAGGAATTTAAGTTGAAAACTTATTCAAACAAAAGAAGTTGCATGCAAGGCTCTTCTTTAAATACTACTCTTTCCATCCAAAAATATAATTCGGGAATCTCGTTGATAATTATCTACTACTACACATTGTGCAAGGGTAGCGGGTGGGCTTTGGGAGAGATGTAGTAGATATTTTTACTGTAACAGATATTGACATGAACACACATGTGGTGTAGTGGTAGCTACAAGCACATTTACGTGAGAGGTCGCAGGTTCGAATCCCATTAGGGCCACATTTGTGTTTTTTAATTTAATTTTAGCTAGGCGTGGGATGCATGTGGGAATGGGAATGAGTTTTGCGGGGAGGGACGAATGGGAATGACAGTGCAGGGAGGGACGAATGGGAATGACAGAACACAGAATGACAGCCAGGAATGGGAATGAGCTTTGCGGGGAGGAGGGAATGGGAATGAGCTTTGCAGGGAGGAGGGAATGGGAATGGTAGAACACGGAATGACAGCCTACCCCTTACTGCCTTAATAGGTAGTAGAGATTGGTATTGCTTTTGACGAGTGATCTGGGCCTTGCATCTGAGCTAGTAGGGGTGAGCATTTTAAAACCGAAAACTGAACCCGAACTCGAACCGAACACAAATAGACCGAATTATTGGTTTATTCGGGTTTTTGGGTTCGTGTTCGATTCTTATATGCGCTACATTTCGGGGTATGTGTTCGGGTTCGGTTTCTAACATTTAAAACCCGAATAGACCGAATAATCTGAAATATAAAAAAACCTTTTAATATATGTGTAAAGCCCAAAACTGGTAGAAAAAAATAAAATGATAAACAAAGAAATAAGAATATCTATAATAGAGATTTTAGATTTTTTTAAGCCTTTGGAATTTAGTAGGCAATCCCTGTTCATAATCAATTAAAAATATTAAAATAATCATATGAAAGTGTGGACATCCCATACTTATGAATTTGTGGTAATACATTTTATTACCATAAGAAATCATAATTTAAACTTGACCTCAAATTATAGATGAAAATAGAAAATAGAAAATGAGAAAGAAAACAATGTATGGAACCATTTATTCCTTTGGTAAATAAATGACAAGGAAAAATAAATAAATAATAATATGGTAAAGAGTAGATGTTATAATCACACTAGTGTTAACCTTGACACTTGGGAATTTGAAGTTCAAAAAGGGAGTTTGAATTTGAAGTGGGAACTTTGAAATAGAAAAGAAAAATTTTAGAATTAAATTGAAGAAAAAGAGATAAAACTAAAATGAGAAATGGAAGAAAATAGAAAATAGAAAGGAATAAAGCTCATTTGGGCTGAATTCTATGCTTTCGGCCCAACTTCACCTTAAGCCGCGCCAGCCCACCCTGGTGGATGCCGTGTAGTTGCGTCGACACCTGGGGCCCATTGCCCAGCCTCCCACCTCTGGTGCACGCTCAGATATCGTGTTGGGTCGCTGACTAGTGGAGCCGCTCCGTCTGATGACTCCTCCCATCGCACGCGGTCTCCGCTTCATTGGTCGCTCGCGTGTGGACCTAGTCGGACTCCTCTCTCTCGCGTAACAAACCCACCGCGCCGTCCGCCACTATCTCTGTCGCACGCACTTGGGATAATCGGTGTTTGGTGTGTGGGGCCGGAATGACAGAATCGGCTCCCTCCTTATCCCTTCCAGCGAAACGGATGCCGAAGTCCTCGGCCACGCGATCGTCCGTGCACCCCCCTTCCAAACTGGCTGCCTGGATGTATATATAGACCCGTCCGCAGCCTCCTCTAGCCATTGGAGTGTGTTGGGGTAGCTAGCCGTGGGGAGTGAGGGAGAAGGAATCGCCGTCGCAAGACCCCAGACATCAATGCCGTCGCTCGAGCCTCACCACGCGATCCGGTCGTGACAGTGTAGACTCATTCGGGCCCATGCGTGGTTCGCCCGAACTGGAAGTAGGCCCCCGGGGGGAAACGAGAATCCTTCACCGGAGTGGGGCTTCGGCGCCGTGCCGCGGTGGAGCGAGGACGATCTTCCTGGCGCCATCCTAATCTCTGGTAAGTACCCTGGTCTGTCTGGTACATCCGTAGGATCGTGTGACACCGGCCGGGTAGCTGTTGGTTCAACGGTTTGCCAGTGATTGCTCACCAAACCTCGTCCGCGCCGCGGGACCGCCATGGGAGGTAGATTGACGCCGGCCCATTGCGATTTAGCGCGTGAGGTGGTCGCCCAGCTTGGGTGCAATCGTAGCTTCGTCTAGAGCATGTCCAATCGGAGTTTGGGAGCTCGGTGTGTGGAACGGGTGGCGTGTTCCCCGGCGGGCTTGTGCCGTGCGGAAGAGGTGCTGCCGCCACCTGGGAACGGCGAAGGGAGAAGACGGCCTCTCTGCCGTCCATCCGAGTTTGGACGGTAGAGATTAGATCTGGGGGAAGAAGACGAGTTCGTTGCCGTGGATGGCTTTCACTGCCAGGCGCGCCGCTGCCGACCAGTAGGCAAGCGTTGGGAGTCACCGCTTTGGAGCCGAGCGGGGTGGAGAAGGTAATCTGGCACCGTCCGATTAGATTTATGTGACCACGATTCGATCAGCCCGTCGGCCGTTGGATCCATAAGGAAGGCACGAGATTCGTTGGGGGAAAGAAGGAAGGCGCGCGCCAGCCGTAGGATGTGTACGAGCGGCTTAGATTAGGGGATCGCTTCTCATCCACGAGATTAGGGGATCGCTTCTCACCCTTGCTGTCTCACACCCCCACAGGAGAAGAACAGGTGGTTCAAGTGGAGCCACACATCGAGGAGTTCGATTCGATCTAGGTGGCGTCTCCCAGTTGACTTTCTGGCGCCAAGGATATTTTAGATCCTGCTATATTTATCTTTTATTTTGTAAGACTTCCGCCATGTAATAAGTACTCTGATTATATTGTGACATTTATCTCTATACACTCTTATTATATATGTTGTCTTCTTTGGCGCATGTATGAGATGCACTCGGCTTTGTTCCTTAAAGCCCGGGGTGTTACAATATGATAATATTATTATGTGATTTATGAACTTATCAACTAAAAATTGTGATGTCATCTTAACAATATTATATATATATCTCTATGTGTTATTTGTTATAGTCACTTGTTATAATAATAGTACTTCTAATTAATTATTCATTGTATATATATTAACAAAAGATACTAGTCTTTTTACTATTTGGGTCTATTCGGTGGACCGAATAGATCGAACTGTAATTGTGGATCTATTGAGGTTCGGTTCCTAAAGACATTTTGAAAATTCCGATTCATTTTGCAGAACCCAAATTTTGTAAACAGAATAGACCAAATCAAATTATCCTTATAGACCGAATGCTTAGCGGGCTAGATCTTGCTGGGTTGTGGCTATGCAGCTCGTTAGGTTCATGAGACAGTTTCAATTTGAATTTGGCCCGTTAAGAACTAAACTAAAATATTAGCTCAATTTATGAATTATTTCAATTAACACGAGAAGTTATCACGACAAGAGTTTTTATTCTAGCGCATGTTTATTACGGTTTGCTATGATTTTAATTCAGCTATACATCTGATTTATACATTATTTTATTTTATGGATTACAATTATACTAGTTCGATTCGAACATATTGCTGCGGCTGCAGTAGCCAACAAGCTGCTAGTGCGATCTCCTCTGCGGTTCCAGTGGCAGGGAGCGTAAATAGAGCCTAGTTTCCGGCGCGGATCAGCCGCCCCGTCCACTTCGCGGTGTCGTCTTCCCATTTCCCCACCTCCCTCCCAACGTCCCACAGCAGTACGCCAGTACCCCACATCTCTCTCTCTCTCCTCCCTGCCTGCCAAGTCCCAACACAAAACCCTCTCGTCGTCCCCAACACCGCTTCGCCTCGACCGCGATGATCACCTCCCACGCGCGGAGGTAGCCGCCGAGCAGCTCGCCGCCGTCCCTCCAGAGGCTCCCACCGAGGGTTTCCTCGACGCGGCTCTCGCGCGTCGGCTACCGTACGTTGGTCGCGGTGGTTTTCACTCGAGTTCCTGCGGATTGGTGCGCGCGCTACCCGTGTGGCCGTGTCCCCGACTCCACATGAGCGAGGTGCGGAAACCGCTCCTCTCTCGCCTTCTCCCTCATTACTGCTATTGCGGAAGGTTCTAGCTAGCTCGCGCCCCTCTCATCCTATGCCTTCCTGCGTTGCGAGGAACTGACGGAATCGTCCTTCGTTTGATGCAACGTATAGGAGCCCGTAGCGTACGTCTCAATTTAGTCTGACTGACGCATGGCTCACGTGGTTTTGTTGTGCTCGGCGAGAGCTGGGCGTGGTTGCGGTTGCGGCCCTAAACCATGGGATTGGGACGGGGCTTCCGAATGTTCTCATCTGATAGGCGCGCGATTGTGCTCGTAGGTTGGTTTGGGTCGCGTACTCGTGTTATGTTATGTTATGTTATGCGAACGACGAGGTTCAAGTTGTAGAAGATTCTAACCTGGTAGCGCCTTTTTGTTTTTTTGGTCGGCAGATGACTGCTGTGTACAGTTGCTTTATTGGTCTCACTGTCTCTGACCATGTTGCCAGCTTTCCCATGCGCGCGCCACCAAAAGCTCGGTGCTGGATTTCTGAATCTTCAAGCTTGGGCTAGCTGCCTAGCTTCAAAACGGGGCCTCTATTTCCGTTGGTTGGTTGAATTGCCTGACGTGATTCGTCTCAGCATCATCAAATTGTTGTACCGAGTGACAAGGTACCACGTACATATCTGTCATTTACTGGTTACAGACTGACAGTACGTTTGGAAACAATCTCTCATGCTTAATTCACCTCAAGGTTTAGGGTGGTGACTGCAAGTCACCGAGATGACGTCCTTGTCACGCACGCTGTCTCGGGGCGGGCCGATGCAGTCGCCAGGGGCTCGCCGCATCCAAAGGACGCAGACTGCGGTGAATTTTGGTGAGCCCATGTTTGACAGCGAGGTGGTGCCGTCGTCGCTTGTTGAGATTGCGCCCATCCTCCGTGTTGCCAATGAGGTTGAGATGGCCAACCCTCGTGTCGCCTATCTCTGTACGCTATCCCTCTCTGTTCCTCCCATGGGACACTACAACTTTCAGAAATAAAAACCCATTAAAAGGACATGGTTAAAAATGTTATCCTACATAATGTTTTCAGTATAATGATTGATGTGTATATCTGCAATAATTGATAGGCCGGTTCTATGCATTCGAAAAGGCTCACAGGTTGGATCCAACTTCAAGTGGTCGTGGTGTCCGACAGTTCAAGACAGCTCTTCTACAGCGGCTTGAAAGGGTACGGGTTTGAAATAGTGCTTCTAGTCTGTGGTTGTTTGCATCTATGTTCATTCTGTATTTGTCACATCTGCACTACCAATCTGCCTCTCTGTGCTTCAGTGCTTTAGTCTGCCTTTCAGTTTTCTGCATCTGCATATATGCTTCAATGCCCTGTGATGCTGTTATGTGTCAACATTGACATATCTTCTGTGTACTATCTATCACATGCTAATAATGGCACCATTTCCATGAGCCATGATCTTGAAAATTAGTATTTTATTGTGTTGACAACAGTTACTGGAAATACCGTCTCATTAGAAAATTTGGAAAGTCAAAATTGTTTGGTTTTGGTTTTAAAAAGAAAAAAAATCCATGTGATGTTTAGCCAACTGCATAGTTCCCTGTCAAGAAAAAAAGGGAACTTTTATCTTATATACATTTCTTACCTCCTGATTATTTGCTTTGTTAGGAGAATGAGCCCACCTTGATGGGAAGGGGACAAAAGAGTGATGCACGGGAAATACAGACCTTCTATCATAGCTATTACAAGAAATATATTCAAGCACTCCAGAATGCTTCTGACCAAGTGGATCGGTATGCATTCTATGTTTTTCTTTAATTCCATATTCTCCTTGTCCATAAATGTTATTGCTGCGGGATTTACTTCATTCATGCAGTGCTCAACTAACCAAAGCCTACCAGACTGCTGCTGTTCTGTTTGAAGTTTTAAAAGCAGTTACACAACAACATGCTGTTGAAGTTGATCATGAGGTATGACGTAGTAATCAACGGACTTTTGCTTCCCTTTGCTGGTTTTGCAGTTCAATATTTTTTTCTTGAACGCGCAGGAGAGCTGCGCATCATTAAATTAAGAGAAGAAAAAGAGTCCAAAATGGACCAAGATACAAAGCCCAAAAGGCAGCACAAATAGACCCATCAACCTCCTGCTAAGCACAGTGCCCCAGGCTCCTCCTGCGCATGAAAAACATCATTAATCAAGAGGAGGCTAACAAAAAAAGTGCCAGCAGGCTCCACACACACTCCTCCACTACCCACCCAGAAACTCCTTGGACCTAATATGTCACGGCCCTTGGCCGGCGCGGCGTCACCGACGTGAGCAGATGAGGTGATCGCCGGAATACGATAACAACCGGAAGGTTGATTCGTTTTGGTTCTAGTATTTCTTGGATGCCCCTTCCTCAAGTCGTACAACATACTTATACTAATGTCATGGGTATAGCCCACTACGGCCCGGTACGGCCCACCACCATTACAAATTCAAATATGTACTCACTAGTACTTGTATGTGCGATCTCTAACATTGGCCAGATGTTACATTACCGCCCCGTCAAAGCGTTGCTTGTTCCCAAGCAACACTGACATGCAATGCAGGCAAAATGCCTGGATCCCAAGGTCTAGTTATCCAAAGAAGAAGCATGCCAAGAGGGACCGTACATAGGATCATATCACCATGGAATGCCATCTTATCACCGTGCACCCTCAACTCATCACCTCCATATTGTTTCCTTGGTACATTCTGCCCGTAGACTATCAAGATTCCATTAGTAAATGTACGAACAAAATGAAAACTGCCACGAGGAACATAGCAGTGGTCTCTGCTCACTTCGTATGGATCATACAGATCCCATAAGGCCATGGAGAGATCAGTAAGGGAGGCAGCAATAGCATACACCAGATTTGCCAAATGCCAGTCCAGAAACAGTTTCGCTTCATGCTTAGCTGCAACACCACGTGCTGCCCGGAATGCTGCAAGTGCCATGCCTAACGTCACTTCAACACCATGTGGTACACCATCTACAACCACCTGTCTCAACCGACAAACTTTGTCCAAAAACTGGTTGAAAACGATGTCTCCAAAATCAGCAGCAACAACAATGGCGTGATACTCATCAGCATTAGTGCAAGGACTAGAACACCAGAGCACTACAATGTGATTGCGAACGACATAATAGTCAGCCTGCTCAGGTTGCCTGTTCACAGTTTCCTTCAGCAATTTGGAATTCCTTTGTGCAAAAGAACCGCTAGATGGATCGAACTTTGCTGCATAGGCTTCAAAAATTACGTTGATTGGTGAATAGAAATCCAAGTGGTGCCTTTGAATCAGTAAGTTCTGGAAGGATACACCCATGTGAATATCTGTTAAAGATAAAGATGTATCCTCATCATACTGGCCCGGATGCGTAGAACCTCGTTCACATATAATCTGTGGGGACTGCTCCACCTTATATTGCTCACTGTTTTGTGAAAACCCGTGTGAGGCAGTAATCTATTATCAACAATATCAACATAAACATAATCTTGCGGCTGCTTCTTTTGCATCTCTTTTGATTCTCCCTGGTCGAAGGTGAATTCATCCAAAGATTTCACAATGTTGTCAACCTCTTTCACTGCTTTTTCAGTAGCAGCAGCCTCATTGGGACCAGTTGTCTCACACAAGGCTGGTACAGCCTCAATGACAGCAGCTGATTCTTTATCTGCCTCATTGATTGTAGTTACAAGAACCTCTTCTATTGCTAAAGATTCTTCAGGTTCAGCAGGTTCTAATGCAGACTCTGCTAGTTGTACCTGCAAAATATTCCTATCAGATGTATCTTCCATTCTTGTATGAATAGATTCCCTTGTCTCGGTGTCACCTGATTGATGTATTTTGGTAGTCGCCGACGAGGCACTACCTTCAGGTAAGTCTCCAACAGACCCTCTAAGCTGATTTGGCTCTACTTCATCACTAGGACCAGGATGTTTGCTAACTTGATGGACCTGGATGTCTTCTACTGTTGAAGGATGTCCTGTAGATTGTGATACTTCTGATGATTCAGCATCACCAACCTTAGATGCAGGTGTCTCGGTAGAGCTATCAAGCTTTTCTTCTGCTACATGGACTTCTTCCGAATTTGAAGGCAATTTTGGAGATGTTGTTCCTGATACTTCTGAAGGATCTACCTCAGATATATGTCCCTTAGTTAGTGTGCTATTAATTCCTTCCTCACCATTGTGTCCCATAAAAGACATGACAGGAATGAAGAATCCTATTCTATCAGAGTTGGATGTCTGTGATTTTGATGCATCTTCATCGCCATGCTTTTCCTCCAGGCCGAGCGCACTGTCTGACAGGTCACACTGCAAGGTATTAGTAGTATTCCCTTTTCTCACTTCAGTTTGGTTATCTTTATCCTCCCTTATTTCATCGTCTGCTAACTGAAACTGCAACACCTCATTCTCAGCCGATTCATCTAAGACTTCTCCACCTTGAGCAAGCTGCTGCAGTAACCCTTCATGCATATGAGATTCAAATTGCATCTCCCCATCCCATGCCACTTTTAGACCCACTTTACTGAACAACGGATCACTCAACTTCCATGGAGCATTAGGAACAACACCCTGCTCGCAATTGTTGTGCGTCTGGTCACCCTTCCCTTTCAGGTTCACCACATCTCCATGCTTGGCTTCCTCATCCCAAATCAATGGTAGAACTACGGATTCTACCGGGCAGATTGCGTAGATTGTAGGGAGGGGATTTGGTGGGACCAGGGTGGCGGCGCTGGGGCGCCGTCGTGATCCTGGCTGGGTTGCGCGCAGGGAGAAGATCACAGGAGACTCTGGCTCCCTCTGGGAAGCCAGAATAGATTGGAATTCTGCTTGTCTTTATTCCAGAGTTTACAGATCTATATATAGAGCTATCTCAAGTCTATCTACTAACTTTGGATAAGTATAACTATCTAGATAGAGCTGATCTTTATCTACTAACTTTGGATAAGTATAACTAACTAGATAGAGCTTATCTATTAGCTATTGGGCCTTGGGCCCCACCTGGGCAGCCTTGGCCCTATTGCGCCTAACATAGGCTTGGCCATACATAACATCTCTCCCCGCCTTCTCAAACAGCTCGTCCTCGAGCTGTAAGTTGGGGTAAGCAGCACGGAACTCTTCAAGCTTTTCCCATGTGGCGTCATCTTCAGCCAGTCCACGCCACTGTACGAGAACCTGCCACACGCCCCGCCTAAGTTGAGCGCGAAGCACCTTGGCCGGCACAGGAAGCAGCCGACCATCCATCACTGGGTCAAGCGTCCCCGGAGTTGCAGGAGGATCCCCACGATGCGGCTTCAGCAGGCTGACGTGGAAGACATCATGGATGCGAGCACCATCTGGCAACTGCAGGCGGTAGGCTACCGACCCAATCTTTTCCTGGACACGGAAAGGGCCTGCGTAGCGAGGTCCCAGCTTTCCCTTCGCGCGCGGATGGAGGGACTGAAAGGTGCGGTGTAGCAGGCGTAGCCACACCCAGTCGCCCACCTGGAACTGGACCTCCCGATGCCCGGCATCGTAATACTTCTTGGCGAGCTGCTGGGCCTGCAAAAGGCGCTGGCGCACCTCGGCCAGCATCTCATCTCTGGAGCGTAGCATGTCGTCTGCGGCCTCAGTACGTGCCGTCCCTGGCGTGTAAGGTAGCATGGACGGTGGGGATCTGCCATAGACCACCTCGAAGGGAGTGGCACGCAATGCTGTGTGGTAGGAGGTATTATAGCAATACTCCGCCCAGGACAGCCAATCCACCCATGCCCGCGGTCGATCGCCGGTGACACACCGAAGATACATCTCAATAATTTTGTTGACCACCTCCGATTGTCCATCCGTCTGTGGGTGGAAGGCGGTGCTCATCTTTAGTGTCACCCCCGCCATCCTGAAGAGGTCGCGCCACACGTGCCCGGTGAAGACGGGGTCCCGGTCACTGACAATAGACAACGGGAACCCGTGCAGTCGTACGATGCCGTCGAAGAATGCCCGTGCTACGGACGACGCGGTGTAGGGGTGGCCGAGGGCGATGAAGTGGGCGTATTTGGAGAAGCGATCCACCACCGTGAGGATGACGGACTTGCCTGCCACCTTGGGCAGCCCCTCGATGAAGTCCATGGAGATGTCGGTCCACACCTGGGACGGCACCTCAAGGGGTTGCAGGAGGCCGCCCGGCTGCTGCGCCAGTGTCTTGTTTTGCTGGCACGTGGTGCAGGTGCGCACCCAGTCCTGGACGAGCGCGCGATCATGTGGCATGTAGAAGTCTGCCCGTAGTCGATGGAGGGTTTTCTGGATGCCCTCATGACCTGCCGAGTGCGCCAGTGTCAGCACCTGGTGGCGCAGGTCGTCGTAGTTTGGCACGAAGATGCGTGTGCCGTGCAGGAGCAGCCCGTCGACGAGGCGCCATGGCGCAGCCAATACGCCGTCCCGCAGCTGCTGGAGGAGGTGCTGCCCGTCAGGTGCAGCTGCCAGCGCCCGCCTGATGTCGTCTAATAGGGAGAATGTCGGGCCCGAGATGGCCAGTGCTGCCATAGCCGTGTCCTCCACGGCAGCCTCCGAGTCGCGGCGGGACAGGGCGTCGGCCACGGTGTTCAGGCGCCCCGGCCTGTATTCCACCGAGAAATCGAAACCGAACAACTTGCTGGTCCACTGATGCTGAGGAACTGTGGACAAGCGCTGATCCAGCAAGAATTTGAGACTGTAGTGGTCAGTCCGAACAGAAAAGTGGCGCCCCCACAAGTATGGGCGCCAGTGACGGACGGCCTGCACGAGGCCGATGAGCTCCCTCTCGTAGGCCGCCAACTTAAGGTGGCGGGCTGCAAATGGCTTGCTGAAGTAGGCGAGAGGTCCCGCGCCCTGATGAAGGACAGCACCGAACCCTGCACCTGACGCGTCATAGTCGACGACGAAGAGCTTGGCGAAGTCCGGCATCTGGAGCACTGGACCCGTCGTTAGGGCGTGCTTTAGGGCGTGGAAGGCTGTTGTCGCGTCATCGTCCCAGGCAAACGCGTCTCGTCGCAAGAGACGTGTCAGCGGGGCTGCGATGAGGCCGAAGTCTTTGATGAACTTCCGGTAGTACCCTGCTAGTCCCAAGAAGCCCCGGAGGCCTCGTGCAGACCGCGGGGGCGGCCAGGAGGCCACTGCCGCGACCTTGTCGGCGTCCATGGCGACCCCGCCCTCGGAGATGACATGGCCCAGATAGGCCACTGATGTGGCGCCGAAGGAACACTTGGAGCGCTTCAGGTGGAGGTGGTGTGCCTGCAATGTCTCGAGGACGATGCCCACATGTTGGAGGTGCTCCGCCCATGATGCACTGTAGATCAGGATATCGTCGAAGAAGACAAGCACAAACTTCCGAAGATATGGGCGGAGTACGTCGTTCATCAGGGACTGGAAAGTAGCAGGCGCGTTCGAGAGGCCGAACGGCATGACCAGGAACTCATAGTGGCCATGATGGGTGCGGAACGCCGTCTTGGCGATGTCATCGGTGTGCATCCGCACCTGGTGGTAGCCTGAGCGTAGGTCCAGCTTGGAGAAGAAACGGGCTCCATGGAGCTCGTCGAGGAGCTCGTCCACCACAGGAATCGGGAACTTGTCCTTGGACGTCTTGGCGTTGAGGGCGCAGTAGTCGTTGCAGAAACGCCACGAGCGGTCCGCCTTGCGAACCAAGAGCACCGGAGCGGAGAACGGCGACGTGCTGGGTCGTATGATGCCTTGTGTGAGCATGGCCTCACACTGTCGCTCCAGCTCGTCCTTCTGCAGCTGTGCGTACCGGTACGGTCGTACGGCCACCGGAGCTGTACCGGGCAGCAGGTGGATGCGATGGTCGTAGGGGCGGGCCGGGGGCAGTCCCGTGGGCTCGTCGAAGATGGCGCCATGTTGCTGCAGAAGGACGTCCATGAGGGGCTGTTGGGCAGTGTCGACGACTGCCACAGCCAGCTGTTGCGGGGCAGGCTGTTGCGTGGCCCGCACACCCTGCCAGTGGATGCGCCGGCCCTGGCGCTGGAACGACAGGGTCAGTGCTCGGAAGTTCCACTGGATGGTGCCCAGCGTCTCCAGGAAGTCCACGCCGAGGATGAAGTCGAAGCAGCCCAGGCGCATCCCGACGCACGTGATGGAGAAGGACTCATCGTTGATGATGACGGGGACGTCGCGGGCGATGCCGGCGCAGGGTAGGCGGTCACCGTTGGCCACCGTGACCCGAAGGTGCTCGCCACCCGCCATAGCTAATCCGAGGTGGCTCATCGTGTCAGCGTTGAGGAAGTTGTGGGTTGACCCTGTGTCCATGAGCGCGAGTAGTCGCTCGCCGTTGATGGTGACTGGTAGCAACAGCGTCTTGTCCGTCCGGATGCCCGCCAGCGCGTGTAACGAGACCACCAACGCGTTGGCTCCCGTGACGTCTGGGGCGACCGGCTCCTCAAGGGGGTCGACCCCACCCTCACCGGACGCCTCGTTGAGGAAGTCGTCGACCTCCAAGTAGAACAGCCGCTGGCAGACGTGTCCCCGAACGTAGGGTTCATCGCAGTTGAAGCAGAGCCCCTGCCGGCGCCGCTCCTGCTGCTCGCCCGGGGACAATCGGCGAAACGGGCGTGTCGGAGTCGTACTATCGCCTGGCGTCGTCGTACCGATCGGTAGAGCCTCGGGCGGTGCTGGTGTCACACGACCCGAGCCCTGCGCCCGTTGCGGTGGTCGCGACCCGCGCTGCTGGAATGGGGGCCAGGCCGCCGCGCGCCGTTCGAACACCCGTGCCAGGTACATGGCAGTTTGTAGATCCTGCGGTTCGCGCAGCTCAACGTCCACCCGCAAGTACTCGGGAAGGCCGCCCACGAATAGCTCCGTCTTCTGCATGGGGGAGACGTCCCGAGCTCGACACAGCAACGCCTGGAAGCGGTCCGAGTACTCCTGGACCGTGGACAGGAAGGGGAGGCGTCCCAGTTCCGCAAGGCGAGAACCGCGCACTGCTGGACCGAAGCGAAGGCGACACAGCTCGGTGAAGCGATCCCAAGACGGCATGCCCTCGTCCTGTTCCAGGGCATAGTACCACGTCTGTGCCGGCCCCTTAAGATGGTACGAGGCCAGCCACGTGCGATCCGAGGCTGGCGTGCGCTGCCCCCGGAAGAACTGCTCACAATGATTTAGCCAGTTCAGCGGATCCTCGGAGCCATCGTATGTGGCGAAATCCAGTTTGTAGTAGCGTGGAGGCGCGCGCGCCTCAGCGCCCCCGTAGGCTACGGTCTCCACGTCGTCGTCCTGAGGCAGCCCGTGGTACGGACGTACGGTGACCACGCTGCTGTCGCTGCGGGTACGTGGGGGCGCAAGGGCCCCCGACCCAGGAACAGGGGGCCGTCGCCGCCTCCTAACAGCATCCCGGGAGGCCCACCGACGGTGCTGCTGGGTAAGGAAGTCGTGAGCGCCGGTCGCGGGAGTGCCTCAGAGTACACTGGTGGTGAAACCGTAGGCGCGCCCTGCGCCCAAGATGGGATGGGGGATGGGGATGGTGGGAAGCGGATCATATGGATGGGGGCTGTGGTCGGTGATGCGATGGGGAGTGGCGCAGGTGGCTGCGTGGGTGGGGGCAGTGCGGCCGGCGGTGGCTGCGCTGTCAGGGACGGGTGCGGCGGCTGGGGTGGATGGGCGGCTTGTGGATTGGGGAAGGGGAGGTGGCCTGTCAGCATGGCGTTCATGGTGATCTGCATATCGCGCACGGCGTGGCTGAGATCCGCCAAGGACGCCGCGATCTGGGCCGGTGTGAGCGCGGGGGCGGCCTGCTGGTTGATGGCCGCGCCGGGAGGGCCGAGCGCCATGGCCTCCGACGACGCAGGGGCCGCGGCCAGGGAGACGATTGGCGCTGCGGGCGGGCTTGAGGCCGGCGGCGGCTGCTGTCCCGGTGACGGCGACTTGGAGGAACTCATGATCGTCGAGCCCTCTGATACCAGATTGGTAGAACTACGGATTCTACCGGGCAGATTGCGTAGATTGTAGGGAGGGGATTTGGTGGGACCAGGGTGGCGGCGCTGGGGCGCCGTCGTGATCCTGGCTGGGTTGCGCGCAGGGAGAAGATCACAGGAGACTCTGGCTCCCTCTGGGAAGCCAGAATAGATTGGAATTCTGCTTGTCTTTATTCCAGAGTTTACAGATCTATATATAGAGCTATCTCAAGTCTATCTACTAACTTTGGATAAGTATAACTATCTAGATAGAGCTGATCTTTATCTACTAACTTTGGATAAGTATAACTAACTAGATAGAGCTTATCTATTAGCTATTGGGCCTTGGGCCCCACCTGGGCAGCCTTGGCCCTATTGCGCCTAACATAGGCTTGGCCATACATAACAATCACACTCTCCAGCGGCATTTCGTCGAACACCAGAGAGTCCATACTTTCAATCAGAACTGGAACGCAGTTGTGGCAACCATGGCCATCGTCGCTGTTGTCAACAACCCAAACCATGTTATTGTTCCAACTAGCAGAGTCGTCAAAAGCACCAGAGATCACGCCACCTCATGGAGCTGTAATGTCAAAAGCCCTGAGGCAGTCGCAGTTCACGGCCTCGTTGCAGACAACGTCGAGGACAGAGTCGATGAGCTCCGCGCCCTCGGTGTCGTGCCCCTTGGCCCAGTTGATGCCGGTGTCGGACTATCCGAAGACGAAGTTGTCGGGGTGGAAGATCTGGCCGAAGGGGTTGGAGCGCACAGAGTCCATGGTCTCGGACTCGAGATCCATGAGGTCGGCACGAGGGACGAAATGGCGCTGCTGGCTTCGTTGTAGTAGACGTTGATGCGCTCAAACTGGAGGTCCGAATTCCCCACGTAGCGGCCCGTGGCGCCGACCCCGTGCTCGTCGCAGATCACCTTCCAAGACTTGGCCCCAATCTGGTTGCCGCACTACCCGCCCTGGATGTGGAGGATCTTCCTCATGGCTGCCGAGAAGGACGCGACTCGCACGCGCCCCACCGAGGATCGCAGAGCTTTGATACCACTTGTCACGGCCCTTGGCTGGCGCGGCGTCACCGACGTGAGCAGATGAGGTGATCGCCGGAATACGATAACAACCGAAAGGTTGATTCGTTTTGGTTCTGGTATTTCTTGGATGCCCCTTCCTCAAGTCTTACAACATACTTATACTAATGTCATGGGTATAGCCCACTACGGCCCGGTACGGCCCACCACCATTACAAATTCAAATACGTACTCACTAGTACTTGTATGTGCGATCTCTAACATTGGCCGGATGTTACATAATAATGGCAGCACCTAGACCTAAGCCCTCAAGATGCTTGGCACGAGCTAAACCCCAACAATCTAACTCTTCCAGGAAAACTCTTTTAATTCTGCTTATGGAAGGACTAACACCATCGAAGACCGCCTTATTTCGATGAAGCCATAAACACCAAGGCACAAAAAAAAGGATTCAATTCAGCTGTGATCCTAGTGGCCTGGTGGTTGTGGAAACACAGAAACTCTTGTCTTTGATGGGGCTACACCGGACATCTCTAGGATTACTCAAGACATTAGGGACGATGCCAAGATGTGGTGTCTAGCTGGGGCTGCAGGGCTGAAAGGTTTGTGGCCTTAACTCAGGGGGAGTTCAGGTCTGGTCGTCTTTTATATAGTCATCTGTGTAACAACCCCTTAGCAAACTTTGTAACCACCTTTATTTGGTGGTCATTCTCCAGGTCTATTTTGGACCTTTTCTTCTTAATATAATGATGCACAGCTCTCCTGCGCGTTCGAGAAAAAAAGGGAAAAATGATGATAACACTATTTTTTTTCGAGACGCGCAGGAGAACTGCGCCCCATTATATATTAAGCAGAAGAAAAAACAAAGGTTTATAGAAAAAACCTCCTTACGGAGGCCAGAAACAGGCATGATGATAACACTATTAATGCCTCTTCTTTTGGATTTGTGTACATGCTTACACACCTTCCTCCACCACTCATGCAGTTCAATAATAAGTAATGTGGATAATATGATAGTCATTACAGTCTGCTGTTTTTGCAGTTCAATAATAACTAATATGGATATTGCCTCTATGCATATGATAGTCATTACAGTCTTACAGATTATATGTATTTATTAGATATTGGAAGCTGCTGATAAGGTTAAAGAGAAAACGAAGATCTATCTCCCTTTTAATATTCTCCCTCTTGATCCAGACAGTGGCAATCAGGCAATCATGAAATTTCCTGAGGTTCTTTTTCGTACCCCTTCCTCTTTGTCGTAGTTATTGTCCTATCAATTTAAGGATGAACGAATGAAGTACCTCTTGTTTTGTCAAACTCTAAGATCCAAGCTGCTGCTTCCGCTCTTCGCAATACAAGGGGTCTTCCATGGCCTAAAACTTATGAGCATAAAGTTAACGAGGACCTCTTGGATTGGCTGCAAGCTATGTTTGGCTTTCAGGTATTGTATGATTTATATTGTTTATGCTGGTTTTAGCCAATTTACTTTCTGTTCTTTATTATTTTGTCAACTTCTGACATGCAGACAGATAGTGTTTCAAATCAGAGGGAACATTTGATTTTACTTCTTGCTAACATACATATACGAAGAAATCCGAAGACTGATCAACAATCCAAGGTTTTCTTCTGTAAATATTCAACCACTAGGTTGATTTAAAAATTCTTACTTTTCTTCTACATATTTCGCAACATTTATGTTTGTTTTTTGTGTTCCTGTTGATGTTCGTTTTGTTTTCTCTTGCAGTTGGATGACAATGCACTGAATGATGTGATGAAAAGATTGTTTAAGAATTACAAGAAATGGTGCAAATATCTTGGTCGCAAGAGCAGCCTTTGGTGACTGTCTCAACAACCTCTTGCCATCTTACTATTCGTTTGTACTTCCACAACTTTGATTGTTCGTTTGCACTTGTGCTGCTTTACCATCCTAAGTAGTAGTGCAAAAGCACGTTATATTATGTTATATTGTATTATATAAGTACCTATAAAGGGCGTACCCAGTGCCGTAGGCTTCCGCACTGTGCGGGGTCTGGGAAAGGGTATCTTTAAGCGCCAAGCCTTACCCGCATAATATACAGAGGCTGGGGCTCGAACCCGGGACCTTCCGGTTACAGATGGTAGGCTTTACCGATGCACCAGGCATGCCCTTTGTATTATATAAGTACCTATAGTACAACAAAATATAATAAGCGTCCACAGAACCGAGTGAAAAGGGTTATAGCCCCCACAAGCATAAGAAAAAAAAACAAGGTTACTAAGATGCAACCAATCCTGTCCAACATAGCAGGAAAGAAAAGAATAAAAAAACTGACCCATTTTCTTACGAAACTCATTTGTAGTAGAGAAGGGAAATTTTCCATGTAGTATGTTGTTGGTGGATGCTGAAAAAATGCACTGATTCTTCCGAAGCAAAATTTATAATGTGCAAAAGAAAACAATTTTCTGAAGCATGATTTTGCCACTGTAGCATCCTGCGCAATATGGCAAACAATGTCTAGTGATATATCTCATTTTACATAACTTTGGTTCTTAATGGGAGAAATACCTCTTTTTGGTCTGATCGGTGGCTGTTTGGAAGTACCATCAGTGACTTGGCTTCAGTGGTTGTTGCTAAAATAGATAAGACTTTCCGCTCTAGAACAGTGGCTTAAGCTAAGACAGACCGATCATGGGTCAGGGTCATAAAAGGAGCACTCTCGCTGCAAGGTATCCATCTGTACCTCCATCTTGTTAGAGAAAATAAGCATTTTCAGTTTTAATTTAATCCAGAAAATCACAGTGATGTATGTGATGACATGTATGTGCATATGTGTATCACTACTCACATAAGCAGTAAACAATAGTAAAATATGCACAAATACTAAGAACAGAGTGTACCCTGCGGAGGGACCGATGCTTAAGGCATCAGTGGCTCCATTCACACGAGACATCTCATGTGTATGTTCGATGTAGTCGTACACAGTCGATGCAGACAGTGCAGTCTCTCGAACGACGCCGGCGACGAGGAACTTGAGCAACGTTTGTCGGGCGGATGGAGCGAGCAGTCACGAGTACGCTCCCCAAAAACCTGATCGCCCGCACACCCGTGCAAGTGTAGCTCTACGGGCGGCGATTTCGGAGGCCTGCTCTCCCACACTCTCTGTGCTCGCAGAAGGTGGGACGGGAATGGGATGTGTGCAACGCGTCTGAGACTGTTCGTGTGTGCTGTAACCAGAAGCAGCCTCACCTCCGTATATGTACACGCGCAGAGGGAGGCGAACGGACAATAACGATCGCCATCATAGCTACCGTTACAGCCAGCCAGAAACTGACACCATCAGTGACATCCGTTAATAGCCGACAACCATTACAACCCGTTCGTTACTAGCCATCACACAGGAAACGACCAGTAACAGACGACAGTAATGGACGGTCATCACTCCAGGCAAAATGCGCAACCGTTAGGAAGGAATATTCGGACCAAGGATCGATCTACCACGGCCATGGCCCGGCCCGACCGGTGGCGCGCGCGTGTGGCAGTCCTTTATCCTTTTCTCAGCTTCTCAATAGATGCACCAATGGTCCACCTATTTAAGTTGATTGAATTGTCCATTGAACTTCCGGTATGGTACTAAAGTACTAGTACATCATAGCATTAAAGTGGGTCTTTAACATTGACTATTATTGAATATTAATTTGGGCCAGGCCCACATTAATTCAACACATCTGTGGGATGTTGTTGAAGTGGTTGTGCTTAACCATGAAGAGGATGTGCATATATGGAGAAACGAAGCTTCAAGACGATTTTCTTCTAAATTTGCTTAGACCGTCTTCTGTGGATTGTGTAAAACAGGGGACACGGAACTGTAGATGACACTGTTTGTAGAGTGAAGTTTAAAATATGCGATGAGATAGGGGACCTGCTGGAGACAACCTTATAAATCCTTTTTAGGGGCTCCATTGTCTTTGAGCCTTGGAAAAGGTTGTGGAAATCTTGTGCGCCGCCCAAGTGCAAATTCTTTCTTTGGCTAGTCATCAGGAATAAGTGTTGGACAGCGGACATATTAGAAAAAAGAGGGCTATCTCACCTAGAAGCTTGCCCCCCTGTGATCATGAGCCGGAGACAGCTCAACACATTTTGACGACCTGTGTTTTTGCCCAACAATTTTGGCATAGCATTCTACCCCCCTCGGGATGGGTCATCTCACTCATTTTGGCTAAAGATTTTTTTTATTTCTTTCCTTCCAAATCTCTCAAGCTGCCACTGAAAAAAATTCCATGAAGAAAGGGAGTCCAAAAGAATCTCTGGCCTTTTCCCAACATCTGAAAGAAACTCTCCGAGTGGTTCCAATTGATCCCCAGATATTCCCAACACGCATTGCTATATTGGCATTGAAAAAACAAGTGCTAAGTTGTCTCTTCACACCACAAGCGGCACATGACACAGCAGTAGTCACCTCCCTCCACCGGGAAATTTCTTCTTGTAAGCATATTTCTAGAATTAAGTCTATCCATGAAAAATAACCAAATGAAAATTTTGATCATTCTTGCACATCTTGGATTTCCATATCCATTTGAAAGGAGGGGGGGGGGGGTGGCAAATGCATTTAAAATTCCGTCTGTAGACTTTTTCAGTTTCAAAAGAGCCACCCCCAACCAGCCAGGAATCATTTCTGTGCATCCCGCTTACAAGAGAGTGAATTTTGCTCTGAAACAAATTATATTCTTCAACTGCTTCAACCGAAAGCGGTGTGTGGAACATTTCCTGAACATCAGTGCTTGCCAGATACTGCTGAATAGTGCAGTTTCGATTTCTGGCATAAGAGAAAAACCTTGGAAACTCAGTTGCCAGGTGGGTATTATTCCAAACATCTGACAAAAGGAGGAAGGTTCTTTCGTCCCCTGCAATTGGCATGGCAATCTCTCTATAATCATTGACCAGCCTGCCGATGTCCTTCCACCAGAAGTGGTGGAAGGAACCTTTTTCACTTGAGTTATGAGGAATCCGTCCCCATCTGTAGTGAGTATTCCAAATCAGTTGAACCCAGGGGGTATAGCCATTAGTTGTTTTCGTCTCTCATTGTCTTACTGTAACAAGTAGGAAAATTAAGCACTGATACCAAATACTGAAGTTTAAAACCAAAGTAGTACCATCTTTAAAAAAGGAAGTGAAACCTGTTCTAGTAGATTGCTTTATCCCTTCTCATTGTTTATTCTTTGTTCTGTCTTGATAATAGGTTGCCAACAATTCAGCAGGAGATGCAACAACGAAAATTACTGTATATGGGCTTGTACCTTCTCATTTGGGGTGAAGCTGCAAACTTGCGATTTATGCCAGAGTGCATTTGCTACATATATCATCATGTACGATCTAAACAACACATGAACTCCCTTACATTAATTCATTTTTTCTTTCTTAAATAAATAAGCATATTAAGATCAATACTTAAGAAATGTTCTTAAGGATGAATAGTTAAATTTTGAACACTCGAGCGGCATCAACTGGATGAGTTCATTCATGTAACTAATTTGGTAAATACGACATTTTAAAGGTAGCTAATATTAAAATTTTAGCACAATCTACTGTGACTATACGCTCTATTACGGACAAATATAATGGACCCTATCAAGTTTTATGTGAAAAATTAATATTGTATCCATGGAATGCTCTCAGAGTTCAATAGGTGAATTAAGAAGGCTACAGATTTGTTCTTAAGAAAAATGCATGAGTCATACATTTGTTTTGCAAGTGTCTTGGGTGTTAAAAACGTAACGAAGATGGTCCTGACAGTTCTGGTTATTGTCATAGATGGCATTTGAAATGTATGGTATGTTAGCTGGAAATGTCAGTGCCTTGACGGGTGAATATGTGAAGCCGGCCTATGGTGGTGAGAAAGAAGCCTTTCTGAAGAAAGTTGTTACACCGATTTACCATACCATAGCAAAGGTGGTTTGCTCTCAGCTCTTGACTGTTATTCAGTTGTGTCGGTTGAGCTTTATTCTTCTTCTGGTGCTGAACTTCAGTTTCTCACTACAACTTTTCAGGAAGCTGAAAGGAGCAAAAGAGAGAAAGGGAATCATTCTGAGTGGAGAAACTATGATGATCTTAATGAGTACTTCTGGTACTAGTTTTTTCTTAGTTTATTTGTTTGCTCTTTAGATTTTATATTGTTAAATTGCAGGTCTGCTGACTGCTTTCGGCTTGGTTGGCCTATGCGAGCTGATGCTGACTTCTTTTGTCAGCCTGATGAAAGAAATGAAGTGAGTTGGATTATGTTTTTTAGCTTAGGATTTTACCATATATCATCATGGTATCCTCGTGTTTTTGTTGGGCTAGCAACATCTAATGTAATGAGCTGTTCAGAGCACAAGGATCAGCAAACAGAAGGGAAAGGTCAACTTCGTTGAGCTACGCTCATTTTGGCACATATTCAGAAGTTTTGACAGACTCTGGAGCTTCTTTATTTTAGCTCTTCAGGTATTTATTTATATTTACCTTCTTCTGCAATAAGCATTTGCTGCATTATTTTGGACGTTTGAAGGGTTCAGTGCATTTTTTAATAAACACTCTACAGGAAGGTACTTAACATCTTAGCTGGATGTTGTATAGCTAATCTGTTATTTGAGGTTTTTAATCTAATTTTGATTGTTTCATGTAGGTTATGATAATTCTCGCTTGGGACGGAGGTTCACTAGCCAGTATTTTTGATTATGCTGTTTTCAAGAAGGTTTTGAGTATCTTTATCACTTCTGCTATACTAAATCTTGGACAAGGTGTGTAAACTTTGCATTGATCTGGTAAAGTGTCTTGATGTTCCCCAGTTATATTGTTTTTGCAACCTCTTTTGGACAAAACTTATATTTTTCTTAGTCGTGGTTATTTTTCACAATTTATTTTTTCAATATTTGACATAGTATATGTATGCTTTGCCATGCCCATATGTTTAGTGTAGGTATCAAATGAAATCCCATGGGCTGAAAGACATTTTATACTGTTAGAGTACTGTTAGGGTTTCAGGGTTAGTCCCTGTGTAATTACCTGTATACCCTCAGTGTAATGGGCTTGATCCAATTACTCAGCTTATATATATAAGCTCACCCAACCCGGTTAGGGTTAGGATTTCCCACGTGGTATAGAGCTAGGTTAGTTCCACTTTTCTCTCCCCTCCCTCTCCACCCCAGTCGCTGCCTAGCAGCCGCTGTCGCCAGTGCCCCCCACCGGCCGCCCGCCGCCGCCTCGAGCCCGGCCACGCCCGCGGCCGCTGCCGTCAGCACCGGCCTCGCCCGCCGCCGGATCCCTCTGCTCCGGCCGCGCCGACATCCTCTGCCCCAGCCGCCACCTCCCCATGGCGGCCCTCCCCTCGTCCCCCATCGGTGGCGACAGCCCCAGCGCCACCGTCGTGACCGTGACCGCCGGTCTGGCCATCGCCCCACCCGCCACAACGCCCCTGGGCGCGCGTGCAGCCACCATAGGGCTACCAGTGTAGGCCGCCGTCGACCGGGCAGAGGGCGCTGCTGCCCTGGCCGCCTCCCTTGCTATGGTCGGCCTAACAGCCGAACGTCCTCTACCCCACGACCTCCGAAGCGAGCTCGCTGTGGGCGGCCCCCTACATCGCCGGCCTCGGGCCCCTGCTCGATGCCCCTCCTCCGACCGTCATGTCGCCGCTCCGGCGCTGGGTCTCTCCGTCGGGGTTTCTCGCCCTCGCTGCACCCGTCGGCCTTGCCACCATTGAGTCCTCCATGACGCCAGCCGTCGACTCCTCACTTGTCGTCGCCATCGCCACCATCCAGGCCGCCGTGGCTGCCTCACAGGAGCGTCAGCGCGCCACGTCCCTCGCTCTAGAGCATGAGCGTGCCATGTGCGCTGCTCTAACCGCCCAGATGGCCACCGCGCAACGTCTCTTCCTCGGCCATCCTCCGGTCGACCACGAGACACCCCCGCCCACACTCGAGGCCGCCCATGGACTCGACGTCGACCACGTCACCGCTCTCCACGCTCAGGCCGCCGGACTCCACAACATCCGGTCCCTCGTGTCCATTGTGTTGGACCCGGCGTCCTCCCACTACCCTCGTTGGCGGGGGCAGGTTCTCACGCTTCAGCGATATGCTCTCGCCGACCATGTCCTCGTCGACCTGGTCAACCCACCGTCTCCATCTTGGTGCCTGATGTACAGTGTGGTGCTCTCGTGGCTCCACGACACCATCACTATCGAGCTACAAGACATCATCCGCGACCAGGCGGACACCGACCGACAGGCGTGGCTCGCCCTCGAGGAACAGTTCCTCGGGAACCGGGACGCTCGGGCCCTTCACCTCGACACCCACTTCTACCAGTTCTCTCAGGGGGGCCTCTCCATGGGGGAGTACTGCCGCCAGATGAAGGTCCTGGCCGGACTCCCTCCTCGACCTTGACGAGCCGGTGGCCGATCGTACCTTGGTGTTGAACCTCCCGCGTGGCCTCAGCCCCCACTATGGCCACCTGAAGGCTCTCATGAAGAGGACCGTGCCCTTTCCCACCTTCCATGCCGTGCGGAACGAGCTTCTCGAGGAGCTCACCATGGCGACTGAGGCACCCTCTTCGGCCTCGACACTCTACAACGCTCCTCCCGGCGGTCAGGTGTCTTCCGGGAGGCAGGCCCCTCGCCCTTCGTCGACCGGGGCCCCCGCTCGCCTCCTACCGTGGCCCTTGCGGTCCCTCGTCCGGCTGCCACCGCCGACGGAGGGTCGCCCCCGCAAGGGCGGACGCAGGGGTGGCGGCTCCACTCGCGGAGGTTCCACTGGCTAGGGCTGGCCGTTCTTCTACAATCCTTGGACCGGAACCATCTCCATGTGGCCGGGTCAGGCCCCGAGTGCCTCCCGTCCTCCAGTGTCGGCTCTCCTGATTGCGCCCCCTATGGCGCACCTCAGACGTCTGCCTACGACATACCTCCATACGGCGTGCCTCCGACGACCCAGGCTCCGCCTCAGCTCCCGCCTCCGGGTACCGCCACCACGACTCCCTAGTCCCCGCTAGCTGGAGGCTAGGCCCAGCCTCCCTCGCCACCGCCTATAAGCACCATGGCGTTGGCCCCACCCTCATCTGACTGGGTCATCGACTTCGGTGCCTCCTACCACACCACCCCCACTACAGGCATGCTATCTCGCTCCCATCCACCTCATTCCTCCCATCACACCTCGATCGTCGTTGGAAACAGTTCCACTCTGCTGGTCACCTCAGTAGGTGCCTCGGTTCTCCCTGGGCCATTCTATCTCAACGATGTTCTTGTAGTCCCTCACATCACCCATAATCTCCTTTCTGTTCGTTGGTTCACCACCGACAATTCTTGTTCCATTGAGTTTGACCCTTCTGATTTTCTGTGAAGGATCTAGCGACTTGGACCCCTCTCGCCTGATGTGACAACGCTGGCCCCTCTACACGCTCCGGCCTTCCTCCACCGGCGCGTCTCCATCTCCAGTCCTGTTCTCCACCACCACCTCCACCATTTGGCATCGTCGTCTCGACCACCCAGGACCTGACGTCATGACCAAGCTTACCAGCAGCTTAGATTCTTCATGTAGTAGGGGACATTTTGAGGGCCTCTGTTATGCTTGTCAGTTAGGCCGACATACTCGTCTCCCATTCACTACTTCTCGAGCTGAGCAGGCTTTTGACCTGGTTCATTGTGATCTCTGGACCTACCGTGTACTCAGTCTTTCTAGTTATAAATACTATTTGATGATTTTGGATGATTTTCTCCATTTTCTTTGGACTTCTCTTCGGTTGAAGTCTGACACATTCACCACCCTCACACACTTCTTCGCTTGATCCACCCATTTTCGTCGCCCGATCCGTGCCCTGCAGTGTGACAATGGCCGCGAGTTCGACAACCACGCCTCCCGTCCTTTCTTTCTCACCAATGGCATCCAGTTGCGTCTCTCGTGCCCCTATACCTCTGCCCAGAATGGCCGGGCCAAACACATGATACGCATCACCACCAATATGATCTGATGTCTTCTCTTCCAGGCATCTCTACCTGCTAGCTACTAGGAAGAGGCCTTGCACACTGCCACCTACCTCCTCAACCGCCTTCCCTCGAAGGCGGTGAGCCACCCTACTCACCACTACGCCCTGTACGGCACGACCCCCACCTACGACCACCTTCGCGTGTTCGACTGTGCCTGCTATCTGAACCCTTCCGCCACCGCTCCTCATAAGTTATCTCCTCGCTATACTCGGTGCCTCTTCCTTGGCTACTCCCCTGACCACAAGGGGTATTGTTGTCTTGACCTCGCCTCACACCGCATCATCAACTCCCGTCACGTCCTCTTCGACAAAGATGTGTTTCCCCTTGCTGACTCCTTCCCACCCACCGATCTCGACTCCCTTCTTGAGTCCGATCCGATTACCCCTCCACCCTAGGCACCCTGCCTCGCGCCGTTGCCTGCACCGCGTGCGACCTCGACACCCTCCACTCACGCCTCTTCCCGCGCCACGCGCGGCCCCGTCGACTCCTCCCGCGCCCCGCGCGGCCCCATCGACGAGCGCGACTCGCTTCGCCGATCCCGCCCTCGTCTACCACCTATGCGGGCGCTCACTCCCTCGGCACCCACGGACCCAGGTCTGTCGACGAGCGCGGCTTGCTTTGTCGACCCCGTCGTCGTCTATCACCGTCGCGAGCCGGCCACGCCCGCGGCCCCCGACGTCCTAGGGCCCGCTCTGCGCTGCCTGTGTATCACCCGGTCGCCATCCACCGCGACCCCGGGCACGTCCACCCGATGGCGACTCGGTGCGCCGTCGGTGTTCTTTGCCTCGTCGACCGCCTGATTCTGGCCGCTGATATGACCGTCACTCCTCCGGACGCCTCCCCGGTCGCCTCCTCCATTCGCACCGGCCTCGCTGACCCACACTAGCGTCGTGCTATGGAGGAGTACGCGGCCCTGCTGGCCAACCACACTTGGGACCTGGTGCCGTGTCCTCCAGGCACTAATGTGGTCACCGGCAAGTGGCTCTTTCGCCACAAGGTGACCTCGGACGGCTCTCGCGACTGTTACAAGGCCCATTGGGTCCTTCGGGGCTTCACCCAGCGCCCCGGAGTGGACTACGACGAGACTTTCAGCCCTGTCGTCAAGTTCGCCATCGTTCACGCCGTCCTCTCCCTCGCCCTCTCCCGGGACTGGGCGATCCATCAACTCGACGTCAAGAATGCCTTCCTCCATGGCACTCTGACGGAGACTGTGGACGACGGGCCCCCCAGTCACCGACGAGACGTCTTACCCGAACCTGGCCGGCGCGCTCCAGTACCTCACCTTCTCCAGGCCCGACATCGCCTACGCCGTCCAGCAGGCGTGCTTACACATGCACACTCCGCGGGAGCCCCACCTCACCGCTCTCAAGCAGATCCTACGCTACCTCTGCGGCTCCCTCGACTACGACCTCCTCCTCCATCCATCCCCGACGTCGGAGCTCGTGGTCTACACCGACGCTGACTGGGTCGGCTGTCCCGACACACGCCGGTCCACTTCCGGCTATGCCGTGTTGCTGGGCGCCAACCTCGTCTCCTTGGTCGCCAAGCGGCATCCCGTCGTCTCCTGCTCCAGCGCGGAGGCCGAGTAATGCGCTGTGGCCAATGTTGTGGCAGAGGCCTTCTGGCTACGCCAGCTTCTCCACGAGCTCCACAGCCCCCTCCAGCGCGCCAGCCTCGTCTACTGCGACAACGTCAGCGCGGTCTACCTCTCCACCAATCTCGTGCAGCATCATCGCACGTGGAGATCGATCTGCACTTTGTCCGCGAGAGGGTCGCCACCGGTGACGTTCGGGTTCTCAGCGTCCCCACCACGCTGCAGTTTGCCGACATCTTCACCAAGGGGCTGCCGTTGAGTTTCTTCGTCGATTTTCGTTCCAGTCTCAACATCTGTACATAATAGAATTGTGACTGCGGGGGGGGGGGGGTGTTAGAGTATTGTTAGGGTTTTGGGGTTAGTCCCTGTGTAATTACCTGTACTGTATACCCTCAGTGTAATAGGCTTGGCCCAATTACTCATCATATATATATATATGCTCACCTGTCATGGGCATAATAGGGAGCGAGAGGCAACAGCCAGGCTGGGATAAGGCTAGAGAATAAGATTGAGATGAGCTGGGATAAGGTTAGAGAATAAGATTGAAATGAGAGAATTATGGAGAGTTAGTTAGCATCAGATAAGTCCAAGAAAGTAGAAGTTAGTTGAGAGTTTGTAGGAGAAGTTGGTTAGCCATAGAGCTATTTATAAGCCGCATGGCAGCAGGGAATAAATCAAGCAAGATCATTATCAAACCAATCTCTCTCTCTTGCAATGACCCTCTCAAGCGCCTAGGGCTGCTACCCTAGAACCAAGCCTGCGGCAGAGGGGTATAACCTCGCCGGAGAAGACAGCTATCCCCATGGACCGAAGGTCCATGACATCACCCAACCCGGTTAGGGCTTCCCACATATACTATGCCATATTACATACACAAATCCATTATTGTTGGTTCTCATATCTTTGTACCACATGCGTTTGCGGATTAGGTCGAAGAACCATAGAAGATTCAACATTCTTTTTAGAATTTTTTTCTTTAGTGTTGTGGCATGTTGGGAATATATTTAAAACCCACATACTAGCAAGAACGTTACAATAGTAATTACAACACTATTGGTCCTGGTTGACAATTCATTTTTTTATTTTTCCCATCTCGGTCTTTTGTCAGCTTGTCACCCTAGTAGATAATCATGGTGACAGACTATAGCGATGATTATGGAGCAAATCCGTCTATGGATTATAGAAGGAGCAAAGCATTTAGCAAGGATGCTGTAAGTTTTGGGGAAGGAGAGGGGGTTGGTTTTGGGACATTTGTGTCACCATACCTAATGTCTCCTTCCCTAGTGTGGTGTACTTGTATACTGTAGCCCTTGCAGGCGCTCATCTTCTTTTTAATATAACAGGCAATTCTCTTGCCGGTTTTCAAAAAAAAGATTTTCTTTAATTATTAAAGTATATGGAACACACATTTTTATTTTCCCAAGCTAGTTGTGAAGTAATAAGATCTTTCACTGAACATAAACCTGTTGTATCATCCTGTCATAATCATCACAATGTTCAAAATAGCTTTGCTTTGAATAACTCCGTCTGTTTTGACAGCTACACTTGATATTATCTTTAATTGGAAGGCCAGGCGAACGATGGAATTTGCAGTTAAGCTGAGATATGTTCTAAAATTCACAATGGCAGCCTTGTGGGTGGTACTACTACCAGTTACATATGCATACACCTGGGAAAATCCAACTGGAATCATCAGAATTATCAAAAGCTGGTTCGGAAATGGTCGAAACCACCTGCCACTGTTTGTTGTTTCAGTAGTCATATACTTGTCACCCAGTATGCTTTCTGCTATTCTTTTTCTTCTTCCATTTCTACGTCGGAGCCTTGAAAGTTCAGACTTCAAACTTGTGAGGTTCATCATGTGGTGGTCTCAGGTGAACTTGATATTTAATAAATTATACACTATCCATCCCCTAATTCTGAATTATCATTTCACTTCAGTGTACCAGGTTTTCTATTATCTTGACCCAAACCTCGGTGTTTATACTAGTTTTTACCTCTTAATACAATGATACCAGTTCTGTGTGTTAGACTATGTAATTAGACTGATCATGTCTGCCATATATGTTGATCATGCTTGCCATATGTGCCTTGGTATCTATGGTTGTTGATCATAGATTAGGCAAGGATCTCCATTGATTGGGTGCTCTCTATAAATCTTAGACGATCCTTGCCTATATATTGTACACCCCTTGTACTTCTACCATCAATCCAATATCTAGTCGCTCATATTCTGTCATGGTATCTACTATCTAGAGACCTGGGTTTCCCCTACAACTTCTGCTTTTCTTTCTAGCCCTGCCACTAGGCCTCCCCTAGCAGCTCCAATCTGCTCCATGGACGACCTCGACGCTGCTGCCCTCTAGACGTAGTGCGCCTAGGCCGAACAAGCTGTCGCCGAGGCCGCTCAGGCTACTGCCGCCTAGGAGAAGGAAACCTTGCTTGAAGCCCTCTCCAAGGTGCGAGCCGTCATCGCCGCCACTCGCGCCTGTGAGCGTGTTGCTGCACTTGCGTGGGAGAAGATGGCCGCCCTCGCCGCCCTAGAGCGACAATTGAAGGACACTGAGGAGGATGCAACCTTCAAGGAGGACAAAAACCACTCCATCCCTGACGCCGTCGGCACCTACGAGACCGCCAAGGTGGCCAATCTCCACGTGCAGGCAGTTGCTGTCCAGAACATCCGCTCCCTCGTCATGGTTGTTCTGGATCCCCTCTCCACCCACTATACGCACTGGTGCGACCTCATGCTACTGACGCTTCGTCGCTACCGCCGTGACGGTCACGTCCTTGACGTCGTCTCCAACACCCTATCCTGCTATAGGCACGACATCATCATCATGTCCTGGCTCTTCGGCACCATCACTGTCGAGCTTCAAGAGATCGTCCACGAGCCTAGGGAGACGGCTCAACCCTCTCTAGTCTGGGCGCCGCCGGCTAGGGCTCGAGCCTAGCAGGCCTCGGCTTTGATCCCTCTCTTCCGGCCTCGTTCCTGCCCTTAGATGTTGCTGCCGCTCACTCCCACCTTGCCCATAGCCCTCACTGTTGATGCCACTACTCGGGAGAATGAGGTCGTGCCCAGGCGGCGGGTGTCCATAATATATCCTCTTTTCTCCCTGTTATCCTTGACTCGACTTCCTCCACCTACACCTGTTGGCGTGACCTCATCCTCCTCACGTAGCGCTACGCCCTAGACGACCACATTCTCGCCGACACCGCATCCCTCACTGTCGTCTTCTAGCTGCGCATGGATAGTGTGGTCCTCTTGTGGACCCTTGGGACCGTCAACATTGAGTTGCTTGTCAGGCCTATCCCTGGGTTGCCATCGATGAGCTATTCCTCGGCAATAGTGAGGCTCACGCTCTTCACCACGATGCTGCCTTTTAGATCTTCGTCTAGGTCGACCTCTCCGTCATCGAGTATTGCCGCCAGATGAAGGGCATGGTGTTCTCCCTCTGTGACCTCGAGGAGCCCGTTTCTGATCGCATGCTCATCCTCTACCTTCTCCGTGCCCTCAACGAGCGCTACAATCACCTATGTACTTGGACCATTCACTCAGTCCCGTTCCTATCCTTCCACAAGGTCCACAATGACCTCATCCACGAGGAGCTCACTAAGGGACCCTCCTCGCTCTGACACCGGCACAGGATACAACATCTCCTTACCAAACACAGGCGTGCAACCTATCTGCCAAGGATCATGGATGCTACAAGAACAACAAATAGGAAAAGAGAAGTGCAGAGTACATACCAAACATGGACAACAAAAAGGCTTGTATTCTCTAACCTTACCAATTTTGCTATTGCAAGTGTTAGATTGTTAGGTTTTTTTTTGCATATCCTCGCCTAGGCTCGCCACACGCCTAACTCGCCTAGGCGTTTGGAAGGGGGTCGGTCGCCATGTCTCGCCTTAACGCCTTAATAACCTTGGACACCGCTACTGTTCTCTACTGCTCCACCCTCGAGGGCCAGACCTTGCGTCCGTCCTGTTCCATTGCGCTTGTCTGTGCCTCCAGTCTATGGCTCTGGTGTTCTCCCCACCAGCCTAGGGCTAGGGGGTGCGAGGTCCAGGGTGGTGGTCGCCGTCGGTGCAAGGGCAGCCGTGGTGGTGGCCAGGAGGACGTCCCTTGGCCCTTCATCTACAACTTGTTGACTGACCGCATCACCATGTGGCCTGTCTCGTCCCTAGGTGGCCTCCCTAGCGTCTGCTTCCACCCAGTCGACTCACTTGACAGTGCCTGGTTTGGGGTATCCCCTTGGCCACCTTACCTTTACGCCACCAGCACCTCATGCCTCGTTTCTACCACTGCCACTCCACTCCACTCCGTCTCGGAACCCGAGGCCTGGTGGGTTGGATTGACAATCTCTTGCTAGCTCCTTCAACATGATGACCCTAACTCCTCCCGCTATCACCGACTGGGTTGCTGATTTCGGTGCCTCCTACCACACCACTCCGAACACTGGTATACTCTCTTCTTTCTACCCACCTCCCCCGCCCACTCCTTTACCTATCATTGTGGGCAATAGAAACATTCTTCTGGTCATCTCTGTAGGTGATTCGATTCTCCTCGGCCCTTTCATCTTTTTGCAATGTCCTTGTCGCCCCTACATACCATTCAAAAGCTTTTATCTATTTGCCATTTTACCACAAATATCTCTTGCTTTATTGAGTTTGATCCTTTTGGCTTCTCCGTGAAGGATCTCGCTACCCGGGGTCTTCTCGCGCGCTGTGATAGCTCTGGCCCCTGTACACCCTGTGGCTGCCTATGTCCACCTCACCATATCCTGCTTCTGCTACATCACCACCTTCGTCCTCGCCACAGCCGCACGCTCTGACTACTTCCACTACATCCAGTACTTGGCATCGTTGACTCGGACATCCTAGCCCAGCTGTGTTGTCCAAGCTGTGTAGTAGTTCAGTCTTTTCTTGTACTAGGGGCACCCTTGAGCATCTATGCCACGCTTATCAGTTAGGTATTCATGTTTGACTTCCTTTCTCTAGCTCCTCTCAGGCTGTGTACAATTTTGATCTCATACGCTATGATTTGTGGACCTCTCTTGTTACTAGTGTTTCGAGTTATAAATATTATCTGGTGATTCTTGATGATATTCTCATTATTCCTGGACTTTTTCTTTGCGTTCGAAGTCTGATACTTTTGCGACTCTTCTCCACTTTTTCGCTTGGGTTTCCACTCAGTTTGATTGCACCATCAAAGTTGTCAAGTGTAACAATAGTCGTGAGTTTTATAACTCCTCTCGGTCCTTTTTTTCTCACATGGAGTCTAGCTCCTAATGTCCTGCCCCTACACTTTTCTCTTAGAATGGCAAGGCTGAGTGCATGATTCGCATTACTAACAATGTCACTCATGCGTTCCCTGTTATTTCAGGCCTATATTTTTGCTTGCTACTGGGCTAAGAGCCTCCACACTGCCACCCACCTTCTTAATCGTCTTCCTACTACGACGACTCGTGCATCTACATCCCGTGTTGCCCTTTTTAGCACCACTCCCTCCTATGACCATCTTCATGTTTTTGGGTGTTCATGCTACCCCGACCTTTCTAGCTCTGCTCCCCATAAGCTTGGTACTCTCTCTGCCCGCCGCGTCTTCCACGGGTACTCTTTTGATCACAAACGGTACCTGTGTCTTGACCTCACCCCTCATCGTCTCTTGATCTCCCATCACGTCATCTTTGCTGAGATAGATTTCCCCTTCTCGACTCCCAGCCCACCATCACCTCACTTCCTGATTTGGATTTTATTCATAATTCTGACTTCGTGGTGCCCTATGGTTAGCTATCCTTTGTTTTTCTCCGTGCAAGTTCTCTCACACTGCTTTGGTTTGTGGCACCAGTGCCCCTAGACTCCCTCTAGGCTGCCATGTCGCCCCTCACTAACTCGTATGCCACCCTATTGACCCCTGCTGGCCCTCGTTTGCATTGGCTCCTCGCTGCTACGCCCAACTTGTACATGTCTATCAGCGATGTGCCCGGGTGGGTACACCGCCTGCTCTAGCGTCGAGCCAGTGGTGTATCACCCCCTTCATCGCGACCCTCGCCACATTCACCCGATTGTGACTCAATAGACCGTTGGGGTCCTTCACCCTATCAATCGACTCGTCCTCTCCGTGACCTCCTTATCATCGGTCTCCCCATGCTGTCTTCCATCCATAGCGCCGTTGCCAATCCTCACTGACACCGCATTATGGAAGATGAATATCGGTCCCCCGTTGCCAATCACACCTGGGATCTAGTGCCTCGTCCTCCAGGCGGCAATGTGGTTACTGGCAAGTGGGTCAGGACACATAAGCGGAAGGCAGATGGCTCTCTAGACAGGTACAAAGCCTGTTGGGTTCTTCGAGGCTTCACTCAGTGTCCTGCCGTTGACTACGATGAGACGTTCAGTCCCGTCGTGGAGCCTGTTACCATCTCTGCAATTCTCACTTTGGCCTTCTCTTGTTCTTGGTCAGGTCATCAATTGGATGTCAAGAATGTGTTTTCCCATGGCACCCTCATTGAGATTGTCTACTCTAGTCAGCTTGCCGACTTTGTTGACCCTACTCACCCCGATATGGTCTGCAAGCTCAACAAGCACCTCTATGGTCTGAAGCAAGCCTCCCCAGCTTGGTACAACCGCTTTGCCACATATCTGTTCATCTACCAATGCGACAGTGACACAGTGTACCTCTTACTTTATAGCCGCTTCGCCACATATCTTCTCTCCCTTGGTTTTGCTGAGCCCAAGTCGCACACATATTTGTTCATCTACCAGTGTGTTAGTGACACTGTGTACCTCCTATTTTATGTTGATGACATCGTGTTCATTGCCTTCTCTTTGGGCCTCCTACACCGGATCATCACTGCCCTTCAACCTGGGTTCGCCATGAAGGATTTGACTCATCTTCACCACTTTCTGGGGATTGTTGTTGAGCGTCGCTCCGGGCCTATTTCTCCAGCAGCAACAGTATACCCTGGATATCCTCGAGCGTGCTGGCATGCTAGATTGCAAGCCCTGTTTGACCCCGGTGGACACGCATGCCAAGCTCTCTGGTGACTGTGCTCCTATGAGTGACCCCACTGTCTACCGCAACTTTATCGACACTCTTCAGTATCTCACCTTCACCAGGCCCAACATCATGCATGTTGTCCAATAGATCTGTCTCTACATTCATGATCCCTGTCAGCCACACTGGAGCGTGATGAAGCGGATACTTCGGTACCTTCAGGGTATTGTTAACTACTGTCTCCACCTTCGGCGCTCCACACATGAGTTGATCGTCTACACAGACACTGACTGGGCTGAGTGCCTAGATACCCGCTGGTCTACCTTTGCTATGCGGTATTTGTTGGGGGCTTGGGGCCAACCTCATCTCTTGGTCCTCTAAGCGTCAACCTGTCATGTTGAGGCCGAATACCGGACTATTGCTAATGGCATGGCTGAGGCGAGCTGGTTGCGTCAGCTTCTCTAGGAGCTTCAAATCCCCCACACTAGGAGCACACTAGTCTACTGCGACAATGTCAGCGCCTTGTACCTCTCTTTCAACCCTGTCCCGCATCAGCGCACGAAGCATGTCGAGGTCGACCTTCACTTCATCCCTAAGCGCGTTACTGTCAGGGTCGTCTGTGTCCATCATGTCTCGACAAGCTTGTAGTTTGCCGACATTTTCACCAAGGGTCTTCCCTCCTCGCTGTTCTTGGATTTCGGTCTAGTCTCAACAAAACTGGGCAGGGGTAGATTATTGTTTTCTTTGTTGTATCATGTCTAAGGGTAACGGGCCTTGGTCTAGCCCATATAACTCTTTACTAATACATACAACACTCAACCCACTCTATGGGCTAGGGTTTCCTACACTATCATGCCTTAGGATTGCACTACACACTAGTGCCTCTGGAGGTCTCCGTTGGACATGTCCACCATCTCAACCAGTGTTGGACAACCTTTTCTTCAATTGATGCTACTCTAGCCTATCACATACATCATCGTTCTGGACTCAATTCCTTCTTCTATGGCCATAAAATCCAATGTAAGAGCAACTCCAATAGTTATGTAAATTTTTGCTCTCTAAATCACAGATTTAAGAAGTTGCTAAATAACTTTGGGAGTAAAAAATGTGAGTTCTCCAATAGTTCTCTAAATATAGGTTGTAGTTTTGTTTTGTATCTATCCACATAAAAAAATAAAGTCACAAATGTCATCAATTACCTTTATTATCTACATAATGCAGTAAACATTTTTTGTTTAGGGAGTTGCTAAATGGTTGCCAAATGTAGAGAGGAAATAAGGTTAGACGAGGAGTTGTTAAATTTAGAAAGTTCATTTAGAGAACTGTTGGAGATGAGTTTTTGTGTTAACTACTTAAATTGTTGATTTAGGAAGTCTATTAGAGAACTATTGGAGTTGCTCTAAGATACATATTTTTGCAACATTTATTAGCTGGACATTAGATTCTTTTACCTTTTGTGGTACCCTCTTGTAATATAGAATACTGGATTCTTGACGCCACTTCATCCATCTTGCTTTGATTCTATGGCTAACATTGTCATCAATATTCGTCTCTATGTAGCATTGATCATAAATACTGAAAGTTATTTTTCCTGGGCACGAGGAGATATATTACAATAAATAAACATGACATGAGTTATGGCGGTCATTTCGGCGGACCGTTCGGCGGTCATTTTGGCGGACCGTTCGGCTGCCCGCCCTCCCGCCTTCCCTGCATGCCCTTCCGCCTCCCCCGCCCATCGCTCCGGTAACGGCGCCCGCCCCACCCTCCCCGCACCACCTAGCCCCTCGCCGGCGCTCACCCCGACTCCGGCGACCACTTCCTCCTCCCCCTCCCGTGTGCCGACTTTGTCTCCCGCGGCTTGTCCGTTCTCCCCCGCTGGGCGTTCCAAGGCGCAGCGGTGGGCGTCTTCCTGCCTCACCAGCCCGTCCTCATCGGCCTTGGGCGTTGGTGCCGTTGGAAGCGGTGCCTCGCAGAGGACTTTCAAGGACGTGCTGCTGCTCCCTCCGCCCCTGCCGTCTGCCCGGCAGTCCCTCCCTCGACCTCCGCACAGACCGAAGTTTGCGGTGGTGCAACATCCTGGAACGGTGCGCAGGCCTGTTCCTGACCGGGAGGGCTGGGTTAGGGTCGAACCTCGTCGACGTCAACTCCCCCCTTCGCCACCTCCCCGTCGATCGATCCCTGAGGATCTCCGGGGTAGGTGTTTTAACTGTCTGGCCTCCTCTCATCGGGCGGCGGACTGCCGACGTTCGGTGCGCTGCTTCAAGTGTTGGGGGTTCGGACATCGTGCAGTTCAGTGCAAGGTTCGTGCTGCGCAAGTGATCAAAGCTTCAGTTTCGGTGTGGGATCGTCTTGGCCCTAAGCTGGTTCACAAGCCTTTGGACTCTCCTAGACGCGCCATGGAGTGGCGCAGGGTCTCTTCGCCGATCCCGGCCATCCAGAGGTCCGGTGTGGCTGACCCTACCTTGGGTGGCACGAAGAAACGCCGCCATCGTACGCGGGGTCGAAGGCCTAAGACCGCCCCCGTTGCACCTTTGGAGGAATCCAGTGAAGTTGCACCTCCACCCGGTTCCTCTTCCCTAGAGCCGGTCAGGGTGCATGCCCCTCAACCGGTTGTTCCTGATATGGTGGAAGCCACACATCTCTGCATTTTGGACCGTGCGGATGCGCTTGCTAGAGACGAACTGCGGTTGCGACGGTGTGCTCTGTTCGTTGTTGTCACTGGTTCAAGACCGAGGGTGGCTGCTGAGACTCTTGCTGATGAGGTGGCTGCTGGTTTCGGGCTGGATGCGTCGTCCTTCTCCGTTCATCGTTCGTGCCCAGAAGATTTTGTCTTAATCCTGAATTCGGAAGAGTTGGCCAATCAGGTGTACAACAATGGTGCTGTTTTCAATTCTCTTTCTGGGTCTTTCAAGTTCCTGAGATGGTCTAGACTTGCCCATGCCGAGGTGGTGGCCTTTCCATCTCCTGTTCTTGTGGAGTTCAAAGGGATTCCAATTCATGCTTGGGATTTGGCTACTGCTCAGAATTTGTTGAGGGATCACTGCACTGATGTGGAGCTCCATCCTGACACGGTGAATCGACACGACTTCTCTTCCTTCAAGGTTTTTGGATGGTGCCGACGTCCACACCTCATTCCAAATTTGGTGGAGCTCCTTGTTCCGGAACCGTTGATGATGACGCCTGGCTCTACCTCTCTTGAGAGAAGATTGCTCGCTTACCAAGTGACTGCCCTTGTGTCTCTGATCTCTCCGCCGGTGCATAGCGCTGCTGCACCTCCGTCGCCGGCGTTTGATGATGATCAGGACAACGGGCCTCGTCGGCGCAGGCTCAACAGTTCAGTTCAGATGGGGCATGCTGAGTCTGGGGAAGCACTTGCAGCGCGAAGGCCCGTCCGTGAAAGGCTGGGTGTTGCCCCGGCCTCTGTTCGACATGTGGAGGCTGGATTGTCCGTGAAAGACTCGGCGCCTTCCGTTGCCTTGGTTACTGGGGACACGCATACTGATGATGTGGAGCCGGTGATTAGCTGCATGGATGCTGGGTTGAGTCTGCCCCTGGAGAATGTTCATGGGCCTGGCACTGAGACTTTGGAGATTCCAGGTGCTTGCGATGGCCCGGGTGGTGAAGTCTTCTTGTCCATGACTGATGTTGGCGTGGACTCTTCTGTTCCGGCGGTGGAAACTTTGAGTGCATTTTCATCCCCCTCGAGTGGCCCTGCCATCGCTACCCGTGTGGGGACTGTGTTGAAGCCGTCCATGAAGGCTGTTGGGGCAGGGCTCAGGAGGTGGCCGTGTTCCCCAATCAAATATTTCAGAAGGAAGTGCAGAGGGGCTGCTGCTTCACAATCCCCTCTCTCGGCTGCTCAGTCTGCGACCACTGCTGAATTCATCGCTAGAGTGTCCAGGCCGGCCGCTCGGGTCCTGTGTGGGCCGCAGAAGCAGAAGCGGCAGCGTCGCCCCAGGGCACCTTGTGAGGGGGCTCTACCTCGGCGGAGCAGGCGCTTGGCTGGAGCAGATGTTGAAAAGGTAATGGCCCCAGCACAAGTTTCGAAAGGAAAATGGAGGATTGCTAATGAGCTCGGCCTTCTTGATGGGGATCCATCTGAATCGCTGTCCCTGGAGGTTCTTGATAACTATGCCAAGGTTTTCGGTGAGCGGCTGACTGATCTGCAAGTTAAAGCTCTTGCGGCTCTCTTCAACTGGACTGTCCCAGAAGACTTGCAGGGTGTAGTGGTGCAGGCCTGATCACCTATGTGTGTATTGATGGTCGTTTTTTCAATGTTTTTCCAAATGGATCCGTCAAAAATTGTGTGCTGGAACGTGCGGGGTCTTAATGGCTCGGCCCGTCAGGATGTTGTTCGTTGTTTGGTGGACTCAGTCAAGGCTGATGTTGTTTGCCTCCAGGAAACAAAAATGTCGGTTTTCTCTCGTTTGTTTGTGTTCCGGTTGCTTGGGTCTGAGTTTCAGAATTTTGTTTTCACACCTTCAGTTGGGGCTAGTGGAGGGATTCTAGTGGCTTGGAAGAATAATATCAGCTCATGTGGCTCTAGGATTGATGACCATTGTGTCTCGGTGAATTTTAGCCTTGAGACTGGGTCATCTTGGTGGTTGTCATGTGTCTATGCCCCTCAAGGGAATCATGAGAAAATTCAGTTCTTACAAGACCTCAGATTGATTAGGACCCACTGTTCTGGGCCCTGGCTGGTTGTTGGCGATTTTAACATGATTCTGTGTGATGAAGACAAGAGTAATTCCAATGTTGACCGTGCTATGATGGGCAGATTTCGAAGGTGGAAGGACGATCTTGCCCTCCTCGAGCTTCCTCTGATTGGGCGCAGGTTTACTTGGTCGAATGGGCATGCCTGCCCTACTTTAGTCAGATTGGACAGGATGTTTTGTACTGCTGATTGGGAAGATTTATTTCCAGATTGCCTTCTCCAGAGTGCTGCTACTCAAGATTCGGATCACTGCCCTCTCTTGTTGGGCCTGTGTGATATTAATAAAAGGAAAGGGCGCTTCCATTTTCAGGCCTTCTGGGTGAAATTGGAGGATTTCCAGGATGTTGTGGCTAACGCATGGAGTTCAATTCCCGCATGCCAGTGCCCTCTTGTTCGTCTTTCCAAGAAATTACAGGCTACGGCAAAGGCTTTGCAGCGTTGGAGTGACAATAAAGTGGGGGATTTAAAACTACAGCTTGAAATGGCTCGGGAGCTCCTTCATAGGCTGGAGATGGCTCATGACAGCAGAACTCTATCTCCAAGTGAGGATTGGTTAAGGCGTATCCTTAAGAAGCACATCTTGGTGCTCTCCTCCTTGTCGAGATCTATAGCCCGTCTTCGGTCCAGAATTAATTGGTTGAAAGAAGGGGACGCTCATACTTCCCTGTTCCATGCTCAGGCTAGAATAAGAAAGAAGAAGAATTTTATTGGCTCATTATCTACAAGTGAAGGGCTTATTTTGACATCACATGAGGATAAGGCTGATGAGTTGTTCCATTTCTATGATGCCTTGCTCGGGACTGCTTTGGGGAGAGAAAATTCTCTTAATCTTGATGCCCTGGAGATGCCTTCTTTCAATCTCAATGAGCTAGATGTGCCTTTCTCAGAGGAAGAAGTTTGGGGTACTGTAAAATCTATGCCGTCGGATAAAGCTCCGGGCCCGGATGGTTTCACCGGCCGTTTCTACAAGGTTTGTTGGGTAACAATCAAAGCTGATGTTATGGCAGCGATCTCTTGTGTTTGGGCTCGGAAATTTAGGAACATGGGGCTGCTCAATTCAGCGTTTATCACTCTTCTGCCTAAGGTTGAGGGTGCAACCCAAGTGAAAGATTTTCGTCCGATCAGCCTTGTCCATAGTTTCGCAAAGTTAGTAACAAAGATGATGGCCAACAGATTGGCTCGGCATTTGAATGATATGGTTTCTCCGAATCAAACAACGTTCATTAAGAAAAGATTTATCTTAGACAATTTCATGCTTGTGCAGCACACTGCAAGGTTTCTTCATCGTCAAAGGCAAGCCCGCATTCTTTTCAAGCTCGACATTTCTAAGGCTTTTGATTCGGTTTCTTGGGCTTTCTTGCTAGAAGTCTTGCAGAAGTTGGGTTTTGGGCAGATCTGGCGTGACATCATTTGTGGGCTGTTAGCCTCTTCTTCGACGAGAATTTTATTAAATGGTGTTCCCGGGGACTACATTGCTCACCAGCGGGGTCTTCGGCAGGGGGACCCTTTATCTCCAATGTTGTTCATCTTAGTCATGGACACTCTCAACTTGCTGATCCAGAGGGCCTCTGATGAAGGGCTGCTTCACTCTCTTTCCACGAACAGTTTGCAGCACCGATTCTCTTTATACGCGGATGATGCAGTGGTTTTCCTCAAGCCGGTGCCTTCAGACATAAATCTGATTCTGGAAATCCTTCGGATTTTTGGGGATGCGTCCGGTCTAAAGACCAACGTTCAGAAGAGTAATGTTTTTCCTATCCGATGTTCTGAGGCGGATCTTGCTTGTGTTCAGGAGCTCCTTCCATGTTCCATTTCGGAATTTCCCTGTCAGTACCTTGGCCTCCCGCTTTCTCTTGGAAAGCTTAAGAGAAGTCAAATTCAAGCAATTGTCGATAAAACTGCAGCACAGTTACCTGGGTGGAAAGCTGATCTGATGACAAAGGCTGGTAGAGCCATTTATGTTCAATTTGTGATGACATCAAGAATGATTTATGCTGCTCTGGCGTTGGACATCCCTTCTTGGGCTTTTAAAGCAATTGATAAGCTTAGACGAGGCTTTCTGTGGAGAGGGAGGAAGGAGGTGAATGGTGGCCATTGTCTGCTGACTTGGCCCAAAGTCACTAGACCCAAGGACCTGGGGGGTCTGGGTATTAGTGATCTTCGGATCATGAGCTGGGCACTGCGGGCTAGGTGGCCTTGGCTGCAAAAATCTGATAGGACTAAGCCATGGTCGGACTTCCAGATTCAAACTTGCGACATTGTGCAAAGCTTGTTGGCTGCGGCTGTTATCACTCATTTGGGAGATGGGTCTGATACTCTGTTTTGGAAGGATCGTTGGCTGAATGGCAAATGTATTAAGGAGGTGGCACCTGCTGTCTTCGGTATGGTGCCCAAGCGTATTGCTTCTAGACGCCTGGTCAAGGATGCCTTGCCTGATCTCAATTGGTTGGCTGATCTGAGAGGGGCTATTTCTGTTACAGCCCTTGCTAATCTCATGGACCTTTGTGACTTACTCGAGGGGATGGTTTTGCAGCCGGATGTTCCTGATGTGCATACCTGGAGGTTCAGTGAATCGGGTGAATACTCGGCTAGTTCAGCTTACAGGGCTTTGCTTCTTGGCTCTGTTAGCTTTGAGCCTGCTGAACGCATTTGGAAATCCTGGGCTCCAGGAAAGTGTAAATTCTTCCTCTGGCTTGTGGAGCACGATAGATGTTGGACGGCTGACAGACTTGCTAAGCGTGGCCTGGATCACCCAGACTCCTGCCCTTTATGCGACCAGATGGAAGAAACTATCAACCATTTGCTGGTTCAGTGCAGTTTTGCAAAACAGTTTTGGTTCAGCCTTCTGCGGTCGGGTGGCTTCCAGGAGCTCTGCCCTTCCCATGATGACGTCTGTTTTGAAACCTGGTGGAGGAATAGTGCTGCCAGGGTGGGCATGCCTTTATCCAAGGGATTCAATTCTCTTGTCATTTTGGGTGCATGGACTTTGTGGAAGCATAGAAATAGGTGTGTTTTTGATAACTGTAACCCTAGCGCTGCGGTGGTGTTGGCAGCTGCAAGGGAGGAGTTGATGGGTTGGCGTATGGCTGGAGCCAAAGCGCTCTCTTTCTTTCATTTAGAAGAGGTGTCTTAGGTGTCTTAGTTGCCTGGGGAGTGTTTTTTGGTTTTGGTTTGCCAAATGTAACTCCTTTGTACTGGGGTTTTTTCTCCCCATTTTTTTCTTCTTCTTAATACAAAAATACGCAGCTCTCCTGCGTATTCAAGAAAAAAATTTTTTTCCTGGGCACTACTTGACCTTCCAAACTAATATGCCTTTCTCATGTGTTATGTGTAGTAGTGACGACGTCACATCTCATATAGTCTAAAATCATGCCTTAATAGGCTTCTATGGGTATTTATTAGACTCCTATCTAATATAATGATATGCAAGCTCTTTTGTGTATTCCAGAAAAAATTTAGCAACCAAGATGATGGATGCTAACTTAAAAAATTGTAGATTTTTTACTTAAATAACCTTTTGTATTATGAAAGATACCTTTTGGGACAATTTACTTTTAGGTAATTAACAATATTTTACTTATTGGTTTCTATGCTGGAACTAATGTGGAAGTTTTTCATAATGCTGACTATAGTTGAACATCATGAACTAATGTTGTGTGTCTTCATGCAGCCTCGTCTGTTTGTTGGTAGGGGGATGCATGAAAGTGCTTTCTCACTTTTCATGTAAGATACATGCTTTGTTGTGTGCATGTGCATGGTTGCAGCTTATTTAGCAAAACTATTTTAATTAGAAAGATAGGTATCAGTTTTATTATCTTCTAATTTAACACAATGATCTCGATTTGTGTTTTTAGGTACACCATGTTCTGGATTGCTCTTCTCTTGATAAAGTTTGCATTTAGCTACTACGTGGAGGTACTTCTATACACAATTTTGTTTTGCCATGGTTTATTTGAACAATCATCAATTCAACGAAGTCAATACCATGTGTTTGGTAGCCAAACATACGACTATAGGTGTGCCTTCAAATTGAAGCCGTCTGTAGTCATTTCACATATTCATGCTACTGTTAGTTATTATTTATTATTTTTTAAAGATTCACATAACCGGTACGTTGAAGTTCACTATGGTATTATTAAGATGTAACATAATATAAGCAAATATATTCTTAAGACGCGACATAATATTCAGCCATTAAAGAGTTACTTCAGCCATTCAATGTTTATTTCAACGTACAACAGTAACAAATATCTAGCCATTCAAGGGTTAATTCAGCCATTTAAGGGTTACTTCAGCCATTGCGGACGTCGGGAGCGGTGGGTTGGTCGGCGTGGCAGAGGAATTATCGACAGAGGCGCGACATGTGAAGGCGCGATTAGCAGGATTAGGCCGAGCGGGCGCGCGAACAGGGGTCGTAGCCGGACGTTGCATGGTCGAGCGGGGGCGCGCGCCATTGTGGCTGGTTCGGGGGTGGTTTAATTAACATTGGTAGGCTAGTTCGGGTGATGAATATCGCTTCTCTCTTTGTGTGTGTATATATATTCATAGCAGTAAATGGTATCTATGTGTAAGCTAGTCAGAGATAATTGAACTGATTGTTATTTATTATTTCAAACACATGTTTTTGAAACTATGTCTCCAACTCAATTATGTTTGTTCCTATAGATCAAACCTCTTGTTGAACCCACCAAGGTTATCATGAAGACCCCCATACATACTTTTCGGTGGCATGAATTTTTCCCAAGAGGTATGCATGTTTTTCGAACAATATTTCGTGCTCATTCAATTATACTGACACCAAAGTTTATTTTGCAGAAAAGAGCAATATCGGTGTTGTTATTGCAATTTGGGCCCCAATCATTCTGGTAGGATCTTCTCCTTTGCTTTTCTCTAGATTTTAAGGCCTTATAACCACACATTGTTTTCTTCTGAAAATAGGAACTTCAATTGTTTGTCTCCTATTAAATAAATGTGTATTATGTGGACTCGAACAGTCTAGAGGACGACATTGATTTTCGTGCATTTTTTGTTTTCTTTACAGGTATATTTCATGGATACACAAATTTGGTATACAATCTTCTCCACTCTGCTTGGTGGAATTTACGGTGCTTTCCAACGGCTCGGAGAGGTATTGTTCTTGTTGACCTTTTTCTACATATCTTGGAAAAATATTTTCAGATTTATTTATGGTACAAATGATCTTTTGGCAGAAATTATCTAGCGAATATAGGAAGCAACAACACTTCAATTTGTTTTAATGAAGATTACTAACAGTTGTCCACTACTGGTAAAATAGAGGAAATGTTTTTATTAGAATCTTGGAATAACCCATGCGGTAAATCCTAGTACTTGAGTCCCTAACCCTGAGAAAGGATTTTTTTTGCTGTTTGTTTAATTAATTCTGGTGAATGGAATGTGCTCAATATGTTCAGAGGTCAGGAGTAACTAAAAAATATATCTAGAACGTTATAGATTACCCTAAATAGATTTATGACTTTGTTGTCGATGCTTTTCTAGGCAAGCACTACAAGCGCTGGCCCAGGTCTAGTGGGGCCCAGCTGGCGCCCTCTTTAGCCCAACCGACGACAGGAGAGGCCCAGGAGGTGTGGCTGACATAGATATTGATAGAAAATAATTAGATAATATTGCTAGTTAATATCTTTGGAAGGTTTAGATTTGTTTGAGTTTCTTAAGGATCAAGTTAGGAGTCCTGTCTAGGCGACTAGGCTATAGTTGGGACCTGCGATAGCAAAAGGCAGAGAAGAAACAACCCTTAAGGGCATGTTTTGGGAGCAAGGGGATTGAGGGTGCTAGGATCCCCTTCCTATTCTAGCCCCCTCAATCCCCTCCAATTCCATTGTCCCAAACAAACCCTAAAGCATGCTGCAGGTCAGGGTTCTCTCTCCCTGTTCTGCTATAATCTTGCCCTAATTTCTAACAACTTGGTACTCTAAGCCAGGATCCTGCACTTGTGCGGCCCCACCACCACCCCTGCGGCACCGCCACTCCCACCATTACCACCCTGCAGACCCGCCACCACCCCGGCGCTACCCATCAGCTCCATCACCACCCTTGCCCCACCATGTCGAACAACAAGGCACTTGCCACAACGCCAACTACCACCAACAATCTCCTAGCCTCCATGGCCCAAATGCTACATGGGAGAAGGTTCCTGAATTCAAGGAGGTTTCCCCCTCTTTTTAGCTCGAGGACGAGCTATTTGATAATGGGTGGGGGAGTGTTGTAGATGCTTTTATGGCCATGCACTACAAGCGCCGGCTCAGGTCTGGTGGGGCCTAGTCGGCGCCCTCTTCAGCCCAACCGACGCCAGGAGAGGCCCAGGAGGTGGCCGACTATAGATAAGGATATAGAATAATTAGATAAGCTTGTTAGTTAATATCTTTGGAAGGTTTAGATCTGTTTGAGTTACTTGAGGGTCAAGTTAGAGCAACCCCAATAGTTATGTATAATTATACTACCTAAATCCTAGATTTAGCAAGTCCTCAAATAATATAGGAAACAAAAAAACTCATCTCCTCCAACAATTCTCTATATATTACTTTCTAAATATGTTAAAATTTAACATGTCACCAGTTTAAGTGTGACCATCAGCGATGGCATATTCAACTTAGTGAGCCGTGTTGGCCTTTTGATTTACTGCCGCAATTGTTTATTCGTTTATTTTTTACATGTGCACGTGCGTCTATTGCATTGGCAATTGTTTAATCTTTAGCTGACTACCTGTCGCAATTGTATGACGCCGGCGTCCGACGCATGAGATCTGTTAATATATCTTTACTACAAAGTAGAAAAATGCACCAAAATATGAAAAATACTGTTAGGTTTTTGTGTAGGGAGTTGGTAAATGGTTGATAAATGTATGGAGAAAATGAGGTTAGATGAGAAGTAGCTAAATTTAGAATGTTCATTTAGAGAGTTGTTGGAGAGGAATTTTTAGTTTAGCTACCTAAATTATTGATTTAGGGAGTCTTTTAAAGAACTACTGGAGTTGCTCTTAGGAGTCCTGTCTACGCTATATATAATTGGAATCTGGGGCAGCAAAAGGCAAAGAAGAAACAACCCTTAACCTTGCTGTAGGTCAGGGGGCTCTCTCTCTCTGTTCTGCTGTAATCTTGCCCTAATTCCCACCAGACTTTCTGATTACACAATTATTTTATGTGTACTTCAAATTACTAAATGCAGTTTTGCAAAAAAAAAAAACCCACATTTACCATTCATTTTCTGAAGAGACAGATTCAGACACTGGATCTGGTGACTTTCTTCTATTCAATACCTTTAGCCTCTTATGTGTGTCTAATTTTGGTTGAAAAAATTGATAAAAAGCAAACCTTCATTTTTTTGGATGAGACAGATTCGTACTCTGGGGATGCTGCGATCTCGCTTTGATTCAATACCTTTAGCCTTTAACTCGTGCCTAATTCCTGTTGAAACATCTGATGCAAAAAGGAAGAAAGGTCTGAGGTCTTACTTACACAATCGTTTCAAAGAGGTGTCATTCTGTACTCTTAATATATTTCTGGCGTTTTTCTAGCTTTGAATTGCTTGATTGCTAATTTTATGGATATTTTTTGTTATTGATGCTACTTTTCAGATGGAACATGCTGACAAGGAGAATATAGCAGCAAGGTTCGCACAAATGTGGAATGAAATTGTCACCAGCTTTCGAGATGAAGATCTTATAGACAATAGGTGATTGGATTATATGGGTAAACTTAATTTCCAGCTTGATTTGTTTTTGCTGACCTAAGTTGATGCCCACAATTTTTGATATAGGGAGAAGGAGCTGCTACTTGTTCCTTATGTGTCTGATCGGACCCTTGGTGTCGTGCAGTGGCCTCCATTTTTGCTTGCCAGCAAGGTTATTTTCCGCTTTTAAATTTTATGGCTTTGTTGTTTGTATTACATCATGTTAGATGCAATGCTCATTCATACATTGTTTGCAAGTTAAAAAGGGTTGACCTGTTGTTAACATCATGAATGTCAGATCCCGATAGCAGTTGACATGGCTAAAGATAGCAATGGCAAAGACCGAGATCTGAGAAAGAGGCTTGACAATGATTATTATTTTAAGTGTGCAATTGAGGAATGTTATGCATCATTTAAGAATATCATCAATGGCCTTGTACAGGGTGAACCAGAGAAAAGGTCCCTCCTATATTTCATCTATTAAACTCTGAAGAAATAATTTACTGATCCATGGTCTACTTGATGCTGTTTATTTGCTTTCAGGGTCATAAATAAGATATTTGTAGAAGTTGAAAAATGCATCTCTGAGGACAAAGTTATTGCAGATTTGAACATGCGGGCCCTGCCAGATCTCTACTTCAAGTTTGTTGAGTTGGTAAACTACTTGGTATGTATGACCTATATACTTATGTTAGACAAACAACATAGTAATAGATTGTGTATAACACGTGAGATATTTGCATTGACCCTTTTAGTTGACCCTCACCAGATACATATAGCAGTATGAGATTACAATATTCTAACTACCAAATATACTCTAACAACGAAACTAGCTATCAGTATAGAGAGATCTAAATGTCCACCTGTTATTATGTCATCAAAAGGTGCTAGAAAAGGTAGCACGACCTGTTGTCTTGAAGCAATGAAGCATATCATATGAAAGCTAGCTAAATTTTATTTTCTTGAACGACGCAGGAGAAGAATGACCACCCAAACCTACCTAGAAAATACATGAGACCAAGATATGCTGGACAATATCATTAGCTTGGTCACAAAGAGGGCAAACAGTAGGGTGTGGCAAGCCACGCTTCGCAAGATGTTCTTTTGTCCAGCATCTATCTATTATTCCCTGCAAGAGCTTTTCCAAATCTGCTTCCATGGTGCAAATCTAGTACCGATGGAAAAAGCATCATGCGAACGCTCTTGCAGTGCGATGGCTATGACTCCCGATGGGGAGTGCGCCCGCCCGGGTTTGATTCCTGTCTGGATCAATCTGGATGTCACACCGGGGATATTTCTCCCGAGGGGACCGAGTGTGCCTGCCTGGGATTGATTCCTATCTGGATCAATTCGGATGTTGCACCGGGGATATTTTCCCTGAGGGGAACGAGTGTGTGGTGTGGGGAGTGTGCCCGCCTGGATTTGATTCCTGTCTAGTTCAATCCAGATGCCGCACCGGGGATATTTCTCCCGAGAGGACCGAGTTTGCTCGGTGGGTAGTGTGTCCCCCTAGGTTTGATTCTTGTCTGGATCAATTCGGATGTCGCACCGGGGATATTTCCCCCGAGGGGACCGAGTGTGTGGTGTGTTAAGTAGTATAGGTGCATGTGTTGCTTGGTAAGTGTGTTATGTGATTTCGTGGCCAATCTCATTTGTGTCTGAGCGTGCAGTCTACGTGTGTGCCCATATACGAGTCAGCACGGGTGCCCATATACGAGCCTTAGACGATAGGGCAACAATGTTTTCGAGTCAAGAAGTCGAGTCGTGCAACTACCGACTAGTAGATTAGTCGTGACTACGACAGACTAGTCATGACTAGTCAAACATAAGTCAATGATTATATTTTTATAATTTTCTATATATACTAAGACCAAAAACATGCTGAAACACTAAATCATCTTGTTTAGTATATCTTCATCTATATCCATCTTCTACCATACCTAAGGGTTGGGGATACACTACACTCTACACAAATGTGTTGTCCTCTAGTCTGTCTTGCTGTCCTCTAGATGCTAAAGGAGGAAAGTCAAAAGACTCCTGCTGTCCTCTAGATGCTAAAGGAGGACAGTCAAAAAGACTGTTGTCTAGACGCTGTCCTTGAGCAGTCAAAATACTGTTGTCTTCCATAAGGCTGAAAAGAGATGCTGTTGTCCCTGCAACATGCTGTCCCTGTAGCAAAGACTAAGATGCTCCAAGGACTGAGATGCCCTGCAGCAAAAGGACTGAGATGCTGTTGTCCCTGCAGTCCTCCACAAGACCACATGACTTATTCTATCATAGCAGTTGACGCAGAATTCTTCGGCTTTGATCGTGATGTCCACGTTCCGTGCCACGCCCTGGCACGGCACGCGTTCTTCGTTAGCCACCATCACCCAAAGTGTGGGGTGGGGATTAGTGGCTAATTTGAGGCGATGCATGATGTCGACGTTGATTAGTGAAATCAAAAGCCAACTCCGAATGAAGAAGATGTGAGGAGAATTTTTTCACTTAATCGCTCTCACAAGGCGAGTATTAAACTTAGAGCAATTATGAAGTGAAGTGAACTACTAGAAAGAGTAAAGAGTAGAATCGCTATAAGGTAAAGAGACAAGTGACACAACGATTTATCCCGTGGTTCGGTCAAGCGTAAAATGCTTGCCTAATCCACGTTGTGGTGTCCCAATGGACAAGGGTTGCACTCAACCCCTCTCAAGTGATCCACTGATCAACTTGAGTACCACGATTCTCTTTCTTATCTTAACTTTTTCCCGTTGTGAGGAATCTCCACAATTTGGAGTCTCTGACCCTTACACAATTGATCTTAAGTAAACCACAAGAGTAAGGGGGAGTAGAAACACACACACAAGAGACAAAATCAAAGCAACACACACACAATTCGAGAGAGGAGCACAAGAGACAACACAGCGGAATTACATCTCAAACACTTGCTCGAATCTCAAACTATCAAAGCTCTAGCGTGGTCGCAGTGTCTCGGTGTCGTAGGATGTTCAAAGTATGCTTGGTGTACTGATAGAGGCGCCTAGGGGCCTCTTATATAGCCCCCAAGGGCCAATGGAGCCGTTGCTCCTTCATTGTGAATAATGTGTGATTCCCTTCCGGTGCACCACCGGACAGTGAATAATGTGTGATTCCCTTCCTTGTTTGGCGAAGCCGACCGTTGCCAACCTCTGGTCCCATGGCACACCGGACAGTCCGGTGCGGCCTGGTGACCGTTGGCCGAGCCGACCGTTGGCTGAGCGCGAGGCTGGCACACCGGACAGTCCGGTGTACACCGGACCGGACTATCCAATGAATTATTGCCGCGGCGTCCTGGCTTTTTTCCGAGAGCGTCCTGTTCACCGGGTGCCCTAGTCTGGCACCGGACACTGTATGGTGCACACTAGACTGTCCGGTGCACCGTAGGCTGGTGCAAGTTTGGCTAAATTTAGCCAAACTTCTCCTTTTGAATTTTTCTCGATTTGAGAAGATCCCTAGCACTTAGTAGAACATAGTTAGTACCAAAAACAATTTACTAAGTGCTAGAATCATACATTTGTTTCTTTAATATTATAGAGTTTGCAATTTGTTCTTACAACTCTCAATTTGCTTCTCTTTGACTCTGAGCTCATACTCACAGTATGTTAGATCAAAGTGATGTGTGAGGCACTTAATCACCAAAACACTTAGAAATGGCCCAAGGGCACATTTCCCTTTCAAGCGGTTGTGTGCATGGCACAACACTGCGTTGAAGCGCTCGACGTAGTCGTGCACTGTGGAGATGAATGGCAACCGAGCAAGCTTCGACAGCCTCGTGCCGCGCATCGCTGGCCCGAAGCGTAAAGTGCATAGCTCGTGGAAGCGTCCCCATGTCGACATGCCCTCGTCCTGCTCGAGGGCATAGTACCATGTCTAGGCGGCCAGTGAGGTGGTACGACACCAACCTGGTTCGGTCCGAGGCCGCGGTGTGTTGGCCCCGGAAGAAATGCTCACATTGGTTCATCCAATTGAGCAGGTCGACGGTGCCATCGTATGTCGGAAAGTCAAGTTTGTAGAAACAGGGAGTATGGGGGCCAAGGCCCGGTCCTTGTCCTGGCGGAGGTGGCGCAGTGTCTTGTGACATGGCCCCCTCATACGGAACCCGACCACCCTTGAGGTGTCGTCATCGTATATTGCGGCGCACCCATCGACGCCAGCGCATATGATGGAATTGGGGATGGCGACATCGACATGGACATCAGGTGTATGGGCACTCCCTGTGTCACCGCCTCGGTAGTTGGAAGACCATAGAGTGGCGGCTGTGGTGGGGGAAGGGTGGGTGTCGGTGTTGGCTGGGAGTACACGGAGCCCAACAGAATAGCCTGCGTAGCTGCCATCGCAGGGACAGTTCGTGGACCACTGTGGCCACGGATTCCAGCGTGAGGGTTGGCGTAGGGGTGGTGGAAGATGGTGGGGAAATGGTGGTGATCGGCCCCGAGATGGTGGAAGCTGATGATTCCTACTCCTACCCGAGATCTCCCTCATGCTATATCGGTCCTCTGGTGGTGGTTAAGAACGAACTGGGTGAGAGGGACAACGAGACGCGTGATCACGGCGTGGAGAACAATGGCGGCTAGGGTTCCGGCCTCCACAAGGAAGCCGATTAGGGTAATACTTCTTTCCCATTCTTCCTCACGTCTTACTTCTATTTATGCTAGCTTGTCCCTGAATAAAAGGAAGCTTGTCTCTAAATAAAAGGAAACTACTTTGAAAAGGAAATAGATCCTAAATTACTGCTGGGCTGTTAAGGACCCTGATCGCCTTCTCCTTCTGCATGCCCCGTGGGCCTCTGCTTCCTTTGGTACTGCACGCCTGTCATAACAGTACAACAATGCATACTAGAGACACCTGGCTGGGATTAGCATGATGTCTACCTATGTTAGGGTAAAAAATAAGGTTGCTGTTTTGTATAATATTGGACCCATGTTGCATACATTTAGGAAGCATTCAAATTCAAACCTTTCCTTGATTGGCTTATGATGTAAGCAAGATTGGTATGCAGAACTAATAGAGTTATTGTAGGGGAACACAATACATGTTTATGTATAGGCATGGACAGAACCAACCACCGATATCCATTCCTAATATAAGTCAATCTATAGGTGCGCCAGACTTGGGAGTCCAAGGCTGCACAAACCATATACATACCAGGCTCTAGGTCCAACTGCCTATCTAACAGATAATGTTTGGATTTCTAAGATTCTATTATATTTTTCAAAACATCTGCCGTTATCGCATCACCCAATATTTGTCGTATCTTCATGTTTATTCCCTAGATTCCACTGGTCTAATTCATCTTAATCTTATCCTTTTTTATGATACCAGAAGGAGAATGATGAGAAAGACAGGAGTGCTGTAATAAAGATTTTTCAAGATATGCTGGAGGTTGTAACAAGAGATATATTTGACGACCACCTTAGGTACATATATTGTTTTATAAGCTTGTACATATATTACCAAGTGGGTGTTATGGCAAGTAGAGTGTCGGACAAATTAGATTGATTTGGTTTGTTAGGAAAGAGATAAGTTAGATTGATTTGGTTAGGATTTCTTCCTAATTTTTGCTCGATTAGATTGATACATCTCTTATATAAAAAACTCGCCTGTAGAGAAAGACCGGCCCCATGGTATTATGTTAAGAAAAAGCTCATTCGGATCCCCGACCAAGAAAGGTCACGAAACATGGCCCCCCATGCAGAGGGTCTGCCCCCTATAGGCCAGATCTTTACTCGTGCTTTGAGTCTGCCCAACCCCTACACGAGGATCCGTCTCCCATAGGTCAGTCCATCTCGTGTGCACACAACCAGGTAACCAGCGAATGGTCTTTTTTAACCTCAGCCTGAAATTCGCTCACACTAGGATTCATACTCAGGACCTGAGGAGTGCTACTCAGACCACCTAACCAATTCAGCTAGAGGCCCTTTCGCCATCTCTCCTTATATAAAGAGCCTTACTTGAACCCTAAAGAAATATCTTAACCAAATCAATCTAACTTATCTCTTTCTTTATCCTACCAAACCAATCTAATCTCTCTTTCCTAACAAACCAAACCAATCTAATCTATTTTTCCTAACAAAACAATCTAATCTGTTCGGCACTCTACTTGCCTAACAGTGGGATGCTTGACTTTGCTAACTTAATGTTTCACATCCTGTGGACAATGCCCATTTCAGGTAATAACCATATGCAGCTGTTTCTGTTAAATTATTTGCAGTATTGAGTTTCAAGCATCATCCATATCACCCAAAAGCTGAAAACAAGGAGGGACTTTGTGCCAAAGATTTCCTCAAGCGCAACTATCAAAATAGCCTGTGGTCGCTTTGATCATGAGCTATTGTTCTAGAATCCAATGGTTTATGCTAAAACAATGTCTTAGGAATACTTTTTTTTTCTCGAAAAACGCAGGAGAGCTGCGCATCATTGTATTAATAAGAAGAGGAAATTAAGGTCCAAGAGGACCAGTACAAAAAACCACACTATGGTGGCCAGCAACAAGCATAAATAAAACTATCCATAGGACTAGGATACAAAAAGGCGACCAAGAAAAAAAATTAGGTCGGGCCTGCTGAGCCTAGAGCAGCAGCAAGCCCAAGGCTTCCGAGGTGTTTGGCACCAGCCAGCACCCATAAGGATAGCTCGTCGATGAAGCTTCTATGCACCTTGCCAATGGTTGGCAAATCTCCATCGAAAATAACTCTGTTTCTATGCAACCAAAGGCACCATGCTCCCAAAATAATGGCACTGTTGACTCCCTTTCTCTTGCTTCTGTGCACCTGAATGGTCACAAGTCCCCACCAATCAGCAAAATTAGTATCTTTTGGTCCTGGAGTTAAGTGGCCCATACCAAAGGGGGAGAGGATGCTATGCCAAAACTGCCTGGCGAAGACACAACCAGTCAACAGATGCTGAACTGTTTCTTGCTCTTGTTCACAGAAAGGGCATGCTTCTGGATGGGGAAGACCTCTTTTTTGCAGCCTGTCAGCTGTTCAACACTTATTCTGCATGGCTAACCATAAAAAGGTCTTGCACTTAGGAGGAGCCCACGATTTCCAAAGTATTTTCCAAGGTTCGAAGGTGATGGAGCCCAAAAACAGAACCTTGTAGCAGGACTGAATTCATGCATTTTTGCAGTCCCTCTAGAAACATGATGTATGTGCAAGCAATCACAAAAATAAGATGTAAATCTTGATGCTGATATCTGTCTCATGCTTTCTTTAGCCCTGGCTTTCTACGACAGTAGTAACAACAAAGCCTTTGTCTCCAAAGCAAGTTGGGTAGGTGTCAGGGCCTAAGGAGGCCACGGAGGGGCTACGGCAGCAACAACCATGAACCCTCTAAGGGGGATTAGATAATGATAGTTAGAGATAAGATTAGAAGATTAGTTGAGATTATTTAGGATATTAGTTGAGATTATCTAGGAAGGTTATCAGTTAGTAGTTTGTTGAGAGTTTTTAGGAGATAAAGATCTCTAGCTAGATAGGGGCGGCCAGCCGGCCTATTTATGTAATCAATGGTTGAGAGATAAAGCAGGCAAGAATTAGAAGAGAGAAACCCTCCTCTTGCTCGGCCGTGGGCAGAGGCCCCCGGCCGACGTTCCTGCCCATCGACGCTAGATCGGTGAAGGATTGGAGAGGGGTATCGACGGGCAGGAACGTTGGCCGGGGGCCTCTGCCCACGGCCGAGCAAGAGGAGGGTTTCTCCCTTCTAATTCTTGCCTGCTTTATTTCTCATCCATTGATTACATAAATAGGCCGGTTGGCCGTCCCTATCTAGCTAGAGACCCTTATCTCATTAAAACTCTCTTAAAAACTACTAATTGATAACCTTCCTAGATAATCTCAACTAATCTCCTAAATAATCTCAACTAATCTTCTAATCTTATCTCTAACTATCCTTATCTAATCCCCCTTGGAGGGCCCATGGTTGCTGCTGCCGCAGCCCCTCCGTGGGCCTCCTTAGGCTGTCTCCAGCAACGTCCTCTATATCCATCCTCTATATCCGTCCTTTACAGTCTCCTCTAAAAGATTTCATCCTCTATATCTCCTTCCTCTCCAACAACGTCCTCTAAATCACGTCCTCTATACGCAAATACCTATATTAGAGACATTTTTTATTTTTTATTTTTTGTACATACATATTTATCATACTCTCAAATGTATTGTACATATTTTAGTTTTGCTAAACCGATTATTTAAAGTATTCAAATGGATAGAGGACCATTTAGAGAAACTCTATATATAGAGAATCCATCAGCGTCCTCTAAATTTAGAGGACCGTTTAGAGGACGCTGCTGGGGAGCGTAGATGACCGTTTGATCCTCTATATTTAGAGTACCAGAAGGCTTTAGGGGCTCTTGACAGTAGGCTTCTGCTTGACTTTCTGTAGCTAATCATTTTTCCGCAACATGGCAGTATTTTAGAGTCAAGTCATGGAGGCTCATATCAAAAGCATGATGGCACAACCACGTGGGATAAAGAGTATCAGTTGTTTCAACCATCTGGAGCTATCAAGTTTCCTCTACAAGTCACGACCACAGATGCTTGGCTAGAAAAGGTTATTGAGCTATAATTAAACTTGTGCAAAATTGAATGCATGTTGACTTTCCGTGCAGTGTTTTTGCTGGACAAGGGGCATACGTCTAAATGCTTTGTTGCTTATGTGATTCGTTTCACTGCAGATAAAAAGGCTGGAACTGCTACTTACGGTGAAGGAATCTGCTATGGATGTTCCTTCAAACCTAGAAGCCAGAAGGCGTCTTACATTTTTTACCAACTCCTTATTTATGGATATGCCTGATGCACCCAAAGTCCGAAACATGCTCTCGTTTTCGTAAGTACCTGTGAATAACTCGGTCATTATTTCTGAAGCTCATATCATATCACTTTTATACTGTCATATGCCCAGTGCTCTTATGATACTTGTCTCTCTAACTCTTCTCGAGCAGTTACTCTGTTAATTTGAATACCTTTCCTGGAGGCATTATTTTTTTCCTTAGTTGTAGTCAATTTACTGAAATAATTTACTGCTATGTCGTCTGAAAGTTGCAAAACAGAAGCATAGTAGAGCACATACAGAAATGATTATATTTTCCTTTGCATTTTGAAATTCTTTCTCCTGTTGACTCTTTTCCCTGTCATAAACTTGCTGTTGGAATCTATAGGTGATGATATTTTGTCTCTCTCTGCAGCGCATTGACCCCTTATTACAATGAACCTGTTCTTTTCTCTATAAAAGAACTTGAGGAAGAAAATGAAGATGGAGTTTCCACCCTATTCTACCTGCAAAAAATTTATCCAGGTTGAGGCACAACTTTATCCTATTCATGTATTAACATAAAGTGTGTTCAAGAACATCTGGCATTAACTTTGTCATGTTATGCTTATACATGTAGATGAATGGAAAAACTTTAAGGAAAGGGTTGGATTGGAGGAAGAACTTAAAGAGAGCGAAGAAAGCGAAGAACTAAAGGAGGAACTTCGTCTATGGGCCTCATACAGAGGCCAAACACTAGCTCGAACAGGTACTACTGGATACGTATTAACATTTTGTTATGGCAAGTGGAGTCGTTAGTGTTGGATAGGGTGAAACCCTAACCCTAATCCAAGGTTTGGAGTATATTATATAGGGCAGTTAGGTGGGCCAAGCCCATTACACAGGGTAATCAGATAAATAAAAGAAGACCCAGACCTGACCCTGAACAGGAGTCTAACGTCCTCTCACAGTCTCAACTCTATCATGTACAGATGTTGAGACTGGATCGAAACTCAGTGAATACACTCGACAGCAACCCCTTGGTGAAGATGTCAGCGAACTGCGACCACGTGGTCAGGTCGCTGAGAACGCGAACATCACTGGCGACGACACGCTCGCGGACGAAGTGAAGGTCGATCTCCACGTGCTTCATGCGCTAATGTTGCACGGGATTGGGAGGTAGACCGCACCGACGTTATCGTAGTAGACGAGGGTGGAGCGCTCGAGAGGGCTGTGAAGCTCCTGTAGAAGCTAGCAGAGCCAGGAGGCCTCGGCCACGCCGTTGGCCACAGCGCGGTACTCGGCCTCAGCGCTGGAGCGGGAGACGACGGGCTGTTGCTTTGAGGTCCAGTAGATGAGGTTGGCGCCCAGAAACACGGCGTAGCCGGATGTGGATCGGTGCGTGTCATGGCAGCCAGCCCAGTCAACGTCGGTGTAGATCATGAGCACCTATGTCGGTAAGGGTCGAAGGAGAACGACGTAGTCGATGGAGCCGCGGAGGTAGCGAAGAATCTGCTTGAGAGTGGTGAGGTGGGGCTCCTATGGGGTGTGCATGTGAAGGCACATCTGCTGGATGGCGTAGGCGATATCGGGCTGTGAGAATGTCAGGTATTGGAGAGCGTCGGCGAGGCTCTGATAGGCCATCACGTCAGCGACCGAGGCCCGTCGTCCTCGGAGAACTTCGCTTGTGTGTCGACAGGCGTGGAGCAGGGCTTATAGTCGGACATACCAGCATGCTCCAGGATGTCGAGTGCGTATTGGCGCTGGTGGAGGAAGAGACCCTGAGGCCGTCGTTTGGCGGTGATCTCGAGGAACTGGTGAAGTATCAAGTCCTTCATCGTGAACTCGCGCTGAGGAGCGACGATCGTGCGTTGAAGAAGGGCATCACTAGACGCTGTGACCACGATGTCGTCGACGTAGAGCAGGAGGTAGACGGTGTCGTCACCGTGCCGATAGATGAACAAGGTCGCGTTCGACTTTGCCTCGATGAAATCGAGGGAAGGCCAAGTAGAAGGCGAAGCGACTGTACCAAGCCCTCGGTGCCTGCTTGAGGTTGTACAGAGAGCTATTCGGCCGATGATAGTCGCCTAGAGGGGGGGTGAATAGGGCGAAACTGAAATTTACAAAAATAATCACAACTACAAGCCGGGTTAGCGTTAGTAATAAAGAAACGAGTCCGCGAGAGAGAGGGCGCAAAACAAATCGCAAGCAAATAAGAGTGTGACACAAGGATTTGTTTTACCGAGGTTCGGTTCTCGCAAACCTACTCCCCGTTGAGGAGGCCACAAAGGCCGGGTCTCTTTCAACCCTTCCCTCTCTCAAACGATCCCACGGATCGAGTGAGCTTTCTCTTCTTCTCAATCAAACGGGAACAAAGCTTCCCCGCAAGGGCCACCACACAATTGGTGCCTCTTGCCTTGGTTACAATTGAGTGATGATCTCAAGAACAAATGAGAAAGAAAGAAAGCAATCCAAGCGCAAGAGCTCAAAAGAACACGGCAAATCTCTCTCGCTAGTCACTAAGGGTTTGAGTGGAATTGGAGAGGATTTGATCTCTTTGTATGTGTCTAGAATTGAATGCCTAGCTCTTGTAAGTGGTTGAGAGTTGGAAAACTTGGATGGCAATGAATGTGGGGTGGTTGGGGTATTTATAGCCCCAACCACCAAAGGTGACCGTTGGCTGGAGGCCTCTGTTCGATGGCGCACCGGACAGTCCGGTGCACACCGGACAGTCCGGTGCCCCTGCCACGTCACCATTGCCGTTGGATTCTGACCGTTGGAGCTCCTGACTTCTGGGCCCTCCTGGGTGTCCGGTGCACACCGGACATGTACTGTTTGATGTCCGGTGCACCGGCATGGGCGTGCCTGACGTCTGCGCGCGCTGCGCGCGCATTAAATGCACCGCAGGGAGCCGTTGGCGCCGCAGGGAGCCGTTGCTCCGCTGGTACACCGGACAGTCCGGTGCACACCGGACAGTCCGGTGAATTTTAGCGGAGTGGCTGCCGAGCGAACCCGAGGCTGACGAGTTCCGGAGGCTGCGTCTCCTTGGAGCACCGGACATGTCCGGTGCACACCGGACAGTCCGGTGAATTATAGCGCGCCGGCTTCCGAGAAATCCCGAGGGCGAAGAGTTTGAGGTCGAAGTCCTCTGGCCGCACCGGACAGTCCGGTGCACACCGGACAGTCCGGTGCCTCCGGCCAGAGGAGCCCTCGGTTGCCTTGCTGCTCCTTTGTTGAATCCAACACTTGGTCTTTTTATTGGCTGATTGTGAACCTTTTGCACCTGTATAACTTATGCACTAGAGTAAACTAGTTAGTCCAATGTTTGTGTTGGGCAATTCAACCACCAAAATTATTTTAGAACTAGGTCTAAGCCTAATTCCCTTTCAATCTCCCCCTTTTTGGTGATTGATGCCAACACAAACCAAAGCAAATATAGAAGTGCATAATTGAACTAGTTTACATAATGTAAGTGCAAAGGTTGCTTGGAATTGAGCCAATCTAAACTTATATGATGCGCATGGATGGTTTCTTTGTTTTTGACATATTGGACCATATTTGCACCATGAGTTTTGTTTTTGCAAATTCTTTTGTAAATTCTTTTCAAAGTACTTTTGCAAGATAGTCAAAGGTAAATGAAAAAGATTTTTCAAAGCATTTTCAAGATATGGAATTTTCTCCCCCTATTTCCAATGCTTTTCCTTTGACTAAGCAAAACTCCCCCTCAAATAAGGTCTCCTCTTAGTGTTCAAGAGGGTTTTAAGACATCAATTTTGAAAATACTCGTTACTCCCCTCTTAGAACACAAAGAGATGCCATTTTTGAAATTTACCAATAAAATTATCAAATTTATGAAATTAGGTGGTGGTGCGGTCCTTTTGCTTTGGGCTCATATTTTCTCCCCCTTTGGCATGAATCGCCAAAAACGGAATCATTAGAGCCCAATGAAGTACATTCTCCCCCTGTGGTCATGAAATGAATGAGTGAAGATTATACCAAAGTTGGAGAGATGATGCGGAGCGACGGCGAAGGATGAGTAGTAGAACGGAGTGGAAGCCTTTGTCTTCGCCGAAGACTCCAATTCCCTTTCAATACACCTATGACTTGGTTGAAATACACTTGAAAACACATTAGTCATAGCATATATAAAAGAGACATGATCAAAAGTATATTCATGTGCTATGCGTGCAAGACTAGCAAAAGAAATTCCTAGAATCAAGAATATTAAGCTCATGCCTAAGTCGGGTAAAAGATTGTTCATTAAGTGGTTTGGTAAAGATATCGGCTAATTGATCTTTAGTATTAATATAAGAAATCTCGATATCCCCCTTTTGTTGGTGATCCCGAAGAAAATGATACCGAATGGCTATGTGCTTAGTGCGGCTGTGCTCGACGGGATTGTCGGCCATTTTGATTGCACTCTCATTGTCACATAGCAAAGGAACTTTGGTTAATTTGTAACCGTAGTCCCGCAGGGTTTGCCTCATCCAAAGCAATTGCGCGCAACAATGACCTGCGGCAATATACTCGGCTTCGGCGGTAGAAAGAGCGACCGAATTTTGCTTCTTTGAAGCCCATGACACCAAGGATCTTCCCAAGAACTGGCAAGTCCCCGATGTGCTCTTTCTATTAATCCTACACCCCGCCCAATCGGCATCCGAATATCCAATCAAATCAAAGGTGGATCCCCGAGGGTACCAAAGCCCAAACTTAGGAGTAAAAGCCAAATATCTCAAGATTCGTTTCACGGCCGTAAGGTGTGATTCCTTAGGGTCGGCTTGGAATCTTGCACACATGCAAACGGAAAGCATAATGTCCGGTCGAGATGCACATAAATAAAGCAATGAACCAATCATCGACCGGTATACCTTTTGATCCACGGACTTACCTCCCGTGTCGAGGTCGAGATGTCCATTAGTTCCCATGGGTGTCTTGATGGGCTTGGCATCCTTCATTCCAAATTTGCTTAGAATGTCTTGAGTATACTTCGTTTGGCTAATGAAGGTGCCCTCTTGGAGTTGCTTGACTTGAAATCCTAAGAAATATTTCAACTCCCCCATCATCGACATCTCGAATTTCTGTGTCATGATCCTACTAAATTCTTCACATGTAGATTTGTTAGTAGACCCAAATATAATATCATCAACATAAATTTGGCATACGAACAAATCGTTGTCAAGAGTTTTAGTGAATAAAGTAGGATCGGCCTTGCCGACTTTGAAGCCATTTGCAATAAGGAAATCTCTAAGGCATTCATACCATGCTCTTGGGGCTTGCTTGAGCCCATAAAGCGCCTTTGAGAGCCTATAAACATGGTTAGGATACTCACTGTCTTCAAAGCCGGGAGGTTGCTCAACATAGACCTCCTCCTTGATTGGTCCATTGAGGAAGGCACTCTTCACGTCCATTTGATAAAGCTTGAAGCCATGGTAAGTAGCATAGGCTAATAATATACGAATTGACTCAAGCCTAGCTACGGGTGCATAGGTTTCTCCAAAATCCAAACCTTCGACTTGTGAATACCCCTTGGCCACGAGTCGAGCTTTGTTCCTTGTCACCACACCATGCTCGTCTTGCTTGTTGCGGAAGACCCACTTGGTTCCTACAACATTTTGATTAGGACGTGGAACTAAGTGCCATACCTCGTTCCTTGTGAAATTGTTGAGCTCCTCTTGCATCGCCATCACCCAATCCGAATCTTGTAGTGCTTCCTCTACCCTGGTTGGCTCAATAGAGGAAACAAACGAGTAATGTTCACAAAAATGAGCAACACGAGATCGAGTAGTTACCCCCTTATGAATATCGCCAAGGATAGTGTCGACGGGGTGATCTCGTTGTATTGCTTGGTGGACTCTTGGGTGTGGCGGCCTTTGTTCTTCATCATCCTCCTTGTCTTGATTAATTGAATCTCCCCCTTGATCGTTGCCGTCATTTTGAGGTGGCTCATCTTCTTGATTTTCTTGTTCAACATCTTGAGCCTCATCCTCAACTTGAGTTGGTGGAGATGCTTGCATGGAGGAGGATGGTTGATCTTGTGCATTTGGAGGCTCTTCGGATTCCTTAGGACACACATCCCCGATGGACATGTTCCTTAGCGCTATGCATGGAGCCTGTTCTTCACCTACATCATCAAGATCAACTTGCTCTACTTGAGAGCCGTTAGTCTCATCAAACACAACGTCACAAGAAACTTCAACAAGTCCTGAGGACTTGTTAAAGACTCTATATGCCCTTGTGTTTGAGTCATATCCTAGTAAAAAGCCTTCTACAGTTTTAGGAGCAAATTTAGATTTTCTACCTCTTTTGACAAGAATAAAACATTTGCTACCAAAAACTCTAAAATATGAAATATTGGGCTTTTTACCGGTTAGGAGTTCATAAGATGTCTTCTTGAGGATTCGGTGAAGATATAACCGGTTGATGGCGTAGCAGGCGGTGTTGACCGCCTCGGCCCAAAACCGATCCGGTGTCTTGTACTCATCAAGCATGGTTCTTGCCATGTCCAATAGAGTTCGATTCTTCCTCTCCACTACACCATTTTGTTGTGGAGTGTAGGGAGAAGAGAACTCATGCTTGATGCCCTCTTCCTCAAGGAAACCTTCAATTTGAGCGTTCTTGAACTCCGTTCCATTGTCGCTTCTAATTTTCTTGATCCTTAAGCCGAACTCATTTTGAGCCCGTCTCAAGAATCCCTTTAAGGTCTCTTGGGTTTGTGATTTTTCCTGCAAAAAGAATACCCAAGTGAAGCGAGAATAATCATCCACAATTACAAGACAATACTTACTACCGCCGATGCTTATGTAAGCGATCGGGCCGAATAGATCCATGTGTAGGAGCTCCAGTGGCCTGTCGGTAGTCATGATGTTTTTGTGTGGATGATGGACACCAACTTGCTTCCCAGCTTGGCAAGCGCTACAAATCCTGTCTTTCTCAAAATGAACATCGGTTAGTCCCAAAATGTGTTCTCCCTTTAGAAGCTTGTGAAGATTCTTCATTCCAACATGGGCTAGTCGGCGGTGCCAGAGCCAGCCCAAGTTAGTCTTAGCAATCAAGCAAGTGTTGAGCTCAGCTCTATGAAAATCTACTAAGTATAGCTGACCCTCTAACACTCCCTTAAAAGCTATTGAATCATCACTTCTTCTAAAGACAGTTACACCTATATCAGTAAAAAGACAGTTGTAGCCCATTTGACATAATTGGGATACGGAAAGCAAATTGTAATCTAAAGAATCTACAAGAAAAACATTGGAAATGGAATGGTCAGGAGATATAGCAATTTTACCCAAACCTTTGACCAAACCTTGATTTCCATCCCCGAATGTGATAGCTCGTTGGGGATCTTGGTTTTTCTCATAGGAGGAGAACATCCTTTTCTCCCCTGTCATATGGTTTGTGCACCCGCTGTCGAGTATCCAACTTGAACCCCCGGATGCATAAACCTACAAAACAAGTTTAGTTCTTTGTTTTAGGTACCCAAACGGTTTTGGGTCCTTTGGCATTAGATACAAGAACTTTGGGTACCCAAACACAAGTCTTGGAGCCCTTGTGTTTGCCCCCAACAATTTTGGCAACTACCTTGCCGGATTTGCTAGTCAAAACATAAGATGCATCAAAAGTTTTAAATGAAATGACATGATCATTTGATGCATTAGTAGTTTTCTTTCTAGGCAACTTGGCATGGGTTGGTTGCCTAGATCTAGATGTCTCACCCTTATACATAAAAGCATAATTAGGGCCAGAGTGAGACTTCCTAGAATGAATTTTCTTAATTTTACTCTCAGGATACCCGGCAGGGTACAAAATGTAACCCTCGTTATCCTGAGGCATGGGAGCCTTGCCCTTAACAAAGTTAGACAAGTTCTTAGGAGGGGCATTAATTTTGACATTGTCTCCCCTTTGGAAGCCAATGCCGTCCTTAATGCCCGGGCGTCTCCCATTATAGAGCATGCTTCTAGCAAGTTTAAATTTTTCATTTTCTAAGTCATGCTCTCTAATCTTAGCATTAAGTTGTGCTATGTGATCATTTTGTTTCTTAATTAAAGCTAGGTGATCATGGATAGCATCAACATTAATATCTCTACATCTAGTACAAATGGAAATATGCTCAACATTAGGTGTAGAGGGTTTGCAAGATTTTAGTTCAACAACCTTAGCATGCAACAAATCATTTTTAGCTCTAAGGTCGGAAATATTGCAAACATCAAAATCCTTAGCCTTAGCAATTAATTTCTCATTCTCATTTCTAAGGCTAGCAATGGAAGCATTCAATTCATCAATCCTAGCAAGCAAATCAACATCATCATTTCTAGGATCAATGCAAACATGAGAATCAACCTTAGCAATTAAATTGACATTTTCATTTCTAAGGTTGTCTAAAGTCTCATGGCTAATACTTAGCTCACTAGACAATTTTTCACATTTTTCTCTTTCTAGAGCATAAGCATTTTTAACCTTAACATGTTTCTTGTTTTCCTTGATTAGGAAGTCCTCTTGGGAGTCCAAGAGATCATCCTTTTCATGGATGACACTAATTAGCTCATTTAATTTTTCTTTTTGTTCCATGTTAAGGTTGGCAAAAAGAATACGCAAATTATCTTCCTCATTTTTATCATTATCCTCATCACTAGATGTTTCATATTTAGTGGAGGACCTTGATTTTACCTTCTTTTTGCCGTCCTTGGCCATGAGGCACTTGTGGCCGACGTTGGGGAAGAGGAGGCCCTTGGTGACGGCGATGTTGGCTGCGTCCTCGTCGTCGGAGGAGTCGCTTGAGCTTTCGTCGGAGTCCCACTCCCGACAAACATGGGCATCGCCGCCCTTCTTCTTGTAGTACTTCTTCTTCTCCTTCCTCTTGCCCTTCTTGTCGTTGTCCCTGTCACTATCACTTGATAATGGACATTTAACAATAAAGTGACCGGGCTTACCACACTTGTAGCAAACCTTCTTGGAACGGGATTTGTAGTCCTTCCCCTTCCGTTGCTTGAGGATTTGCCGGAAGCTTTTGATGATTAGGGCCATCTCCTCGTTGTCGAGCTTGGAGGCGTCAATTGGTTGTCTACTTGGTGTAGACTCTTCCTTCTTCTCCTCCGTTGCCTTGAAGGCCACGGGTTGCGCCTCGGATGTGGAGGGTTCATCAAGCTCGTTGATCTTCTTGGAGCCCTTAATCATGCATTCAAAACTCACAAAATTCCCGATAACTTCCTCGGGGGTCATTTGTGTATATCTAGGATTGCCACGAATTAATTGAACTTGTGTGGGGTTAAGGAAAATAAGGGCTCTTAGAATAACCTTAACCACTTCGTGGTCATCCCATTTTGCGCTCCCGAGGTTGCGCACTTGGTTTACCAAGGTCTTGAGCCGGTTGTACATGTCTTGTGGCTCCTCCCCTTGGCGAAGACGGAAGCGACCGAGCTCCCCCTCGATCGTTTCCCGCTTGGTGATCTTTGTGAGTTCATCACCCTCGTGCGCCGTCTTGAGTAGGTCCCAAATCTCCTTGGCGTTCTTCAACCCTTGTACTTTGTTGTATTCCTCCTTGCTTAGTGAGGCAAGGAGAATGGTTGTGGCTTGGGAGTTGAAGTGCTCGATTTGGGCCACTTCGTCCGTGTCGTAGTCTTCATCCCCTACGGATGGTACCTGTACACCATACTCAACAACATCCCATAATCTTTTGTGGAGAGAGGTTAGATGAAATCGCATCAAATTACTCCACATAGCATAATCTTCACCATTAAAAGTTGGTGGTTTGCCTAATGGGACGGATAGTAAAGGTGTATGTTTAGGAACGCGAGGGTAGCGTAGGGGGATCTTACTATACTTCTTACGCTCTTGGCGTTTAGAAGTGACGGACGCCGCGTCGGAGCCGGAGGTAGATGTCGATGAAGTGTCGGTCTCGTAGTAGACCACCTTCCTCATCCTTTTGTGCTTGTCCCCACTCCGATGCGGCTTGTGAGAAGAAGATTTTTCCTTCTTCTCTTTGTGGTGAGAAGAGGAAGATCTTTTCTCCTTCCGCTTGGAGGATTTCTTTTTCTTCTCTCTTCTCTTGGTGCGGGACTCTTCCGATGAAGATGAAGTGCTCCCTTGACTTGTAGTGGGCTTGTCATCGCCGGTCTCCATCTCCCTCTTGGTGTGATCTCCCGACATCACTTCGAGCGGTTAGGCTCTAATGAAGAACCGGGCTTTGATACCAATTGATAGTCGCCTAGAGGGGGGGTGAATAGGGCGAAACTGAAATTTACAAAAATAATCACAACTACAAGCCGGGTTAGCGTTAGTAATAAAGAAACGAGTCCGCGAGAGAGAGGGCGCAAAACAAATCGCAAGCAAATAAGAGTGTGACACAAGGATTTGTTTTACCGAGGTTCGGTTCTCGCAAACCTACTCCCCGTTGAGGAGGCCACAAAGGCCGGGTCTCTTTCAACCCTTCCCTCTCTCAAACGATCCCACGGATCGAGTGAGCTTTCTCTTCTTCTCAATCAAACGGGAACAAAGCTTCCCCGCAAGGGCCACCACACAATTGGTGCCTCTTGCCTTGGTTACAATTGAGTGATGATCTCAAGAACAAATGAGAAAGAAAGAAAGCAATCCAAGCGCAAGAGCTCAAAAGAACACGGCAAATCTCTCTCGCTAGTCACTAAGGGTTTGAGTGGAATTGGAGAGGATTTGATCTCTTTGTATGTGTCTAGAATTGAATGCCTAGCTCTTGTAAGTGGTTGAGAGTTGGAAAACTTGGATGGCAATGAATGTGGGGTGGTTGGGGTATTTATAGCCCCAACCACCAAAGGTGACCGTTGGCTGGAGGCCTCTGTTCGATGGCGCACCGGACAGTCCGGTGCACACCGGACAGTCCGGTGCCCCTGCCACGTCACCATTGCCGTTGGATTCTGACCGTTGGAGCTCCTGACTTCTGGGCCCTCCTGGGTGTCCGGTGCACACCGGACATGTACTGTTTGATGTCCGGTGCACCGGCATGGGCGTGCCTGACGTCTGCGCGCGCTGCGCGCGCATTAAATGCACCGCAGGGAGCCGTTGGCGCCGCAGGGAGCCGTTGCTCCGCTGGTACACCGGACAGTCCGGTGCACACCGGACAGTCCGGTGAATTTTAGCGGAGTGGCTGCCGAGCGAACCCGAGGCTGACGAGTTCCGGAGGCTGCGTCTCCTTGGAGCACCGGACATGTCCGGTGCACACCGGACAGTCCGGTGAATTATAGCGCGCCGGCTTCCGAGAAATCCCGAGGGCGAAGAGTTTGAGGTCGAAGTCCTCTGGCCGCACCGGACAGTCCGGTGCACACCGGACAGTCCGGTGCCTCCGGCCAGAGGAGCCCTCGGTTGCCTTGCTGCTCCTTTGTTGAATCCAACACTTGGTCTTTTTATTGGCTGATTGTGAACCTTTTGCACCTGTATAACTTATGCACTAGAGTAAACTAGTTAGTCCAATGTTTGTGTTGGGCAATTCAACCACCAAAATTATTTTAGAACTAGGTCTAAGCCTAATTCCCTTTCAGCCGACATACCAGATCCGGGCGAGCAGAGTCGATGAAGCCGGTGGGCTAGCTGTAGTAGACCGTCTTTGTCAGAGTGCTGTGGAGGAAGACATTCTTGACGTCCTGCTGATGGACCGCCCAGTCCCGGGAGAGGGGGAGAGAGTGGATGGCCTGAACGATGGCGAACTTGACGATGGGGCTGAAGGTCTTAACGTAGTCCACTCCGAGACGCCGAGTGAAGCCCTAAAGGACCCAACAGGCCTTATAGCGCTCGAGCGAGCCATCCGATGTCAGCTTGTGCTGGAAGATCCACTTGCCGGTAACGACGTTGGTGTCTGGTGGACGCGGCACCAGGTCTCAAGTATGATTACTCAGCAGGGCTGCGTACTCCTCCATAGCGTGGCGCCAATAGGGATCGACGAGAGCGACGTGAACCGAGGAAGTGTCCGGGGAGGCATCCGGAGCAGCGTCGACCGAAAGAATCAGCTGATCGACGGGGTGGAGAACACCGGCCGAGCGGCATGTCACCATCGGGGTGGACGTGGCTGGGGTCACGTTGGATGGTGACTAAGTGGTACAGCGGTGGTTCGGCACAGGAACGAATCGAGAGGGCGAGGACCAACAGATCAATCTATCTGCGAAGGTGGTAGACGTGGGCGGGGTCGACGAAGCGTGTCGGATGAGACACAGGCAATGGGGCCGTGCAGGGCACAGGCAGGGGTGGCAGGGCCACGCTCCTCGATGGGGCTGCACATGGCGCGAGCGGGGTCAGCAGCGTCGGTGCCTCGCATGACTCGGACGAGGTCGGCGAGGCCGCGCGTGGTGCGGGCAGGTTCGGCGGGGTCGCACAGGGCACGGGCGGGGTCGACGGGGCTACGCGGGGTGCAGGCATGAAAGAGGGCAGCGTAAGAGAAACATCGACATCGTCTGCATTGAGGGAATCGAGATGGGGGTGGGGAGGAGTCAGCAAGGGGGAAATCCTCCTCATCAAAGACAACATGACAAGAGATGATGATGCAGTGGGTGAGGATGTCAAGGCATGGAGTGGAGCGAGGGGATAGCTTGTGAGGAGCAGTGGCGGAGGTGTTGGTATAGCAGGCACAACCAAAGTCTCGAAAGTGGGCATAGGAGGGGGTGTGCCATACGTGGTATGCTCACTGTCGGGGCTCTTATTGACTATCTTCTCTGGGACCTAGTGGGAGATACAACTGCAGCCTGATGTGAGTGATACACACCCTTTTCGGCTATTCGCCAATTGTCTGTACTTGGCAAAGGCTATCTATTAAGGGGTTTTCGTCAGCTCGGCCTAGTTTGAGCCTTATGAACATATTTGGAAGACTTGGGCTCTCCCGAAATGCAGATTTTTCCTATGGTTGGTTGCCCATAATAGATGCTGGACGACGGATCGATTGGCTAGGCAAATCTGCAACACTCTTAACTTTGTCTTCTTTGCGATCAGGAAGAGGAAACCACTGATCACCTCTTGACCTACTGCTCTAGACAATTTGGTTCCTTTGGTTAAGTAAAGTTGGTCTTCAGTCCTTATCTCCACACCCTGATGCTCTAAGCTTCTTGGAGTGATGGAGGGCTGTTTCAGTTGCGGTTAACATGCACAAGGAATTAACTCTCTTATCATCTTAGGTGCTTGGATTATCTAGAACCACTGTAACCAGAGCTTGTTTGATGGGCTTAGTGGCTCACTCCAAATCTTGCCCTTGCTGTTATTCAGGCTGGAGATGAGCGTCGTCTCTAGCGATTGGCTAGGGGCATAGTGATCTCCTATCTCCTTGCCCTGCTTGAGAATAGTTGGATGTTGTAGTTTTATAATTTTCTTATGGATAGTTTTTTCTACCTCCTTTTTTGGCCTCCATGAGATGGTTGTAACCTGGACCTATTTGGGCCCCCTTTCTTCTATTAATCTCTACAACTATTAAGACTCTAACGTAGACCACTGCCGTGCCCCCGCTCGCGCTTCGCATGCACCAACCTCCCTGCATGCAAGCCGCATGCAAGCGGCACAAGCTGCTCAACCTCCACTGCATGCAAGCCGCACAAGCTGCTACAGAACCTGCATGCAAGCCGAGAAGCTGATGCAAGCATCGTGTCTCCCTCCACTCATGAAGCGTCGTGGAAATTGAGGGGGCTGGCCTGGTGGCTGGCTGCTGTCCGCCTGTCCCTTTGCTGCAAGCTTGCAGTGCTGCTCAGCTGTTGTCGGCTTGATCGGTTCCCCTACCCGGGCAGCGCTAGCCGGCTAGCCCTATGGACTCGAGGCCCGGTTCGCAATCTTACTCTTACCCGCTGGCCGCAGCCGCTGGTAGCATCGTACAATCTACAATTTCCAGTTCGAGAATAAAATCAGCTAGATAAAAACCACAAATCCAACAAAATCTAATATGTACTCGCACAAAAACAATTAGCCATATACTTTTTAATTTAGGTCATCAACCACTATGCACTAAGGAATACTATGCAAGCACTGACGGGGCTGGGCGGGAGGAACCTAGCGAGGCGCCACCCATCGTGTTTCCTCTGAGGCTCTACGATCGTCGTTGTCTTGTTGCATGCACTGAGGCTGAACGCGCTGCTGCTGCTCCTCTGCCTGTGCGCGTTCCCCGCCCAGGCGCGGTCGCAGAACACGACCATGGCCACGACCGCGCCGGCGTCCGTCGAGGGGTTCAACTGCACCGCCAACCGCACGTACCCATGCCAGGCGTACGTGCTCTACCACGCCGGCTTCGCGGGCGTGCCGCTCGATCTCGCGGCCATCGGTGACCTCTTCGCTGTCAGCCGCTTCATGGTCGCGCACGCCAACAACCTCTCCATGACGGCCGCGCTGGCCAACGGGCAGCCGCTGCTCGTGCCGCTCCAGTGCGGCTGCCCCTCCCGGTACCCCAGTTCGTACGCGCCGATGCAGTACCAGATCGGCTCGGAGGACACCTACTGGATCGTCTCCACTACCAAGCTGCAGAACCTCACGCAGTACTAGGCCGTGGAGCGCGTGAACCCCACACTGGTGCCCACCGTCCTCGATGTCGGCACCATGGCCACGTTCCCCGTCTTCTGCCAGTGCCCGTCCGCCGCCGACAACGCCATGACGCTCGTCACCTACGTCATGCAGCCCGGGGACACGTACGTGTCCGTTGCCGCCGCCTTCTCCGTCGCCTATCCACAGTGAAAGACACGATGTGGCGGCCGCCTGTGCATGCACTGAAGTTGCGCGCTGCTGCTGCTCCTCTGCCTATGCGCGTTCCCCGCCCCGGCGCGGTCGTAGAACACGACCACAACCACGACCAAATTATTCAACTAGATGGAGTTGAAGGCTGAAGGTACGACGGGAGATAAAACGATATATGATTTGTGCATAAATATGTGCTTCAGCTTGTGCAATATAACAGGTTAGAAATTTAACTATCTGCGTGCGGTTATTAATGTCTTAGAAATTTTAACTCTCGTGGCAACGCACGGGCACATATCTAGTATAATATGATGCGTAGTTCTCCTACATGATCGAGAAAAATACCATCTGGTATAAGAGATCTTAGGTTCCGACACTACTGCTAGTTTGCTACGATGGATGCTAAGACTTCTTCTCTATCGGCACAATGGGCCGTGTTGCCGACACCATACTGCAAACACAAGGTTGATTTGTCCCTTGTGTTTCGGGTTGATGATGAGTCATTGTCAACGGATAGCGTCTCGAGTTGAGTCGTGGACTAACCAAGACATGAGTATATGTGTTGTGCAACCATGTCTGTCGGCTTGTGGTTGGTAGGTGTGAAGCACAGGGACGGTGGTCGACGGCGAAGGTCATGTGGGTTCGTGCCGATGGATCGGGAGCGACGAAGGACGAGCGCTGGGACTTGATCGACGGACCGGAGAAGCCGGGTGACTAGCCACAGTGGCTGACACCTGGGACACACAATGGAGCAAGGACGTGGTAGAGACGATCGTGTCGTCGGCGCAGTCGAGGACTGGTGGGACACGTGTCCAAGACATGGGGGACACGTAAGTGGTGCGCTACTCACAGTGGTTTCGTGGTTGAGCCTAAAAACCACCTTGCTACTGGTTTTGCTGAGTTTGGGCCTCAAAACTCGACGATGGACCCTCTCTCTTCTTCAGTCGTCGCCTCCTCTCCGTCTTCCAACTTTTCTGCTTTACCGCCATATATAACCCCCGGTCGGCAGGCCGCATGCACCACCAACACAACACGAACTAGAACTAGGTGTGGCTCACCATTCGAGATGGCTGCGGCAGTCTGTTTCGGTGGAAATCAGAGGTGGCACATGGCGACATCGCGAAGGGTGTGTCAAGGCGAAACAACTTCAGATCAAAATCCCATGATAGGTCCATTTCGCCCTTGCCTAAGTGGATAGGCTCTATATATTTAGGGGTTGTTTAGGAAATAGAAATAACCCTCTATAAATAGATGGGTAGGCTGTTATGGACAACCATCTCTTTGGCTATTATCATTTGTGTTTTGTTTAGAGAACTCTAGTTTCCATTCCCTAGTGTAGTTGGAGATCCGCAGGTGTTTTGTTTGCATCTGTGACTTGTAATCTTCAACTCTATATCTGAAGGAAGGGTGGCCAGATCCATCCACGGAGTAGTTCGAATCTTGTACTCAGTTTTACCTGTACTGCAGTTTTTTATTCGAGTTTGTCTCCGTTCTCGCTTCCTCTCCTCTCCTTTGGATTTGTGGAAGAACCATCGAGTTCTTTAGTTGTGTTTGCTGTTTGGGTTTGTTGGGTGGAGAGATACTCTTTGAATCACTGCATACGCCCTGTTGGTGCAGTTTTTGATCGTGATCCGAGTTGATCTCAGTTTGCGTTCATTTGAGAAAACTCCATCCTTCTCAGGAAATCTGATCTGCGTATAGAGTTTTGTTTTTCTCGGATTGAAACTTCATGAATATTCTTTCCCCTTGCGCAAACTTCCTTTGAAATTTGATGCAATTTTGTGCGTTTTTTACTCGCGGCACTGCCACCCCTGTGAGCGGCTTTGCCGCTGCCCGACATTGTCGGCCCTCCGCGCGGCACTGCCGCTTGACCTACTTTTTGTTTTTAGCTCTGAACTTTTGCAGACAGTTTGGCAAGTTTTCGAGTAGCAGTTTGGTATATTCAATTGACACTGGATTGAGTATTACTGTGTTGCACGGTTTCAGTCGTCCCGTGGGGTTGCGTTGAAGTCTGGGATTGGAAGTCACAGCGCTGTTCTCGAGAGAGAATTTGAAGTGGCTCCCATTCACCCCCCTCTGGTCGCCTCACCGGTCCTTCACATATGGAGTGCCACCATCCATCCTTAATGACATAACATAGGACCTCTCCGAGGTCATCCAATAGTTGACCACTTTAAGGTGCAGCAGGTCGTCGTCTTCTCATGACTGGCACCATGGGAGCCACCAGGTGTCATCATCGGCGGGCTTCGTAGCCCTAGATTTTCCCTATGGGATGACGGGGTATGGGACGATGATGTTCTCATCCTTCTCTACCTACGACGGCAAGGACCCATGGACTAGATCAACTATTGCGAGCAGTTGTTCTGTGGGCAGCCTTCACTCGTCGAGGCACCTATTCCGAACTTCGTTTACTGAACCCTGGCGCCCTGATCCTCGAGGCACTTCTTGCGTTGGGTCCCGACGCCATGCCTCGAGGGCACTTCTTCCACTGGCCCCAGGCATTCCGACCCTTGGGCACCTCGTGCGCCAACCATTAGCGCCCCAGTCCTTTTGACACTTTTTGTGCTTTCCCTCGGGGCATCTATTTAGCCCCTCGTGGCACTTCATGTGCCGATCACCGGCATCTCGGCCCTCAGGGCACTTCTTGCATAGGTCTCTAGGGCAACTCCTCTTTCGGCCCCTGAGTCAACTCTTCCGTCCCTATGGCATCTCAACATTAGGGACTTCCTGGTGTGACGCAAACTAGTAGGCATCTGATGGGGAAAAGGCATGGTGTTCGTTACAGGTGTGCCTTGCATAGAGCCATTGCATTCCGTCGCCGGTCTCCACTGGTCACTTTTGCGATTGCTCTCAGGTCTCGACACCCGCCAGATTACCCCATGGGATCTAGGGGGTTGTACACATGTCACCTTGTCGCCATAGAAACAATGACATTTGCAGCCATGACCATCAGCACAGCTCGAGGGCGAGTTGTCTTGAAGGAGCGGAGTAGTGTTATGACTAGTGGATCCATTAGGATGAGAAAATAATAAGAAAATAATAATTTAGATTGGTTTGGTTTGTCAGAATAAAGAAAGTTTTGGTTACTTAGGATAAGGAAAGATTTGGTTAGTTAAGATAAGGAAAGAGATAAGTTATTGATTAGAATATTTCTTTAGGGTCAAGTAAGCCTGGTCCAGATGGATTCACAAGCAAATTCTACAAGACATATTGGTCAATTATAAAAGAAGATGCGATGGCAGTAATTTCAGAAATCTGGGGAGAAAATTTGCTCATTTTGATACGATAAATACAATCTTGGTTACTCTTATTCCCAAGAGGGAGGGAGCTGAGGAGGTCAAGGATTTCAGACCTATCAACTTAGTGCACAGCATGGCAAAACTAACAACTAAGGTTCTTGCTAATCGATTGGCTCAAAAACTGCAGGAGATGGTCTCACCTTGACAAAGTGCGTTCATTCAAGATAACTTCATGCTTGTGCAACAAACTGCCAGATTTTTTCATTACCAAAAGAAAGCAAGAATCCTCTTGAAACTTGACATCACAAAGGCTTTTGACTCTATTTCTTGGGCTTTCCTTCTAGAAGTTCTTCAGAAACTAGGTTTTGGACAGTTTTGGAGAGACATCATTAGTGGTCTTTTGGCAACCTCCTCCACTCAGATTCTTTTGAATGGAGTTCCAAGGATAACTATTAAACATAGAAGGGGATTGAGACAAGGGGACCCTTTGTCACCAATGCTATTTATACTGGTTATGGATGTACCTAGTTTTCTAGTTTCTAAAGCAGAGGAAAGGGGGCTGCTGCAACCACTATCAGCCAGGCCACTGCAGCATATGCTATCCCTTTATGCGGACGATGTGGTATTGTTTCTACAGCCAAAAGATCAAGGCATTCAAGTTGTTCTCAGCATTTTGAAGCTTTTTGGGGAAGCTTCGGGGCTGCAAACTAATGTGCAAAAAAGCTGTGTTTATCCCATCCGATGCAGTGTTGGGGAGATGGAAGTCCTGCAGCAGCAGCTGCCTTGCCAGGTCTTCCTTCCCTTGCACTTATATCGGCTTGTCCCTGTCACTAATGAGACTAACCAGAGGGCAAGTGCAGCCCATTATCGATAAAGTTGCTGATCAATTACATGGGTGGAAAGCTGAGTTATTGTCAAGGGCTGGGAGAAAGGTTCAAGTTCAATATGTGATGACAGGAAAACTTATTTACCTCGCAATGGCTGTTGATTTGCCTCCAGGAGCTCTCAAGGCTATTAGATAAAAAATTGGGTTGTAGACCAATTGAGGCCTTGTTCGTTTGTGTCGGATTGCATCTGGAATCGTTCCAGCTAATCAAAGTTTATATAAATTAGAGAAACAATCTGGTTAGGAATCGTTCCGACCCACCGATCCGGTACAAACGAACAAGGCCTGAGTTGGGAGGGATTCATACGGAAAGGAAGAGAGGTTAGTTGTGGTCACTGTTTAGTGGCGTGGGGAAGGGTTTGTAGACCAATTGAGTTGGGAGGGATGGGTATTTTCAGCCTAAAAGAATTGGGTTGAGCCCTTAAAATGAGATGGCTGTGGTTGGCCAAAACTGACCCTTCTAAGCCATGGGCATTCCTACCTATACACCTCTCTGAAAAGGTTAGATATTTCTTTTCAGCTGTAATGTATACTGAAATTGGAGATGGTGCTTCAACCCTGCTTTGGCAAGACCGTTGGATTTTGGGAAAAAGAATAGAAGACTTTGCTCCTAGATTGATTGCGGCTCTTCCCAAGCAATACAGAAAGTGCAAAATTGTTCAGGACGCTCTTGCAGATAACAAAGTGATAACTGATATTAAGGGTGTCTTACTGTCGGGGTGCTTGTAGATTTTCTTGACCTATCAGAAAACCTGCTTTCAGTCAATATTTATCCAGGGTGTAATGATAAGCACATTTTCAGTATTGCATCTGATGGAAAATATTCTGCAAAAGCAGTCTATATTGGACTATTTATTGGATCCACACACTTTGATCACTGGGAGCGAATTTGGCATTCCTGGGCACCTCCTAAATGCAATTTTTTTCTTTGGTTAGCTGCCTTGAAAAGGTGCTGGACAGCTGACAGGCTACAAAAAAAGAGGTCTCAATCATCCTGAGAAATGCCCTCTTTGTGACCAAGAGACTGAAACTATAGACCATCTACTTGTAGGGTGTCTTGCGAGGAACGTCTGGTTTATGCTGCTTGGACAAGTCAACCTCCAAAGTTTTACTCCTCAGGTTGGAGAAGAAAATGTCATGCAGTGGTGGAAAAGCTGCAGTGACCAGCTGCAACAGATTGCTAGAAAAGGTCTCAACTCATTAATTATCCTGGGACTTTGGACAATTTGGAACCACAGAAATAGATGCGTATTTGATGGTTTTTCTCCTAACTTGGAAACAGCCATCAGAAGAGCGGAGGAAGAAAGAGAAATGTGGGAGCTAGCTGGTGCCAAGAGCTTGGCCCTCCTTACTACCCCAATCCCGGGGATTGGCACGTAGTGCTTTTAGTTTGTTTAGATGGATCTTCTCAAGTTTCTAAGTTTTCGACCTCCGTAAGGGAGTCTTTGTACCTGGTCTGTTTCAGACCTTCTTTTCCTTCTTCTTAATATAACGGAACTTGGTCATTGTGCAAGAGCTTTTGCCTTGCAAGGTAGAGGTTTTTCCAATGAAGTACTTGGGGCTGCCTCTTTCTCTCAAGAGATTGACCAAGGCGCAGCTGCAGCCCCTTATGGATAAGCTGGCTGATCTCTTGCCCGCTTGGAAGGTTGATTTGATGACCCGTGCTGGTAGTGGCATACAGGTTCAATCCGTGCTTTTTTTTTCTCGAAACACGCAGGAGAGCTGCGTATAATTTATATTAAGAAAGAGAAAGGTCTGAGAACAGACCGGGGTACAAACGACTCCTTACGGAGGTCGAAAACACAAATACAGAAACACACTCATCCCTTATCTATGACACAACAGCAGGCCCTCCTAGACTTAAGGCCATAAGCCCCTAAGCCCTCTAGCCCTGGCCATACCCCACAGCGTAGCATCCTCGTGGATGTGCTGCAGGATATCTCTAGTGCTTGGGGAAGCTCCCTCGAAGACACAAGTGTTTCGATGTTTCCACAGCCACCAAGCCACAAGAATTACCAACGTGTTAAAACCTTTTCTCTTCTCTTTAGGAACCTGGCCTTCGGCATTGCTCCACCAATCTTGGAAAATCATGTCCTCAGGCCCAGGTGCCAGGTATTGCAGCCCCACTTTACACCACACCTGCCACCAAATGTTTCTAGAGAACACACAAGAGAGCAAAATATGCTGGACTGTTTCTTCATGTTGATCGCAAAAGAGGCATTTGTCATGATGATCCATACCTCGCCGGGCCAATCTGTCAGCCGTCCAACACCGGTTGAGAGAGGCTAGCCAAATGAAGAATTTACATTTTGGAGGAGCCCAACTCTTCCAAATTCTTTTAGCCGGCTCAAAAGATGTTGTACCGTTCCAAAAGCTGTTATAAGCCGTCTTAGAGGAATAAAGGCCAGAAGCGCAAGGCACCCAAATGTGGACATCAGGAACTCCTGTCTGTAAATGAACATCCTGAATTAGATCCCAAACCAGAAGGAACTCCCTGATGACAGCAGCAGTCAGACCCCCAGAGATATCCTGAATCCAACTATTATCAGCAAGAGCCTCCTGCACCGTACGGCCTGTCCTGACCCTACTCGGAATACGACTGAATAGGTAAGGGGCAAAAAATGCAATAGATTGTCCTTGAATCCATCTATCCATCCAAAAGAGGGTTGTGGCACCATCCCCCACAGAAGAGCGAACCGAGGCCCGAAAGAGAGCTTCAGCATTTGGATGAACCTTTATGTCAAACTCAGTCCATGGTCTCTCTACCTGTGTTTTTCTGAGCCAGAGCCATCTCACATTAAGAGCCCAACCAAGGCTTTCCAGGTTGTGAATACCCATGCTATAGCCTTGGACTTGCCAAATGGGCCCTTAAGGCTATTGACAAAATTAGGCGTGGTTTTCTTTGGAGGGGTTGTAAAGAGGCGAATGGTGGGCATTGCTTAGTTGCTTGGGGGTAAGGTGACCCGACCCAAAGAGCTTGGAGGTCTTGGCATTTCTGACCTTCAATGTTTGAATTGGGCCTTGCGAGTTAGGTGGCTCTGGCTGAACAAGACAGACTCCTCCAAGCCTTGGGATGATCTTCCTTTGCAAGTAACAGCTTGCTGCAGTCCTTGTTCTCTATTGCGGTGGTCCCTGAGGTGGGTGATGGTCGTAGTACCCTGTTTTGGCGAGACAGATGGCTCATGGGGCAGAGACTGGAGGATTTGGCTTCCCATGTTCACGCTCTTGTTCCATTTAGGATCGCTAATAAGAGGACGGTGGTGGAGGCCTTTGATGACATGTCTTGGGTCAGAGATCTGAGAAGTTCAGTCACCTGGGAGATCATTTCAGATTTTCTGACCTTGTGGGCTGCTATTTCTGATGTGGTGCTTCATGCAGGAGTCCCTGATAAACATGTTTGGAGGTTTTCTAGCTCTGGTCAGTATTCGGCTAAGTTGGCATATGAGCTGTTGTTTAGTGGCTCAACTTCTTTTGGAGCCTATGAGAGAATTTGGAAGACCTGGGCTCCGGCCAAGTGTGGCTTCTTATGGCTGGTCATGCACCATAGGTGCTGGACAGCGGACCGTTTGGCCAAAAGGGGCCTCTCTCACCCTGCTTTTTTGCCCATCCACCACCTCTTAGTATCATGCGTCTTTTCAAGACAATTCTGGTTCTTGTTGCTGCAAAAGTTGGGGCTGCCGACCCTCTCTCCTGGCAATGATGAATCTAATTTTGATGAGTGGTGGAGCAAAGCGGCTGGGATGGTGCATGGTGATTTTAAAGCTGGTTCCAATTCCTTAATGGTGTTAGGTGCTTGGTGTATTTGGCGCCACCGTAATGACTGTGTGTTCAACGGTGTGCGACCTAGTATCTCCAAGGCCCTCATTCTGGCTGAAGATGATTTTAGATTGTGGTGTATGGCTGGAGCAAAAGGTTTTTCTTTGCTCTCAGCTTATGTGGTTGACCCGGGTTGAGGTGTTCTTGGGGCTGTGTGGCTGTGGCCTGGGTGCTGTGTAGTGTCGTGTTTTGACTTTTTGTGTATGTGGCGGGGGAAGGCTGTGTTGGCCTACTATGTAATGTGTTGTTTTTTTTCTTTTCTCTCTTTAATGAAATGATACGCAGCTCTCCTGCGTGTTCGAGAAAAAAAAAGTTATCCTACGCTTTTCGAGATAAAAAGTAAGCCTCTCTATATAAGGAGAGGAGATGTATCAATATCAAGCAAAAAATAAGAAGGAAAACCTTTCTCTCTTGCTCGACCATGAGCAAGGGCCCTGGCCAATTCCCTTGCGCTCCTTCAACCTAGCCACCATCATAACACATTTATTTGTTGAAGTCAAATACTTACTTTTCAAGAATACACAGGAGAAGTCAAATACTTCTGTCACTCGTTTTCCTTTCAAATGAATGCTGTAATATTTCAGTCTGTACCTGTTGATTCTTAATCTTATATCATTTGATTGTTCTGAAACAGTTAGAGGCATGATGTACTACAAGAAAGCTTTGAATCTTGAAGCATTTCTAGACATGGCCAAACGTGAAGGTAATAGACCATATCAGTTTTCTTAGCATAGGTTCTTTCTCCTGCCATCCACACCAATCTTGTTGTTTATTATGCCAAAGTGATGATTAATTCTATTAACATTTGGCTTTATGACTGGACCATGGTTCTTGTTTGTTGAATTTACATATTTACTCTCATTTTCCCTTACGCTACTAAAAAATTATTCACAACTCTGCAGATCTCATGGAAGGATACAAAGCAGCCGAGTCAGTAAATGATGAACAATGGAAGATACACCAGAGGTCCTTATTTGCTCAATGTGAAGCAGTGGCTGATATGAAATTCACCTATGTCGTTTCATGCCAGCAATATGGAAATGATAAGCGTGCTGCACTTGCTAATGCCCAAGACATATTGCAGCTAATGAGGAAGTAAATGATCTTCTAGCATTTACCTTAAAAATATAATACAATAATATCAATGAAATACTCATTTTCTAGTTTTAGTTTTTTTTTTCAAATCAATTGAAGTTATTTCCCTGTAAACTCATTACTAGGGCTACACTTCTTGCAGCTACCCTTCTCTCCGTGTAGCATATATTGATGAGGTGGAAGATAGAGTAGGAGACAAGAAAATGGAGACAGCATATTATTCTACTTTGGTTAAGGTTGCTCTAACTAAGGATTCTGAATCTGCAGACCCCACTCAAAATCTTGATCAGGTAATTTGGTCTATTAAATCTGGTAATGGTACACAAATTTACAAAACCCTATATAATGCCTGTCTCAATTCATTGCATCACATCAATCATCAATCCTCTAGAAAGTCTATAACATTGGTCATATAAATACATCTTTATGTTTCCAAGGTTATCTATCGGATAAAACTTCCAGGCCCTGCAATTCTGGGAGAAGGAAAGCCCGAAAACCAAAACCATGCAATAATTTTCACCCGTGGTGAAGGCTTGCAGACCATAGATATGAACCAGGTGTTTCTCATCATGCCGTTACTTCTCTTTTGTGAAGAAGATGACTTTCAATCTCATAAATTTGTTCTTGCCTTATTTATTTTGTAGGACAACTATTTGGAAGAATCCCTTAAAATGAGAAACCTGCTCCAAGAGTTCCTTACGGAGCATGGAGTGCGGCGTCCATCTATACTCGGAGTTAGAGAGCACATTTTTACTGGCAGGTTGATTACTTCAACACAATTGAGATTGATGGCTTTGTTCTTTGCATATTCTCACACTTACTCTCTTCGAAAATGTAGTGTATCCTCCCTTGCATGGTTCATGTCAAATCAGGAGCACAGTTTTGTGACTATTGGGCAGCGTCTCCTTGCAAACCCTCTGAAGTGAGCTTCTCCTTTTTTGACTACTCTGTATTCCACAACAATAAATGCACAGTGAAATTATATTGCACATAATGGTATGAATATCACGATCCATGAAGCACAGCTCTCCAAGTCCTAGTAGGATTAGAATACGAGTCACCTATTTCAAAATTCATTGTGTACTCTTTCTGCAGTTGCATTAGTACCTAGGAATTTTCAGAATCGTAAGTTCCTGCCACTGGATTTTTTTTTCTGGAATGTATCTGAAGTTCTTAATTTGCTTTATGATAGGGTCCGGTTCCACTATGGGCATCCTGATGTATTTGATAGACTTTTCCATCTGACAACGGGTGGTGTCAGTAAGGCATCAAAGAGTATCAATTTAAGTGAAGACATTTTTGCAGGTTCGTCTCAATCTGTAATATGCCTATGATTAAGTTCTCTATATGAGTGTTTGTTCGCCATGTGTTTCAACCATGAGTCTGTGTAAATGCCTCACTCATAACTAGTCCCCTGTGGGTGAGGATCCTATTGGACACCCCCCCCCCCTTCATCTCTCTAATATAATGAAACACATGTCTCCTGTGTTTCAAAATAAACTTTAAGTTCTCCATGACATATAAGAAATGATTTCGTAATTTAATTTCTGCTATGCCAATGGAGTATGCTTTCACTTTCCCCAGTAAGTAGTTACTTATGGTGGTGTTTAGTTCACCTAACTAAAGTTTAGTCCGTGTCACATCGGATATTTGAATATCAATTGCAAGTATTAAATATAGTTTAATTACAAAACTAATTACATAGATGAAGACTAAACGATAATACAAATTTATTATGTCTAATTAATTTATGATTAGCGAATCATAAACTAATTAGGTTTAATAGACTCATCTTTCCGTTTAGTTCTTATCTGTGTAATTAGTTTTATAATTAGAGTGTATTTAATACTTCAAACTAGTATTCAAACATCCGACTAAATTTTAGTCACTTGGATCCAAACGGCCCCTTAAATAAACATGTGCAAGAGACAACATATCATGAGATAGTAGAGTACTGCAAAGTGCAAAGTAATATTCCTATTGTCTTCACTATTTTAGGTTATAACTCAACTCTTCGTGGAGGCAATGTAACACACCATGAATATGTACAAGTTGGTAAGGGAAGAGACGTCGGATTAAATCAGATCTCTAAGTTTGAGGCTAAAATAGCAAATGGAAATGGTGAACAGACTCTTAGTCGTGATATCTACCGGCTTGGACACCGCTTCGATTTTTTCAGGATGCTTTCATGCTACTTCACAACCGTGGGGTTTTATTTCAGTACACTGGTATGATCAATTTGTGTTGATCTTAAAAATATAAATCAGTATGATTCAGTATGTTTCTAACACATTTTACTCTTTCCCTCAGTTGACGGTTGTTACAGTTTATGTATTTCTGTATGGACGCCTTTATCTTGCTCTCAGTGGACTTGAAGAGGGGCTATCGCAGGGAAGATTGATTCATAATCATCCCCTTCAAATTGCTCTTGCCTCACAATCTCTTGTTCAACTTGGTTTTCTGATGGCTCTTCCAATGATGATGGAAATTGGTCTTGAAAGAGGATTTGGTCAGGCACTAAGTGATCTAATCATGATGAAC